>OX577857.1:6160193-6801164 GCA_951213275.1 Idaea straminata | reverse complement strand
ATCTATGCGAGCATGCTACTTCCTCGACTTCAGCGTCGCTTCCTATCAGGTCAAATGCAAACATATTTGGTCTTAGAACAAAAACAAAAACAACTGCAATTGACAATAGAACAAGAATTTATAATTTTTACGTTACGGGACCTATCTTTTAAGACTTTACTGTCCGTCTCTTATATATATTCTGTCTGTTGCCAGGCTGTGTCTCATGAACCGTGTTAGATAGACAGTTGAAAGATTCACAGATGATGTATTTCTGTTGCCGCTATAACAAAAAAATATAATGTTACGGAAACCTTCCTGTGCGAGTCCAACTCGCACTTGGCCGGTTTATTTTACCTTTGTGGTTATTGACCGCGTTTCAGAAAGCACAACTGTTTGGCACTTATATTGATAATTTATTCAAATGCAACCGTCACAGCCCCGACAATAAAAATGAAAAATGACAAATTAGTTAATGCCAGGCCAGATACGATACTAGTAGATACCTATAAGTATAGTATATACCTATTATATCTCTCTAAAAATCTACTTACCAAAGTGGTTTTGTTACAAAAAACCCCTAAACATAAATAGTTCAAACGCATAACATACCTACAAGTCAAACCTTTTCCCGTGTCAGGATCTTGATACAAATTCGGTAGAAATAGCACCGACAAAAATCTTTTATCATTCATCCTTCCGAGAGTTCGTGTAAGGATATCCTTCGGAAAAGTTAGCCGTGTCACCGCATCACTTTGCCAAATAATGTTTACACACAAGTGACGCGAGGCAAATCTTAGGGACACAGTAAAAAATACGAGTATTTGGCAGAAGGTTAACTTAGCATAAGTAGATATTTTTTTCTAAACACACACACACGACACAGTAACAAATAAGTACGAGTTTTTGGCAGAAAGTTATTTTAGCTTAGATATATTGAAGTATTTTTTCCCTTAGGTTTTTTAACATTAATTGATCGAATAATTTCTTAAACTAGCTTTGCCCGCGACTTTGTTCACGTAGGGTTTGATGTTCACAAAGGATTTTTACGCGACAACAGCTTTCTACGCCAAATTTTGGCCCTTTCCATCTATTGGTTAGAGCTGTGCGTTAATATCAATCAGTCAGCCAAGACTTTAAATTTTAAATTAGTACATGGAATAGAAAGAGGTATTCAGAAATACCGAATTGAAATAGTCGCATAGAAGACTTGACATTACAAAATTCGGAATAAAAACAGAAACCGCGAACAGATGTCACGGGCATGTGTTGTGTCCAAAAACATGTCCGCATTACCCCCTGCGAAGCACTTCTTGCAAGCTCCGTAGCATTTTCACATTTTGCGGGTAATCATTGCATATACTTTTATTCTACAAGAATATAATTCGTCATTTATTATCGTTTAATGATTTTTTTAAATTATTTTTGTCTTTGAGATTTTTGTTTTAAATTGTGTTTACGTGACTTACCTAAAACACGTATACATGTGTGTACATAACAAAAACCAGAGCGATGATCTTAATTTAAACGCAAGAAGTTCCTAAGAACAAACTCCGGTGTTCTTAAGAAGTTCTAAAGAATACGCACCATCACAAAGGAAAACATTGAGTTAAAATTTATAAAAAATCTTCATGTGTCAAAACATCGTTATGCCTCAATTAGCGTCTCTAGATGACATAACTGTATACCTACATAAATGTTTTTAAATTCACTTTAATAATGAATACCTTAGGTTTTTGTTTTAAACTTAAGTATTGTGAAAATGCGGACAGTGGAAAAGTGGAATTCAAAGTGACTAACTGGAAAAAATTAAGCGGTGTTTACTGTGAAGGCACTTTTATAAATAAATAAGTCAACTAGTTGTTCGGGGCCAACTACTAATAAAACAAAATTTATTAACAAGTATACTGTTTAGTTTACAAGACATTGCCCCTGACAATAGGTGACGTTAAAAGTCTTCCAAAAATTTTTGAGAATCCACATTTAGTGGCAAAATTTATGGAAGAGCTGGACTCGTTCTCCCCCTGACAAGTAGAACCTCACGCAAAAGGGGCCCAGCTTAAATAGGTCTGATTGCGGAAAAAAGCCCGTATACAAGTACAAGACGTTTCCACTGTCAGACACTAAGGTGCAAGTCAAGTCTATCAATCACTGCAATAAACCTCACCTACTAAACTTTTATGAAATTAAGCTAAAGCTATCAAACAAAAAAACAATCAGCGAAGATAATGCGTAACAAAAATACACCAAAAACGAACAAAGAACTTTTTCCTTTTTTTAACTTAACTAACAAGTTAACTTTTCAAACACACGCGATTTGTATTCATAGTAATTATTTTCCCGGGTCTTAATCGCGTATTACCCGAGAAAATAATTATTGAACTAACAAGTAACTAACATACCTAACTTGTAAATGCATTACTTACAGATGAAATTTGTTTCCATCCTATTTCATTTCAAATGCACTCAAAAAGTATTTTGTTCAGCATATTTATTTTAATTATGTCAATACGTAAGACAAACGTCTAAAAAGACACTATAACCTATCTAAAATGAAGAATGTTGTTGCTTCAGTTACATGCGCAAACAAGCTACAAAGAGATTTTTATCAGGACTTCTGTGTACAAGTTTGAAAATAAGAGGCACACTGCGATTCAAATGACCATTACCACCTAACATCAGGTGGACAAATATTAGTTCCGTCACTTATTTTTCACATAAAAAAACAATTACCTTTTCCTAGAAAAAAAATATATTTTTTCTCGAAAACAAGCAATTCCGGCGCAAAATTTCACTGCGAAACTAATCCATCACTTCCTTTAACTTTATTACTTGTATGTACCAATTTGAAGTACCTACATACAAAGATTTCTCACTGAATAAACTGGTTTTAGGGCGTCAACTTCCTCTAATCCATTTGGGCGAACAACTGGAGTCATGTCAGGTTGATTGATGTTGGTACGTACAAGGTGATTCGTGTGGTGACTTTATCTACACCTCTTTGACACGGACCCCAAATCTGAGCCCTGAAACTCACAATATTAAAGTGGCCTCAAGGCTAACTTTACGTAGTAGTCAAATGACAGGATGTTATCTGTTTCAAGGAAATGTTTACAATATTTATCTTTTAAGGTAAAAAATAAGTTGTAGTTATCAATTTTAAAGGACCTAGTATGTATGTTAATTATTGACATTAAACGCTTGCAAATTGCTATTCTATTGATGATATGGATTCGCAAATGAATAGGCAATTGATGGTAGAGCGTCGATATATTGGTTGATAGCGATATCAAATGTAAAGTGACTCCATGACTAACTAAGCTGTTATATAACACAAAATTACGTGTACTTTCAGGTGTAACTTACCTGTAAAACAATTATGGATTTTTCTTTTTACTTATTTTTTTCTTGTTGAAATTTTAAAATGAATTAAGAGGAAAGGGTACCGGGTGCTTTCTCCATACAAACGTAGTCGACTGTTTTTTTCCTGAATACTGACACTATAGCAAATATTTTTGTTCCATAAAACTTATAACTGCCGTGACTATGTCCTATGTTTTGATTTTATTTTCGATTTATTGTTTTTTAGAATCTTAATTTCTATGATAATTAGAAAATGAAAAAAAACAAAGAGAAAGAGGCATAATCATGGCAGTTATAGGTTTTATGTAACAAAAATATTTGTGCTAGTGTCATTATTCAGGGAGGAAACAGTCGACTACGTTTGTATGGAGAGAGCGCAGGTCCTTTTCACCTTAACTGAAAACTTTTGATTTACTTAACGGAGATTTCTATCACACTTTAATACGAGTTTTTAGGTAATGAATTAGATTCAGAGAATTTTATTTTTTTATCAGAGTTGTTTTGAGTTGGAACAGAGAGTAGATCAGAATTGTCTACAACAACAATTACTAATAAGGTTTGGATCTTTAACTTCGATCATACAAAGGTGATCATACAAAATTAATATGTAGATATTTTGTAGGGAATATTAATTTACTAACTTTAATAAACAACTCAATAAAAATGGAATCATGAGGTGTGAGAGAGCGTATGAAATCCAGTGTAAATATTCTGGCTTTTCGTAGTTTAAACTGAAACAATTAGGACCAATTTTGAAAATAAACGTTAAACACACAACTGATTGCCACAAGCCACAAGGCAATCATATGCAAAACGTATAGTCAACAATTATATTTGCTCGCGGAATATAACAGATTTAATATTAACTACTATTAGAGAATTAACCACTTTAAATTAGATAGGTGCCTACCTACGTCATAGACATAGCTATATCTACTAATTTTATAAAGAGGAAAGATTTTTAAGCTATTGCAAAGCTTTTATCGCGGGCTTTGAGCGCGACGACCGAATCAAGAAATTCCGTAACGAAAATAAAACCTAACACCCCCCACACCGCCTACCATGTAGCTCGGCCGAGCGTTCGCTTAACGTGTATGTATATGGTATACGACTGTACGAAGCTCGCACGATGCAATAGCTTTACCGCGGCAGTCCCCAAGTGCCACACGTTTTTTTGCTTTTATGTTTGTAACGAATAGGCTCACAAACTCCTGGGCCGATTTTAATGAAACTTGGTACACTTATTCCCTAGTTTATAAATAATGCTGTTCGCATTAAGAAAATAAATATACCCACGCAAATATTCAAAGAGAAACGTAAAATATTACTACTTTATTAAACTGCAGAATAAAATTTTGAATATGCATAGGTATTACGTAACTAAGATATAGGTGAAATGAAGCATCGGTTTAGGTAATATAATTTGTCATAATGAAGCTTAGTTCAATTTAGCATTACGGTGAGTCATCATAGTTAAAATGTAACAAGAAGAAACGTATTTCGATCTAGCGTAGTGAACCCCTACTACATAAGTATTTAAAACATAAACTATAAATTTGATCTCAAAGAAAATGTAGAGGTTGGTAGTAGGCAGTAAATTACACAAAGTAGGTAGTACCTGGTACAGGTTAAGTCAGGGCGAGTCTAAGTTAACGGCTCATTGAAGCGAGGCGTCTCTCTCGCGCGCCGGGGTGTTCACTGACTAACGCGGGCGTGGTGGGGTGATTCTCATTAGACCGGGCCGTGACGTGGCCCGGATGGGGAACGGAAGGGACACGGATTTAAATAAATAAGTAAATATTGCAGGACATTCCACACATCGCCATCTAGCCCCAAGCTACTTACTACTTATATACTATTATTTTGTAAATATATACATATAATACATAGAAACAACTAGACTACAGACAAAAATATCTAAGCGTAAATACTTGTTTGAGGCGGGAATCGAACCCGCAACCCTGTGTTTGGCAGTCCGGCATGGTGACCATCTGGGTCGTCGAAACGTAACATACGTTTTGTATGAAGCAATTTATACTACACCGTGCATGATCTGAGCCCGGGCCGGCGGGGCCGAGTCCGGAGCAGAGCCCGTTCGTGTTGCATGTTTCTATAACAACGGGTTATCAGCCGCTGAGGGGATGGGACGGATCTGTCAAGTAGACGAGCGTCGTCCAGGCACGGACTTGATACGGATCATGCACGGTGTGATTTATATTGCTTAATACCAAATTTTTCCCGTGTTCACGTATGGAGTCAGCTCCATACGTGAACACGGGCAGAATTTACCATGACCCTAACCGAGAAATCCGCAGACAAACTCCGTGTTGCACAGAGAGCAATGGAAAGAGCTATGCTTGGGATTTCCTTACGCGACCGGAAGAGGAATACTTGGATTAGATCAAAGACCAAGGTTAGGGACGTCGTTAAGGTGATTGCTGAGCGTAAGTGGAGATGGGCGGGACATATTGCAGGAATGAGCGATGAAAGGTGGACTCGAAGACTGCTAGAGTGGCGCCCGCGAGCACATACTAGACCGCGCGGTAGACCACCAATGAGATGGAAAGACGATATCAAACGGCTCGCAGGTCATGATTGGATGACAACGGCTCTAGACCGTCAGGAGTGGAAGAGGATGGAGGAGGCCTACGTCCTGGATTGGACAAACAAAGGCTGAGATAGATAGATAGAATACCAAATTACATGCAAAATGTATGTTACGTTTCGACGACCCAGATGGTCACCATGCCAGACTGCCAAACACAGGGTTGCGGGCTCGATTCCCGCCTCAGACAAGTATTTATGCTTAGATATTTTTGTCTGTAGTCTGTTTCAATTCCATGCCCCGTCTGGGCCACGTACACGGCACGCCCCGGGCACGGCCCGGTCTAATGAGAATCCTCCCTTAAATCTCCAATCTAAGTGTTATTTACTTTTATATTACGCCCTCAGAGGTTTACAGATTTTATGTTTCACTTTATGATTTATGACGCATCCGGGCAGCCACAGAAGTATTCTGAGGGTACAACTCATAAAACTAGTGTCACAACTGATTGCCATCGTTCGAATCGAAGACTCAGTATAAATAACCATTAAAGTATATGATTTATTTTAGAAATAGAACATTTCCGACCCGGTTGGAACAATGGTTCGATTCACACCTCAAACAAGTATTTATGCTTAGATATTTGTCTGTGGTCTGGTTGTTTTTATTTATTATAAGTATATATTTACAAAAGAAAAGTATTTATATATAGTATATCCGATGTCTAACACCCATAACAGAAGTATAGTTACTTAGCTTGGGGCTAGATGGCGATGTGTAGAATGTCCTGCAATATTTTTTATTATATTTCCAGTTCCAGTTCCGTTCCCCAAACAACAAAGGAGCCATATTGAGCGCCTCACTGCCCATCCAAATCCACTTGCTTGCCAGCTAATTGACACCACAAACAAGACACGCAGACTGAAAAGGCTGGACGTTGTATGAACGTAGAGGAAGCATTGGCGATGGCCACTGCGCCTTAAATCTCACCCTACTCGCAACAATACTGATTAAAGTCTGTCATAGACTGATCGCAGTAACTCCAAGAAAAGAAAAAAAAAAAAAAAAAAAAAAAAATATTTCCAGTTCCAACTAAGACTGTTCGTAAAATGTCTTCTCAAACATTATTACCTGGCTTTAGTGCAAGCGTAATGCAGTGGCTAAAGTACAAGCGTCTGTGAATTATAGTGTCGATCATTCAATTTATCTGATGGCAATTCTGATAGCTATAAACACAGGGTTGCGGGTTCGATTCCCGCCTCAGACATGTATTTATGCTTAGATATTTGTCTGTGGTCTGGTTGTTTCTATGTATTATATGTATATATTTACAAAAGAAAAGTATTTAAGTAGCATCTCCGTTGTCTAGCACTCATAACACAAGTCTAGTTACTTAGCTTGGGGCTAGGTGGCGATGTGTGAAATGTCCTGCAATATTTATTTTATTTATTTATTTTATTTTATTAGATTATACTTTTGCTTTGAGATTTATACTGAATTCAGACCTGTAAATGTTCTTTTGAACTTATATTTAAAATAAAAAGATAGAGAAAGAAATAAAAAATACGAAAAGTTTAACGTTTAGTTAAAAATTCCGCTTCTCTAGTAAAACAGATGCAATGTGTGTGCAAATTGAGGCGCTCGCTATCTTTGTGAAATTAGGACTCGGAGTGCAACTATACACTATACCGTTCGTACAAAATATTTGTGTATGCTGCACTGATCTTAATGAACTCTCTCAATTGCAATGAACGAATACAAACATTGCTTATAAGAAATGTGTTTCATTAACTTTGCACCTTCTAATTATAACAATAAAATAAATATCCGTTGTCTAGCTACCATAACACGAGCCTAGTTGCTTAGCTTGGTTCTAGATGGCGCTGTGTGAGTTATCCTTCACCGTTCGTACAAAATATTTGTGTATGCTGCACTGATCTTAATGAACTCTCTCAATTGCAATGAACGAATACAAACATTGCTTATAAGAAATGTGTTTCATTAACTTTGCACCTTTTAATTATAAAAATAAAATAAATATCCGTTGTCTAGCGACCATAACACAAGTCTAGTTGCTAAGCTTGGTTCTAGATGGCGCGGTGTGAGTTATCCTTCACACGGCGCCATCTAGAACCAAGCTAAGCAACTAGGCTTGTGTTATGGTATCTAGACAACGGATAGAATACTTAAATACATAAAAATGTATCTAAGTCCACAAATATTTGTTGGAAACGGGAATCGAACCCGCAATTCTGTATCACAGACGGATTACGTTTGCGTATTTGTCTACCTGACAATAAATGAATAAGGATATAATTGGGATTGTTCATTATTTTTTTTTACCTGAAATCACAAAACCATTTAGAGAAATAGACTTCTTCTACATTATGGATAAACATTTAATCAAAAATAAACGTAGATGTAGCATATTTCCTTCATATTTCCGATTAAATATGTTTTACATTCCCTTGCACTCAGATGACGTCACCATCGGCGTTATGACGAAATCGACATGTGCCATAAAAATAAAAAATCAAATAACAGCCAACTAATAAATATGGACGCGGAGTTTTGGCGGGAACGAGTTAACAACATGTCGTGCTGCAGTTTTATTTTCATGAAACTTAGATGTAACCCGAGTTGAATTGTATAATTCTGGTGGAATGTTATTCAATTTAGTTCTGTGAAAGTGCACAAGTGTAGTGAAAGTAAAAATCAGTGTCAAACATGCAGTTTTCTCGTTGCCTCCAAATCTCCTATTAAGGTTATGGTAAACTTGCCACCGCTTTACTATAGCCCCTGACTTGACGGACTATGACGACTTTGACTGTATTGAAACACTTTAGGCCCGATTTATGAAAAATCGGGTCATAATTTGATGCAAAATATAACTTGACACTGGCTAAATGCACACGTGCAAAGCCATAATAAAAGAAAAAAAAAATATGGACGCACTTTTTTACACAACTTAGGCAATGGAAAACATTGATATTACGCCATTGGTGATGTCACCACGTTAAAGGTTTAGAAAAATTAAAATATTATTAAAAAAAGAACTAGTAAGAAAATCTCAAAAATATTCTAATTGGTATCTTATATTAGTCTATATTTACGAAAAATAATATAAAATCACAGGTCAGGAAATTTGAACAATCCCGATTGGTTTACTTAAATATACAATGTGTTTCAGCGAAGGGGTTTAATACGAAAGGTAGTTGTTCTAGACATCTAGGCGAACAACTTTTGTTCTACGACTTTTGAAACCCGAACAGTCGTTCAAAGTTTTTGTATGAAACAGCTGATTTTCAAATAAAAATTCCGTCAGAATCAGAATCACTACATAGTATAAAACAAAGTCGCTTTCTCTGTCCCTATGTCCCTTTGTATACTTAAATCTTTGAAACTACGCAACGGATTTTGATGCGGTTTTTTTTAATTTTTTGATAGAGTGATTTAAGAGGAAGGTTTATATGTATAATAACATCCATTAAATAGTGGAGAAGTACTGTTATTTTTGAGGTTTCTAATGTGATGTCGCAAATAATTACATTTTTTCCGCTTACATTGCAAACGCAGGCTGAACCCTACGAGTTTTATCAAAATAATGTACTAAGTATTGTACACATTGAAAAGGTCTACAGAAAAGTCCGTGATGGTATATGTCTATCTCTTATGGATAACCCACAATAACTTTTTTTTGTCATTTACTTTTTACGACAAATAATGGCTAATTTTCGAAGCGATTTTAACCAATACAGCATTAATCCTTAACCAATTAAATACCTTGAATACATTGTTCATTTAATATAGATCTATATGGCCCTTACACCGTATGAGTTAAGTGAATATTTTCGAAGATATTACAGATTTAAAAATTGCGGGACGTAGCGTTTGCGGCGGTACCGGCCGGCCGCCCGGTGCGGCAAAAAAATGTAAAAAGTAAATAAGTAAAAATGTAGTGTATGAATTTAGATATTCCAAAGATAGCAGGAAATCTTCATGGTATAGGGAAAGAGGGATTGTTTTACTCCAAGTTTAACGCGTGCGGGCCACGGGCAGTAATGAATAAATCAAAACTACTGAATCGATTTTAATCACATAGTCTATATATTTTATACCCGTGCGAAGCCGGAGCGGGCCGCTATGTTTTTATATACAACGTTCACAGTTTTTCTGTAGTGTATTTAGTATCAGCATTGCACCCGTGCGAAGCCGGGGCGGGTCGCTAGTTAACAATAAAAGAGTTCGAATTTCCAAATGTCGTAGAACAAAAGTTGTTCGCCTATACGTCTTCAACCCCCTTTCGTTTTAAAACTCCTTCGCTGAAATATATTGTATTGTTAAGTCAGGTATATTTTAAATAGTAAATCAATTATACGTGCATAAATCTATAATACTAGCAGCGCTCCGCGGTTTTACCCGCGTAACTCCCGATCCCGTGGGAATATCGGGATAAAAAGTAGCCTGTAGCATAACTCAACAACGCCTGGACCGATTTGGCCAATTCTTTTTTTGGTCTGTTTGTTATTATCAGGAAAAGGTTCTTATGAAATAAAAAATTAAGAAAGTTGCGCAGAAAATTATTACGCGGGTGAAACCGCGGGGCGTAGCTAGTATTCAAATACAAATATTATTCTAAGATACATCTTAATAACTACCATCACTAGTGCGTCTGTTTTTTTTACGTCCTAGCCTTTAAAAAAATATTTATTTTAAAAAAAAATTAACGGCCTATACCTATCAAGTTTAAAATAATTAGTTTATTAATTAAAACTTGAGGACGGAGGATTTGCTGAAAAGGAGTCTTTGAAACTAATCTTCCCCTTCCAGATATTGGAATACATTATAATAAGTATACCCTAAATATTTCAAGGAATATTTTGTTCAGTTAAATCTCATCTCTATGTAACGTTATGTGTTTTCCATAAAGTCGGAGTATTGTTAGTAACCACTGGTACATATTCTACTCTGCAGCCATAAGCTGGTATACATGTTATGTACCTAGGACGGAAGGCTTATACGGCATTGATGTAAATTCGACCATCGGCATCGGCCGGATTTTATCTCTAAACGAACATGTTTCATGTTACCGGCCTCTTTTATTTTGCGAGTGAGATGCCAGTCAATTCTTTTTTTTTAAACCGGTCAAGTGCGATTCTGACTAGCGCATGAAGGGTTCCGTACCATTATATTCTGTTTTAACCCCCACGCAAAAACAAATGGAAAAACCTTAAAAATATTGAATGTCAGACGAGGCCGTATTGGTTAAAAGTCCTTTGCCTGCCCTTTTGGGTGTATAATTAACTAAAAAATATTGCCTTAAATTCTTAACAAACATAATTTGAAAAAATATTTACTTTGTTGTTTTTAGTATTTGTTGTTATAGCGGCAAAATACATCATCTGTGAAAATTTCAACTCTCTAGCTATCATGGTTCATGAGATACAGCCTGGTGACAGACAGACTGACGGACAGCGAAGTCTTAGTTTTATTTAACCCTTTGGGTACGGAACCCTAAAAAAATATTACACAAATAAGACTGTTTTCAACTTTTAAATGGTTCAACTAAGCGTTACGGGATAAAGCTAAGAACATACAACATTCAGCTTTTAGAAAAAAATGCATTCAAATAGGTTTATTGGACAAAATGCATTCTCTGCTCACAGCAAATAAATCGTTTACAGACAATAAAATTAAGCGAGACATTAACCAGGACTATAATGTAACCTTATGGTTTAACAAACAATACAAACTGAAATTGAATTTTAAACTAACGTGATTATTTTTAGAATAGAATAGAGTATTATTTATTTGCAACAAAATATCACAAAGTCTTAAAAACTATTAAATAACAATTGTTGCAATACGGACCCCAACTCAGCGAAATGCTAGTCATTCCACTAGCGCTGGTCTTCCGTTGAGGTTTTTACTGACTAAAGTTATTACGACCCAGTTGGCACAATGGTCACCATGCCGGACTATCAAACACAGGGTTGCGGGTTCGATTCCCGCCTCAGACATGTATTTATGCTTAGATTATTTGTCTGTGGTCTGGGTGTTTCTATGTATAGTATGTATATATTTACAAAAGAAAAGTGTATAAGTAGTATATACGTTGTCTAGCACCCATAACACAAGCCTAGTTACTCAGCTTGGGGCTAGATGGCGATGTGTGGAATGTCTTGCATTATTTATATATTTATATATTTATTTATTTTATTTATTAAAAAAAACATGTTCAATATCCAGTTTAAAAAAAGTTTAATACATACCCTTTTTTTATTAAGGTAGGGATATACTCACTTGTACTTGTACACGGGCTAGTATTCGGGCTATTTTCCGCAATTATACCCTTTTTAATTGGGACCTTTTTGCGTAAAGATGGAGTAGGCTTGTCCAGCACCTACTACCCTCTCAGCTTAGTCGACCATGCCCAGAGGAGAGAACTTTTCAAGCCGCGGGTTTCATCACGATGTTTTCCTTCACCGCAAGAGCAATGTCAATTAGCGCACATCATTTTTTCTTAAGAAAAATCCATTGGTGCACGGCCGGCCGGGATTCGAACCCAAGACCTTCAGAATGAAAGTCGAGTATGCTAACACTGCTCTACTTACTTATATATACTTACTAGCGACCCGCCCCGGCTTCGCACGGGTGCAATGCTGATACTAAATACACTACAGAAAAACTGTGAACGTTGTATATAAAAACATAGCGGCCCGCTCCGGCTTCGCACGGGTATAAAATATATAGACTATGTGATTAAAATCGATTCAGTAGTTTTGATTTATTCATTACTGCCCGTGGCCCGCACGCGTTAAATTTGGAGTAAAACAATCCCCCTTTCCCTATACCATGAAGATTTCCTGCTAACTTTGGAATATCTAAATTCATACACTACATTTTTACTTATTTACTTTTTACATTTTTTTGCCGCACCGGGCGGCCGGCCGGTACCGCCGCAAACGCTACGTCCCGCAATTTTTAAATCTGTAATATCTTCGAAAATATTCACTTAAATCATACGGTGTAAAGGGCCATATAGATCTATATTAAATGAACAATGTATTCAAGGTATTTAATTGGTTAAGGATTAATGCTGTATTGGTTAAAATCGCTTCGAAAATTAGCCATTATTTGTCGTAAAAAGTAAATGACAAAAAAAAGTTATTGTGGGTTATCCATAAGAGATAGACATATACCATCACGGACTTTTCTCTAGACCTTTTCAATGTGTACAATACTTAGTACATTATTTGGATAAAACTCGTAGGGTTCAGCCTGCGTTTGCAATGTAAGCGGAAAAAATGTAATTATTTACGACATCACATTAGAAACCTCAAAAATAACAGTACTTCTCCACTATTTAATGGATGTTATTATACATATAAACCTTCCTCTTGAATCACTCTATCTATTAAAAAAAACCGCATCAAAATCCGTTGCGTAGTTTCAAAGATTTAAGCATACAAGGGGACATAGGGACATAGGGACAGAGAAAGCGACTTTGTTTTATACTATGTAGTGACTTAAAACTTTTAAGAGAAGTAAATCTGTAAAAATGTAAAAACGAGGTTTTTTTTTAATTTAATTTTTCTGGTGGCTGTACTACTTTTTCTTGTTTTATATTATTTTTATGTGTATGCTAGTTATGTACTTACTGTCTAGAAAAATAAATTATATTTATTTAAATTCGAAACATATTTATTAGACAATGCAAGATCATAATACTGCGTTATGTGGGCCAGCGAATTAAGCGGGTAAGTTCCAAGTGATTGCTTAAAATCGAAATCGAGTAAAAAAACATATTGAACAACAAACAATTAGTTTTAAAACAAAAACTGTATCGAATCTACCAGTTAAAGTCTAAATATGAAAGAATCTTTTACCTAGTCGGTAATTGAACAAAACTATTCGGGTTTTGCAAAATTTAGTTTCAAGAGGAAAGGGTACCGGAGCTCTCTTCATACAAAAGTAGTCGACTGTTTTCTCCCTGGATAATGACACTAGAGCAAATATATTTGCAGCATAAAACTTGTAACTGCCATGACCATGCCCCTATGTTTAGATTTTTTGTGTTTTTTTGTATTCTAAATCTTAATTTCTATGAAAATTAGAAAATGAAAAAAACCAAAACATAACGAATAGTCGTGGCAGTTATAGGTTCTATGGCACAAAAATATTTGAGGTCATTATCCAGGGAGGAAACAGTCTACTAGGTTTGAATGGGGAGAGCGCCGGTACCCTCTCACCTTAACAGTGCGCTGTCGAATAACTAAACAAGTGGATATTCAGCATAAACTAGCTGCACCGCGATTAATAACAGCTGTGTACAAAACTGAGCGAGCTGGTTTGTTAGCCATGTACCTACTGAGCGCTGAATGCATTCGCTTCATCAAAATATACATATGTTATGCTAAACTTTCGAGGTTTCAACATTCAACATACGTACGTCTAAACAAGAGCCTGCTTATAAAGATTTGTTTCGGAATCAAATCGTATCTCGGTTGTACAATAATATTGGACTGTATTTTGATCTTTGATAAGTAAAATGTAGAATAACTTCAATTAGAAATTAGACTTTCAAATAACTATGTTAATAAGATTGGCATAGACTTTGAAAGCGCTATAGAAATGTGGTCTTTAAAGTAAATATTTTGACGGGTTTCAATAATTAATGAATATTTTGATATTCTTAACTGGATAATTGTAAAAATCCTACTAATATTATAAATGTGAAAGTTTGTTTGTGTCTGTGTGGGTGTATGTTTGTTACTCCTTCACTCAAAAACTACTGAACCGATTGCAATGAAACTGGGTATGTAGATAGATAGAGACCTAGAATAACACATAGGCTACTTTTTATCCCGATTTTCCTACGGCATCAGGACTTACGCGGGTGGAACCGCGGGGCGCAGCTAGTATATAAAAAAATAATGTTAATAAATAATATTAATAATAAAAATTGCAGGACATTCCACACATCGCCATCTAGCCCCAAAGCTAAGTAACTACACTTGTGTTATGGGTGCTAGACAACTCATATACTTTTCTTTTGTAAATATATACTTATAATACATAGAAACAACCAGACCACAGACAAATATCTAAGCATAAATACATGTCTGAGGCGGAAATCGAACCCGCAACCCTGGTAAGGTAAATAGATTTATCAAGTTAACCATTATAAAAAGTATCCGTGGAGCAGCCAACATTACATTTGAATTTTAACGTTATTTCCTGTAAGTACTTTTTGATAAGTTGATATTCTGGACTATTAGATGAGAACAGTGGAGAGTTCGTCGGTTAGCATTTGCATAAGTTACACGTTTCATTTCCGTAATTACAATTCGATCGTAACCATTAATTTTGTGACCTAATCCCGCCGGGAGCGTCAATCGTTTGACTCTAATCACGGGATTTGCTTTAAACGCCCGCCTTTCGTGCCGGGCCTCTTAGTGAATCCTTTTGAGAAAAAAGTTGTTAAAAAAGCGGCACAAAAACAAAAGGAAATAGTCGGGGTGGTCCCCGGAGAGTCGTTGTTAGCCCTGGGACGGTACTTAAATCAAATGTTCACCATTCAAGGAAATTATAAGAACAGGGCACGGATTCTCGTACCCTCTGAGAGAATATCCTTGGATAAAAAGGCTTACGTTAGAACACTGTCGTGAATAGATTTATTGTTCACCTAATGCTATTTAATAGTTTAAGCTTTATTAAAACAAAATTGAGTGTCAACTTGAATTTTCTCTTTATATACCTACTTGTACAACATGCTGTTTACAATAAAGATATGTCTGCTTATCTATATACAATATGTAAAAAAACTGTAATCCCTCGATAGCAACATGTCGCTACACATAATTCATGTTTTATCACTACATAACAACTAATCCAATCTCTTTGTTAGAACGTAAAGGCATGAAGCTTCGTAGCACCATAACCTCTGTCGTATCATTTTGGCACTACTCATGACGCTGTTAAAAACATCTTTTTTTTTTCTTTTATTATGGCTTCGCACGTGTGCATTTAGCCAGTGTCAAGTTATATTTTGCATCAAATTATGACCCGATTTTTCATAAATCGGGCCTAAAGTGTTTCAATACAGTCAAAGTCGTCATAGTCCGTCAAGTCAGGGGTTATAGTAAAGCGGTGGCAAGTTTACCATAACCTTAATAGGAGATTTGGAGGCAACGTGAAAACTGCATGTTTGACACTGATTTTTACTTTCACTCCACTTGTACACTTTCACAGAACTAAATTGAATAACATTCCACCAGAATTATACAATTCAACTCGGGTTACATCTAAGTTTCATGAAAATAAAACTGCAGCACGACATGTTGTTAACTCGTTCCCGCCAAAACTCCTGTTAAAAACATCTTTCGACCTGAAACCATCCTAAAACCAACAAAAACACAAGAAACAAAAAAGAAAAATTTGAAGGGAAAAGCAATATACTTAAAGCTGGCAAGATGCGCAGCATAGAACACAGTGGCATCGACCATTAGAAGAAAAAATAATGGATAAGGCCAATGATGATGATATTTTACAACCCATCTTTCATACCTGGTGCTTTTAGTTAAATCGATTCTAAAGGAGAATCCTCGAAATCACATTTATATTTGCTATACAAGACTAAAATTAGACAAAACAATACGTTTAGTTTAGTATGCAGGACAGATTGCACGTTAAGGATTTACTTTTTGTTGTCCTCAACAATATTACTTTACCTCGCAACAAACTTAAGCAGCCTAATCTTCTTTTTAAGTCGAGCTTTTACTTGCCTTATGACAATACGGGCTTACAGCAACGAAAGACTTCGTACACGAAACTTTTTAATCTTTACGTTACCTATACCGTGTATCGGAACATTATTTTATCGGTTAGATAGTTACATTGAACTAATATTATACTTATTTATAAGAAATCAACTTACTCAGATAGAATGTATTATGTTTCATTTCTGATTTACGGATAACGTATTTGGAGGATGCCTATTATGTAGAAAGGAAACACTGATTTACATAAAAGCGGAAAGACAGAAGTTCGTATAAACAATATTGTCCTTACGTCGATGTCGTATGCTTTGAAGCGGTCCCCTCTCAACGAATATGAATAAAATTTTCTTATACAAATTGCGAGTTCGCGAAAACGTGTCGATTTCTTTATTTATTCAATACTTTTCTCCTTTGAAGTGTTTCTCCTTGGATTCGTCTGCGCTTATCTTGTATTTATGGATTATTTTGGATTTTTATCGATATAAACCGCTTCCACGTGGCAATTTTATATACCTAATACAAGAAGGCTAATAACATCTTTTTTCTACACAAATTAAATTAAATTCAAATACGAACCGTCTCATTCCTTATTATTGTAATTAAGTTCATAAGAGATGAATTTCAAAAAAAATCTTAGTACTCATAGCGGTCATAAATATAATAAATTAATACAAAGTATAAACGAAAGTACTTATAATTCATATGGAACTCATGTGCTCTTAAATCCTACGTTTTTAAATCCTACAGCTTAGACTTTGCCTTGTCATAAAATCAGTGAAAAGTGCAGTATATTACAGGTTGAATGTTCCAAAATCCTCTGTGGGTAGTTTACTGAACTTGTGATACAAAATTATGATGATAACATTTACTCGTTTATAAATAATTACACATGGAAAGTACTAGGGTATCGAGAACCGGAGACATTTTTGAGAACCGGGATTTTCAGTACCAGCCTAAGCAAGAACCGGGATTTCCCGGGATTTTCGGTACTTTCGGGATTTTATGTAAAGCTTTGTAAGATGCTATATTTAGCTCAAAAATTAAAAAAACTTTACGCGTTATAATTTATAATGAAATCACAATTTGATGTTACCTAAGTAGAAATTGTTACCCGAATGTTAACCATCCAGTTAACTAAATGGTTAACATTCTGGTTATATGTAATAAAAATTCATACATAACAGATGTCGCTAACGAAACTTAATGTGAAAGAGATTGATGCGACTCTTAATTTCTACTATGATAGTACTTGTGGTGTAATTGGTAAGCACACTTGCATGGTATTCAAGGAATGCAAGCTCGAGTCTCATCTCGTCTAGACGTTTAGAACAACCCTTTTCGTTTTGCATGCCCCTCCCTCTTACACGTAGGTATAAGCCTATCTTTGTATTACGTCTTCGGTGGATATGATCTATCATTTCGATGACTGGTTGTTTCATTACGATAGACAACTGTTTCATTTCGGTGCCATCAAAACTTTAAACACGTGTTACTAAGTTTATTAAGATAGTACCTGGATGACAGAGCTTTGCTCGGTATTTATTTTTTTACTTAGTCTAACCTCAAAGCAAACACTCATTGACTTCGTGTTACTTAACAACGCCATCTGCTGGAATAACTTTATTGCTCACTAAAAATAGTATTAGTAGTTCGCCAATAGATGTCAGGAAGAGTCATATTTTTCAGATAAAAAAAAGTAAGTTTCGATAAAACACGAATAAAATGACAATTTCAAAAAATGATTCCTAGCTAGATCGATTTATCGCCCCCGAAGCCCCCTATATACTAAATTTCATGAAAATCGTTGGAGCCGATTCCGAGATTCCAATCTATATATATAAAAGAAAGTCGTGTTAGTTACACCACTTATAACTCAAGAACGGCAGAACAGATTTGGGTGAAAATTGGTAGGGAGGTAGCTTAGAGCCAGGAGACGGACATAGGATCCTTTTTATCCCAATATGCCCACGGGATCGGGACTTACGCGGGTGAAACCGCGGGGCGCAGCTAGTTATATATATATACAAGTATTGCTCATTTAAAGATATAAAATTTTGATACTATTACATGTGAGCATTAACAGCATCAAGAAGTACAATAAACCACAGTTGGAATTTGATAAAACTGTATGCTAAAAAAGTTCACTATAACGATAAAAAATACGACAGTTGTTGAAATTCACCCAAAAGTGACTTCATAGAATTCATGTATATAGCTGCCGAAAACTATGCTATCTTCCTTAATTAAAAATTTAAGGGTTATTATAAATAGGGTTAATACCCGCTCGAGGAGCGGACTGACCAAATCCCTCTCGCCTCTCGGGACCTCTCACGAGAGCGAAGAACCTTAACTCCAGAAAGGCATGGGTTGTCCCCGACGAGGTCCCCTACCTACAAAACCAGCACTAACATTATTTGCTTTCATTTGTAAAAAAATTAACATGTAGCGGGACACGCGTTTGGAACGAAGTCACTTTACCTTTTTTTATATAACCTACATGAAAATTAATATCAGTCTCCTTCATTCTATATTTCTCTGACGGTTTTCGTTCCCCATTTATGTAACGCGTTACATTTTTTGTCGGCTAAGTCACCTAAACACGCTATAAGGATCTTTGTTCCAAAAAAATACTTTTTAATGGAAACAAAATAATTCGGATACTTATCTAAGTTTAATATGATTACTATTTTCCTATCATATTTTTATATTATTTTCCTTTCCTATTTTCGTCTCCCAGAAAGCTGGAAGACGTAATTTCGATTATAGGAAAAAAGCAGCTGAAATATGACGACATGCATGCCACATGGGCCAAAATACCAACCCAATTGTCTTCCACAGAGATACGCCACACGGCAGACCCAGCCGGCGATAGTGGTAACGGGAATTATCCGGGTGAAACTGCGGGTCGCAGCTAGATAATTGATAATACATAAAATATAACATAAGTAAATATGCAATTGTGCTTCTATTTAGAAGCATTTGCCATAAACATGTATATAAAATGATTGTTTGAGAAATAAAACTTTTACGGATCAAAGTTATTGCAAAATGAACAGTTATAGAAAACGTTGGTTGTAAAGTCATTGATATTGATAAAATATCATTGATATTGTTTTGGTAAAACATTAGTAAATCGTACAAACTACTTAAACAAACTCGAAAAAGTCTCAATAATGGCAAAGTAACTGAAAGAAAAACAAAAATCTTTTACACCGTAAGTACCTTAATAACGCATTTTAATGAAAAAAGTTATCTGCGAAGACATTTTAAATGCAAATTAAAAGCTCTACACTAAGAAAGTTAAGAAGTACGCGCCTGGTCTAGTCTCATATTGAATTAAATTGATAAAATGTAATAGTTTGAGGTGACATAACGAGATAATAAGATGTAGATTAGCTAGTTTTTTTTAGTTTCTACCTTTACTTATTTTATAGAAAAAACTAGCTAGGTGAAACCGCGGGGTGCATGTTTCACCCGCGTAAGTCCGAGTCCCGTAGGAATATCAGGATAAAAAAGTAGCCTATATGTTAATCCAGGTTTTCATCTATCTACATACCAAGTTTCATCGCAATCGGTCCAGTAGTTTTTGCGTGAAGGAGTAACAAACACACACACACACGCACACACAAACTTTCACATTTATAATATTAGTAGGATAAACTTTTCAAACTCACACGATTTGTATTCATAGTAATTATTTACCCGGATCTTAATCGCGTATTTTTTATTTTTATTTCTCATACCTCATCGTTTCGACTATATTACAGTAGTCATGGTCGCGAAGAGACTATATTTATATATTTATTCATAACAAACATTGACAAAAATACAAGTTGTTCCTCTGTTCATAGAACTTGTGTTAGAGGAGTGGGGCTTTGCTGTGGTCCGTAATATGCACAACAAGGCATTTAAAAAGAAGAAATGCGCGAACATCTATAAAAAAACATACAACCGAATTGAGAACCTCCTCCTTTTTTTGAAGTCCGTTAAAAATGAGCTTAAAGTTTAATATAGATATTACGAAAACTTGCTCTACGTTCACAAAAATCCTGATATTTTTCTTAAAAAATAGGGATATTGATAATTACAACATAAGAAACAAAAATGATCACAAAAAAGAAAAAAATCATCATGACTTTCTTGTGCCTTCTTCTCATTGGTAGGCGCGTTCAGAAGGCACACATCCTAACTCAATTTTTAAGACGCTTTAAAGTGATGTAATGCACTACATAACTAAGTCCTTTTGAAAAATAAATTTGAATTTGAATGTATACTTTACAATTAAAAGTTTAAGAAAAGCAGTAAGGGGATATTAATTGTGGGTCCTACACACAATACCTTTGCTCAGACAGACATACCTATGTCTGTCTGAGCAAAGGTATTGTGTGTAGGAGCGTGGCTCGCTGGATTTCAGATTGCATTACGGCGAGACGCGGACCGCAGTCGCTAGACATTACTGAAGCCATTACCTTATCTAAAGTCCCTCTCGGATTTATTTAGTTTTCCCTCGCCGCATGTTATCGAAAACCGCTCGATAAAGTTGTCAACAGGAATGGATCTGGAGCCAATTTGAGAGGAGAACACTTGGAATGTTCTGCGAAAAGGGAAACGACATTTTTTATTCTACGTTGCTGATTAAGTTACCACAGATGTTATTTGAGGAGGCTTTGTTTTATTACTGTCAGATTTACTCACAAAAGAATATAGAGTTATCAGCATTAGGATTCGCAATTCGTTTTACAATTTAATGTTACTTTTTTTACGTTAAATCATACAGATATTTAGAAGGTTTTAGAAAGGAACATGAATTCCTTGCACTAACAACACTAACATAGGTACATTAAATGTTTGAAACTCTCATTAGTGTAAATTGTATAACAAAGGAGACAGTAACCTAAACCGTGTACTTTATGAAGCTCACAGAAAAGCAATAACCATATACAAAACTTCAAAGTTCTTTTGCAGTAAAGCCGTCAATTGAAGAGACGTTAGTTCTAGCTGAGGGAACATTAGTCAGCATGCAGGAATTTATGCAAAAAAGCTTCCAGCTTACTTTACGTAAAGTGCCCGTACCGTACACAAATCCCTTTGGGTGTAAAAAACGAAGGTTTAAAAAGGCAAACTTACCAAAACGTATTTAAGCTGTTACGAGGAGATATAGGCGGTGGGTGGTCGAAGTACCGCGAACATTTTTCAACTGGCTACACGAATATCTCCTTAACTAATAAATCGTGTTCGTAGCTGCTACCCTATTTTAATTTAAAGAAATTAACATTTTAACAGTTTACTAGCGGTATATTTATTAAAACATGTTGTTTATTATGTTCATAATTTTTCTTATAATAAACAACTAACAAAAATTCATATTTTTAAATTAGAAATTAAGATCTATCTGTGCCTAGTAAGCTCCAGAAATAAGAGGTCGTTTATGGCAGCGCAGAACATAATTTGGCGGAAACGAAAAATAAACCAGATTTTAGCAAAACAACCCATCGCATTAATATTAGTAACCTTTTTGTAGAAGTTATAAAATCATAGCTAGAATTCTATCTGCGAGCGTATTAACAGATGCAGGAAAATTGTCTCCATAGTTAAAATCTCGTCGTAGTGCATTGTTGATATTTTCTAAGGAAATATTTCTAAGAATAGTATGTGTTAATCTAGGTATATTCAGGACTTGCCGCGTCCATTGAGAACAAGTAAGATAAACTTTGAGATTCTCATTCTTACAAACAAACTTCTAGAACACTTGTGAGAGAATCACCTGTAACCCACGCAGAACGCTTTAAACCCTCGAAAACAACGGGTTCGGTCGAAACTTAACGCAAACACTCCATTCGAGTTGGGTATGGCCGTCAACAAACTTACTTCATACTGCATGAGAATGCTGTGTGAGGAATGAAATGATGCTTACTTAGTTTTACAAATTATTTTCCAGTAAAGTCGTGGAAAACTATGGTAAAACCTTAAATAATATAATATTATGAAGAAGAAAGATTCAATTGATTGTTTGCATTAAATAGGCTCCGAAATAACTAAACCGATTTAGATATATAAACTAATTGGGAGTAACATTGGTTACTTTTTATCCCGATATTCCCACGGGATCGGAAGTTACGCGAGTGAAACCGCTAGCTGATGCTAGTTTATAATGATTGAGTATAACACCAAAATTTTAACCTATCCCTAAACAAAACATAATTAAATGTATAAAAAAAGGTTAAATATTACTTCATTATTAATAATATCTACCTACTTACTTACCTACTTTTATTTCCTTTCGTATATTTTAATTTGGTAATAGTTTTTTTTCATTCTGGTTTATCGTGAGTACTTATAATTATGACATTTGTGTATTAATTTCAAAAAAAAATGTAGTATTATAATACCTACCTACATAGTTGAGCTACTAAAGTTGACTAATTCAACGGCATTGAAGACAGATTGCTTTGGAAAGGCTGGGGATGAATGTTCACCCACCGGCTCTATGGTAAGCCGGATTAAATCTGTTTTTAAGTTTATCGCGGCTGTAATATTGTTCGCGACTTAAACGCAACTTAAGTATATAAAACTTGCTAAGGGAAGTTAGGTACGGAGCACGTACAATGCTTCATTTGTGTTACTAAGTCTTTCAACAGGGACGACTTAGAGGGACGCTATGAGAAACTTGTCGATACATAATTATATGTTCTGTGGTCGATACGATACAGTTTTCCAACACTTTCATGGCTGTTCTCTTTTACATTTTACATTTTCACCTATTTTCTGCGGCAAAAAGCTTTACGGTCCCTCCCTAACAAAGTTGATTAAACGACTACAGTTTCGAAACGACATTGTACTTATCTACTTCGACACTTTCAATTACTTTGTAAGTAGGTACTTTAAGATTTGTTTAGTAATTATAGGTAAGTTTTTATTAATGTTTATATCAATAACATAGAGCGGTGTTGGCTTAGTGGTAGATACCCCGACTTTCATTCTGAAGGTCGTGGGTTCGAATCCCAGCCGGCCGTGCACCAATGTATTTTTCTTAAGAAAACATTATGTGCGCTAATTGACATTGCTCTTACGGTGAAGGAAAACATCGTGATGAAACCCGCGGCTTAGTTGGCTCCAGAAGTATTGACAAATTCTCTCCTCTGGACATGGTCGACTAAGCTGAGAGGGTAGTAGGTGCTGGGCAAGCCTACTCCATCCTCACGCAAAAAGGACCCAATTAAAAAGAGTCTAGTTGCGGAAAAAAGCCCGTATGCATACATACATACATACATCAATAACATAATAATGGAAGTATTAATATTTAGTTTTTAGTTCCGAGCCTAGACTCAGGCTCGGCTCGGCTCGACTAGGCTCGGAACTAAAAACTAAAATTAATACTTCCATTACAGCTATTATGAAGTTCCGAAAAGTAACGCCGCAACTATCATAAACATAATTTTGTTTCATAGGAATGCTATTTAAGTTGAAATCGTTATTTACTTTAGTCACTAATAATGTTACCAGAAATCGAATAAAATCCTGCCTATAAATGGGAATCCAATTTGAAAGCAAAGCAGCAGAATTTTATTTGACGGCATTCCTAATTGCATTTACTTGAATCTACTTTCATGCTACGTTTACATTTCAGCGCTTCAAGCCCTTGAAAAGCACAGGAATTTTAGACTTACATACTCGTATTTACCTATTTACGATGATGCATCCTGAGATATTCAAAACTAAACTTTAGTTTTTCTTTTGCTGAGAACCGTTTTTTTAGATAGAGCAGACTATTAGTTATACAATGAAGTCAATATTTAGTTCCTTTGTTATGTATAATAACAAAACAATTAATATATCGATTTATTAACAATAATAGTATAATATAGAGTAGATACAACTTTTCAGCTGGTTATGACGCTTTGCTCGTCTCTGTTCAAATTAAGTCTAAAATTCCTGGGCGTCGTAGGTAAAAAACACGAACCGTAATTTGCTAAGACGAATAACGTTTGATTTAATCCGGCACGTAGAGCAAGAGCAACCCGGCAACCCGGTCGGGGACCCGGTCGGGCTCGTCGATTTACTTTTATTGCTATTACGTTTTATTTCGTCGGGCCCGATGCTGTCTGATGTGGCCCTGTTTTCGGGATCGTTAACGGCAAATGTGCTAATCTTTTTTACACAGCTGTACCACGCCTGCCCCCGTGGCTCAACAATAGGTAATCGACTTTGATGGTCTCGACCTACGGACGCCCGTCGTTACTCACGCTAATGTCCCACGATTAAGGATTTAAATTTTCAGATGAACAAATCTCATTTTAAATCTCCGTACCTACCCTTTCATTTCCACGATACGCATCGATGGTAATGGACCTCGTATCCCTCGTATGTTTCATTTTATGTTACTTTCATTATTCTTCTGTCTGAAGAATTAAATATTAGGTTAAACCTGAAAGTATAATAAAGTGCCAAATCTAACTAGAGCATACGATAAAATAGCTTCAGTGAATTACTCAGTTAACCGCGCCTAACTTAACGTCGTCGAGGGAAGTCAATTACAACGACTTTAAAATACGACATCTCAAGACATTAAGAGACAAAGTTAAACAAGCCAATAAACGGTCGGAGAAAATGTTTAGCTTCATTCCCTGCTATTTAACACCAAGAAACTTTGACTAAGAGTTGGTTACATGTAAACCTATATATTCGTACCGATATTCAAATTGAAACAAATACGTGTGCGTACCTATCTCGTTACTGCTTATGAAGTTCTCAATATATTCACAGCCAATTTTTCTGTAAATATCTCGTCCAAGTGGCAATAAAAGCGTATACTTACCTCGATTTTTTATTAAAGTATCTCATAACAGCTCACAAACCTCCTACATAATAAATAGCACGACCTAAACACGTACACATCTCTCGTAAAAAGGATCACGAAACACACACAGTACGTTTTCAATAAAGGTGTCGTTACAAGGATCCCCGCAAAATCGACAAAGCGACTGTTTCATTTCGAAGGTGAAAGCAATTCCTTCTCTTTTGTGAGATACAATTGCCTCTTAGGAGGCAGGACTACGATGTAAAGTGTTTGGAATAAGATATATCTTTTAACAACCACAGTTCGATCGAATTCCGGTCGGGTATCCGGATATGTAATACTTTGCGTTGATTATTTTTCGCGTCAGTAAATATGATCGAAAGTGTAGTTTACTTTACTAACTATTTAATTAGTTTAATAGTGACGTATTAATTAGGTATTTCAAAATACTACATTGAAGGCAGGGCGAGTACGACTTAACACAACACTATTTTTTTTATTGTTATTAATCACTATGGCCTATCTTTAAAGCTTCGTCCCGCAAATTATAGTGTCTTAGTTCTTTGAAATAAGGTCACAGTAAAACAATTTATATTGTGCTGAGGTGCAACACACAGAAGAAGCACTTCAATACCATCCGCTTCGCGCGGTTTCGCCCGCGTAAATCCCGATTCCGGGACTTTTGGAATCTCAAAAGTATCTCATGTCCTCCTCCATCTTCTCAACTACCACTATGCTGGATTTCATCCAAATCGGTCTCGTCGTTTGACCGTGAAGAAACAAATAAAAAACCAAACTTTTGGATTTATAATTAACCCCCGACGCAAAAACGACGGGGTGTTATAAGTTTGACGTGTCTCTGTGTGTGTGTGTGTGTGTGTGTGTGTGTCTGTGGCATCGTAGCTCCCGAACGGATGAACCGAATTTAATATTAGTTAGGATTAGGATTATTAGTGCAATCATTACAAAATTAAACAAGCTAAATTTATACTTCCTAAACTTTATTTCAATATTCATATTTGAAATTCCTACTTAATCTACTTATCCCTTTTTATGATTATTTCGGTGCTACAATTGTATCAATTGGATATTGACGATAAAAATTAAAACTAACATTACGTTTATAATATTAGAATATATTAAAATTTTACTATATTCTAATATTATAAACGTAATGTTAGTTTTAATTTTTAGATTTTATTGTGTATTTGTATTTATTTTGAGATTTTTGACCAATAAAATTTTAACTACTGGTTCCAATTGAAATAATCTTTTGTGTTGGATAGTCCATCTATCGAGAAAGGCTATAGGCTACTTTTTTATATTCCCACGGGATCGGGACTTACGCGGGTGAATCCGCGGAGCGCAGCTAGTAAAATATAAAACTCCACTTAATTACTAAGAAGAGCTCGTCTGTGTTGTTAGAGTATCGTTATTTTTATGAAGTTTATTTTTACAATAACAAAACATGTTCAAACGCGGTTCAGTATCGCTTATACATTCCGATTCGTCACCGTACCTGAAAACAAATTTTACAGACAAATACTTCAATAGTCATTGCAAAATACTTAAACTTCAAAGCAATGTCACAAAAAATTCCATGAAAGTATAACAAAAAGTCACATAAAAGTAACAAAGAGTGCTTTCACACTTCAAAGTCACTTTTCTTAAAAGTTTAGGTAAATTTAGCCATTTAATATTACATAATGATATTTTTATACATAATCTATAATATAAAAATGAATCGCTGAAAGTGTTGCAAATTTCGAGAACAGCTGAACAGATTTCGCTTGTATTTTTTAATTGTTTGTTATTGAAATGAATCACTGAAAGTGTTACTAAGCGCAAGAACAGCTGAACCGATTTTGCTAATTCTTTTTTGTTGTGTTTGTTATTGAAAGAAAAAAAGAAAATTGCGTATAAAATTATTACGCGGGTGAAACCGTGGGACGTAGCTAGTTAAGTATAATTTAAATGAAAAAAAAAGACACTTTTGGGAAATAAACATTCATAAATCACACACAATCAAAACTGCCGTGTCTAGACAAAAGAAAGTTTGCATAGAAGTTTTTCGTTCGCGGGATTTAGGTAAAGTACTAAAAATTTACTTACGCGTTAGTTCTTGATATTTGATCAGCAGTTAGCTCAAAATAATCGTCTTTTACGATATAACGTATGGAACCTTCATACATCGCAATACCGGGACTCATTAGTATCTAAAAAATACAACGAAAGACTAGCGAAAAATGGTTGTCTGTGAAGTCGGTTTACGGACGATAACTTTACGTGATAACGTCTTATGAAACCGATGAAAAATTGAATATTTTTTTTCATTTAAGTAAATATGTTTTCCCTTATATATATTTTTCCTTTACATAAAGTCTTCTATTCGTCACTCATCACCATAACACAAGCCGAAACGGTCACCGGAACGTAACCCATCGGGAACGTGACAATGACGTCAACTTTTTTGTGAATGCAGTTGTTCCATCAATTTATTAGGCGTTATCACGTCAAAAAAGGATTGGTTGTATAAGTGACGCAGTTATAGTATTGCCTTTATTTAGTGATACCACTTTGCTGGCATTTTTTTTATACTCTTAATAACATCTATATATATAAAAGAAAGTCGTGTTAGTTACACCATTTATAACTCGGGAACGGCTAAACCGATTTGGCTGAAAATTGGT
This sequence comes from Idaea straminata, assembly GCA_951213275.1. Classification (NCBI taxonomy): domain Eukaryota; kingdom Metazoa; phylum Arthropoda; class Insecta; order Lepidoptera; family Geometridae; genus Idaea; species Idaea straminata. Next base: position 6,773,009 of record OX577857.1, on the reverse strand, counting down.
GGGGAGGTAGCTTACAATCTTAAGACGGACATAGGATATTTTTTTCGATATTCCCACGGGATCGGGACTTACGCAGGTGAAACCGCGGGGCACAGCTAGTCAAAATATAAATATAAATAAATATTGCAAGATATTCCACGCATCGCCATCTAACCCCAAGCTAAGTAACTAGATTTGTGTTATGGATGCTAGACAACGGATATACTACTTATATACTTTTCTTTTGTAATAAATATATACATATAATACATAGAAACAACCAGACCACAGACAAATATTTAAGACGCTCCTATCTTAAGATAAGTAGCCTTTCAGCCGGGCGTTATGGATCGATAAGTAAAAAATAAAAATAGCCATTATCTAGTCTGAAACTACGCAAAGCTAGTAAAAAAACCCAAATAATGAATAGGTATGAGAAATTTCACTAAATTACCCCTTTTAGCATTTTTCTTGATGTAATTTGAAAAAATGAAAACTACAAATGGCGAATCAATTAAACAATTACCATATTTGTTTAGGTGACTGACCTTAACTTGATAATAAACATTGCTTCTATCATCGGTCGGTAAATTATTATAAGCGTTACCCATTCTTAACACCCATTCGATTGAAATTAAACTGCGGGGTGCGCAAATGGACCTGTTCAAAAACATTTTTGTTAAAGGAATTCATACCGGTCAAAGGCCGGTGGGCCAACCCAGGTATCTCTGGAGGGACATAGTGGAAGCTGACCTGCGCTTCAAGTCAATTGGCAAAAAATAGCGCAGGACAATACATAAAGCCAATTTGAACTTTAAAACCATGTCATAAAGTTCAAGTTTTAGTGGAGAGGTTCAGGGAAGGCAAAACAATTGAGTGACGTTAGTATCGTTTAAATATTAATGTCAATCGTGTCGCGGTGTTAGTTGCCAAACTCCACCTAAACGGCTGAACCGATTTGTATGACAGTATTTGTGTATCTATATTCGTTACGTCTGCAATCGAACAATATTTTTTAAATTATTTTAATATGGAAAAACAACGTTTGCTGGGACAGCTAGTGTTTAATAAAAAAACTTTTTCAATGCCCTTTGATGACTACGGGAAACGTGAAATCTAGGATTTTGTTCTTACCGTATTTCAGCTGTAATACTATCGATATATGCTGCCAATATTCTTCCTGTGCGTTTGTACATGGGATCAGATACTGAAACGTTGTGCCAAATTGTACATGCACAGTAATGTGGCAATATGAATGCTTCCGCGCAAGAACGGGATTTAGGAATCTAGAAATAAAAAATAAAATAGCATTGTCTAGTCTAAAAAGGAACCAAAAATTAATAGGCATGAGAAATAACGGAAGATACTTCTCCTTTGAGCACTCTTCGGGGTTGAATATGAAAAAAATGAAACTTCATCATTAGATTTTTGATGATAAAAAGGGTTAATTTAGTAAATTAAACGGACATTTAGTATGGGAGCTTGGCATAGTGATTTTTTGGGGCGGTGCATTTCGAGAGGCATGCCGATCGATAGAGGGCATTACAGTGAACAAATAATGCCTTCACACCGAACCTCTAAAGCGTCTCGGAAACGGGATATTTAACCAAACACGTTTTGTTAAATATCCGCCGTAATAGGTACCCACTGTCTATTGGTATGGGTTTCAAAATGCACCGCGCCGTTTTAAGTTACTATGCCAAAAATTCTAAAAGCTTTTGAGAAATTAACATGCATATTTTTAAATAATGAGAAAAAAACTTACCGGTTCAAAAAAGCTAAGGCCTCTCAGTAATTTAGATCCAGGTACTTTGTACATATTCCTATATTGTTTTAAGCCCAAAAAGTCTAACATAGTTGCGTGCATATCGTAAGGTGTGGTCAGAATTTCAGAATTTGCCTTTAAGTTCTTTTCAGCTAAAGGCCTTTTTATTTTAAATAATTCGGGTAAAACGACTGATAGGAATGGCAACTTCTCTTCTAGTTTACCTTGATAAGTATTGCGTACTCCTGCATATCTATAAATACAAGTAATCTATACTAATATTATAAAGCTGAAGAGTTTGTTTGTTTGTTTGTTCGCGCTAATCTCAGGAACTACTGGTTCGAATTGAAAAAATATTTCGTTGGATAGTCCATTTATCGAGGAAGGCAGTAAGCTACTATTGTAATATAATATACTAGCTGCACTCCGCGATTTCACCCGCGTTAATCCCGATCCCGTGGGAATATCACAACTAAAAGTATAGCCTTCCTCGATAAATGGACTTTCCAACACACTTTTTTTTCCAATTCTAACCAGTAGTTCCTGAGATTAGCGCGTTCAAACAAACAAACTCTTCAACTTTATAATATTAGATATAACACATTTGTAAAGAGAAGCATTTGCCTACTATTATTTTTACAAATCACTTTCCAAAAACGATATTTCGTTTTTGGAAAGTGATTTGTAAAAATAAAACATTGATTAACCAAACGCGTAACATAAAGCAAATTTACCTAGACCCATGATCAGCCAAAACAAAAAGCAATGTATCATTCCTTCCCCAAGTCTGGAATTGCTTAAGGAACACAACCAGATCATCATCTGCTGCATTCAACATACTCTGGTCATCATGAGATGGAAAAACACTAAGTGTTAGGCAGAATTTCTTACCCGGTAGGCGAAAAAACTGAAAATAAAACAAATGACGTGAGTGTTTTATATTTTTTGGATGATTTAGGTACTAATTATATGAAATAAAGATGAAAATCTGTTTTAATTGTAAACGATAAAAATATTGAGCTAAGTTTTAAAAGTATTATAAATATATTAAGCTATTGCATAGCTTTTATTGCGGGCTTTGAGCGCGGCGACCGAATCTAGAAATTCCGTAACGAAAATAAAACCTAACACCCCCCCACTCCGCCTACCATGTAGCTAGGCTGAGTGTTTTTTTTTTTCAGATGATATGAACTCAGCTCAGCTCATAAGCAGCATTCTATTCCTGTACACTATTGTACACAATTCTCATTTATTTTTAGATCCCTACTATATTTAGTAGGGACCTAAAAATATAGATCGAGTCGAACGAGTCTTGTGGAAGTGGTAAAATTTCTTAGGTATGAGATGAGTATTTATTAGGTATTTAAAGATTCCTAAAATTCAACCCAGTGGCATGTGGCCCATGTTGTGATGCCCGAATACTCAAAAATTTTGGGGTCCCCTATATATTGTGCACCGCACACATGTGGTCGGTGGTGGAATGTATGAAAACTGCAAGTGGCTGGCCAACGGTGGCTGTAGTCGGTGGCCCGTTTGCGCAGAGGCTAAATGTCAATTTAGTCGCCACTTAAGGTAAGTAGCCTTTCTGTCTTCGGGCGTCAGTGATTTAGAGCACCACTACGGTAACCAGGTTTATTACGAAGCTTACTTTAATTATGTAACTCACCTGTTTTGTCATATTAAGCATAAAAAGATTTAAAGGTACTGAACCAATACAGTTGGAGTTTTTTGTTACGAGGCTCCACCATTTAATTTCTTCTTGAAAGAACGGTCTGAGATAATGATCGGTGGGTTGCTGGGAGAATCCATTGAATCTATATTGGAAGGTGCCTATTCTAGGGCTGTCTTCGAAAAATGCAGTTCGGTAACTAAAGAGAAGTTCGAAACAAAAAATAAGGTTAAAAATGATATCTTTAAAACCCGCAGGTGAAGGCAAAAATTTTCATATAATACTAACTTTTAATTAAAGGAAAATCATTACAATTTGTTATATATTTAGTAGACAATTACGGTCATACATAGACAGACTTCTTCTTTAACAGACTTCTTCTTTAAACGATATGTATTCTTAGTTCGTTTTAGGTAATTGAAATATATAATAGCTACATTTCATGAAATGGTCGACCACATCATGATTTGACCAATTTTACGGTCTAGCTATGACATAAATATGACTAAAAAGATACCCAAAAGCTGGCCACCACATACAATCGCGACTTTAAACTTTACTTTATCTAGATACCTATTGTCTAAAATTATTAAAGTTTAATTGTTTGTCTATAATATTAAATTTAAAATTTTTAAATAAAATTAAAATTAAATAAATAAAATAAATGCCTAAAAATAGGCATTCTCCTTTAATACCTTTTCAGAGGAGTTTGAAAATATAAAATTCTTACCCTTTAATTTTCAATAAATTAAATATGAAAGGGTCCAAATCAATCTTTCTCGTGTTATTACCAATTTTCCTTGCATCGGGTAATTCCATATAATAATGACCAGTCACCAAAGGATTCAAAGCTTCGGCTGTACCATCTCCGACAATGTTGTAGCTACAAGATAGATAACAATTCACTCAACAATCATAAATAAAATCTAATTGTCTCTTAAGTTAAGAGAATATTGACTGTATACCACATCATTAAAATGAAGACCCGTCGATAATGTGTGTTTTTGCCAATCCTAACCTACACGGCTTAAACCTTTCAAGGCTTCAAGTTAGCCGAAGGAGCTATGAAGCGCAGTATAACGTACTCGGTTTAAAATGTATTGAACGTGGTCGAAATGTGACCTTGCGCTCCAAAACGGGGACAGCCAATGTTGGCTGAAACATTTTTAGCCAAAGAACTGTAAATTGATGCAAATATTTCTCTTGACGCTGGCTGCACGAAGTTGTTCAAACTATTTTGAAACAAACAATACCTATGGTATTGTGAAGAGAGGAAGGAAGGAAGAGCCTAAGAAAAATGAATGGACTGTGGGAGACAATATTTGAGAGAGATGGATGTGAGCGATGAGATTGAAGGCTAATAGAGGTTAATGGAAAAAGAAATAGTAAATACTGCGGCGACCCCAAATAAATTAGAACAAGGTTTGACATAAGAAAAAGAATACGATAAAATAAAATAAAAACTTACCTTTTCATAACAACAGCATTTAATTCTTCGGTGAGATACTTAAAACTTTTTGGCAAGAGTCTCATGAAGCTGTTTCTTGATACAGAATCAAATATTAATAACAAAATATTTAATCGTTCTTCTTCAGGATCAGTAAAAGGAACTTCTACAGGTCTAAAGCCTGCCTTGTTTCCACCCCAGCGATTTGGGAAAAGACCTAAGCTAAAAAGAAAAATTGATAAGAAATATCTACGCAAAAGCTCTATTAGAAGAATATAAATCATTTTATTTTACTCATGAATATTCTTTATTTTGGATTTAATGAATTTAACATTCATTGCAAAATGGAAAATAGCTAACATGTTGGGAATTCAACAGTAAAGGAACTCAAACTCTATATTCATAAAGGTTTGAGGATTGCTTCGACTGAAAAAAAGTGCGGTCAGTTGCTCCAAATCATTTTACCAAAGTCCTAACCACCAGCTGATCAGACTCACCCCCATCTATCTATTCCTTTACAAGAAATTTTAACATGGTCACTGCGAGTCAAATTATATGGTTGGCCATCTAAAACTTTGACGCTAAGTCCCAAATAGTTAGTGTCATCATCGACATAAATAATATCATTGTAGGTACATTCAATGTCCTTCATTTTGGTTAAAATGTCGTTTTTTATTTTACATTGCCCTAGCTGAAAAAGCAAAAAAGTTCATCTAAATATATTATACACTAGTTCATGCCGAAACGGCTAGATGCATTCGAATGAGACTTGGTATGTTTGTTTAGTTTACGAGGGTAAAACAGCGGTTTGTAAATAGTTATTATTAATAATTTAATTATTATTTTAATTTACAATCATCATCAATTCATCAATCATGATCACTACCTCAGTACTGTCTAATAACCGTATATATTCCTGTATTATTTATGTATGTATACTTGTATGTATGTAATTATTTGTATGTATCTATGAATATAATTATTTGGTATGTATTATTAATTTAATATTTAAAATCATAATTATGTAAATAGTGTATATTATAAGTTAAATTATTCACAACCTACCATTAAAGCTGAATCAGTTCTTTTCCATCCAAAGGTTGCCTGGAAGGAATCGCTTTCAGCGATAATGCCGCCCATTTGTGCAACTTATACTTTCTAGCTATTACTTTACTTTGTGTTTATCGTGTTCTGTCTCTTGTGTTGTACAAATAAAGTTATCTATCTATCAATTGATGATTTTTACTATCATTAAAGTTAGTATTAAAGTTTTAATTACATAGTAGGTAATCAATTATTATTAATCTTTAAAATATATGTCTGGTGCGAGATTTTCTAGCGTGTTTCTTTATCTTTACAAAATACAATGAATTAGTAAGCCAATTGATGATCAATCATCAATTTGGTCATCAATAACCAAATTCAAAAGGCTGACCACTGACCAGACCATTTAAATAAGATTTAACAAAACTGATTAAATACAACGTGAATCCAGAACTATATATCATCACATCCAATAATCCGACACTCTACGCCAGCGATTTTTCAAACATTTTCAACTCTTATGAATATTAATTTCATGTTTTATTTACCATATTTTCCCATACATTTTCCAACAAAATTACAAATAAATCAGTGCCAGCACAAGGTTTTTAAACGTACTTATATTATAAGATATCAAGGTCTTAAATAGTGCCGTTATTGTAAGACTTTATTCTAAATTGAATTTAATTATTGCATAAACTTACAACGCATTCTACCCATTCGACTTCCTTACAGATAATCTTATCCACTTTATGTATGAACTTCAGCATTTCCGGGGCAAATGGGTTCAGTTTTGGCATCTTACAGACTGTTCCATTTTCTTTGATTAAATTCTCGCTGAGCTTTACTTGTAGTAACCTAGAAATTAGTGGAAAAAACAAGATTATATTTGTCAAACTTTATAAACAAACTAAATAAAGTTCACTTTGAGACCCATAGTAATAAATAATGCTTTCACACCATTCCTATAAAGCGTCTCGAAACCTTATCCCTTAAATATGTATTTGATGAAACATGGAACATCCCGCGTTTTTTTAAATATCTTGTCCTGGTATGCAGGTGTTATTCGTTCGTCTCGATGCCCTCTATCCCTATATGCCTCAAAACGCACCGCGGACTTTTGGAAAATCATAAGATCATCGCATTTCTTCGAATATATCCCGTTTCCAAAACCCTTTAGGGTTTGGTGTGAGGGCATTATTTGTACGTCGTTCCTTTTAAGAATAGCTAAGTCAAAGTGCACCGCAACAATTTAAGCTACTAAATCTGTTTTGTCCAAAGGTCTTTCACATTTAAAAAGTAGGATTGGGATATACAGCCATACAGCATATACAGCCGCATAGGTACAATTACACAATGAAAATTTGGGCATTTCCATATCGAAAGTTTAATAGAAAGACTTTTCATTGTCGACTTGCTAGACATTTTACGCAAATGATTTTTCAGTCAATTATCTTCGTTCGTAAGTCTCAAAGGCAACGATCATCGACTGACGATTCAATGGTTCGCGTATGGTCAGACTGCGCTGTCCTCATTGACTCATGAGAAAAATTCAACCTAATCGAAATAATAGGTCGTTGCTCCACCAGAAAACTATATTAGGGACTAGCTAAAGATACTTACCTCCTTGCAGAGCTTAATTCAGTACATTTACCAGGCTTGACCCGATAAGCCAAGTAGAACGTCGTAAAGAAAGACAACAAAATCAATATAAGGAATAGACATGGTGGTTTCACATATTTAAATAGTCTCGTAATAATGAATGCATGACACTGAAATAAAAAATTAAAATAATGGATTAAAATCTCTTAACTTTCTTGTTTAAAAACGTCTTAACGTTAATGAGATAATAAACATATTATTTGTCTGCTATACGTCCTGTATAACGGATCTATGGAGCCCCGGACCTTTGAAAGGCGTGGAGCCGAAGCCAACACGTAGAGGCCCTTTACAATAACAAGTATATTAACAAACAATGGGGTGGATTCTAAACCAGCGATTATCCCTGTCTACAATATAAAGTGCAACCGAGGACAACCTCCGGTTTGGATAAAACTATTTATAATCTACAGGACAAAACTACTTGAGCTATTATTATGGGATGGTAGTGGACTAAAAAGTGGGAAACTGCCTGCCGTTACAAAAAAAACATTTTATAATTATTATATATAGTGTACTAACTTCAATACTAATTTATAAAAAGTACAAATTTAATTGTTTGTTTCAATCGAATAGGCTCCCAAACCACTAAACCGATTTTGATGAAACTTGGGATGAGGGTACATTAGTTCATTGGAAGTGTCATATGCTATTTTTATCCCGATATTCCCAAGGAATCGGGAGTTAGGCGGGTGAAACCGTAGAGCGATGCTAGTTTAAAATGATACTTCTTTCTCATGCTCAAATACCAAATCTAAGATTTTTTCCTTACATTATAACAATTAGTGGAATATTTTACTAACCTTATGCAAAATCATTTTGCAGTAAAATAACATCTTATCAGCTATTTACTACCAGACGGACATGCCGGACAGCAGTCAAACAGATTTGAAATTGTTTTTAGAACAACTTACAAACATTAAAAAGGTTTGAGTTTTGTCTACTCCTTTTGGTGGAACTAGAGGACGGTTTGAAGTCATGGACCTATACGACCTTTTTTATAGGTCCATGCTTGAAGTATGCTTGCAAAAAATGTTCACGAATATTTCTAAAAAAATTAAACGGCAGTCGAGTAGACACAAATTTTATAAAGAAACACAAATAAAACACAATACACAACAATATAAAAAACTAAAACTAAGTCCAATTCATATTCGCACAAAACTTTCAACATACTTTGTCTTCCTGGTAATCTTTGATTTTTTGTAAATAAAAAAAATATATACTAGAGCTTCATGGAATTCTTTGAAAGATATGAACGTTATGTATTTCTTTAATCATGCTTTATTCAGAATGAGATCGCTTAGGCAGAACAAGAACCAGGGTCTATGAGGGAGGAGCAGCGCAAATAACACTGACATAGATTTTTTAGCCTTTGCATAGATGTATAAAGTTGCTAATAAAAATCATAGAAATAGTAATAAATCATCAATCACAATCAACCAGTAACATAATGCACCGAGAAATTAATCAAACAAAGTTTAGCACAAATGGTGATGGTTAATAATGTACAGTCGTGTAGCAATTAATAAACAATGTCCTCCTCGCTGAAAACTATCATCGATCTCATAAATTAGTTTCAGTTAGCGTGTGGATGAACTGAATGTGGACTACTCGATAAGCTCAGACCTAGGTATACCTAACTAGGTAGACATTAAGCACACACCATAGGCATATATCCAATAGCATTGCTTTGTCTATGCCAGTAAAGAGAAGATGCAGTGATGTCAATTTAGCACTTTTGGCGCTTAGTTTGCCGCTTTTTATACCTAATAGCTGCGCCCCGCGGTTTCACCCACGTAAGTCCCGAACCCGTGGGAATATCAAAATAAAAAGTAGCCTATAGCCTTCCTCGATAAATGGACACAAAAATATTTTTTCAATTCGAACCAGTAGTTCCTGAGATTAGGGCGTTCAAACAAACAAACTCTTCAGCTTTATAATATAAGTATAGATTTAGCATATATTTTTTCTTGTTTGCGCCTACCACTTTTTTGAATCGCCAGTTTCCTAAATATTTTTTTTGAAAACAGGAAGGAAAAGGCATTTTTGCTAACAAAAATATTGGTTAGCAACTTTTTTTTTTAAACCTATACCTATGTCCTACACAAAAAAAGCAATACTTTTTATTAATAATGAAGTAATAATTGATAATTGTGTAATTAATGAATTAGGTTAATAATAAAAAACGGTTTATGAGCATAGACTTTTTATGATATGTTAAATTAGTGTTATATCAATCAATTAATTCGCGGTGAATTTTGCACTTTTGGCACTATTTCCTAAAGTTTCGTTTTTTTAGCGCTTTTTTTAAACTCAGTTGGCAACACGGAGGAGATGTTTATTTTGTTGAGAATGTCCGTCCATGAAATCAATGGAATGGGCAATCGAGTTGGTCCGATAGACAGACCAACGATTCAGGGCCATATTTCCGTAAGGCAACTTGACGTAGGTATATAACGTGTGACACGGTAAAATATGTTCCTGAATATTTCTTTAATTCGTGGCTTTTGATCTATTTTGTGTGGTTTCTATTTATAAAGGTAAACGCTATTTCTTAAGTCGTTTTCCCGATCGATATCATAAAATAGTCATACGGAATCCTAGCCCTGATTTTCGACGTAGGTAACACTAGAGTTATTCTAGTAAATAACTATCTTCTATCAGTCTTCTATCTACATTAAGATTGCTATATTTATAAATATACTAGCAGCGCTCCGGTGTTTCACCTGCGTAACTCCCGATCTCGTGGCATTATCGGGATTAAAAGCCTATAACACTCCCATTAAATCAATGTATTCTCATACCAAATTTCATCAAAATTGGTCTAGTATTCAATTCAAACAAACAAACAATCAAATCTTTGCTCTTCATAATATTAGTACAGATATAGAAAACAAAGTCGTGTGGGTTAGGTAGGTACACCATTTATAACTTGAGAACGGCTGGACCGATTGGGATGAAACTCGGTATGTAACGCGACCTCCGTGCGGTAGAAACTGCAAGGATCAGCTAGTGTATAACACTAAGGGGGGAAGTTTTATTGTTTGTAACGATAGGACCATAGAATTTTACGTTCGTACCTCACAACGATAAGACCCAAAACTATACTGAATCGATTTAAAAATTCTTTCACCAATAGAAAATTACGTTCGTTATAATACATAGAGGTATCATAGACTACATAGAGGTATCATTATAATACATAGAGGTATCATTATTATACATAGAGGTATCACTTATAATATTTGGTGTTATGACATGTTATTTTATGGCAATAAGATACGTAGGTATTACGAATTACTATAGATATGTTATGGACCAAGTGATTAATTGGTCATTCTACATAAATGCAAAGGCATTATTAATAATGACCAATATGAGAGTGCAATGTGATTATAACTACTGAAATAATTATATTGCCCGGGCATTATACATAACGCCTGTCACCTATTGGGCAGAGTAATAAAAATACGTGTTTTATTACTGTTATTTCTATTTAATACATTAAATAAAAATTTGAAACCAAAATACAACAAAAAATCTTCGTTTTATAGATGCTCTGATCTCTGTGTCCGTCTGTAATATTTGCTTTAATTGCAAAACTAAACAGAAAATAATTGAAAAATGAGCACTTTGTAGGAAACGGTCACACTATTTTTCCCATTCCCCTCAAATAAAAAATATGTATTTGTAAAAAATATATATATACATACTAGCTGCGCCCCGCGGTTTCACCCGCGTAAGTCCCGATCCCGTATTTTAGGGTTTTTCAGGAAATTATTCGATTTTTTCTCGCCTTTTAAACCTTCCCTAGACCTCTACGAACATTTCAAGACTAAGATAAGATAAATCCGTTCAGCCGTTCTCGAGTTTTAGTGAGACTAACGAACAGCAATTGATTTTTATATATAAGACTAGCTGCGCCCCGCGGTTTCACCCGCGTAAGTCCCGATGCCGTTCGATTTTTTCTCACCTTTTAAACCTTCCCTAGACCTCCACGAACATTTCAAGACTAAGATAAGATAAATCCGTTCAGCCGTTCTCGAGTTTTAGTGAGACTAACGAACAGCAATTCATTTTTATATATAAGATATACGTATCCGAATTGAGAACCTCCTCATTTTGTTTGAAGTCGGTTAAAAAGATAATTGGGTGTCAGAAAGGTAGGTTACTTTAGGCTAGATATTAGGACAAACCACGCGCGAGCGAAGCGAGCGCTTAGGTTCACACTGTTAAAAATCGCATACCTATAAAGGGGCTCTTTACCCCATAGAATTTATCTCTATTATCACATTGCCCAACTATCAGGTATATTCATAACTAGCTGTTGCCCGCGACTTCGTTCGCGATGTGGTTTTGGGTTATTTAGAATACCTAGCATTTTTCTGCATAGATACAATTTATCATTTGGTGTAAGTTATAAAAACAAAATAGGTAGTTACATTGTTTTTAAACTATATTTTTAATTGATTTGGCAAAGGCAATTCTTATTCTAGGCTTACTCATACTCCGAAAGTAGGTCTAAAGATGCCTGAAGAGCGTGTAGAAAGAAAAATTTTCGGCCCTAGGGAAAATCGCTTTCACTGACAGCTGTCATGTTAAATTATGGCTTCGCGCGGCTTGTGCAATGTGTTTGTAGCCAGTATCAGTATCATTACGCATTAAGGACTTCAAAAACCTAACCTCCTTGATTTAGGTACACCAAAGAATAACAATTATGGCTTCGCACGGCTCATCCATACTGCCAGAGTTTAGTACATAATAGGTTTTTTCTTAGTAATCGAATTCAGGTAGATATATTTAGTTCAAGATATCTTATTTAATAAAATAAATGTAAAGATGAAAATGGTCAAAGCGACGTATGACCATGCTGCGCCTCTACCGGCGCCCTGTCAAGATGTTGCAGATGTGGCTTTATGTGACCGTGCGGTCAGTGTCGTTTCTTGAGTAAAAATTACTGGCGGGAAATGCTTGCATTTTGAATGATTTTAATTAGTATTATCTTTTGTTATTTTATTATGTTTTTGTGTTAAGTTTAATCTGGTTTTTCATTTATGATTGTGTATTTTGTGTAAATAACCTTTTCTAGACAAACCGTGTTACAAAAACTGTAATTGAAATCTACGGACTTCGCGTCATCACTCAGTGTTGGATAAACTAATTTATAAAAATCTCTTCGGTTAGTATAGACGTATTTGAGTATTGAAAACATGTTGAAAACAAATAGCAAAAGCAAAAAATCTACATAATGTATAACCTCTTTGGTCCCAACCTTGTAAGAGGATCAGGTAGTATGGAGTCTCTCATTCACTCTCGTTATTAGAAAGAATTTTATGTTTATTCGTAATGAAAAGCACAGTGTTTACCTCGGGTTTGTTTTGTTTACCCAAGGTGTGAAAGTCACTGATTAGTCCCTCGAAGTATTAGCGCCCTCGCTACGCTCGGGCGCCAAACTCCATCTCGGGGCTCAATGAGTGACTTTCACACCTTGGGTAACAGTGTACTATTTTTGTTAATTTTTCACAAATAAAACATAATACACAACAATATGATAAGCTGAAACTAAGTCCAATTTCTATACGCACATAACTTTCAACATACTTTGTCTTCCTAGTTATCTTTAGATTTTTGTAAATTAAAGAAAAAATAATTATCAACTACCTTTGTGTCTCGATTTATATTCTTCAAATAATAATATAAGAGGTTATTATAGTATTTATAACACCAACATCATGCAAATAATAATCTATTTTGGTGCAAATAATATTTTACATTGTTTTTATTATCAAATAATAATATTAATGATTAAAAAGAAAGGCAATTGAACAGAACAAATACTAATACTTAAAATAATGCGATGCACATTGAGATCCTTACATATTGATAGCAGGCATTACGTTGAACAAAAAATGCTTTCACACCAAACATCTAAAGCGTCTCGGAAACGGGGTATTTGGAGAAACGTGATGTCCTATGAATCCAATTTTCTGAATTCTTGATCAAAATACCCAGTTTTTTTATTAGGTAGCTGGCAGGGCTACGTTATTTTGGAAAAAAAAATATTTTTACAAATGACTATTACCTGTATATTTTTTAACCGACATCAAAAAAGGTGGAGGTTCTCAATTCGTCACGTATATATATATTTTTATGTATGTTCGCTGATTACTCGTAAACTCTTGGAGCGATTTGGATAATTCTTTTTTGTTTTTACTATCTAAGGTTTCCGCTACTTGAACTCATAATTCAAACTATAGCAGGAGAAAAGCGCGATAGAAGTGTACCATCGGAGGTCTTCGGTAAAGGAGATCGGTAATATTATGTAGTAGTACCTCTTTGTACTAACCTCATTTTCAGTTTCACGTAGGTAGTATTAAATGCAAACTATTTGGTTTTATGACAGCTGTCATCTTGAGCGGAGGCATGTACTGCACCCCTACCATGACTTTTTGAAGCACTCGAAAAATAGAAACCCATAGAAGATCACTCTTTTGTCCGTCTGTCTGTCAGTGTGTCACTACCGATATTCTCAGAGACGGGTGGACCTAGTAAGTTGATTTTTAGGAAGTTTCATAGTAAATACTCAATATAGTATGTTAGATCGAATACGTAAAAAAGTCGTGGTAAGGGTACTGTTTTCTTCTGACGTTCGATTATGTTTTACCACGGAAAAATATTTCGATTTCATATTTATTTAATGTTTTTTCATCAAATATCATAATTATTGTATTAAAGTTAAATTAAAACATACCCTAAATGTTATTCTGATATTTTCTGAACATATTCATGTGGACCTTGTTCAAATCTGTTCTGTAGTTTATAAGATTACCTGGTTCAAACAAACAGACAAACAGACAAACAAACAGACAAAAATTCTAAAAACTACCCTATCGTGTTCAGCTAACGATTTTAAGACGACCTGTGTATTTTTTTTCTGGATATCTTACAATTACAGATTTTTTGATGTCTACAGATTTATTATATGTATAGATGCCCAGACAGTTCGATTAATATTAAAGCTTAGATGATAATTAATCACTTTGCACAAAGAAGCTTGTCATTATTCCACCCACCCAGTTGGCACAACGACCCAGTTGGCACAATGGCTACCATGCCGGACTGCCAAACACAGGGTTGCGGGTTCGATTTCCGCCTCAGACAAGTATTTGTGCTTAGATATTTGTCTGTGGTCTGGTTGTTTCTATGTATTATAAGTATATATTTACAAAACAAAAGTATTTATGTAGTATATCCGTTGTCTAGCACCCATAACACAAGTCTAGTTACTTAACTTGGGGCTAGATGGAGATATGTGGAATGTCCTGTAATATTTATTTATTTTATTATTCATAATGCCCGGGCATTATGTATAATGCCCAAATTAATCACTTGGTCCATAACATATACAAGTAAATCGTTTCATTCCACCATTCTTAAACTCATCTAAAGTGTTATATACACGACTCGATT
Source organism: Idaea straminata (assembly GCA_951213275.1). Lineage (NCBI taxonomy): Eukaryota > Metazoa > Arthropoda > Insecta > Lepidoptera > Geometridae > Idaea > Idaea straminata. The sequence goes on along the minus strand of OX577857.1, from coordinate 6,757,973 downwards.
CAAATATAACGACATTTAGAATCGGAAAATGTCTCGTAGCTTTTCTTGCGTGATAATCTATATTAAACTTTTTTGGGTAAGGAATCCCGGAGGACTGTAGTAAAGACCTATTTCGACTACTTTCAAATACCATCTGAGACAAAAAACTTGTTAGGGGTGTTAGAAAACATATAGAATAAAACTTGAATAAAAACTCATAGATACCGATATATACAGGGTTATTTGTAATTATACTAGCAAGCCGTTGAGGGCTACTTTTGTACACAGTGACAAACAACTTTTGGAAATTCGAAAAAAAATATGAAATTTTTTAGTTTATATAAATTCGAAAAACAGCTGATTGCACAATGGTCACCATGCCGGACTGAAAAACATAGGGTTGCGGGTTCGATTCCCGCCTCAGACAAGTATTTATGCTTGGATATTTGTCTGTGGTGTGGTTGTTACTATGTATTATAAGTATATATTTACAAAATAAAAGTAGTTACTTAGCTTGGGGATAGATGACGATGTGTGGAATGTCCTGTAATATGTTTTTATTTGTTTTATTTACAGCTTAGGGTCAGCCTGCAACTCTAGCATTTTGTTACAATACTTTATCGCCACCTATCACGAATATAAAACAAATACAATTAATTTAGAAAGTTACAATTTGAGTAACAAATGACGTGTTTACAAACACAGTAATCTGCCAACAATCGCGTAAGTTTTATCAAATGATGTCGAACCGAGTGCCCACGCTTTTGCCAACACAATGAAAACATCGAATTGTTGGATTCGTCTCTTGTCGCGTGTTTATTGTAGATACAAATGTACGTGATTTATCCGCGATGCATGTCCGGCACTGTTGTTTTATAGAGTATCATTGTGCCTCGGAATCCATTGCAGAACAATCCACGCACGCGTTCACCGCTTACCGTTTCGCATCTCGTGAAATACTGGCATTTATTTCATAATTACTAAAGAACATTATTTTTACCAAAGAGAGGGTTTTTTGCACAATGACGACCCATTTTGCACGATTATTACAAAAGAAAAGTATTTAAATAGTATATCCGTTGTCTAGCACCCAGAGCACAAGTCTAGTTACTTAGTTTGGGGCTAGATGGCGATGTGTGAAATGTCCTGTAATATTTATTTATTTTATTATTCATAATGCCCGGGCATTATGTATAATGCCCAAATTAATCACTTGGTCCATAACATATACAAGTAAATCGTTTCATTCCACCATTCTTAAACTCATCTAAAGTGTTATATACACGACTCGATTCAAATATAACGACATTTAGAATCGGAAAATGTCTCGTAGCTTTTCTTGCGTGATAATCTATTTTAAACTTTTTTGGGTAAGGAATCCCGGAGGACTGTAGTAAAGACCTGCAACATCTATTATTATTATTTATAATGTTCCTATGACAAATTATCATGCCGTTTTCTTACAATTCGTTGTGTAAATCGAATCGCTCTCAAAACTTAGGTATTATTATTCAAAGCAATTTATGTAACATAGTATTTACAATCTACGTATTACAATCAAATATTACAAATATAAGTATAACAAATATTTAGTTGCATAAAATTAATATTATATGCGCCAACTATTGATATCTTAAAGTACAAGTGGTAAGTAAAAGTCAACGTATTTGTACCAACCTATTAAACCATTAAATAAAAAATAATGAATATTACTAATTTCAGATTAATAAAGCGGCGAATAAGTATGAGACAAAGAAACAAAGAAAAGTTTAAACCTAACCATACGTTTTCAACAAATACCTAACTATGGCACATCGTCGGTTGCATTTACGGGCGTCCCGAAGACATTACAAAAGCCAATTTTCTTATCTAATGCTTCTCTTTGGATTTATTTAACTTTTCCACGCCTCCACATCTCGAAAAATCGTTCGATAAAGATGTCAACAAGAAAAGGTTACTGGGACCGCAGGGATACAAAACACAAACTCGTGTTTTTTATTGTCAAGAGGTGCTTAGTATTCACACATGAGATATTCTCAGCGATTTCAAAAAGCGTATAAACAACTTTTTGTTCAATGTATTTTTATCGAATTCTAAAAATTTTCAAGAGATTTTAGAACGTTCAGCCTAAACTTTCGTAGAGATAGCAAAAATATACTTTTTATTCATTTAATCTATTGGATTATCTCTATATACTAGGTATATAAAAATGAAATGATCAATGGTTTAATAGGTTGGTCAATGGTTTGATCAATGGTTTGACGACCCAGTTGGCACAATGGTTACCACGCCGGACTACCAAACACAGGGTTGCGGGTTCGATTCCCGCCTCAGACAAGTATTTATGCTTAGATATTTGTCTGTGGTCTGGTTGTTTCCATGTATTATAAGTATATATTTACAAAAGAAAAGTATTTGTGTAGTATATCCGTTGTCTAGCACCCATAACACAAGTCTAGTTACTTAACTTGGGGCTAGATGGCGATGTGTGGAATGTCCTGTAATATTTATTTATTTATTTATTTATTTATTTATTTATTTTAATGGTTTAATAGGTTGGTCAATGGTTTGATCAATGGTTTAATAGGTTGGTAAGCTAAACATACCTTCTCCATCCTAAGGTTGCCTGGAAGAAATCGCTTTAAGCGATAAGGTCGCCTGTTTGTACAATTTCATAGTTAATAAGCTGTCTTGTCTTTTTTGTCATTTTCAATGTTTTGTGTGTTGTACAAATAAAGTGTTTATCTATCTATCTATCTATCTATATAAAAATGATTTGGTGTTCGTTAGTCTCGCTAAAACTTGAGAACAGCTGGACCGATTTTGCTTTGGTTTTGTCATTAAGGTAAAAGGGTACCGGCGCTCTCCATACAAACATAGTCGACTATTTCCTCCCTGGATAATGACACTAGCACATTTTTTTGCCATAAAACCTATAACTGCCATGACTATGTTTTTTTTTCATTTTCTAATTATCATAGAAATTAACAATTAAAAAAAAACAAAAAAAACATAGGGGCATGGTCATGGCAGTTATAAGTTTTATGCAATATTTGCTCTAGTGTCATTATCCAGGGAGAAAACAGTCGACTACGTTTCCTCTTAAGCTCGCTTAAAACTCGAGACGTGTTGCATATAACCGGCATAATTACAACTCTACATAAAATTCTATTACTTATCAGTGTTGCCACTTTGTAAAAAAAGCGTTTTAAAATAAATGTAGGTAGGTACTCTAGGTACCTAATTGCTTACCTAAACCCAAATATTCGATTACGTAAAGTTTCGTTTAGGTTTGAGAATCGGTAACGAAAGCTTACGAAGGCAGGTGGATATTCCACACTAATCGAGCAATTTTACCCATGTTATTAAAAGAAAACGGGAATGTTGGCAGGCCATTGCGTTCTCAGAACGAGTTTCTTATAGACGGTATTGAATATTTAAAAAAAAATTCGATCCACAGCGGCCTACGCTGAAAAGATCCATTTTATGTTATGGGATTAGAACGTTATTACACAATTAAACCTCTCAAGACCCATCATAAAGTTAAATAACAACTAAAATCCGATATTTTAGTAGGTAAGGTAAAAAGGAAAAAACACACTTTGACCTCCAAAAAACTACTATTAAGTCAAATGGTTCCTTGTTTAATCTAATTGATTATTTAATCAGATTAATTGTTTAATTAAGAAAGACTAATAAGATCCACCACAAATGCTTAGTAAGAGACGTTTAAAAATACTACAAAACAGGAGAGATATTTCCCTTGGGCAGCGTTAATGTTACGGTGCTGGCGTGGGCCATTCGGCCGAATCTCTGGAAATTAAACCAGGCAAAAAGTCAATTACTCCAAGACACAAGTTAAAACTAATTACAAATAATGTCAAGATATGATAAATACACAAAACACTCACACTGGGTTGTGTGTGACACGCCGCTCTAGCAATGTTCGAGCTTTCCCTCTCAGCAATACCGCGTCTCGCGATGTCTTGAATTGCCACATAATATAATAGTTAGTATAGCTCTACACAGGTGTATCGTTCCGTAACTATTAGAGAAATAAAAAACTGAAACTGAAATATAGTAAGTAATAAAAGAATTCGTTGTTTGCTCATCGTCGACCGTCGCGTCGTCGTCGTCGTTGCCCCCTCCCGAGGGGGGCAGGGGGCCAGGGAGACAGATGGTCATATTCGTTTTATTCGCACAGTGTAGCGTACTCTCTCCGTATTGTTGCTAATTAATCAACGACTCAAATAAGGCGGGCCCGGGGGCACAGGGGCGGCGTGACTAGAGGCACGGGAGCACAGGGGCGGTGTGACTAGAGGCACGGGAGCACAGGGGCGGCGTGACTAGAGGCACGGGAGCACAGGGGCGGCGTGACTAGAGGCACGGGAGCACAGGGGTGGCGTGACTAGAGGCACGAGAGCACAGGGGCGGCGTGACTAGAGGCACGGGAGCACAGGGGCGGCGTGACTAGAGGCACGGGAGCACAGGGGCGACGTGACTAGAAATCATGATATTATATTACCTAATGTGACATGATGAAGAAAAGCGTACTTATGTAAGGTTACTGTTACTGTCTGTTTAAATAAAAATAAATAAAGCGTTTATTGACGACCCAGCTGGCACAATGGTCACAGGGTTGCGGGTTCCATTCCTGCCTCAGACAAGTATTTATGCTTAGATATTTGTCTGTGGTCTGATTGTTTCTATGTATTATAGGTATATATTTACAAAAGAAAAGTACTTATACTCATAAGTAGTACCTATATCCGTTGTCTAGAACCCTTAACATAAATCTAGTTACTTAGCTTGGGGCTAGATGGCGATGTGTGGAATGTCCTACCTAAACTAAATTATTGTTTAGTTGTTTGTAATAAACCCAGCTCTCTCACCATCTCGTGGCATGCGACCATAGGAAAGATATCAATGACATGTTACGATAGAACGTAATTATTATTATTTGCATACTAGCTCTTATCCGTTACTTCATCGATATAATTTTCCAAAATCCATTCGAAATACCTACGTCGTCATAGCTATCTATACCTTCATCCATCGGTTTGAGCAGTCAGGACTTCAGTGATGAGTTGGCCCACTCGCTAGGATTGCCAACACCGATCAGTGATGATTTAGAAACCAATGCGGTTTCTCCATCCATTAGTTGCCCATGTTCCTGTTGCCCACTTTTTGTAATTTGCTCAGCTAAATAGGTTAGCCCTTAAAAGGTTAGAAGTTATATTTCATTTGTAAAAATTTGCACCTGAAAATAAGGATTTGGGCAGCGAATATTATGTAAATTGAGTCAAATTGCAAAAGGTAGTTTCCCTACGTAAGATTTCCTCAGATGAAACATAGAATCCCGGTAGTCTCATTGGGCTGCTCGTGTATAAACAATGCGTCTGGCCTTCGTAATGGAAATTACATACCCTCTAGGTCGGAAATCAAATTGACAGAAGAGGTTAAACAAACGATGCGGTCAGGGAGCCGGGACCGTAGTCCGCCGAATATTAATCGCTTGGTAGGTGAATGCGCTTTTATTTGTTTTTCCTTAGGTTTAATTTGCTTACGAGTAATATACAACTTTACTCAATGACTTTATTTTTTTGTGTGCTCGTGCGGTCGATAATGGAATGCCTATGTCGTATTTCATGATTTAAGTAACAGATCCTGCATTTGAACACTGGTACCAAGCTTTACGTGGTAGGTAACGTGCTTCGGTAGGCACATATTAACAAGATGCTTTCTGCCACATCTTCTGTTTTTTTTTAATATTGTGATACAAGTCCGCCTTTTTTCATGAAGTTAAAATGGTGGTCAGCGCCAAACAGACAAAGTTCTTAGCTGTAGGCTGTAGGTCGAGATGTTCTTGATCGCGGAGATGTTAATGGCAGACTACACAGTTGCAAAAAACACACCCCCGCCGTTGGTTACATTAGATTTGAAGGAAGGACTGCCAAGCGGTTGCACCGATTGGAATAAAAATCTCCTATTACAGTACTGAAGAAAGGTAGCTTTATGTCTGTGCAAGGCATGTGCAAGGAGAGGGCCATAAGCCTACTTTCAATCCTAACGAGAGTATTGTGCAAAATACTCCCCCTCCTACGTGATGAACATGTATTTACACAATATATAATATTATGTAAATACATGTATATAATATTATGTAAATACATGTATATAATATTATGTAAATACATGTTCATCACGTAGGAGGGGGAGTATTTTGCACAATACTCTCGTTAGGATTGAAAGTAGGCTTATGGCCCTCTCCTTGCACATTAAAATTGTAAAATTAGTTAAAATTGTAAACAATAGGAATATGATAGCTTTACGTCGGAAACGATAAGGGGTGGGTTTTTTGACTAACTGTACCCCATTTATTGTAAGTTATTTATTTGTATTTATAATATAATATGTGTTTGTGCATTATTATATAGTTGTGCATTAAATCACTCATGTCAAGCACGAAAAAAATTGAATAGCTTAAGAACCCATGTAACCATTTTATTTTGAGTAATAAAATAAGATATGAATAATCTGTAAAATCGATATAAGTATTATTAAATAATGTTAAAAATAGATATTTTAAGTAAAGATTCAGAAATTGTTAAAACAGCTTAAAATAAAAATGTAGTAAATTAGTTAGGTATTGGATACATGACTGTGAAAACGATAGAAATAAAAGCTAATAGGTTTACAATAACTCTACAATATTTATTTTGCATTTAAATGTATTGTAAATATTTTATTTTCGCAAAATAAATTTGCAATAGTTTGTATGCTTACTAAAAGAAACGAAACGCGGGCGGCCATGACTGACCTTCGTGTGACGTCAAGATTTTCCATTTAGAGAAAAAACAAAAAAGCGCGCAAGGCACAAGGTAAAGTGACGTCACAGATTGTGGTGCGACACAGGTGACGCGACTGTTTTCGGAATATAATATTAATGAAGACAACTACATATATATTTTTTCAATTAGATATGACTATTTCGGAAAAAAAATATACATAATTGTAAAGTGCATAAAATAAATATTTCCAACTTTTGAAAAACAGCCAAGGTCCCAATTAAGTCAAGCCGGATGTTGAGGAACGGAAATTACACAAAAGAAAATAATTATCGAAATTAGACTAACTACTTACTCTGTAAAAAGTTATGCGTGATCATGATCATACAAAAAACATAATATTACTATACCTACTTAGATATACAATGTGTTTCAGCGAACGGGGGTTGTTCTAGACGTCTAGGCGAACAACTGTTGTTCTACGAAAATTCCGAAATTTCTGAGGGAATTTTTACTTGAAATGTTCGAATTTCCAAAAGTCGTAGAAAAAAAGTTATTCGCCTAGACGTCTAGAACAACCCCCTTTCGTATTAAAACTCCTTCGCTGAAACACATTGTATACGCGTCGACATGAGAACCTCCTCCGTTTTCTCTTCGGTTAAACATTTATTTTCACTGGTCATCTGGTCATCTGAGGACAGTGGTGAGATGGTGTTTGTTTGCCCACTCAAAAAATATGTTTCCTTTATTTATCCAACGGCTAGTAGTAGAATCACTCATGTGGTAGAGTGGGCTACAGATGCTGCCATCTATCGAAGCTTAATGTGAAAATAGTCATAGTTTACTTTACCATAGTTTTGTAGATTTTGAAGGCAACGAGAAAATTACACCTAAGATTTTTATTTTCACGTAACTAAATTGAATAATAATTCACCAGAATTATGCAATTCATCTCGGTTTACACCATACACTATGATTTATTGGATAATAGAACTGCAATACGACAATATGTTGTTGGCTCGTTCCCGCCAAAACTCACTGGATTGTTTTTTTTTCTTTGGCTGTCCTCTTTTTTTTCTGGTCTGAGACGAATATTTTTTGGCTGTTGGTTCTATCTAAGATTTGACATAATACTGACTTTTAACAGTCAATGTTGCCAGCGAAAGCGATTCTTTACATTTAAGGCAACTCATAACGGACATGTGGTTTGGAGACCCTCAAATTAATTCGAATGGCACCGGTCGCTGAGCTACATAGGTAATTACCTTATGAAAAAACAGTAATTAGGCTACCTACTTGAATTTATTGGCTAAATTGACATGAACGTTATTGAACATTCCATATAATCAAAATTGTGGCCAAAATCCAACTTCCAACTGTTGATAAAGTAGGTAGAAAGTGACTTAACGTGCTAAGATAATATGACAGAGACTTCATCTCATTCCATAGACAGAGTTGTCTATAGTCTTTTTCGGTGTCCATGATGTTTTATTTTATTTCTAGTTAAAACCATATTAAAATCAATATCACGTTTTTTTGTTACTCCACAAACAAACGTAACATTCCGACTTTTAAAAAAAATTAAGGTAAATAGATAATAATAAATAATAATAATAAATATTGCAGGACATTCCACACATCGCCATCTAGCCCCAAACTAAGTAACTAGACTTGTGTTATGGGTGCTAGACAACGGATATACTACTTATATACTTTTCTTTTGTAAATATATACTTATAATACATAGAAACAACCAGACCACAGACAAATATCTAAGCATAAATACTTGTCTGAGGCGGGAATCGAACCCGCAACCCTGTGTTTAGCAGTCCGGCATGGTGACCATTGTGCCAACTGGGTCGTCAAGATAAGTAACATAAGTAACAATTTAGCCCTGAGACGTTGGCAGCACTCTCTTACTTACGTCACTTACGTACGTAGGTTTGTAATTTCTGCCAGCGAACGATTTCTGTGTTGTTGTTTTGTGTATTTTAGTCGAAATGTTGTAAATAAACAATAAACCACCTAATATGGCTACCTCTAAAGACTCTAATTCCGAAGTGTCTCCTGCCGCATCGACAACATCAGTGAGATCTCAAATACTGGAGAGATCACAGTCCGGTTCATCATCTCGAGAAGACAGATGGCCGGAACTGTTGTTATCTAGACCACAAAAATCATATTATTACAGCTCTAAATGTAAGTATTCTTAGCTCTACTTCACTATAAATTCTTGTTTACTTAATTAGCTACTTAGATACTTTTTATCTTTTGTAAATCTAAGTAAAATGTCTAAAGCCGTTTGTCCACCGCTAACTAAACTAAGTTTTGCTCAGCTCGCATAATTGAGCTAATTTTTCATACAAGTGCGTCCACCGTAAGCTATGCCAGCTAAGCTACGTAAAACTAAAAAACTGCATACTAAGAGAAACTAACTTAGTTTAGATGGCCTTGGACAGTCGAGTGTCAATTAACTATCTCACAGCTTGGTTAGAACCAGTCAACTCGGTTACTTTCTAGTTACCAAATATTCGGTTAACCTCAAAGCTGCTTCACTCGTTACACAAGGGCTTTGAGATCGGGTAGACTCAGGTGATTTCGGGACCTTTTGGAAGCTGGTCTTGTATATGAAGATAAGGGAAGCCGTCTGTTACCTTTGAATGCAGAGAAATTGGTGTTTAGTCATCATAATTTGGCCTTAGTACAGTTTATGAATAATTATTTTGTTCTTTTATTAAAATTTCATGATTCTCTATTCTACTAATCCTACTTATATTATAAATGTGGAAGTTGGTGTGTGTATGTATGTTTGTTACTCCTTCATACAAAAACTACTGGACTGATCGCGGTATTTAGATAGTTGGAAACCTGGATTAACACATAGGCTACTTTTTATCCCGATATTCCCACGGGATCGGGGCATACGCGGGTGAAACCGCGGGGCGCAGCTAGTGTCAAATAAAGTAGTGTCGTACGTATTTATTTGAAATCCAGTATCCGGCCAAATACTTGTTTCCTATCCGGCATTTGGCTGGATTAAAAATTTGAGCGAGCAATAAGTAGCGAAAAATGCTGACAGGAGTTGCGTGTTCGATTTTGCCTTACCTATTCCACATGGGTAGGTAAGGCTCATATATAATTTTCTTTTGTAACTACCTGAAAAGCATTAAAGACATGAGAGATGTCCTTTTCGTCCACCACAACTTACCTTTATGCCAGTTCACCCTGGACATTTGTGTCCATTTAACTAAAATCTTTGTATTGCAATAGTAAACTAGCTACACCCCATGGTTTTACCAAAATAAGTCCAGTAGAATCGCACCACGTTCCCGCAGCCCTGACTTCATGGCGAGAGAGGGATCGGTAGAGTTTTTGTGGGTAAACCTCTGGCCGCCAATCACCTTCAGCAGGGAGACTCGCTGCTCTCCGGAGGAGTAGCAGGATTATGGATAAGGCTCATTAAGGCTTGAGATAGGGATAAAAGTAGCCTTTGTCCTTCACCAAGGTCCCATCTATCTATCTTTACAAAAGTAGATAATACATGCTTGCCAAATATGTTTTAAGTTTTCTGTAGGATGGAACATATTTTCTTACTATGTAAAAAGCGTAAGTAAGTCTAGAAAGCTATTTGTACCATTTTTTTTAGAGTATGTGCAGACTAAGTAATATTTTTTGGAAATTTTTATATTAATGGGGTTTAGTTTAGTTTTACGGGGCTGTTTCCGCACTTAGCCTCATTATTTGGGCCATTGTGCGTGATATTAATGGGGTTTGAATTTTTTTAACTTGAAAATTGGAATAGTTGTTGTCCTAATTATCACAAATGAAAATTGAGGTTTGAATATTCAAATTTTAAAGGTTAAAATTCTGTCTACTTATCAAATATAAATAACGTGTTTCAGGGTTTTAGGGTTCAGGGTGGTTCGATTTACACATTAATAAGGGACTAATTTTCTATCCTTTAAGAATTACCAACTTTAATTTAAACACCCCCATGCTTATATGAGACTTGGTAATATTATAAAAATCCCTCGTTTTTTTTATATTTAAGATTTTAAGGTAATTTTTAAAGATATTTTTCGAAAATAGGATTTATAATAATAAAATTATAAAAAAAAATTGAATAATAAATTAATAAGTAGATACAGTACATTACTTATTGAAATGCTTTTTTCAATGCACTTAGATGAAGTTGTTAGAAGTAATTAAAGTAAAAATATATTCATGTTATCAAATAACCCGCGTACTAATTCAGCATATTGTGACGGGTATCTACGGAACCTTACACTACGCGTGGCCCGACAACACATAGATACTTGACCGGTTTTATTTTAATTTTAATAGTTTCGCAAATATGGATACCAATTTCTTTACACAAGGCAATTAAGACAACAAGGAAGCAGGTACTTAGACTTGCTATTATTCTACGCTAAAAAATGCTTGGTCCTGATTGACTAAGGCATCAACGCACAGCCTAAACCGCTAATCGTAGAGACCTGAAACTTCGAGTGTGTGTTCCATGTATGACGTAAGTATCCGATAATGAAAGGATTTTGAAAATTTTAACTACTACGCGGACGAAGTCGCGGGTGAAAGCTAGTTCTACGCTAAGTTAAACATCTAACTTGGTACTTTCTCGGAAATCAGATAGATGTCAGCACTGCGTCGAAAGTATTGATTTTTCGCCCCTCCGCGAGCGTAGGTGTTTTACCCGGGGAATCAATATTTAGGTTGTCTGTACTTACTGGAAAAACCTAGTACCGACTCACGTTAACGCGTATTTACTGATATCCGCGGAAGTAATCACGATAGTTCATTTAAAATAGACAAATTGAGGTCCTTGAATTCGCGATACGCGATTTCACCATTTACTTCGTGAATTTGAAATGAATATACGAGGGTGATCAAGATAACGAAAATTGTGATTCCTGTTTCGCTTGCTGGTTCTTTTGCTGCTTTATTATGCGTTCTCTCACCGCGATACACGGGGTAGATCCCTTGCCAGAGCTCGGCCTTCCATCCGGCATCCAACATCAGGGGGAAAACGCAGACGTCGACATGGCCGGCGCACAGGACACCATTTACTTATGCAATTTCCGCGTCTCCGTTGACGGAGAGTGGCTCTGTTTGAAGGAGTTGCACGACATGGATATGCAAGACTCTTACATTCGTCCTTCAGATAATGGCGCTGTTACATCGCCGGAAGATCCTATGCATTCCTTGATGGGTAACTGCGTGATTAAACAGCTTAAGAAGGTTGTGAATTCAACATTTACAAATAGTATTCTGATTAATTGTTATTTTGTAGCTCGTGATCCAGTTGTGATAGAGCGCAGTAATCTAGTCAATATATCTAAACTCATTGTTAAAGAGTTAATTGAACAATCGCTGCGATTCGGACGTATGCTCGACAGTGATCATTTGCCGTTACATCATTTCTTTATTGTCCTTGAGCATGTTATGCGTCACGGACTTAAACCTAAAAAGGTAAGTTGGTACCTACTGTTTGTCCTCAGCTATGTACAGTTATAGCTACTGGATATGTTCAATTGACAATATGTCTTCGGGTTAATAATTCAGCTATCAGCGCCCTATAATTTCACCCAAGTCCCGAATCTGTGGGAATATCGGGAAAAGTGGCTCTTGTTCATTCCCAAGATGCAATGTAATACCACCCAAAATAACTTTTAATATCCTGTAGATGAGCGGACCATGCTAAAAATATCCTTTTTTCAGGGCCTTCTTGGACCTAAGAAGGAGCTTTGGGATATTCTACAAATGGTCGAAAAATATTCACCCGAAGCAGCCGACATCACTGCGAGTGTCAGAGATCTTCCTACTGTCAAGTAAGAATTGCAAAATCCACTTTATTTTTACTTTTTATTGTAGCGTTAAAATACATTGTTCGCATTTAAATGAAGACAACACGCTTACTTACTTACTTAAAGTAGTGCTTATTTCGTAATTATAGGTATAATTTCCTATTTGTCAAGGAGGTAGTTCACCTGTAACGTTACTGAAGCAGATAATTGTAGTTCACTATGTGATACATAATAATAGATATAGTATATATTAGCAGTGCTGTACGGTTTCAGCGGTGTATCTCCCGATCCCGTGGGAGTATCGGGATAAAGAGTAGCTTATGTTATTTCCAATGAATCAATGTATCCTCATACCAAGTTTCATCAAAATCGGTCCAGTGGTTTCGGAGCCTATTCGTTACAAACAAAATAAAACAAAGAAGTATTTCCTCTATAATATACATACTAGTGATCTTAATGTATTTGATGTGATACATAGTATATTACTGTTGAAGTCATAATTATGTACTTCTATCCAATTTACAACGAATTCTATCTAACAAACTTTTTAAACTCTCACGATTTGGTATTCAAGGACCCATAAAAAAAATAATTACCTACTATAAATTCTATTCTAGTCATAATTGAAGGTCGTTTACTGCTGTCGCTTAATTTTTATTTTACCTTTTTTTTACCAACTTCAAAAAAGGTTCGGCGGTTCTCAACTGTGGTGATTCTGTTTTTTGATGGATAATCATTGTTATGGTTTAGGCATGAGTCAAGAAATCAAGACATTTATTGCAAAGTTATGAACACAAGGATCTTAAAATAGGCTTAATTAAGTAACAATAACTTACCCATTACAGGCATGCAATACAATAAACTTATATACTAAATGAATATTTTAATAATACTTTAGGCAATTTAAAAAATATCTTTGTTTCTTCATAAAACTCAGACAAACTATAAAAGGTTTTTACAATGGGCCATTTTTTTTAATTCAATTCTACATCTTTTTTTTTTCTGGAAAGGCGAATAAGTGGAAGAATAACGTAAAGATTTAAAATTGCGTTAAAGTTATGCGTGAACTTTAATCTTATAATAATAGTTTAAATAATAACTAAAATAATTTAAAAACTCTACACTGAGCCTCTACTTTTGTTGCCTAATAGGCAACATATGGCCAGAGTCTGAATTGAAGACCCACTGTAAAGCTCCAAAACAGCTATTATTAAAATGTTTTCAACTCCTGCAAGATTCTAAGGTCTTGCTCGAGTTCAAGTTCTCATGAATTTATTAGATAAATATTATTAGAAAAAACATTCCAATAATAGTAACTTTAGAACTCTACGGTGGGTCTGCAATTCTGAATCCGACCGTACCTATTTCTAAAGCCTGATGTTGAATCGCAAATAGGAATAATACTTACCCTTGTACCTAGGCCCTACCTTACCTACCTAACTTAGCCTAAATATCTACTTTGTTTAAAATCTTCGTTTTATCCCTAGAACGGCCATGGGACGCGCTCGTGCCTGGTTAAGACTGGCATTAATGCAGAAGCGTCTCGCTGATTACTTGAGAATACTACTTGAACATAGAGAGGACACGCTGGAAGAATACTTTGAACCCCACGCGTTGATGCTAAATGAAGAAGCTGTTATTATAACTGGGTTGCTGGTCGGATTGAATGTTGTCGATTGTAATATATGTCTTAAGGTACATTTTTTGATGTATTATAAATTGATGAATACCGGCAGCACTCACAAAAAAGTGACGTCATTGCGTTCCGGTCACGTTCCGGGAACGTGAATGGTAATTTCGAAAAATACTTACTTACTAGCTGTCCCGGCAAACGTTGTTTTGCCATTTACAGAAAAAACTTAAAGAAAAAATAAAGGGAAAACAATATAAAAAGAAAAAAAATACTTGAATGTGTTGTTCTATTATCGAATATACACGAAAAATTTCATATAAATCGATTCAGCCGTTTAGGTGTTTAGCAACTAACACTGTTGCTATGGTTACCATCTATTTTTCTTATGACGTTATCACGTAAAGTTATCGTCCGTAAACCGACTTTACAGACAACTTTTTTTTACATTATAATAGGTCTGCCTTTGACCACTATCACACGCACCCGATGGCAGATGACGATGCGGCCTAAGATTCAGCACGCTCTCCTAAAAGATACCTATTCATTCGCCACTTAAAAACCCCCAAATTGTACACGTCTGGAAAGACAGAAGCAGGCAACTGATTCCAGTCCCTTGCCGTACGAAGAAGGAATGACGAAGCAAAACGCTTCACTGCTATCTCTATAAATAGCCAAGCAATAAAAAACACAGAAATGAATATTTATAACTTTTCAGGAGGAAGATCTGGACAGTCAACAAGGCGTTATAGACTTCTCACTTTACTTACGAGGCAGTAACTCCTCGAACGACATTGCTGGTAATGGTAACAGCGCCAACAATGAGCCTAAACAACGTCATATCAACACAATGTTGGATCAAAAGAATTATATCGAAGAGCTGAATCGACATCTTAAGTGAGTATCGAATGTATATTATTGCTAGAGATTGACTGACTGACTGAGGAACAGATAAACTTAGTCGTTCCTTAATGATAAGGACCCATGAACATACCTTTAATTACTCCATTTCAAATAAATCTTCATTTGTTATCTTTACCTTTGTGAGCATGATCACAAAAAAGAAAAAAGAAACGATGATGCCTTCTTCTCATTGGTGGGCGCGTTCCGAAGGTTCCTTACAGGATGTAAGGAACCTAAATTTTGAGACTGTTCAAAGTGATGTCATGCATTGTATGATTCCAAATGAATAAAGATTTACTTATGGACAAACCGACTGATAGACTGACTGACTGACTGAGAGCCCGTAACCAAGATAGTGATTTATGATTCGTTTCCAGTGCAACAGTTGCAAACTTACAAGCTAAAGTTGAAACTCTAACAACAACAAATGCATTGATGAAGGAAGATTTAGCCATTGCCAAAAACACTATGATAACGCTTGTTGAAGAAAATAATCAATTAAAACATGCCTTAGGTGAGTTCTACATATACATGCAAAAGTTTGTCTGTTCGATTCGTTTTTCATCTTGACATTTTCACAAGATCGACAGGGAGCAGCTAGCCTACTATATTTCTTCAACATTTACCTGTTTTTATTATTCACTGTATGATTTTTTTTTAAGTGAATGATATCCATAAGAGAGTACGTAAGCTAAAAAAAACTAGGATGGCTGTAACATATGCCCTTTCCTTTTTAGGGTTTCCTACCTCAAAGTTAAAAAAGGAACCCTTATAAGATCACTCTCTTGCCCGTCCGTGCGTCACCAACGATTTTCTCTGGAACGGGTGGACCAAGTTGAAATCTGTTCCAAACTAATTGCTAAACATAATGTGACCCTCTTAAAAACTAACAAGTAAATAACAGATACATTTTATGGTAAACCTTGATTTTATGAAAAAGGAATCATCTAATATGAATAGAGGCATTATAGTAGTAGGTAATAGGTAGTAAATAGGCAAATACATATTTTGTATAGGTACAGAAAGCGCTGCTGAAATTTTATCTATGACGTAGGTATTTGACCGTGTGTTCCAGTTTAGTCAGTTCAGTTTCCACAAATTGAATAAATTTTGCTCAAATGGTATTTAGCCTTTGGAAAGTTACCGGTTAACTTTTTATTTTAAAAGGAATCTTAAATATAAATATCTTGATGTTATTAATCAATGGTGTAAATTAAGCGATCTAAATTCTAATAAGAAATATGTTTTTTTTTCACAATCTTAACCTGTAGAATGAATTGCAGATTTACTTTTGTGTATACTATAAATATCTCAACTAATTCCTTTACCATGACTGCAAAAAAATCAGCCGTTTTCAATCTATTTATGTATGGTCGGATTCAGAATTGCAAACCCACCGAAGAGTTCCAAAATATCAATTGAATGTTTTTATTCTAATCATTTTTGTTTGATAATTTCATGAGTTAAGATTATTTAAGTCTTCAACTAAAGCAGGTGCCTATAATCTTGATCGTGTTGAAAACATTCATATAACATCGGTTTTGGTGCTCTACGGTGGGTCTGCAATTATGCAGCCGACCGCACAAATCACAAATCCTAGAAACTAATGTCTCTAGTCTTGTAAATAAATACTTCACAGAATTGCTTAAACAATGTCACGGTCGCTAATGTTTATCTGTCGAAATCCCGTCTAGTTTGTAAGCAAAAACTACTTGATAAATAACATAATAATATCACCTTGCAAATGATGACTCAAATCTATTGTGCCGGTTAGTATGCAATAGGATGCCGCACGGATCGCACGCGTTTTAAATTGTCACGTAATCACGCGTACACTTTTATTTAAACCGTTATGAAGTATAAATCATATTTAATGGGAAATACAACGGCTAAATCAAATAAGACGACTTGGTTTAATCAATGTGAGTTATTTATTGTTGAGGTGTTTATTTATGTCTTGTGTGTGAATGAGTTTATTTATGTCTTGTGTGTGAATGTGTTTATTTATATTTATGCCTTGTTGTTTAGGTCAGGATATAACTAGAGATACAAGGATGAAAGTGACTGAACTACAGTCGGACGAAGAGGTATGTCGTTTATGTTTATTTAAGCTACAAACTAAAACTATGCACGTGAATTTTGCAAATATTTTCACTCTTTCCTAAAAATGTACTATACAAGTTAAAATAAAAACCAATTAAGTGCAGATATAACATTTATTCCAATTTAAAACACAAAATTAAATGTCAATACATCAATCAAACATCAAATCAAAATACACAAAATTAAAAACTAAAAATAATAATAATAAACACAAGTGCAAATTAAGTGCTAGTCAGAGTCGCGCACGAAAGGTTTTCAGTATTTGTTTTTATAGCGGCAAAAGAAATACATGAACTGTATTGAGATATAGCCTGGTGACAGACAGACAGACATACCCACATTTACCCTTTGGGTACGAAACCAATTAAGTTTTTCTATTATTTAATACAAAATTTAATCTATACTTTGCTGTTCAAATTCGCATTTACTCAATAACCTAAACGAAATAGTTGCAAATAGCCTACGCGTGGTGTTTTTGTACCCATCTGAGTTTTTGGTAAAGCAAAAAATAATCTACCTGATACACAAAGACTGTCCTTCTACGAAATGTAATGACTTTATGACTAATCTTAATCAACAAATGATAAGTGAACGACCATTGAGTAAATATTAATAGGTACCTACTTATAACAAATCACCGCGTTATTACGGAAAAGGAAAACATCGTACGGAACTCAGCACACTTTTAATGCTACTATTCGCTTACCCACGCGAGGCACCCGTGGCTTTACAATTCCTAAACCATAGGACCGTACCTTGCAGCGAAATTTAAATACCATGTTATCCTACTAATATTATAAATAAATAAAATAAATAAATATTGCAGGACGCAAAAACTACTAGACCGATTGCAATTAACCTCTGTATGTAGATAGAAACCTGGATTAACTTAAAGGCTACTTTTTATCCCGATATTCCCACGGGATAGGAACTTACGAGGGTAAAACCGCGGGCGCAGCTAGTAATAAAATAATATTAAAAATATTGTCCAAATAAAGTATCAACGCACAGGCAAACTAATAAACAGCTGTTTGAAACTTTATTTTATAAAGTGTGTACTAAGAAATTATTTTTGTAAATTTCAACTTTAAGGGGATTTGTATATGGTACCACTTTTAATATAGGTACAATAAAGGTAGGCACTTAAAAACTTGAACTATATCTACCTATCGTAAATAAATAATGATGTGTAATAATGGGTTTATTGGATTTTCCGCTTTAAAGGAAATATATGAAAGTCTAGAAATATAAATTGTTTGTCTTGATTAATAAATCAGTACACAGCCAAAACTACTAAGGGCACGTGCCAAAGATGCATGGCACATCGAGATCGCAGCTCACCATCGCACATCGATGTCAGTGCGAAAATGTGGGTTCACTCGCACATGGATGCTTAACAAAAAGCAAACATAACAAGTAAGCGACACGAGGAGCTTTGAGTCAATTGGGCCTTGATTTGACCAATCATGAGCCGAAGTATATCGATTATATATCAAGATCGAACGCCGCGGTTGGCGATGTAAAAACAAAATATTTTTCATTACTCATACTCCGAAAGTAGGTCTAAAGATGCCTGAAGAGCGTGTAGAAAGAAAAACTTTCAGCCCTAGGGAAAATCGCTTTCACTGACAGCTTTCATGTCAAATTATGGCTTCGCGCGGCTTGTGCAATGTTATCAGTTTCATTACGCATTAGGAACTTCAAAAACCTAACCTCCTTGCTTTGGTTTTCACCAAAGAATAACAATTATGGCTTCACACGGCTCATGCATACTGCCAGAGGTAGTATGGAGTATGGAGTCTCATTCACTCTCGTTATTATGAAGAATTTTATGTATTATTCGTAATGAAAAGCACAGTGTTTACCTCGGGTAAAAGACTCATTAAGTCCCTCGAACTATTTAGCGCCCTCGCTACGCTCGGACACCAAACTCCTTCTCGGGACTCAATGAGTGACTTTCACGCCTAGGGTAACAATGTACTATTGCGATGTGAACATCCAACAGCAGTGATGATGATTATGATGATGATGAATCTTAAACATGTGTGTGTGCCTCTATTTCCATACATTTGTTTTATATGGATATCGATGTGCGATTTGCGATGCATCTTTGGCATAGTCGTACCTTAAGAATAGAAAGGTGAACGAAACATAGGTTTATTCTATCGTAAATGAGTACTGAGAAGGGATTTTTAGAAATACAGCTTAAGGGTTATCTTCATATATTTGTCTGGCCATCTTCATTTATTTAAGTATCATCTCTTTAAATTACAGGAAAAGAGGAGTGTCAAAAGTACAGCGTCTGACAAGTCGAAGAGTTCGAAGACTGATAAGGACGGCGAGACAGGGAAAATATTAGAGGAAGAGAGAAAGAAAAATGTCGAATTGCAAAGGGAGTTAGATTTGCAGGTAGAGTGCACCTTTTTTTTAAGGTAGAGTAATGCGCCTTATGCATCAACCCGGTATGTAGGGCTTGAAGGTGGTGGAGGTGAAGGTGGCCATAAGAACGATAAACGTTCATAAGAATGTATTAGCTACTCTACATTGAGAAAATTATGGTATTCTTGAGAATATCAAAAGCTGTTTTTGAGGTTATTTTTAGCTACTATAAGGCTATGTTTTGGAATTGCAATGATATTGCATTGTAATTTGAACAATGTTATTTATGAAAATTGGCCTTCTGAACACCACACACGCCCATAAGAAGATTCTGCCGAGGATTTAAACTTCACTTTCCAAACGTTTATCAAATCTGTAGTTATGCTTAAAATAAGTATTGTTTCGTTACAGATATCGCTAAAAGCGGAAATGGAAGTCGCAATGAAATTGCTAGAAAAAGATATCCATGACAAACAAGACACAGTTATATCTCTAAGGCGGCAGCTTGACGATATTAAATTGATTAATTTGGAAATGTACAAAAAATTGCAGGTGAGTCGGTAATAAAACTTGAACTTTTCCACTTTTTGGTATCTAATTGAATTAGGTCATGATGATGTATCCTTAAAAACTTTACTAACCAAAAACTAGATTCTGATAAGCTAACTAAATCTAGTCTTTTACCATGCCTTAAGTAAGAAATAGACTACAATTTAACTATAGAAGATCAAATAAGTTTAGGGCTGATCGGTCATTGTAAAAATCAGAAAATATAGATTTTTGTTGTCCCTTTTTGCTGGTATTTTACCAGAAGATAATAAATTAAGTACAGTGGTCTATTGCCGCCGATATTTATAATCTCAATAACGGTTTGAAGTCGACATAAAGGTGCTAATTCGTATCAGCGCATGCGACGCACGTGCGCTGCAGTGGAGTAGCACCTTAATTGCTGAGTAGTGTTACGGCAACTGACAAAAGCGATGCAATGACCCGTGAAGGCCGACCTCGCGGTCGCAACCTACCATCGCCTCCAACGCCCATGCTTTTTCAATAATAATTAATTTCTATGTACAACTATCTACCTTTATAATTATTTGCGCTTTAGATGATTTCAATTATTCGCTGGCTGTTATTTATTTAGTTTTATATCTATATTTTATCTAATATATCTTTGCTTAATAATTTATAATATCGTGTATTTGTATTGTTATTATGTGGTTGTTTTCTTAATAATAATATTATATATATATATTTATACTAACCCGTTGATGTATTCACAATGCCGCATTGTCTAACGGAAGGAATGCGAGATGGAACTCACACAGAAGGGAGAAATGGTGTCAAGGCTTCAGGGGAAAGCCGAACAAATCGGCAAAATACTACAGAACCTCGAGAAATTTAATCACTTCCTAGGATCAGATCATGACTTAGTTAAAGTTCTAAGGTCTCCAACGACCAATGATGCTAATATAGGAGAAAAATTAGACAAAATCAGGGCACAAACTCACGCGCAAAAGGGTACGAAGTCTAAGGACGAAGGTCCGCCCCATAAAAAACTTAACCTCCAGGAAATACCACCGTTTCGTAAAACTAGTGCTAATGACAAATAAAGCAATCAAAATGTTCTGCCCTTTCTAAATACTTTGAATTGATAGTTTAAAGTTGAAATTTTACGGTATTTCCTCTCGGGTTAGGATCATAAAATGATAATAAATATATAAGTATATTTTATTTATTGTACTAGCTGTGCTCCGCGGTTTCACTTAAGTAAAATCTGATCCCGTGGAAATATCGGAATAAAAAACATGTACACTATTTCAGCGATTCAACTTTATAACAAATCGGCTCAGCAGTGATTGAGAAAAAATCGTACACACACTGCTACTCGGGCGTGGGTCACGCGTGCCTCTATTTAAAAAAAATAACATCTCCACTCAAATTTAAAAAAAAAATATCTTCGTATTTTGTAGGATTTTTGCATTCTCTAAATATCATGCCAATATCTATCTTAACAGAGATACTAGATTTTTGTGGAGTCTTACTAATAGGAAATTATTTATCATTTAAGAAAAAGTTCAATTCACTATTTTAACTAACTACCTAATAACTAAATAGTTCAGTTCAACATGTAGTGTTGATATCCTAATATTTCCACGTTATCTGAATTTCCTACGAGTGAAATGGCGCCAGGATACAACTAGTAAATTATAATTACTAACATACTATTTATAGAACATTTTGTATTCATAGCTATGGTAATATCGAGGATAATTAATGTTTCTCATTTCAACTCATTATTATAGAGCTGCTTTATTAATCTTACTTTTAATACCTAACCGATATAAAGGCGAAGATGGCGATAAATTAAAAATTAATGAAAAAGGTGGTGAAATTGTCAGTGGTCACATTAAGAGCCCTCACTGAGACGCCATGGCGACGTTGCCGGCTACGCACGCATCCAAATAATTCGTATTGAAATGTATGGAAGTTAACTCACCTGGCGACGGTGTGGCGACGTCGTCAAGTTGAAAGCGTAGCCATGAACGACGCAGCGCTTTCTGGAAACTGGATACTCTGGCGTCCTGGCAACGTAAATCCACAGTAGCCAATAAATGTATACGTGAGTTTTGGCGGGAACGAGTTAACAACATGTGCTGCAGTTTTATTTTCATGAAACTTAGTACAACTATCTGAGTTGAATTGTATAATTCTGGTGGAATGTTATTCAATTTAGTTCTGTGAAAGTACACAAGTGTAGTGAAAATAAAAATCAGTGTCAAACATGAAGTTTTCTCTTTGCCTCCAAATCTCCTATTAAGGTTATGGTAAACTTGCCACCGCTTTACTATAGCCCCTGACTTGACGGACTATGACGACTTTGACTGTTTTGAAACACTTTGGGCCCGATTTATGAAAAATCTTGTCATAATTTGATGCAAAATATAACTTGACACTGGCTAAATGCACAAGCCGTGCGAAGCCATAATTAATAGCAAAAAAAAAATGTATACGTCTAACCTGCGCCTCACTCACTCAGTGTCCAACGAAGTCGCCAATAAAGGACGCACTTGTTTTTTATGATAGACAGTAGCCAATGGCTACTGACATATAGAGTACTATTTGGCGACAGAGGGTAGCCAGAAGTAGCCGTGGTTACGTAGCTGGTGACATCGCCATGGCGTCCCGGGCAAATAGGGCCGTAATGCCTAAATACTCAAACGTTTAGGGGTCCCCTCAATATTTAAGACGCTCCTATCCTATTCAAATATGTCAAATTAGTCGCCACTTAAGATAAGTAGCCTTTCAGTAAAATTATTCAGGTGTAAGAAGGATAAATCTCGCCACTGAGGAATAACAAAGCCTAAACTAACCACTTACTAACATAATAACTTAAATCTGAAAATTATAGATAATTTCTTAAATGTATTGGCCTTGTTTTAGGAATGTGAAAGTTCCTTGAAACATAAAAGTGAGCTTATAGCCAAATTGGAAGCAAAGACTGAGTCGATGGGCAGCACCATACATCAACTCGATGAGAAGTAGGTTTCATTTTGTTATTATGACGTCACGGGCTAATTACCTATGCTCCGACTACCTAACTATATTAAACTATACAATGTGTAACGGATAAGGTAACTTATACGAGAGAAGATTATTTTCCACACTGCACCGAATACTTTGATTCTACGACTTTTTTAATGTCAACTCGAAAATTAGCTGTTTTAAACCGACTTTAAAAAAAAAGGAGTAGGTTCTCAACATCGTGTATGTTCACCGATTGAGATGATTATTTTTGTGTTGGTAAAGGGAATACCTCAGGGGTGGTCCTTATAAAAATTTGGTGAAAAATCTGATGACGTTCTTCGGAGTGATGAACAGAATCGCACCTCGAGCATGCAGCAAATTACTTCAAGATCTGCCAGTATGATCGGACCTTATTAGTAAAAATGCCGTTTAAAATTAGAGTAGTCGCTAATACTCGATAAACCTTAAGGTTGATGACCTCTACGTGCAAACAACAGCTGATTTTCGATTGAACCTTGCCTACATTCTAAAAAAATTCTAAAACTCGTAGAAAAAAGTTATTTGCAGGAAAAAATTGTCCAATTTGAGTTAATTCCTGTATCCGTTAAACGTTGTACAAAAATGCTTGTCGTATCATGATCGACTCATCACTAGCTATAGGTACCTATGTTACGTATCGCTTAGGTTACAGCTTGCATTTCATGTAACAGCTATCCCTCGATATTGGCAAACCTTCACAATAAACGTAGATATTGTAAAACCTATTTTCATAGTAAATATGATAAGGGTTCTGTTATTTTTCCATTAGGTCTGGAACCCTAATAATTAATAAGATCAATTAACTACGCCAATGTTGCATTTGCTTCGTTGCTTTATAAATGTTTCTAATATTTGTTAAGTTTAAACTTATTTATATTTGCTAATTAAGAGGAAAGGGTACCGGGTGCTCTCTCCATACAAACGTAGTCGACTGTTTCCTCTCTGGATAATGACACTAGAGCAAATATTTTTGTTGCATAAAACTTATCACTATCATGACCATGCTAGGGGCATGGTCATGTTTTGTTTTTAAAATCTTAATTTCTATGTTAATTAGAAAATGAAAAAATTAAGACATAGGGGCATAGTCATGGCAGTTATAGGTTTTATGAAATAAAAATATTAGCTCTAGTGTCATTATCCAGGGAGGAAACAGTCGACTACGTTTGTATGAAGAGAGCGCCGGTACCCTTTCACCTTAAGTTGTTATATATGAACCGACTTCAATTTGAGACGTAGCTAAGTAGGCGAGGGCGCGTAGTACTTGTTTATTTAGGGATCTTTGGGTCACGAGCGTATAGAAATCTAGGAAAGCGTACTACATCTTAGACCGCATAGTCACTTGACTATCATGTGAGATACTGATCAAACGTCAAACATTATTTATCATTAAAAAAAAATATATTTATTTATTCTCTAAGCTGATAAATCTCAAAAAATTGGCAATCTTATACTTTAGTTTCTGATAAAATCGCCATTGAAGTCGGTTATTGATTTGGTAACCAAAAAAAATAATAAATATACACAGTTAAGGAAAAAATATTGTTTTATATTGTTCTGTTCCAAAGTTCTAAGCTTTTTTTTATTTAAAATACAGTACGGTTTGAATAACTCTAGGACCCAACACTATTTTGTGGTCTTGCAACATAGGAACACTTATGACTTCAGTAAAAAATGTACTGCAAGTTTCAAATGTGACATCACAGTCATGACCAAGCACTGCGTCATAAATACATAAATAAAATATCAACACTGGAATTTTAATGTAAAAAATTGTATAAGAAGTTTCTATTAGCTACTGTTTCCAAGATATTTCATATTGTATAATTGTGCGAGTGAGATCTATTTAATGAGACGACCATCTCTTTCACACCATATTACGTAAAGAGATGGCGCTAAGCGGGTCCTATTGCTATTCGTATCCGATTGTATTAGATCGTATTTGTACGTTCTTTAGTGATATATAAAAGCATTTTACTTTAGAATAAAATTCATATTAAAATATTGACTTCTTCGAAGAATATAACAAATATTAATGAAAGCAGCACTTCCGTTTCCCAGTGTGGAGCCACTGTGCACTAGCTCCGCCTACTTGTCCCTTCCACTGTCGCCATCTTGCGTTATTTTGGATTTGCAATTGTTACTTACTGTGGATGTTTCGATGAACCAGGAAGGAAGTATTACTAGATAAGGAATAATTTAGGCACTAGGACCACTGAAAACATACTTTACTGAAAATTAAAAAGAATGATAAACAATGCACAAAATATTGAAACAGTTACCACAAAAAAAATGTTAAATAGAACATTATTTCGAACTGTAAAAACCATTATTTCTAAATGTTAAAATCATGGTGTAGGAACTTGTGTCGAAACAGATGAGCAAAAGATTGCAAACCCAAAATCAAGCAAGATGGCGGTGGTGGAAGGGAAATGTGGGCGGAGCTTATACAATGGTTCCACGCCGCGACACGGCACTTCCATTTCTGCTCCCATTCAAATATGTTATAAGCTTCGAAGAACGATAATGTATTTAATAATTAAAGGCTGTATAGGACATGTATTACTTCTATCAATTTGATCTCCAATTTGATATTTTTTAAATATTATTATTGTATTCAAAGTTATGCTAATAAT
Source organism: Idaea straminata (assembly GCA_951213275.1). Classification (NCBI taxonomy): domain Eukaryota; kingdom Metazoa; phylum Arthropoda; class Insecta; order Lepidoptera; family Geometridae; genus Idaea; species Idaea straminata. The sequence continues at coordinate 6,732,169 of OX577857.1, read as the reverse complement.
TAGTAGCATGAAATGTATTCAATCGTTTTTTTAAGGGATGGGAAAGTGGTCTAGTCGTGCTTAAAAATTGGACATCTTGTTAAAAAGGTCTTAACTGAGTTTTTAACAAGGTTAGATTTTTTAATCACAACCAGAATATGACATCTCCTTAAGGCGCATAAAGGAGCCAAAATCGAAATGTTTTTCGCCTAATACTTATTTTTTTGTGCACCGTTTGTATATAAAATATTTTCCTATATTTAGACATTATTTAAAAGACAAAAATTACAGGTCGTTTCTAACCTTTTTTTTGACAAAAATTTGGTTTACAATACTCGTCTTTAAATCACACCAAAATGTAGAAAACGAAGTGATCTACAAACGGTACACACAACACAATACTCCATAGAATATTTCATATTTTACATGCAGGCGACAGTCATTTTGCGTTTGGTCCCTATATGCCCTAACTAGTATTGTAAGAGGCGGTAGCAATGTAAAGCCTTATTTACAATAAAGAATATTCAGTCGCTGTAACGTATTTTATTAATTGAAGAACCATTTTGTTTTAAATATTTTACGTTTATCGTGTAGGTTTGCCATTATCGATTCATTGTTTGCATGCTCATCTCATAGTAGGAAATGTCCTTGAACCCCTATATCCTACATCTTACTTATGATAAATAGCTGTAGACTTCCTAATATTGTACCACTACCTGCCCTAACCACGAATAAGAAAAATGATACCTATACTATAGATTAACTGCATAATTAAAAGATCGCCCGCAAGGTGCGCAAGTTGGGGTACCCCAGTAGAGGTTCCAGTTGATGCAAATATTCCACTATATCGATGCGGTGATCGCTGTATTCCTATTGGCCAACCAATGATTTTGATTCATTAAAAATAAATTTACGAGATACAATGAACAGGAAAATTAAAAATAAAATAACTAAGAAAGAGATGATTGTTAACCTCAAAAGTTATTGGTTTCTTAACCTTTTTTTTCCTAGCCTATATCCCACCCACTGCTGGGTAAAGGGGTAACATATTTTCAAACAGTTCCACCCTGGGCTAGCCTGTCTGTCTTTTTATCTTACTTGTTGTTTAGATAAAATAATGTAAAAGCAGCAAAGCAAATTACTGACCAGTGTCGGAATTGTATGGCCTGAATCACATGTTTCGTTCGATCCCCACCTTTAATTGACACAAAATTCAACGCGAGCGATCTTCCAATGTGCTTGGATCATTTTTATAAAAAAAAATCAAAAAAATCCACGTTTACTTTATTTAGTCTCAGTAATTTTTCATCGATTAAAATCGGTTAAACTGTTTTAAAGTTTAGAGCATCATTTTTTCTATTTTAAATCGACGGCTTTTTTCTCAATGTTTCTGACAAACAACCTCTTAATTTAATGATCATACGCATCAATCATACCTGCACACATAGTCAACAGTAATAACAATTTAAGAATTGAAATACGTACTTTAACAGGGTTATTGAAAGCAGTTAAGGGCTACCTCTATGTACAATCAGATGTACAAATGGGCAGAATTATATACCCACCATACGGTAGGTATGTAATTCTGCCAAAACTGTTATTATTAGAATGTCGAGTTCAAGTTTAAAGTCTTTGAATTCATGAATTTATTAGTAAAATATTATTAGAATAAAAACATTCAATAGAACTCTATGGTGGGTCTGCAATTCTGACTACGACCGTACCTTCATAATTAATGGTAAATTTTTGCTCGACGACTTTTGTAAAATCAAATTTTAATCATTTTTTACTTAAACCTCTTTGAAGAAATATTTACAGAAGTCGCAGAATAAAAGTTGTTTGTTAAGGGCTTAGACGGCTATCGCTTTCTTTCGAGTCAAAATCAATAAACCTATCTTACTTGCTTCCGTTAATCGCTGACACGGTTCGAAATTGACATTTCACAACGCGTATGCATCGTAATCGTTTTAAATCGACACTATGGCCGCGCGCATGCGCCGTGAGCATACTTTGTACGCTCACAGTAGAGAGCGTTTAATTAAATAGTTCCTATGCCGTTATGTCGACAGCAATGCAAATATGTATTGCCTTAATACCTTGAATGTGCTATATTCAATGCAGAAAGACAGGGGAGCCAACAAGACGGCACAGGGACTATTTGATCAAACGCACTCTAGTTAGCATCGAATTCGGACCGCAGCTTTCACATGACATAAAAGATGTCAATGACTCACTGGAGCAAGTAAGATAGGTTTATTAATTTCGACTCTTAGCTAATTATCAATAACCATGAATTTTATCTAATAGTTAACGCATTACTTTGAATAGATACTGTAGGTACCTACTTTGATATAGTTCCACAATTAGGTTACAGGAGTATAAATTAGCTAGGAAAGATTTAGAAGAAAGCGCTCGTTCGTTAGGACAGAAAGCGGCTCTTGCTGAAACGAGAGCGGTGGCTGCAGAAGGCGATCTAAGGATAGAACGTGAATGGAGGATATCGTTACAGGTTCGTATCGTTTAAATTTAAAAACCGCCCGGCGGTTTCTTCATACATTTTTAATATAGCGCCATCTGTCTGTGAGTTGATGAAATAGGTACAATCAGGCAACAAAAGTAGATGCTTACCGCAGAATTCTAAAATTACTATTATTGGAATGTTTTTATTCTAATTAATTAATGCCTTGAAGACTTTAAACTTGCAGTCGAGCAAGACCTTAGAATCTTGCTAGAGTTGAAAACATTCCAATGATAGAAATTATAAAACGATACCGACCGTACAATCAGCCAATAAAAGATGCTCACCCTACAGTTTTAAAATTGTTATTACTTTAGTTATTAATAACTGTATTCAATTTATTATTTAAGATTAAAATCCTATGCACTTTAGGTCTTGAGTTGTAAACCTTCAATAATAGCAATTTGAGAACTCTACGATGGACCTCCACTTTTGTTTCCGATTGTACCTACCTAATACCATATATCTACTGGATAGGGACCTAGGACCTCCACCTTCGCATCTCATGATATATACTTAAAATATTATAAAGAGATTAAGTTTGTTAATGTAAGTATTTGAAGTCGCAAATAATCTTCGAAACTACTCGGCCAATTTTGATGATTTATTCTTACATACTTATAGCTGACTAGCAGCGCTCCGCAGTTTCACCCGCGTAACTCCCGATCCCGTGGGAATATCAGGATAAAAAGTAGCCTATAGCCTTCCTCGATAAATGGACTATCCAACACAAAAATAATTTTTCAAATCGAACCAGTAGTTCCTGAGATTAGCGCGTTCAAACAAACAAACTCTTCAGCTTTATAATATAAAAGTATAAACTACATTACCGGGACACGTTTATCATCATACTAACTAATCTATACTTATAAAATGCTTTGTCCTAAACGACTGACTGACTGACGGATCAACGCACAGCCTAAACCGCTGATTGTAGAAACTTGAAACTTGGAGGATGTTTTATTTGTATGACGTAGGCATCCGATAAAAAAGGATTTTCCGAAATTCTACCTATATAGGTGAAAAAGGGGGGCAAAATTTGTATGGGGTAACGTGGTCCAATCCTATTAGACCCATTTTCGATTTCTACGTGAACGAAGTCGCGGGGAAAAGCTAGTAAATCTGAAATAGGCCTATTATATACTAACTGCGCCCCGCTGTTTCACCCGCGTATGTCCCGATCCCGCGAGTTTCGGGATCAAAAGTATCCTATGACTATCTATGAAGAAACACATAGGGGATCGCTCCTAATCTACCACAATGGAGGTTTATCCAAATCGTTCTAGTCGTTTGACCGTTCTGACTCCGACCGTACGTTGATTAATTATGGTACCTAATACTATTTGACGACCCAGCACAATGTCAACATGCCAGACTGCCAACAGGGTTGCGGGTTCGATTCCCGCCTCAGGCAAGTATTTATGCTTAGATATTTGTCTGTGGTCTGGTTCATCATCATCCAAGCGATGTTCCCGGTTGCATCCCTCCCGGGGTCCGCTTTCCTGCTTTTACGCCTCGACTTCGCACGATCTTTAATGTGGTTGTTTCTACGTATATACAAAAGAAAAGTATATAAGTAGTATATCCGTTGCCTTGCACCCATAACATAAGTCTAGTTACTTAGCTTGGGACTAGATGGCGATGTGTGGAATGTCCTGCAATATTTATTTTTATAAACTTTCCAGGAGTCAATGGTAAGGGATCGGGATAAAATATCGATGTTAACACAAGAAGTTGAATCATTAAAATCAATAGGACATAAATACCTATCATTACAAGAAGAACAACATTTACTGAAGACCGCTTACACTGAAGCTCAAAGGACACTCGAAGAAGTCGGCGCGACGCTCAGTGAGAACAAACTTCAACTGGCAGAGTTGTTGGAAAAGGAAGCGAAAACTGCGCAGGCGTCGGAAGACGTTCCTAATTGGACGAGCGATAAGGATGCGGTAGCGTGTACGGCTTGCGCTAAGGAGTTTACTATAGCTAGGCGAAAGGTGTGTATCTACTATAATTGTTTTTTCAGAGGCCGACCCAGTTGGCACAATGGTCACCATGCCGGACTGCCAAACACAGGGTTGCGGGTTCGATTTCCGCCTCAGACATGTATTTATGCTTAGATATTGTGATCTGTGGTCTGGTTGAGTATATATTTACAACAAAAAAGTATCTTAGTAGTATATATCCGTTGTCTAGCACCCATAACACAAGTCTAGTTACTTAGCTTGGGGCTAGATGGCGATAGTGGAATTTTCGGGGAGGGGGGGAAAAACGGGATCCTATTACTAAGAATCCACTCTCTACTAGTATCATGAACCGTGATAATTCATCAACTGGCAGACAGATGGCGCCATATTAAAAATGAAAATTTTCACATATGATGTATTTCTGTTGGCTACATAACAACAAATACAAATAAAAAATAGTAAACATGAAAATAACCTAAAATTCTTAAAAACATACTCAAAGAATATATCCTTTTTTCTGTTTTTAGTATTTGTTGTTATAGCGGCAACAGAAATACATCATCTATGAAAATTTCAACTCTCTAGCTATCGTGGTTCATAAGATACAGCCTGGTTACAGACAGACGAACGGACAGCGAAGTCTTAGTAATAGGGTCCAGTTTTTACCCTTTGTGTACGGAACCTTAGATCTCATTCTTGATTAAATTAATTAAATTTTTATGTATATTTCAGCACCACTGCCGTCGATGTGGTCATATATTCTGCGGCGCTTGTAGCGAGAAGACAGTCGCTTTAACTGGCAGCACTAAACCAGTACGAGTGTGCGATGCATGTTATGCCGAAGTAAGGCTTACGTAATAGGTAACAAATATCATGTCTACTTATAGGTAACTTACCGATTAATCTCGGGGTTTTTTTATGTTTGTAACGAATTAGCTGTGTCTCGCAGTTTCGCCTGCATAAGTCCCGATCCCGTAGGAATTTCGGGATATAAAGTATCCTTTGTTCTTCATCCCTTAAACTACCACTGTACCGATTTTGATCGGCCAAGTCGTTTGACCGTGAAGGGGGAACAAACAAATAGATAAACGAACTTTCTGATTTATAATATTAAGTTAAGATTAGGGGGAAAACTTTTTTGACTACTTTTGACATAGGCTGAACCCGCCAATATTAACTTTAAGTAATACAATTTAAAACGACGAAAAGCCTATTAAACTATGGACATAGTAGATAGAACAAATCATGCTTTGATCTTTTTAAACATTTGGAACGAAGCTCTAAAAAAATCCATTTAAAGCGTTACGAAAAATTTGTGAAACGAAAAACCGTAGGATAAACTGTAATGTTTGTACTATTAAAACCAAGGACTGGATATCCAAAAATCTGTCTGTCTGTCTGTCAACCCTGCATACGAAAGGAACCTCGTTCCAAACGCGGGTACCGCGATTTTATTAAATTTGCTAGTCAACCGTCAAACCTTAGTCATGGTTTGATCCAAACAGATAAAAAATAACTTTGACTCGTAAATTATACACAATCGATCAAAAATTGTATAACTTGCATTAATCTAATCTGATTATGTTTAACGTTTAAGATGCAAAACCTTAGAAAAACCACCTAGCACTGTTAACTTACTTAACTGTCTATGATTGTTTGATTGATTGTTTAAAAATATATGTTTTATTATATATAATACATAAGCTAAATAATTGAATCATTCATGTAACAACCTGTAAACTGTTTTGTTATAAGTGATGTTCTCGAAAAAAAAATTAATTGGGTTGTGCAAGACCGGCACAAGACCCCAAAGGGCGGAGAGAGGCTAATTTTTAATAAAAACAAACACTCTCCTGAACGCAAGATAATTTATTCAAAAAACTTAAAGAAGGTCTATAAATGTGTGCAACACAACGTTAGCGCGATCTAATTTTTCCTGTGGCGCCATCTAGCGACAACTCAGGGAACTAAAATTGATATGAACTAACAAAGTTAACTTACATTAATGCCTGTTCTAAACATTCTGCCCACCAAGGACTACTGTTACCGTAGTCCTTCACAAAGACATGAATTAACATTAGTAGTAACACAAAAAAATTTACAATATGAACAAGGATACTTATACTTTTTTACTAATTACTTTGTAGCAACTAGCAACAAAAATTAAACTAAAACAAGCAAACATCAACACCCAATACTGGAAAAAAACTTATAAAAATAAAACTAAACGATCGCAAGTGGAATTTCTAAATAAGGGGTATCCCTTATCAGTATTATTATTTTTTTCATTCTCTTTTTTTTTTTCAACATTGAGCTTATAATTCTTACTTAATCGTCACAAATTGGTAAAACACACAGTTTCGAAGTAGGACGCTTAATAGTCGTATCCTTACAACGTAAGGTTACCACACGAGTGATATTGTCGCGACCAGGATGGATGTCCACAACCTTACCATACAACCATTTAGCAGGGGGTAAATTATCCTCCCGAACTAATACAATTTGTCCGACTTTCGGTTCTGGAGTTGGCGTATTCCATTTATACCTCTGGAAGAAATTCGCAAGGTACTCTTGAACCCATTTTCTCCAAAAACTTTGTACCATTTTTTGGGTTAACTGCCAACGACGCAAATTTCCTACAGGGGTAGTCTCATAAGCACCATCAGGAGCAATCAACAGAGGCTCCCCTACCAAAAAATGACCTGGTGTCAGTGGTATGGGATCGTCCGCGTTGGTACTTATTTGTGAGAGGGGACGAGAGTTAAGGCAGGCTTCAACCTGGGCTAAGACAGTCGCCATCTCCTCAAAAGTGAGGGTGGAGTCTCCAATAACTCTCTTGAGATGGTGTTTGGTGCTTTTTATCCCTGCTTCCCAGAGTCCGCCGAAGTTCGGAGCGTGGGGAGGTATAAAATGCCACTCAGTCCCGTTACTTGCCAATGTCGAGGCTATATCTTTTAGTATGGTATGTCCCTCATCAATGAATAGTCGTTTCAATTCCCTAGAAGCACCAACGAAGTTTGTGCCATTGTCACTCCAAATCAGATGACAACGGCCCCTTCGGGCAACGAATCGTTTAAATGCCGCCAAAAAACCCTCAGTCGTAAGATCTGAAACCGCTTCTAAGTGTATTGCCCTTGTGGACATACACACAAAAAGGCAAATGTACCCCTTGTATGATTTGTTTCCACGACCTTTAGCGACCCTGATGTTAATGGGTCCAGCATAATCTACACCAGAGCACAGAAAGGGTTTATTTGGAGTAACACGACAGGTCGGTAGCTGTCCCATGAGCTGCGTTTTAGTTACTGCGGCATGTCGAATGCATGGAATGCATTCATGTATTAATGATCGCACCAAATTCTTGATCTTGGGTATCCAATATTTAGATCGAACATAGTTTATAGTAAGCTGCTGCCCACCATGCATCGACCGTTCATGAGCGTCCTTTACGATAAGTTTTGCGAAAATAGATTTTTCGGGGACAAGGATTGGATGCTTGCTATCCTCTGAAAGGAACGAGTTGTCAAGCCGTCCACCAACTCTTAGCAAACCATCGCTATCCTTATAAGGATTCAGTGTATTCAAGTTGAGCTTAGGATAAATATCTCTGTCTTCGAATTGACTTTGAAAATAACGAATGCAGCATTTGAGAGCATCTCTCATTTCGCCAGCAGAGAGATGGGGTGTAAGGGCAGATCCAGTCCGACGGCAGTGTCTTATTACAAGAAACCGACGGCAATAGGCAACGACTCGAACTAGTTTCCGCAAATTGGAGTATTTATCCCATGGAAATGTTTGAGACACCCTGTTGATGTTACCGATAACGTGAACTTTAATTTTCTTTGCTTCTAATTCTGTTCGAGTGCATATTGCAGCAGGTCTCGTGTAATCAATTTTAGGGTTTTTAAGCCAGCCGGGACCCTCCAGCCACAATTTACTCTTTAGTAGTTCTGACGGAGTAAGACCTCGAGAAGCTCCGTCAGCGGGATTGTCCTTCGATGGTACGTACGACCAATGTGTTGATTCAATAGTATTCAATATTTCGCTTGTACGATTGGCGATAAAAGTCTTCCACCGACTTGGATGATCACTCAACCATGCCAAAACTACTGTGGAATCGGTCCATGCATAAAGACCAGTCGAATTGACTTGCAAAACTTCTGAGACCTCCCTGAGTAGCTTGGCTACTAATGCCGCTCCACACAACTCTAGACGTGGAATAGAAATTTGTTTGATCGGTGCAACTTTCGTTTTTGCCGTTACTAAATTGGAGTAAATTGATCCATCCTCCTTTTCGACCCGCATATACACCACAGCGGCGTAAGCTGTATTGGAGGCATCACTAAATCCGTGCAATTCTACTATTGCATCATCTGGACCTCTTCCTAACCAACGAGGGATATGAAAATTAATAAGTTGCGACAGTTCTTCCCTATAACTACGCCATTCCCGGTGAAGGTGTTCCGGTAAGTGATCATCCCAATCTAAACCAGCGATCCAGAGCTTTTGTATAAATACTTTTGCTGTTATAATACAAGGTGCTATCCACCCCAAAGGATCATACAAACGCGATATTTCTGCGATTATTTGTCTTTTTGTTTCAGGTGCAGCCTGCTGCGGACAGAATGGCGCCGGTTTCACCGAGTAATCAAAGTGATCTGAACAACGATTCCAGGTAAGACCCAAAATTTTTGTAATTGCATCTTCCTTGATTTCTAAATTATTGTTTGTATCTATTTTTAGTTTTTTCAGTAGCTCTGTCTTGTTACTGGACCACTTTTGCAATGTGAAACCAGCCCTTCCTAGCAAATCATTCATTTCTTGATAAATCTTAACAGCTTCTGTTTCAGAGTCACATCCAGTCATCAAATCATCCATGTAGAAATCTGAAGCCACCCTGCCAGCAGCCAAAGGATATGCATGACCTTCATCTACAGCTGTTTGCTGTAATGCCTTGACGGCTAGATAAGGTGCGGCAGACGTGCCAAATGTCACTCTTAACAACCTGTAGTCTTCAATTTTAGACTTAGGGTTGTCTCTCCACACGATTCTTTGAAAGTCTACGTGTTTTGATGCCACTTTTATCTGGCGATACATTTTAATTATATCTGCTGTCAAACAGATTGAATGCAATCTCCATCGCATAACAGTATGTCGCAAGTCCGGCTGTAAGGTGGGGCCTACCATTAAGGTTTCGTTTAAAGATACACCATTTGTACCTTTACTTGATGCATTGAACACTACTCTCGTCTTGCTGGTTGATTTGTCCATTCTGATAACCGCGTGATGAGGTAGCCAGACACAATCGGTTGATTTCTTAACGTCAGCCTCCGGAACTTGCTCCATATGGTTTAGCTCGAGATATTCATTCAACACTTCGGAATATTGTTGTTTCTTAACAGAATCGTTATCCAAACGTTTTTCTAAACTAAGCAATCTCTTTACTGCAATGTTTCGACTGTTGCCGTATTGACATTGAGGATTTTCAGATCGAAACGGCAGTTCAACTATATATCGACCATCTTCATCTCGACTCACAGTTCTGTTGAAGTGGTCTTCGCATTTTTGCTCTTCAGGGGTAAGTATTTTGTTTGATGACCTTGGTTCAGCTTCAATTTCCCAGAACCGTTTAAGTATATCTAATTCTTGGTTCTGTACGTGCATACTTACTAGTCTTGCGCTTTTTTCGTTACTTTTTATTTTACCCGACAATATCCAGCCAAAGTAAGTATTTTGTGCTATCATAGGACTAATTGGATTTTTCTTAAAACCGTCCTTTAGGATGTTACAATACACTTCGGCGCCTAATAAAATATCAATCCTATTAGGGATGTTATATTGTGGGTCAGCTAGATCTAAACTTTTGAGTTCAGACCACGGCTGCATGGAGAAACGTTGATTGGGCAACACCGAAGTAACAGTGCTTAGTACATGCGCTTTAACCTGCAATTGAAAGGTGGGGTCATAAAGAGATTGAATATTAACCATGACAATCGATTTTGACGTCAAATCACTTTTGCCTCCACCAATCCCGACTATGTAACCTTTGGAGGCTACCTTTGGTAGCCTCAGCAGTTGAACCGCGGCTTCAGATATAAATGAAGCCTATGACCCTTGGTCTAAAAGGGCCCGCAATACTTGTGTGCACCCATTCTTTGACTCAGCCTTTAGAACAGCTGTGGCTAATAACGTCTGACCGTGAACGTTGCCTGTCGAAAGATGGGCTTTGATTTCGCTTGAGAAAGCATCTTGATCTTCGTCCTCGGAGTAATTAATTACCTCTTCATCGCTGATTGTATCGACCGCCGCAGCGGTAGCAACTACATTTACATTTTGGGGGTGCAATAATGTATGATGACGCTTTTGACAGACGCGGCATTTAGTCACAACGCGACATTGCCTACCGGCATGGTTGGTACCTAAGCAATTAAAGCAAAGACTCATTGTGCGAGCGATTTCTCGGCGTTTGTTAACGTCCTGTTTGGCAAACTCTTTACAATTGTACAGCCTGTGGTTGTCGGTACAGTGTGGACATACCAGATTGTTAGTTTTTTGTTGTTGACCTGGTTCTATGGTGTGGTTTGTAGCGAAGCGACTCGGATAGAGTTTTGATTTACCTTTTTGTGGCTCCATGGCTTCAAGAGCCTTAAAACGCGTTTTCATAAACTCGGTAAAGCTTTCGTACGTAGGTAAATCATCGCCAGATCTATTCACCTCTAGCTCCCACTCCTTCCGAGTCACCGCGTCCAACTTGGAACTTACAAGATATATTATAAGAACATCCCAACTAGAAATATCTATATCTAAACCTGACAATTCTTGCAAGCACTCCGTTGTTGTATCTAACAAATCCATTAAACCACTGGCAGATTCCAGTTTAAGATTACGTTGGTTAAACAATCGTTTTAGAATATTATTAACTAAATATCGTTTATTATTATACCTAGCGTTTAATATGTCCCAACATTTTTTGTAATTAGCTGCAGTAATTGAAACATGTTTAATGAGGCGTTGTGCCTCACCTCTAACTAAAGTCTTTAAATAATGCAAGCGTTGCACATCATCGAGAGCAGAATTCTTGTGAATCAGTGAGACAAACAGATCATGAAAGGTTATCCACTCTTCATAGTCTCCATTGAAAGTAGGAACTGCTATCTTTGGCAGCTTCGATGTCGACGCCGACGAATTACCTACTGCCAGTCCCAAATCAGTCTTTTCACCTTGAAAAGACCATGATTTTGCCTTGAGCTTGGATAGTAAATCTCCTTTGTACTCCAGATACAATTCATACCCTTGACCGAAGACGTCTTCTGTTATGTATTTGCTTGCGCTTAACGTTTCCTCGTTATAGGTGCTAATTATCTTTTCATGTTTCTCGGTAAACTTTCCGATCAGTCCTTCTAAACCTTCTAGTCTTGCAAGCATATAACCTTCTGTCAGTCTATCTTTCGGTGACTTTTTAAAGTTAACTTGTCCTCTTTCTATCTGATCCAATAAATTAAGCATAACTCTAATGTCTGTCTCCATATTTATTGAATAGAACAACTTAACTCAAATTGAACACAAAAAATTTACAAGTTCCAATTCGCGAAATTTTCTAAGTGTTTTAAACTAGTTCACTCTTTAACTAAAATCGGGCATGGATTCCCCGTCACTTCACTTTTTCTTGAATTATTCTAAGTCTAAATTGAATCTTGAAATTTTTACAAGTCCATGCATTAATGAAATTTTACTAAGTCTTTTTAATAACGCACAAAGTACTCACAGTTTGCTTCACTTATATCACTCACTGATCACTGTCCAAACCTTTACTGCAATTTTTTCTAAGTCCAGTTTGCTCCTTGCACGATGTTACCAAAATTGTCCACCAGGTGGCGCCACAAGCGCAGTCGCCGTCAGCTCCAATCTTTGTATAGTTCGCACACACTCTCGCTAACCAACCACTTTACTGTTTGTTGTGACTTTTGCAATCCCTCGCGGGTCAAAAAGCATCCAGGCTCTGAAGGACCTTTGTGCAAGACCGGCACAAGACCCCAAAGGGCGGAGAGAGGCTAATTTTTAATAAAAACAAACACTCTCCTGAACGCAAGATAATTTATTCAAAAAACTTAAAGAAGGTCTATAAATGTGTGCAACACAACGTTAGCGCGATCTAATTTTTCCTGTGGCGCCATCTAGCGACAACTCAGGGAACTAAAATTGATATGAACTAACAAAGTTAACTTACATTAATGCCTGTTCTAAACAGGGTTGTTGATAATTTGCTATAAGCCCGTCACAGACGAAGCTATAATATATATTAATACTAGTGATCCGCCCCGGCTTCACACGGCTATATTATGCATGTAGTAATCATATAAATCCTCTTGAATCACTCTATCTACTAAAAAAACCGCATCAAAATCCGTTGTGTAGTTTTAAAGATTTAAGCATACATAGGGACAGACAGCGGGAAGCGACTTTGTTTTATACTATGTAGTGATAGTAATACTGTGCTATGCCTATATTATAGCAAGCCATCACGCACGTTAGTTTTACTATAATATATATTTTTGCCCTCAATAGGTTTTTAATCCTTATGCCTGAATATACCAGACCATATATTAATATGTTATGCTATATCTGTCCATATATTTTGGTGACGTAATAAAGATATATATTGTAGTTGCGTCTGTGGTCGCTCGAAGATTACTATTGTAAACTAATAAATGCCTTGCTATGAATTTTATATTAATATAATATATTATAGCTACGTCTGTGACGGTCTTTAAGTACAACCAGTTAAGGCTAGTTTCTATACATGTTAACCAACAACTTTTGTATGACGACTTTTATAAATTTAAAAAAACCACTTGAAAATCAGCTGTTATCTTACACGGGGAGATCAATGACCTAAATCATAATATATAGTAATGTTTACTTTTTCCTTAAGTTTTATTGACTGCTCTCTTATTGACGTATTTGTTATTTATTAAAAAACATCAGCTGATGTTTGATTGAACATAAATTTACATAAAAAATAGAGTTTTTAATTTTGAATAACTGTTAAAGTAACACATGTTAAAATAATTAAAACTCCCGCCATTTATTCTTTAGAAACATTCTTCCTTCACTCGATCCTTCAATCAATACCCCATCCTTAAAAAAAAAAAAAAACAACCACTTCCTTTTTTCCGCCCTCTCAAGAAGAGACTCTCGCGACAAAAAATATCAATAAAATCAATAAAACCCCATATTTGTCGAAGTGAATACCAAAATTAGTGTCGACGGACTTGCACAAAGTGGATTTACAACTGTGCTACAAGCGGGGCCCTGCAGAAGAGGATATTTCAAAATACCTAAGGAAACCACGCGACAAACACCAACACGTGAGTCCTTTTATTCCCTTCCAGCATAATCCCAGAGGTCCCAAATCAAAAATCGAATCATTATTAGATACAGTCCACATCAACATCAACATTTTATGGTCCTTAACGACCCAGATTTCGAAAAAAGTATCGGTGTCTTATCGTCAGTGCAGTTCTAATTTCAAACATAGTCCGCCATATTTATCAAAACTTCGTAGTTTTTCACTTTATTTGTGCTAAGTATTTGTAAGTTCCGTGCGTAACATGCAACGCTCGGAGCATTAGTATATCGTTTCAAATCCCGTGCAACATACGGCACCCAGATTTATCATCATATTTTGTCGGTTCAGTGCGTAACATACGACGCTCGGAACATTATCATATTTTGTCGGTTCAGTGCGTAACATACGACGCTCGGACCAATATCATAATTCAGTGTAAAATAAGCGCTAGAATTCATCATCATTTCAGTACCTTTCAAAACATAATCAAATTATTCTCTAAAATACATATTTTTTGGTTGCGAGAAAACATAATATTATTGTATAAAGCAGAAATTATCAATCGTCCATTTTCTGGAAACGGAAGTCAGTTATCTTTATCAAATCGCTCGTTCATTCGTTTGATTGTAGTTTGTTTGCAGATCAATCAATCAAATCTTGTGCATTCTCTGGTTTCGGTCACCCTTTCCAACGAAACCGGAAACTTTTGTTTCGTTTTTCTTTCATTTGTATTTGTGTCAAATTGACAGTGACATTCATCAAAATTGTATTCAACCTTGACGTAATAGTGACCTTCCGAACTAAACAAATAGTGAATTCGCCTGTTGATTGTTTACATCCGTTTGTTGTGTATTTTCGTCAATTTAAACTTAAAAATGTCAGAAGCCGTATTAAAACATTTGGAAGCAAAGCGTGACATCGCTTTCAAACGTATACATGACGCTGTTGTTTGCGCTCGCGGGTGCGAAAAAGACCCCAGACTCCGAGTCAGACTCGAAACCTGGTACTCGCGCCTCGAAAGCTTGTTAGAAACAGTCAATGAGTCCATCATCAAATTAATTTGCGAATACGAAGACACAGGAAAGGATATAACACCGTTTAAAGAAAAGCAGGAAAAATATCTTGAAGAAGTGGACAACATGTACTCAGAAATTTTGGAAACTAGACAAAAATATCTTGAAAAGGCTGAACAGCCATCGGAAAAACATGAAACAGTAAACATTAACAAACGTAAGTTGCCACCCATGAAACTACCAATGTTTTCAGGTCAGTTTAAAGACTTTCCCGGGTTCATTAACCTTTTTGATTCCCTTGTGCATAATCGTAGTGATATAACAAACGTAGAGAAATTTCAATATTTAATTTCAACCTTGTCAGGTGAACCTATTAACCTTATTCGTGCTTTTCCCGTGTCTGACGCAAACTACCACAGTGCATATCAAGCTTTAGTTGATCGTTACAACAACAAACGGTATTTAGCATTTATGTGTTGGGAACAAATCAATAGTTTGAAACCAATGCACTCCGGTTCACCCACACTGCTTAGGAATATGTTAAATGTAGTTAGTGAAAATTTAGCTATGCTCAGTTCATTGGGTTTGCCTACCACGCATTGGGACTTTGTACTATTTCATTCTTTGCTAACAAAATTGGATAAAGCATCTCGTGAAGCATTTGAGCTAAAACATACAGCAGATTTTCCTACCTTTATGGAATTGCAAACATTTTTGGTGGAAAGATGTAAAGCCCTTGAGCGCTCATCTATCAATTCAAACATTCATTTAACTCAACCTAATCAAACGCAAAATAACAAACGTGTTAGTACAAACAATCAAGCAAAGCCTACCATGCTTTTGGCTCAGGCAACTAATCAATCATGTGTGTTGTGTAAGGAGGATCATGCTCTTTACTCTTGTAACAAATTCTTAGCAAAATCTCCCTTTGATAGATATCAATTAGTACGTCAAAACAAATTATGTTTTAATTGCTTGCGGTCAAATCATATTACAGCAAATTGCAAGTCTACTTATGCTTGCAAAACATGCAACCAACGTCACAACAGTCTCATCCATTATGGTAACAAGACTGACATGGACAGTCCTGTTAAGTCACAACCTAACACTTTGAGTGCCGGCTCGTTAACACATTCAGTGCCGGCATCAGGGTCAAACAATAATATGGTAACTCCTGTCACCTCGTTGTCTAACACATCACCAACTTCGACATCGAGAACACATTTTGTTTTGCTTGCAACAGCCGAGGTGGAGGTAAAAGATTGTTGTGGTTCCTATCAAAAGGTTCGCATTCTCCTTGATCCAGGCAGTCAAAGTCATATCATTACTAAATCATGTGCTCGACGTTTAGGTTTGGCTCAATATAAAATACAAACACCCATGTCAGGCATTGGTCAAACCCCTGCATGTTCCACTAGCAAAGTGTTTTTGGAAATCAAACCAGTTGGGAGGCCAGAGCCTTCATTCACAACAGAGGCAGTGACATTGGATAGAATCTGCAGTGACATGCCCACCCATCCGGTAGACATTCGAAACTTTGAACATATTTCAAATCTTAGATTGGCGGATGAAGCATATCATGTGTCTCGTCCTGTGGAGATTCTCATTGGTGGAGAAATATTCCCTCAAATTCTTTTACCTGGAAAACTGGATGGTGGCCCACATGCTGCAACCGCTATCAACACAATTTTTGGCTTTATCCTGATGGGTAAAACATTATCAAGTTTGTCGTCATCCCCTCCATTATCAATCAATCATGTGTCAATGGACACCAACTTGGATGTTGCTGTTCAAAAGTTTTGGGAATTGGAAAACATACCATGTGAAGATAACATGCAATCTCACTCAGTGGAAGATAAACAATGTGAAGACATCTTTCAATCAACTCATCAACGCGATGGTGAGGGACGTTACATCGTTCACTTACCATTTCGTGAAAAATCAACACCCAAATTTGAGGGTGGTTATGATATAGCTCTTCGTCGTTTCATTCAATTAGAAAAGCGCCTCATGGCCAAGCCAGTGTTTCATGATCAATACAATCAACATGTTATGGAATATTTATCAAGTGGACAAATGGATGAGGTTCCTCCGGAGGAGTGTCAATCAGCCACAGCATTCTATTTATCGCATCATGCAGTTGTAAAACCTGATCATAGTCTTCGTGTAGTCTATGATGCGTCAATGAAGGATAAACAAGGTGTATCCTTAAATGACACTCTTTTGACAGGACCAAAACTCCAAGCTGACATCACCAACATTCTTTTACGTTTCAGGCTCCATGCCATTGTATTTTGTGCTGATATCAAGCAAATGTATCGTCGGATTTTGGTAGCAGAGCATCACCAGGATTATCAACGGATCCTTTTCAGGTGTTCTCCCGGTCAGCCAATTCAAGAATATCGACTTAATCGTGTAACGTTTGGTGTTTCTTCTGCTCCATTTTTAGCAATTCGTGTTTTGCATCAACTTGCTTGTGATGAGGGAGATACCTATCCAGCTGCAGCTCGGGTGCTGCTGGAAGACCTGTATGTAGACGATGCCTGCACTGGATGCTCAACCATCGAAGAGGCAGTTGGTCTCCAACAAGAGCTGATTAACATCTTGGCAGCTGGTGGCTTCGAGCTTAGAAAGTGGTCCAGCAATCATGCAGCTGTATTACACAACATTCCAGAAGAACATCAAGCTAATGTTAATCAAACTTTTGATAGTGAAGGCCATTTTGTAAAGGTCCTTGGATTGGCTTGGAATTCACAAATGGACATTTTCAATTATCAAGTGAATCAGATTAATCGTGAATGTACCAAACGCACCATGCTGTCAGAGCTAGCGCGTATATATGACCCAATTGGTCTTCTTACTCCATTGACATTTTTAGCCAAGCATCTCATACAACGCCTGTGGTTGTTAGGTTCGGGATGGGATCAGCCCGTCCCCCTTGAAATACATCAAATTTGGACTAGTTATATTCAGCAGTTGCCTCATCTGTCTAAACTCCGGATTCCACGTCGTATTACGTCCGATGACGCTGTGTCGTATCAACTCCATGGATTTTCAGACGCGAGTGAGGCAGGTTATGCAGCTGCGGTGTATCTTCGTGTTACGAATCAACATAATCAGCATCGTGTCATTTTAGTTAGTGCTAGATCGAGGGTCTCACCAACCAAGCGTAGGACCCTACCAAGGCTTGAGTTATGCGGGGCTTCATTACTCGCAGACCTCATGCGACACATCATCAATTTGTATAAAGAATTGCTCAACATAGAAGGCATTCACATGTGGACTGATTCTATGATAGTGTTATCATGGATCAAATCAAATTCATCAAATTTTAAAACATTTGTTGGTAATCGTATATCAAACATTCAGCGTAAGCTTCCAGAAGCTATTTGGAAACACGTTCCAGGGAAACACAACCCAGCGGACGCTGCAAGTCGTGGTTTAACACCCGATGAGCTTATCAATCATGAACATTGGTGGACAGGCCCCCTGTGGCTTTCCTTAGATCAAGAGTTTTGGCCCAAAGAGCCACAACATTCCAATATAAGCTATTCGGATTCTGAAATTAATTGTGAGAAACGTGCATGTGTTTTGGCAGTCTCCAACACAGCAGATATTCATTTAGTCGATCATTTAATCGATAAATTTTCATCCTTAAGGAAAATTCAACGTATTCTAGCATATTGTTATCGTTTCATTGATGCCTCGCGGAAGAAAAGGCATGCCGGCCATCTAACAGAAAAAGAACTTCATCATAGTCTCATGACTCTTGTAAAACATACTCAATTAACAAATTTTAGTGAAGAGATCAAACTCTTAAAATCAAACCGTTTGTTATCAAAACCATTTCGTAAGCTCAACGCCTTTTTGGATGAAGACAACATTTTCCGTGTGGGGGGTAGGCTTTCTCAATCAGAACTTACCTTTGAAGCAAAACACCCAGCCTTACTTCCTCGCAAGCATCGTTTGACGCAGCTTATTATTCAGTGCACTCATGATGAACATTTACATCCTGGGTTGCAAGCTTTACATTATCTATTACTTCAAAACTTTTGGATTTTGTCTCCCAGACGAGCCATTAGTCAGGTAATTTCAAGATGTCATCGTTGTTTTCGCACGAAACCTTTACCTTTTCAGCCAAAAATGGCAGACTTACCGCGTTCTCGCATAACGCAAATTAAAGCATTTCAAACAGTGGGTTGTGATTTCGCGGGCCCTTTCAACATAACACTTCATCGTTATCGTGGAGTACGCACAACAAAAGCATGGTTGTGTTTATTCATTTGTTTTGCGACGAGGGCGCTACATCTCGAACTTTGTTGTAGTCTAAGCAGTGAATCATTTTTAGCCGCTCTCCGCAGATTCATAGCAAGACGAGGTCGCTGTAATACCATTCACAGTGACTGTGGTACCAATTTCAAAGGTGCTCACTCTCAACTGGTAGATTTGATGCGTTCAGCTTGTGTATCGGAGCGTATTGAGTTTAAATTTAACGTTCCAGGATCTCCGCACATGGGTGGTCTCTGGGAGGCAGGTGTAAAATCAGTTAAAACACACTTATATCGCGTCTTAGGTACACAAATCTTAACATACGAGGAGTTGAATACACTTTTGACCCAAGTAGAGTCAGTTTTGAATTCACGACCATTATCCGCTATGAGTTCTGATCCATCAGACTTAACAGCATTAACTCCTGGACATTTTTTAACATTAGCTCCGTTAACTTCGTTGCCTGCACCTGACTTTTCTGACACAAAAATGAACAGACTAACTAGATGGCAACTCATACAGAGAATGCACCAGGATTTTTGGTCTCGTTGGCACAACGAATATCTTGTTAGTTTATCACAACGTTTAAAATGGACAATTGGTTCACCTCCAGCAAAAATTGATCAACTTGTTATCATCAAAGACGAAACCACGCATCCATTACGATGGCGTTTAGGTAGGATCATCGAATTGTATTTAGGCCGCGACGGTGTTTGCCGTTCAGCATCGGTCAGAACTGCACAAGGTGTCCTCAGACGACCACTTGTGAAGTTGTGCCCTTTACCGGATATGGACGATTAGGGTTACCATCACTTATCATTATCATTGCATTCATAAAAATCATCATTATTGTTTAACTTAGAGACCATTAGCACATCATCATATTTATTATTATTATTATAAATACATCATCTTGCTAGCATCATAATCATCATTTATTTATTGTCAAAACTGCATTGACAATACAACACCGGACTTTGGGATTTTCAGTCTCATAAAATTCGCCAGCGGGGGGGAAGATAATGTTAAAGTAACACATGTTAAAATAATTAAAACTCCCGCCATTTATTCTTTAGAAACATTCTTCCTTCACTCGATCCTTCAATCAATACCCCATCCTTAAAAAAAAAAAAAAACAACCACTTCCTTTTTTCCGCCCTCTCAAGAAGAGACTCTCGCGACAAAAAATATCAATAAAATCAATAAAACCCCATATTTGTCGAAGTGAATACCAAAATTAGTGTCGACGGACTTGCACAAAGTGGATTTACAACTGTGCTACAAGCGGGGCCCTGCAGAAGAGGATATTTCAAAATACCTAAGGAAACCACGCGACAAACACCAACACGTGAGTCCTTTTATTCCCTTCCAGCATAATCCCAGAGGTCCCAAATCAAAAATCGAATCATTATTAGATACAGTCCACATCAACATCAACAATAACAATCGTATACTTAACGGACTAATTTGTTTGACAAATAATATTTATATATATATATATATATATAATATATATATTTATACATATACTCGTATTTATACATATCTATAGTTACATTCATTAATCAATATTTATTTTTCTGAGGCTCTATTTTATAATTTAAGTTTATTTATGTTTTGTAAAGTGTTGCCATCGATCGACATTAGACTGTTGGAAATCGTAAATTCCGGTACTCACGATACAAGCATTTGCTTAGTGTGAATACCACTGTAAACTCACAAACTGTATAACAAACAGCAAGTTTATTTAATCATAGTGAAACACTTGTTAATTTATTCTAAGTTTTATTGCTGAAATAAATATTTTTGTTTTTTTTTTATAACTAGTAGGTACAGGTCATTGACTTCTTCGTACAAGTGACAGCTGATTTTCTAACGAAATTTAAAATATTCGATTTTCCTTTCGAATTTCTAAAAGTCGTAGAACAAAATTTGTCTATTAAGATGTAAAGAAGTTGTAGCCCTTAAAACTGGTTATACAGCTAATTATCAATAATCCTGAAACCTATCGTATTCAAATATGCGTCTGAAGTTTATGCGAATCGCTATAACTTTGATAACTTACGTATAACGAAAGACAGCTAACTTCAAGCGCATTTGTGTGACGCGATCTGTACCTACGTAGATTTTAAGGCTGATCTACCTTGAATTAAGGTTTAATTAAACTAAAGCATAGTAGCTGGTAGTCGTAAGTTGATTCGCACTGGTCCCAACCATAACTATAGCAATCCACCTCTCCCCTTTTTGTTAGTTTTCCGTAAAAATTACCAAGTTAAAAATAAAATTCTTACATTTTGTAAACTTCCCTTCTAAAAAAATGCAACTACCAAATTCTTGTCATGTTTTTAAAACTTGAGATGATTAGGTACTTGAGAAAGCTTAAGAAAGTAGTTGGAAAAATATGTCCTTTTTGGAATCATCAATTTTTTTTGTGGGGGCCACAAAAAAAATTGATGATTCCAAAAAGGACAGGCCACTTTAGGCCATGGCGTCGTATTCGACTTCAAAAGGAGGAGCTTCGAACTTTGAATCGAAAATTTTGAAATTTTGTTTGCCTACTCCAAAAACAGTTTGTTTTTTTTGGAATTTATTAAGTTTGGACTACTTTGTTAAATATGAATTATTTTGTACAAGAAAATCACTGTTGGCTTAGAAATGAGTTATTAAAATCAAAAAAAGAAAGAGAAATATCAAATTTATTTAAAGGCTATACCTTAATTACGCTTAATTTTGGCAGAAACCAATAAAAAGCTACATTTTGCAAAAAAAAAAACAATTAGAGATAGAAATGTTAAACCACGCGGTTCATTTATAAAGAATGCATAAATATACATTTATAAGTTAAATACTTAAATGTAGGGTAGTTTAAAGCATCATTAAGCTTTGAGGTGGTTTGAAATGATGTTCTTCACACATGTACCGTGAATAAATTTTACTTTTTGATCTCAATTGGATATGTTTGCTAAATGTAGGTTATTTTAGTTCCGCTTAAATTACGCTCTTCGCTCGCAGCCCTTATCACAAACCAAATAAAATGTGTTCAGACGAGTAAGGCTCTGCGCAAACGGGCCACCAACCACAGCCATCGGTGGCCAGCCACTAGCAGTTCACACGATTTTTCATACTTTTGTTAAAACGCGGCGCACACATTTGGTCGGTGGCGGCCACAACAAAATGTATGAGAACTGCTAGTGGCTAGCCACCGGTGGCTGTGGTCGGTGGCCCGTTTGCGCAGAGCCTTAAGGTAATCGTACACCTAGACCATGTATTTTTGTGTGGTGCTTTATAAAACTATATGTTTATAATTATTGAATTGTATTTTAATCGAAATATTTGTTAATAATAACGTTATGTACATAATGTTCAATTGATATTAATAAAGACATAAAATAATTATATGGGATTTTAAGTTATGGTATTTTTATTTATTTATTTCACTGACCCAGAACAATATAAGTATTAAGGTTGGGTCCATACGCCAACGACCTTGCTACACAGGTTACTAAATAGTTACTACCGGCACCGGTCGCCTTCGTTGGTGAAATTGTTGATTGTTACGAATGTGTTTTGTTTTCCTCAAAAGCGCTGAGATGGATTATAGGTGAGATCTTTACCGACATTTTGTATAGCTAGGTCGTTGGCGTATGGACCTCCCTTAAGGTGAAAGGGTACCGACGCTCTCTCCATACAAACGTAGTCGACTGTTTCCTCCCTGGATAATGACACTAGCACAAATATTTTTGTGCCATAAAACCTATACCTACCATGACTATGCTCCTATGTTTTGGTTTTTTTCATTTTCTAACTATCATAGAAATTAAGATTTAAAAAACAAAACATATGGGCATGGTCATAGCAGTTATAAATTTTATGCAACAAAAAAATATTTGCTCTAGTGTCATTATCCAGGGAGAAAACAGTCGAATACGTTTGTATGGAAAGCCCCCGGCACCCTTTCCTGTTAAGGAAAGTGTTTAGGAATTAAAAAATAGTGCCAAACATGTG
Source organism: Idaea straminata (assembly GCA_951213275.1). Lineage (NCBI taxonomy): Eukaryota > Metazoa > Arthropoda > Insecta > Lepidoptera > Geometridae > Idaea > Idaea straminata. The sequence continues at coordinate 6,709,069 of OX577857.1, read as the reverse complement.
CAATTCAAAGAATTTTCCCAACTTTGGATACGTAGGCGAAGTTGCCATGGCGTCCTGGTAAGATAGGGCCCTAAATAATAACAAGTCTTTTACCTTATCTACTTCCCTATTACCAAAACCTAGAAAATAACAGTGAGGGATTTTTAAGCTATTGCATAGCTTTGAGCGCCGAATCCGAAATTCCGTAACGAAAATAAAACCTAACACCCCCCACTCCGCCTACTATGTAGCTCGGCCGAGCGTTCGCTTAACGTGTATGTATATGGTACGACTACGAAGCTCGCACGATGCAATAGCTTTACCGCGGCAGTCCCCTAGTGCCACACTTTTTTTCTTTTTCTTGTATTTATATGCGCAATGAAACACTCCTCTTTCGGCGAAGAAAACACCTTAAGGAAGCCGACATGCTCTAGAACTCACTAAGGTTCTAACCAAGCTTCAAAGCGTCCAAATGCCCTTGCATAGAGCCCTTTGTTGGAACGTATTAAAACGCTAATTTCAACTATTACTTTAACATGTTAACAAATTATTCAACTACCCTTAAAATATTCCCTTTTTCTGTGGAATCGGGTATCTTTAAAAAAAAACAGTAGTATATTGAAACAATAGGATGACTAAATCGATTTAAACGTACAAAAACAATTTATTTAAAATATTTCCGTTTCATATTTTATTACTTTAATACTTAATATTATACCAAAACAATAAACCAAAGTTAAATCAAACACTAATAAATATCTTAATGAGACTCCAAAACAAGAACAATTGTCAAATAACAAAATTAAAACTTAATGAGACTCCACAACAAGAACTAAATAAAAAAGGTAAAAACATCGATCATTCTTATTTTTAAACAGACTTTAGGAAAGGAAGTTCTTAATTCATCACGTAGGTAATATATATTTTTGAAATGTTTGTGTAGACGCCACACTATGCTTCTTGCCCATTTGTATAAATTGTACTTTCTAGGTAATACTAAGTGTATATTTTGTTCTATGTTCCTTTCTGAGTTGTACAAAAACAGTTAACTATCTATCCATCAACGCACGATTGCGTCGCTCGCTGGCTCGAACGCAACTAACCTAAAATAAAACCGCAATATGGCCGACCTTAGCAATGAAAGACGCGTCCCACACGTAAAAGTCTACTGATCTCCATAATTCTCTAGTAATAAGAAGGTATCCATAACCGATTTCCACTGATATCCATAATACTCCAGTACTCTCCTTGGTTTTTCAATAAATATTTTTTATAATAGGTAACCCCGGTCTCCTTAACACCATAAACGAAAAAATTATAAGACATCGATACCCAACGGATAACCTGTAAGATAGTGCAGAATATGTTCCATCGCTTCAGGGTTATCTTCAGGAACCTGAAAAAATTACCAGATACAAAAATAAATTCAGTTAGGTCATATTTTGGGAATGTATGTATAAAAAGCCTATGTGTTGTAGAAGGGGGTTGATGATTACATAGTCGAAAATTAGCTATCAGTTATATACAATTTGATGACAAAGGGCTTCGGACATTTAGTATGGGAGCTTGGCATACCTAGTGTTTTTTTGCGCAATGCATTTCGAGATTATGCCAATCGTTACAGTGAACAAATGTTGTCTTCACATCGAACCTAAAGCGTCTCGGAAACGGGATATACAAAGAAACGTAATTCGTTCAACAACATGATTTAACAGTCAACACATATCCCGTTTCCGAGACGCTTTAAAGGTTCGGTGTGAAGGCTTTATTTGTTCGCCATAATGCCCTCTTTTTATTGGCTTGGGTCTCAAAATCCACCGAGGCATTTTAAATTACTATGCCTGTGGTGTCCAAAGGCTTTTCATATTTACAATAGTATAGTATTTGAAAAAAAAACCATACCCAATGGCCTGATCCGAAGACAGTCCAAAAACTCAATAGTTTCCATTCCTTGAAATGTCCATTTCTAAAGCCGCTTATTTCTTTTGTTTTAGCGTTTGCGAAATTCTTGGCTCCATGCCAATTCAATTTATGTACCCAATTGGATGCACCTGCAATTTTATACGATCAGTTTTGAAACGAAAACATAATTTATAAATCTATTTTAACTAATATATTAAAACGAAAACATTGTTTGTATATGCCTATTTACTTAAAATAGAATATATAATATAGTATACTTAACACGACCTTACCAAAAAATAATCTATTTAACAGTGAAAACCAGATTAAAATAAGGTACGTCGGCTGCATAATTGCAGCCCCCGGTAGAGTTCGAAAATGACTATTAGTGGAATGTTTTCATTCTAATAATTTTTGTTTGATAAATTGATGAGTTAGAAGACTTTAAACTTCAATAAAGCAGGTGTCTAGAATCTTGCTTCTGTTGAAAACATTCTTATAACAGCCGTTTTAGAGCTCTACGGTGGGTCTGCAATTATGCAGACGACAGTACAGTGGGTGATTAACGCCCGCTGTCTATGTACGCCCGGGTACCAAAAAACACTAAATCCTGTGCGATTCAGTTAATACTAAATAAATAAAAATAAAAAAATAAATATTGCAGGACATTCCACACATCGCCATCTAGCCCCAAGCTAAGTAACTAGACTTGTGTTATGGGTGCTAGGCAACGGATATACTACCTACTTATATATTTTTCTTTTTGTAAATATATACTTATAATACATAGAAACAACCAGACCACAAATATCTAAGCATAAATACTTGTCTGAGGCGGGAATCGAACCCGCAACCCTGAGTTTGGTAGTCCGGCATAGTGACCATTGTGCCAACTGGGTCGTCAGCTCCACGCACACATAGAATATAAGTGTAGATAGTAAAGCTAGGTTTATACCTGAAATCGGAGTAATTACATCTAGATTTCCATTATAGATTGCTACCTTTAGATTTGAGGTGTTTAGTATTTTCTCCACTGAAACAAAACGAAAATAGTAGCTTTTCATAGGATAGAATACTTATATACTTTTGTAGGGTTATTGGTAATTATACTTGCAAGCCGTTGAAGGGTACCGGGGGCTCTACCCATAAAAACGTAGTCGACTGTTTCCTCCCTGGATAATGAATGACACTAGAGCAAATATTTTTGTTGAAAATTTTTATGTTTTTGTTTTTAAATTCCTAATTTTTTATGATAATGAGAAATTAATAAAATCCAAAACATAGGGGCATAGTCATGGCAGTTATAGTCGAGGGCTACTTCTGGGCACCTAAACACACAACTTTGGCCTACGACTTTTGTGTACTATCATTTAGAATTTATCATACTCAGCAGGGGGAGGGTCTTAGTTTTTGTGACGAAATATTTCTAGGGGGCTCACAAAAAGTGTGACACAGCGTGACAATGGGGGGGGAGGGGGTCAAAAAAAGCTGATTTTAGTGTGACGTATTTTATGAACGGCCCCTTGGAATTGAATCAACAGAATTTACTTACCAAAAGTGTAACTCGGCACTACAAAGTTTTTCTTCAAACTATTATAAGCTTTGTGTGACAAATAAACCCAATCCATCGTTTGATTAACAATTTTCAAAGTCGGTTTCACATAAAGATTCACTTTTTTACTCAAATATTCTAAAGCCATGTACGGGCTGAATGTGTTAATATTGTTGAAATTAAGGCTCCCTTGTTCATTTAACGTTTGGAATAGAAGATTGTCTAATATTGCTGCCTCTGAGAAAGCTTGTTTGTCTATAGCAGCTACTAGTTGAAGGGATATGTTTTTGGCAGCCAAATATAAGTTTCTGTCTATTGATCCCTGTGTAAGAAACAAAAATAAATATTAATAACTAACTACTTCTTTGGATCAACATTTGACGACAGAGGTCATCAAATGTTGATCCAAAGAAGTATAAAATACTAGCAGCGCACCATGGTTTCACCCGCGTAACTTCCAATCGGAATATCGGGATAAAAAGTGGCCTATGTTATTTCCAATGAATCAATGTATTCTCATACCGATAAATCGGTCCAGTATTTTCGGAGCCTATTCGTTACAAACAAAAAAATGCTTTTTGTAATATTAGCGTAGACTTAGTTACCGTGTTAAATAAGAAATCCGGTTGCATCAAAGTGCTTTCTCTTGGATTAACCCATCCGCCACCAATACCTATACCTTTTAAATTCATCTTTAAACCTTTATTTTTGATTGCCTGTAAACAAAAATAACAAAAAAATCATCAATACATTTACTTAGAAATGTCTAGAAAACAATTACCTACCTAAATACACTTTTTATCACAGTTGCTCATAAAGTGGATCTTATTCAATGGCTTTTAGGCTCATAATCCAACATATTATGCACGCGTGCGTTTTAGATTTGTTAACTAGTGCTGTAAAGTTATCCCGAAAAGGTAGGTACCAAAGAGTTTTTTAGCTAGCAAAAATTGTTGTCTCTAAAGTCGGTTTACGAACGAAAATTTTACGTGATAATGACTTAGAAAACGATTAAAAATTGAGTTGTTTATTTTTTGTTTTTTCTTTACTCAAATATATTGTTTTTCCGTACCATTGTAATTTGTTCTTAACCCCCCGACGCAAAAACAAATAGAAAAACCCTAAAAAATAATGTATGTCACACGAGGATGTATAGGTTAAAAGTCTTTAGCCTGGCCTTTCCGGAGCATAATTAACAAAAAAATATTGCCTTAAAAAAATGTAAACATAGAGTTATCACAAATATTTTGTTAATTATTATTTTGTTTTCTTTTCAAGTCTTTTCTTTTATTCGCAACTGTGATAAAAAACGTCGTACGATATACGTGTGGAATTGATATTTGCATCTTGGCTTCTATAACACGCTCGCTGCCGCTCGCGCGTCATAAACCGCCTCTATGCAAAGATCAATTTACCACACTTATATCGTAATGTACTATTTTGTAAACTACGGCTCTTCAAAAAAAATCGTATTTTTTAAAACAGCCAAAATGTATGACTGAAAAAAGATGGTCTTTCTATACAAAAGTTTCACCATTATTTTTGTCTGTGAAATTTTAGCTCAGAAAGTATTTAAAAATTAAAGTTCCGTGTTTTAAAGATATTTCATGGAAATTCATTTGAAAGTAATGTCTTCTTTTCAGTATCAATTTTAATCAATTTCTCTCGTAATCCAAACAATTAAACTTACCCTGTGTAAATAAACAGTAAGCCTGGGACATATTTTCCCTCCATAACTTTGTCCTATAATATAAGTGGGTGTTCTTCGAAACTCCTTACGCCTTCTTAAAAACATTTTAATCGCCCGTGATAAATCCATAGCTATAATAACAAATATAAAGGGATCAAAAATAAGTTATGCTTAATTAAAATTTATATATATAATATAATAAAAATATATTTTTCTTTTGTAGGTTTCCAGGGTTATTGGTAATTATAATTGGAAGACGTTGCGAGCTACTTCTGTGCGCATAAAGAAACAACTTTTGTCCTACGACTTTTGGAAATTCGAAAAAAAATTAAAAATTTAAGGTTATGTAAATTCGTAAAACAGCAGATTTTTTAAAACAAAGGTCATTCAGACCAAGAATAGTATATAAAACTAAAAAAATAACAGCTGATTTTCAGGTAAGTCTAACCTCGAAATTTTCTAAAAAATGTTCGAATTTCCAAAAGTCGTAGAAAAAAATTGGTTTGTTGAGGTGCACAGAAGTAGCTCTCAACGGGTTGCTAGTATAATTACCAAAAACCCTGTATAAATTGACAGGGTTATAAAGAAACGAACTTACCCATTTCACGGTCAGTAGTCGCCAATAAGGAATCATTAGTAGCATAACTAAATCCAGTCCCAACTGGGTGATCTATCAGCAAGACGTTCCTTGATCTCACCTTAAAGATGTAATAGATTGTTGAGTAAAGAAAAAGATTATTGAGTAAAGAGTAAAGTGCCTTTTGATGAAAGTTTTATTACCAAACATTTCGTCTTTCATGTCTAATTTGTGCAAATACGTGTAACATCATAAAATGAAAGTCTTCCGACCGGACAAGCTTCGTTTAGTTTGGCACTATGTGACATGTGTCTAATTTTTAGGGTTCCGTACCGAAATGGTAAAAACGTAATCCTATAACTAAGACTCCACTGTCCGTCCGTCTATATCACTGTATCTCATGAACCGCGATAGCTAGATAGTTGAAACTTTTTGATGAAGTATTTCTGTTGCCGCTATAACAAAAAACACTAAAAACAAAATAATATATTTAAGTAAGGCTGGACTCTCATACCAACATGGCAAGGAATCCTTCGTCCGCGAGTCCGACTCGCACTTGGCAGATTTTTTGTGTTCAAATTGAATGATGTTTTTAAATCGCCCTCCTACGACCTCTAAGCATTTGTATAAACAACTATAGATTGATATTATTGAGTGTTTTGCTACCATTTCAATTGGTCAAGTGAAAAAACTTACCCAACTATGGTTACGTGGTTTAAAGTCCATATCAAGAGGCCCTATTTCACCGAAGTTACCCACACCAGTCGCTGCGAATCCGGGCCCCCCTTGTATCCATATTATTAGAGGTTTATCATGTGCTCCTTCTCTAGTACCGTTTGCGTAGTACAATTGATAGAATAAGTTGACACCTGGCCGCACTTGTACATATCCGTAAGCCCTTTGTCGCATCCATGTTGATTTCTTAACGGCTTCTAGATACGGGTTTTGCTCTGCAAGAAACAGTTTTATAATCCCGCATGGTGCTTATTATACCTACCAATCAGGGCCCCGTGATCGATAGGGCCCCCTAGTTCCTGCCAGATCACTATACCTACGATAACCGAAAAACTATTTTAATTTGGATCGAACCTAAATTACAGACTACAATACCTATTTTTTAATATTACTTACGCATTTTACTTAAAACTATAATTAGTCATAGAAATAATTAATTAGAATCCTACTATCCTACTAATATTATAAATATGAAAGTTTGTGTGTGTGTGTGTGTATGTTTGTTACTCCTTCACGCCAAAAGTACTGAACCGATTGCAATAAAATTCGGTATGTAGAGAGCTAAAGGCCTGGATTAACATATAGGCTACTTTTTATCCCAATATTTCCACGGGGTCGGGACTTACGCGGGTGAAACCGCGGGGCGCAGCTAGTAAATAGTAAAATAGTGTTCTGTCAAAGTAATATTTATAAATGCCTACTGCCGAGGGCCCCCAATACATTAACCACGGCCTTGCTGCCAATATGTATTTACATCTATGTGACGTTGTTGGTACGAATCCTAAGACATGCAAAATACTTAAATTAAGAGTACCTACGAATCTCATTTCGCCTTTTAGACGAAAGACAAATTAGAAAACCCCCGACTGATAACAAAAATTGCATATAACTTTTGAAGCGCTGAACCGATTTCGATCAAACTAAAAACACTCACACGGCTTTACACGGCTTTTATTACTTTTTTTAATTTATTGATTTGTTTATTTAATGGTGTGTATATATTTTACTATAATATTCGTATGCATTGTTCTTAATATTTTTAATGTATTAAATTAAAAGTTGTTTTGAGCGCTTATGAATTCTCTTGAGATTTTTATATAAAATAGTGTAGCGTCGATTGTACCTAGATGCTAAGACAAACCTAGTTAGGTATCCTAGCATTTGTTTAACTAATTAATTGTAAGAAATTGTATACGTCCTTTTAATAAACAAAATCTATACTTCACTACATAGTATAAAACAAAGTCGCTTTCTCTGTCCCTATGTCCCTTTGTATGCTTAAATCTTTGAAACTACGCAAAGGATTTTGATGCGGTTTTTTTTAATAGATAGAGTGATTCAAGAGGAAGGTTTATGTGTATAATACATGCATAATATAGCCGTGCGAAGCCGGAGCGGGTCGCTAGTATATTATAAAGCTGAAGAGTTTGTTTGTTTGTTTGTTTGAACGCGCTAATCTCAGGAACTACTGGATCGGGAGTTACGCGGGTGAAACTGCGGAGCGCTGCTAGTAAATAAATAAAACTCCAGACTAATACAAATTAACCGACTTCAAAAAAAGGAGAAGGTTCTCAATTCGTTGCCTATTTTTTTATGTATGTTCGCAGATTATTTAAAATAAAATCAAAATCGGTTCATCCGTTCGGGAGCTATTGTCTCGTATTCTCAAGTATTGCCTCCTCTGTCTGTGGTATCGCCATAGTCAGACAAGGCAATACCTGTCGCGTGACCTATTTGTCAGTAACCAACCCCTGATTTACAAACCGTTCGAAGGCAACCGAAACGAAAAAAAATTTGGCTGCTCTTTCACTCCCGCGACTTTTGTCGTGTTGCCATCCTTGTCTTTTCAGTTTTATTCGTTTCGGTAGACTTCCGATGGTTTGTGAATCAGAATGCAGGTACGAAGACCTACGATAATGATTTATGTAACAAATAAACTTGGGCATTTTTCCTTCCTATATATAGGTAATTGTATAATAAAATGTCTATGGCAAATGACCATATATTTTCGAGTCACACTGTTACTATTTAGGAAGGAAAAAACACTTAAAAGTTTCCTGAAAAATACTCATACTAACGCGATAAAACCGCGGAGCGAATATTACCTATACCTACATACTCTACCTATCTTATTCTATACATATAAAATGCTTTATCCTCAATCACTGACTGACTGACTGACGGATCAACGCACAGCCTAAACCACTGATCGTAGAGACTTGAAACTTGGAGTGTGTGTTCTTTGTGTGACGTAGGCATCAGATAAGAAAGGATTTTTCGAAAAACCACCCCTACGGGTGTGAAAAGGGGGGGGGGGAAAGTTTGTATGGGACAACGTGATTCCTTGGTCCAATCTACTTCTTTGTATAAACATTCTTTAACAGAATTGATGGAACACGTATTTCGTATTTTATTGAAATTCATTCCCTAACGGGTTTAAAAAGGCGTAGAAAGTCATTTTGGGGGTGATTTGTTTCGAAGTTGATGTCAATAAGTACCTACTCCTTATCCTTAGTGCGTTTGGTATGAAACTTTTAATAAAATTAAGTCTACGCGGACGAAGTCGCGGGCAAAAGCTAGTCTACATATAAAAAAATAAGCAAATAAAACCAAATTTGAAAAACCTAAATATACATATAACCTAATATTGAAAGCAATCTTAAATTTACAAACATTTACCTGCTTACTTACCTAAAAGGTTGACCTAATAAAAGTTCAGAAATATTTATGAAATTTTCAAGATAAGTATGGCAGCACCGTTATTGTGTAGCCACATTTTGAAAATTGCCCTAACACTGCGTAGATTAGGGTAATTATCTCCAACCAATTTTTTTTCTTTTTTTAATTTTGGTTAATTTTTAGGTAAGTTCCGGGTGTTTCTACATGTACCTACTCAAAAAAGGATTAGGTACCTACAGGTATTTAAGACACTATATTCGAAGTAGTATATTTTTTTTATTTTGCAAACTGAGTAAGTACCTACCTATGTAGGCACTTATATTTAAATAAATGAAAAATACTAATGTACTTATCTATATAGTTAGGTACCTAAATATTTTTATTTCATAGTCACTATTTTTAACAGACTGCCAAAAAAAGAAGTTCTCAATTCGGTTGTATGTTTTTATAGTTTCGTTTAGCAAAAAATCAAGAAAAACATAAAATCAAAATTGTGTAAAACAAATAATTATTTTAGTCGGAGGGTTCTAGGTTCAAAACAATAATCTTCTAAATAAACGCTAACTTCACAACCCCTATTCAATTCACTAATAAACATAAATTAAGTACCTACCTCACCTATCTATAAAATCACTAATATTATAAAAAAAAGTCTTCCGCCGCGTCTGTCTATTTTGTCGCTATAAACTCAAAAACTACTGAACCGATTTGCTGTTTTCACCAATGGATACAGTGGTTCTCGAGGAAGGTTTACGAAACTACAACGCTTACGAAGTCTCGGGCAACAGCTAGTATAATAATAAAATACACACCTCTACTTACCTTCAGGGATCTCAACTGGGGAACACGATACATAACTTTTACCACATTCTAAAAAATAATGCGGCGCCTTAACACCGATCACTGCACTAACATATGTAAATAAAACAACAAAAAATAAGCTCATATTTACACTTCAATTGCGAACACGAGTGTGTTAACAGGACACACGAAAACAATTAACTTTAGCACCCGCGATGATATCATTTCGTCTAATTAATTCGTTAATCCATGGATAGGGATACGATGAAATAGTCACGAGGATATTGTTATATTGTAAGCACAATACCTACGCCTAGCAGGTATATTCTATACAATATAATAACTAAATACTGTCACTATAGAAATTACGTTCATTGTGTAGTAGGTATCTTACGTAAAGACAAAACATCAAAGGTTAAACATTGGTATTTTCATATAATGTCAAGCCGCTACTAGCAGTAGCGTAACGTTGGGGGGAGGGCGGAGGGGCGGACCGCCCCGGGCGCTATCGTTAGGAGGGCGGCAAAATTGGGAATAAATATTTTGTGTGGTAACTGGCGGTCAGTCAGACAATTATTTTAAGCTATTGCATAGCTTTTATCGCGGGCTTTAACGAAAATAAAACCTAACACCCCCACTCTGCCTACTATGTAGCTCGAACGAGCGTTCGTTTAACGTGTACGTATATGGTACGACTAAACGAAGCTCGCACGACGCAATAGCTTTACCGCAGCAGTCCCCGAGTGCCACACGGTTTTTTTTTAAGAATTTAGCTCTTACCCACTTGCACATATTGAATGTCCCTCCCCAATACAGTTGTTGTTAAATATTTAAAATAAATATTTTTAGCTCGATTCTTTCACATCGTTACATTTTTTTCTCATAAACACCAACATTATTATTTTTAAGACGTAGAGGGCGGCAAATTGCCAACATTATTATTTATATGACGTCAAAAGGGCGGCAAATTTTCATAAGTATTATTTTTATGACGTATAAAAGGGCGACAAATTTTCAAAAGTATTATTTTTATGGCGTCAAAAGAGCGGCAAATTATGACTCCGCCCCGGGCGACAGTGACCCACGCTACGCCACTGCCTACTACTTTTAAAACTCGTAACAATAGAAGGTAAAACTTTAGCTATGACTTTACGATGACCCCTTTCAAGATAATATAAGGTTATTTCAGTTCAAGAATCAGTTGTTTTTATACATTTTTTATTTAAATATTAAATCGAGAAACGATCCGAAAACGCCGTTGTTTATGTTCCTCGGCCTAGAACGTCTGGTTGCTTGGTCGGGTGGTGGGGTTGTGTAGCGGATTCGATTCGGCGGGTGAAAAGGTTCGTTTGTAGTGAACTGGTCTTCGGATGTTGTCGGTCTGATGGGCGAGGCGCCAACAATGTGACCTAAAGGTGCGCCTACTAAGTCTGGATGGTACGTCATTTGTTCGAATTCAGAATATTCGTGAATAGGTTTGATGAAATCTGCAAACAACAACAGAAAAATATTCATCAAAATCGGTTGATAAACAAAGAAAATATGCTCGAACATCCATAAAAAAATACATACAACCGAATTGAAAACCTCCTCCTTTTTTGAAGTCGGTTAAAAATAATAGTAGGTACATTATTTGCTAAGGCCATGAAATAGGCAATTGCAGGTCGAGTATGAGGTTGAAGGTCGAGCTGTAGGCGAGGACTTCACTAGTACGAGCAACAGGCAATTGCCATTTCCGCCGAGGCATTTACAGTGCTTTTCTCAAAAGAATACATGGTAATAAAACATAATTTTACTAAGTACTACCTAGCTGTCCCGGCAAAAGTTGTTTTGCCATATACAAAAAAATTACAGAAAAAAAAAAGTAAAAAATAATAAGATTTTGTTCGATTCTCAGACCTAACGAACATATACAAAAAAAATCATACAAATCGATTCAGCAGCTTAGGATATGGTTTAGGTAGATTTTGGCAACTAACAATTTTATATCTAAAGGTATAATTTTTAACAAGTCAAGACGAATTTTCAGCTTTGCCGCAAATTTTTTATTTTTTATCTGTGCCGAAAGGCAAACGGCATTTATGGCTATACAGCCACATGAACGCAATTCGTACTCATTTCGTACTAAGCAAAGAAACTGGTATGCCAACATAGTATGCCAAGCCAAAAATGATAAATGAGATCCAATCAAAGAGTATTTAATAACCCCAGCACGCCGTTTCACAACATTGCTGGAGCGTTGTAATCTGTGGTTGTAATGTTCCAAATTCAAAAAACGCTGCTGTAATCATAGTCTGTATGTTTTGGCGGGAACGAGTTAACATCATGTCGTGCTGCAGTTTTATTTTCATGAAACTTAGTTGTAACCCGAGTTGAATTGTTTAATTCTGGTGGAATGTTATTCAATTTAGTTCTGTGAAAGTGCAGAAGTGTAGTGAAATTAAAATCAGTGTCAAACATGAAGTTTTCTCGTTGCTTCCAAATCTCCTATTAAGGTTATGGTAAACTTGCCACCGCTTTACTATAGCCCCTGTCTTGACGGACTATGACGACTTTGACTGTTTTGAAACACTTTAGGCCCGATTTATGAAAAATCGGGTCATAATTTGATGCAAAATGTAACTTGACACTGGCTAAATACACAAGCCGTGCGAAGCCATAATTAATAACAAAAAAAAATCATAGCCTGTTATGGATTTGATTATCTTTGTCCGTAAATTCGAAACTTCGCGTGTTCGTTCTTCGAAAATAATGACAGTATTTCCATGCATGTTTGAGAAAAGATATATTTACCTGCCTGTTGGTACGGTCGGAATAAGAATTGCAGACCCATCGTAGAGCTCCAAACAGCTATTATGACAATGTTTTCAACTCAAGCAAGGTTCTAAGGTATGCTCAAGTTCAAGTTTAAAGTATTTCAACTAAATTTCCTCGTAGTCAAACTACTCAACTAAGTGGTTAACAAAAGGCGATCGAAACGGAAAAAAGAATCGAAATGGAAACAAAATGCGATCAAGACGGAAACAAAAGACGATCGAAAACGTCTGTCTCTCAGTCTGCCTGTCAAGAAGGGTAAAAACGGGTAATCGTCCGGTTTTTATCCTTCTTGACAGGCAAAGACTCCACTATACGTCTGTCTTTCAAGACGGAACCTATCGACAGATAGGTTCCGTCATTTGTGTCTGCCAAGAAGGGTAAAAACGTGACCCTTTTACTAAGACCCCACTTTCCGTCTGACTGTCTGCCAAGACGGGACCCGTCTGTCTCTCTGTTTGTCTGTCAAGAAGGGTCACGTTTTTACCCTTTGCTTACGGAACCCTAAAAACACTGCGTATTAGGTAAGTACAAGTAGAATAACCTACCAGACGGATTCTGTTGTAAAGGTGGCCTGTATCCGTTTGAACCGAAGACACCTCCGGACCAGTATGGAGGCCTAGTCATTGGCGGTGGCCTAGTCGAAGGTACATAGGGTGGCTTGGTAGTAGGATTATAAGGAGGCCTAAAACCGAAAGATGGTAGGCCAAATGATCCACCGGACGATGGTCTGAAAAATAATCTATCCCTTCTATATTCCATTCTTCGTTGTGATTGTGGGGTAACTGCAAAATAAGAAAATAATATTAATATATCAATTTAGATTTTTTTCAAACCTACCTAGTAAAATTCGAAATCAATGAAATCCGTGAAAGTTTTTGAGACACTGCGTACATTTATTACATACACTTTCACACTAATATTATACAGAGAAAACATTATTTTTAACACGCTTTTATTAGTTTCACCTGTATGTTTTTTAATAAACTTTTTAAAGTCCCACGATTTGTATTTATTGTAATTATTAACGTCGAGGTAAGATAAATAAAAATACGCGATTAAGACCCGGGTAAATAATTACTATTATATTTTTAGTTTGTAACGAATAGGCTCCAAAACTACTGGACCGATTTTGATGAAACTTGGTATGAGGATACATTGATTCATTGGGAGTAACAACGGGCCATAATTTGATGAAAATGGCTAAACGTTCGTGGGGCCAAACCAGAAAAAAAACGCAGTCTATGGAACCTCCTCCAATGTCCAATGTGCCCTAACACCTGCACATTGGACGACATGTACCAGGCCCATGATGCTTTGCTGTTGCAATAGTTCAGAAAAAAATTTGCCGGCCCTCTGACACGATAGGAAAAAAAGAGATCGACGTTTAACGCAATTGGGATGTTGACTGATTTTCACAAATTTATTTTAAAAGTCGCAATATATCATTTTTTCCGAAAAGGTCTTATTTAATTGAAAAAATACATTTTTCTTCATAAATTTAATTTGTCCTCCGAAAACAGTTGGCCATCATACCTACATATTATCTGTGACTTGCGTGCGTGTTGCGTGCGTTTTTGTTTTTTCTCTAAATAAATGGAAAATCGTGACTTCACAGGAAGGTCAGTCAGGGCCGCCCGCGTTTCGTTTCTTTTAGTCAGCAGACAAAATAACGAAAATTTATTTTGATAAAATAAAATTTTTACATACATTTAAATGCTGTAGAGTTATTGTAATCTATTAGCTTCCATTTTCAACATATTTCATACTAGCAGCGCCCCGCGGTTTCACCCGCGTAAGTTCCGATCCCGTGGGAATACCAAAATAAAAGTAAATGGACTATCCAACACAAAAATAATTTTTCGTTTCGAACCAGTAGTTCCTGAGATTAGCGCGTTCAAACAAACAAACTCGTCAGCTTTATAATATTAGTACAGATTTTAAATAATAAATACATATTGCAAGACATTTCACACATGGCTATCTAGCCCCAAGCTAAGTAACTAGACTTGTGTTATGGGTGCTAGACAACGGATATACTAATTAAATACTTTTCTTTTGTAAATATATACTTAAAATACATAGAAACAACCAGACCACAGACAAATATCTAAGCATAAATACATGTCTGAGGCGGGAATCAAACCCGCAACCCTGTGTTTGGCAGTCCGGCATGGTGACCATTGTGCCAACTGGGTCGTCAATTTTATAGTTATCACAGACATGTAGCCAATTGCGCCTCACTTACTTGAACTAAGGTCATTTTCATCGTAATCCTCAATGTCTCCACAATCGTCTGGATCAAATTGCGGTGTTTCTTGTAAATCATTCGTTGGATTATACGGTCCGGACGGTCCATTGGGCGTGAGTAAATCATAAAACGCGCCAAAAGTACGACCCCTTACGTGGTCCCTCGCGTATATACGTTTGTGTGGAGCTATTTTGTTGGTAGGACATAAGGCAGGACCTACCGTCACTGCTTGGAGTGGTATTGAGAATAAATAAAACTGAAAAAATAAATGTATTGTAAATAATTATTATCACTTCACTATTAGCACTATTTCCATAAATATAAAATTGTCATGCCGCGGTGTTAGTTGCCAAACTCCACCTAAACGGCTGAACCGATTTGTATGAAATTTTTTTGTGTATATTCGTTAGGTCTGAGAATCGATTTTTTTTCTTAATTTTTTTGCATAGGTATGGCAAAAAAACATTTGCCGGGACAGCTAGTACATTTATAATATTTACCTATAACTATATTTTTTTTAATACTTAACACATTTATCGTAATGCGGTTACAACGATTAGTGTTAAATTTTTATCCACTGCAGACCCACCATACCCCTGGTCATACCCCTGGGGGTATGGTGGGACGAAACCATACCACTATAGTATAGTGGTTGTATATCTGCTCTTACATACATACACTACTATAAAAAGAGGACAGATTTTTTTATTTTTGTTTGTAACGAATAGGCTCCGAAACTATCCGACCGATTTCGATGAAACTTGGTGAGGATACATTGATTCATTGGGAGTAACACAGGCTACTTCTCACGGGATCGGTAGTTACGCGGGTGAAACCACGGAGCGTTGCTAGTTAAGTATAAAGATATTTACCTACTTACCAATAGTATAGACACTTTATAAAATTGTACTTTAGCAACCATCGTAAAATGTTGTTTACACTTTGGAAATAATACCCGCAAATGTCTCAAAGTAGCTTTGATTCTCTCCGTAGCAAAAACTCCCTATTTTTTTTCAAAAATCTTCATAATGCTACACTTTTCGCTATGGTGCCAAACTCTTGTCTGAGCTAAAATTTAAAAAACAAAACGTTACATGGCCTCAGGATCTCCCACGCTATTATGCATCAGTAACTTGGGCAACGACCTGCGCCATATAAAGGAAATAAAGCATAAATTACGCGTAAACATACCAAATGGAGATGAGAATTGCAAATCGCTAACGAGGTTAACAGGTCGCTAAAATGCCGCACGTAGGATGATTTGAATTGTCTAAATATGTAGTATCATATTAGGTACCTATTCATCTAGCGGTAATACCCAGAGTTAATAATACCAAATGGTAATAATTGATTAATAATTTTTAATTAATCTGTCACCATCTATACTAATAATATAAAGCCGAAGAGTTTGTTTGTTTGAACGCGCTAATCTCAGGAACTACTGGTTCGAATTGAAAAATTATTTTTGTGTTGGATAGTCCATTTTTCAAGGAAGGCTACGCGCTAATCTCAGGAACTACTGGTTCGAATTGAAAAAATATTTTTGTGTTGGATAGTCCATTTTTCAAGGAAGGCTATAAGCTATTTTATATTTCGCACGGGATCGGGAGTTACGCGGGTGAAACCGCAGACCGCTGCTAGTATTTAATAAAATACAACTTTGGAGACATTCATTTATTCTTATATTTAAAATGTTTTTATGGATCGGCAAAGATTAATTGATACTTAGTATCTCTAATTTAAATATAACAATAGATTAATCACAGTATTACTAAATAAGTATATATAGTAAACTAGTTATTGCAAATATAATTCAAGGCTTTAATATGTTATTTTTTGACTTCAACATAAAAAAGGGTCTTGACAGACAGACAGACGGACAACCAAGACCCTAAAAATAACTGGACTCACATAATATAAAGTCTAGAATCTTAGTAAATTGAGATAAATGTTGATTAAATAACAAAATTGATATAATTTAATTTTCATATTCATATTAAAACAATATTAAGGTGAAAGGGTACAGGCGATCTCTCCATACAAACGCAGTCGACTGTTTCCTCCCTGGATAATGACACTAGCACAAATATTTTTGTGCCATAAAACCTATAACTGCCATGACTATGCCGCTATGTTTTGGTTTTTTATTTTCTTATTATATTAGAAATTAATATTTAAAAAACAAAAAAACGAAATAAAAACAAAACATATGTCATGGTCATGGCAGTTATAAGTTTTATGCAACAAAAATATTTGCTCTAGTGTCATTATCCAGGGAGAAAACAGTCGACTACGTTTGTATGGAGAGAGCCCCCTGTACCCTTTCCTCTTAACTAACTCAGGAGATGGGAGTTGCTTTTCTCATAAATCAAGGTAGAATATTGTGCAACTCCATAAAATACCAAATAAAAAAATGGCTATAAAAAACTCTCAATCTAAAAAAGCCAAAAAACTACACTAAAATATTATGTTATTTTATCTTAGAGAAGTACCTATATTTTATCTTAGGTAAATAATAGAATTAAAAAGCAAATAGTATAATAAATTACCTAAGTTTTACATTTAAAAAGCTGAATCTAATAAATGACTAGTGCTTTGCTTAAAGCATGTACCAGACGGTCGTCTACAAGCAAATCTGCAAAAGGGTATTCCGAAGTTAACTCCTTTTTGACTGACTTCAAAAAAGGAGGAGGTTCTCAATTCGTCGCGTATATATATTTTTGTGTATGATCGTCGATTACTCGAAAACGCCTGGATCGATTTGGAAAGTTCTTTTTGTTCAAATAAATATTAGGCATTTTAACCCCCGACTCAAAAACGACAGGGTGTTATAAGTTGGATGTGTCTGTGTGTGTCTGTCTGTGGCATCGTAGCTCCCGAACGGATGAACCGATTTTGATTTAGTTTTTTGTTTGAAAGGTGATTCTGTTATGTTAGAGGTAATGCAATCAATGTCAAAACAAAAGCAACACCCATTTTGTTTTTGTTTTGACACTGATTGCATTACGTATACTTATGTACGCGCGTGAGAAATTATACTTCTAGAAGTTATACGTCCGTTTGTCCGTCTGTTCCGTCTGATATTTATTTTGCGGGCAGCTTCAACCTGTTATTTTAGTGTTACAGTGATGCGCGCGCATCTTAAAATTTAACTCCCTCAGCTTCGACCTGTTTTACTGCAACATGTGACTTTTGTGTTAATAAAAACAAAAATAAGCTAGTTAGTGTAAGAATAAGAAAGTTCATTGCTTAATTTAATACTAATAAAACAAGGGAGCTTGTCGTCAACCGTGTGGCCCCGACTCGCCCGACGGCGTTACCACGACCGACTAGATTTTGCTTGTTGACAATCGTCTTAAAGAGGATTATAAGTGAAAACTATAAAACGAGGACACGCAAACGAGGAACTTTTGTCCGGCTTTTTACGTCATAAACACTTTCATCGTGCAGCGTGTGTGGTCGTAGTTTATCGTTTTGAGACAAAAGTCCGCGGTCTGCGAGTACCTACTATTAATTTATTTATTCTTAATTACTATCTAGAATCATACCTACATGGCAGACGGCATGGCAGTATATTATGGGCTTTACTCTTAACATCAATCTAAAAGTTATACTTAAATAAATAAATATTGCAGGACATTCCACACATCGCCATCTAGCCCCAAGCTAAGTAACCAGACTTGTGGTAAGGGTGCTAGACAACGGATATACTACTCATATACTTTTCTTTTGTAAATATATACTTATAGTACATAGAAACAACCAGACCACAGACAAATATCTAAGCATAAATACTTGTCTGAAGCGGGAATCGAACCCGCAACCCAGTGTTTGGCAGTCCGGCATGATGACCATTGTGCCAACTGGGTCGTCGAAATTAAGTATTGAAATTTACTTAAATGCAAAAAATGCACTTGCAAATAGGGTAAATTCACGTCACGTTCAACTACTTTCACCTACGATGTGTTAAAACAGTAGATTACAAGGCGCTTATGGGAGCCAAAAGCAAAACGCCTTCCGCTTATAACTAACATTTAATTTATTGTATTGAACATTATTGTTATTAAGTGTACCGTTTGTAAGTAAAATCACTACATAGTATAAAACAAAGTCGCTTCCGTCTGTCTGTCGGTCACTACGCGTACGAAGTCGCGGAGAACAGCTAGTTTTTTCATATAGTTTAGGATAGCAAAAAAATAGTCTGATATTTGAAAACAAAAACATTTGGTAGTTTCTAAACATACCCAAACTTATGTGCATAGATGTTTTTATAGTATTTGGGTATAAGGCTTTAAAATTACTAGGTATTTTGGTCTTTAAATTATATCAAAATGCAGGAAAAGGTTTCACCTACAAACGGACAACAATTTTCTATTAAACCATTTTAGTTATTGGCGACAGGCATTTTGCGTTTGGCCTTTATATGACACCTTAAATATATCCTTATATGTAATTTAATTAGGTTTGTTTGTTCTTATATACAAATATGGAAGACAATAAGAATGGGTAACTATACCATGATAATTATGGAGACACAATAAGAATATTAAGTAATTTCTATTCGAAAGTGTTCTAGCTACGAATATTTTCTATAAAGATCCATAATGGATCTGGCAAAGGGACCAACTAAAAAATAAAAATCTCAGTAGATCCACTTGGGATCCAATGACAAAAAGTATCTCACTAGAACCATCCTGGATCTGAGCGTAAACGAGAAAATTGTATGAAAAGTTAAAGCTTCGCATTACGGGGCGCTTTTTAACTTTCCATACAACTTTCTCATTTACGCTAACGCTATAGTAACGTTTGTTATACGAAAAAACTCGCATTCCACTCACTGGCCAATGGATCTCGTGAGAAATTCCTGACACTTGAATCGCGATCTAACCACCGCGATCTATGTAAATCTTCTAGCATAGGTGTGAAGGCATTGACCGAAATCGCCGTACGAATATTTCTACAACTTTTGGCGGCGAGGTAAACCAGCTCACATATTGGATAAGCACGTAATTTCGACACAATCAACAACAAAATCGTTCGACATCGCTGACAATCGCGTCATACTACTTATATACTTGTAACTATCTATACATACACGAAACAATAAATAAGTAAAATAAATATTACAGAACATTCCACACATCGCCATCTAGCCCCAAGCAAAGTAACTAGACTTGTGTTATGGGTGCTAGACAACGGAGATAATACTTATACATAGATACATAATACATAGGAACAACCAGACCACAGACAAATATCTAAACATAAATACTTGTCTGAGGTGGGAATAAATGATGATTATGATTACTTTGTCTGAGGGGAAAAAATATTTCTACCACTTTTGGCGGCGAGGTAAACTATCTCACATATTGGCCAGCACGTAATTTTGACACAATCAACAACAAAATCGTTCGAAATCGCTGACAATCGCGTCATACTACTTATATACTTGTAACTTTCTGTACCTACACATGAAACAATAAATGATAATTATGATTACTTTGTCTGAGGGGAAATAAATATTTCTACCACTTTTGGCGGCGAGGTAAACTAGCTCACATATTTGATAAGCACGTAATTATGACACAGTCAACAATAAAATCGTTCGATATCGCTGACAATCGCGTCATACTTTGCCTGAGGGGAAACACCCTGTTTTTCCCTCCATCTGTTATCATCCTTGATGTCAATAGAGACCACTCCGTTCCACTGTTATTTAACTAATGGATATCTCTCTAATGCTAGAAGTACTTTAGAATTTTGATGATCGGTCAGAGAGTCAGTGATTAGGGAACTTTGACCTTAGATATTTCGTAATATTATAAGTATCTTGTTAGTAACCCAAATAGAAGTCTAGTTTTACCCACAACGAAGACATACGTAAGTGAACGCAATGCGACCCTATGATTGGTCAATTTTGTGCTGCTCTCTTCACATTTCTATTATTTGCGGCTCTATGCGTTCGCGCGCACTATGCAATCTCATAGGGTTGATTGTGAACGGGTGATAAGGGCTTGAAAGTACCACGTGTTGCGTCAAGAAAAGGATTTTACGGCAACGCTTACTCGACTTGGCACACCGTACTAACAGTTATCAATTTTGAACCGGTTAAATCCAGTAAACACCGACTAGTTCATCGCAACCTTACAAGACCTCAGGTTGTAAAACGACGATTTCTCTTACGATCGTATCAGTCGGTTGCCAGCAACTTTGCGCGCACGTAAAGATAAGAACGGATAGGAAATGTAGATGCGATAGTGGTATATTATATGGTAGGACGCGAAGAGATTCGGCAAATTCGGGTAGTAATTGTAGTTCGCAGACGAGTTGGGCGCCGCAACGGGAACAGGCGGCTGGTACTGTCGGGTCGGATGTACTCACAGAGGAGGAGCCGGGTAGAGCGAGCGGCGCGCCAAGCAGCGGGGGCTCGTCGCGACTGTACCTGTGAACAAGACACAGCTGAAGGCCAATCTATACATATAAAATTCTTTGTCCTGACTGACTGACGGATCAACGCACAGCCTAAACCGCTGATCGTAGAGACCTGAAACTTGGAGTGTTCTTTGCATCCGATTTTTCGAAATTCTTCCCCTTAGGGTGTGAAAAAGGAGGGCTAAGTTTGTATGGGACGTGATTACTTGGTCCATTTTCGACTTTTACACGGACGAAGTCGCAGGCAAAAGCTAGTTCTCGTATATAATAGCCCCTCTACATGATGGCCCAGCACTGGAACAGCGAAATGGCCATGCGATAGTTGAAACGCAACTACACGATGGCCACGTTCAGCCATCGTTGCCAACTTCCTTTGATGTGAGACCGAAAAACCGACACCGTGGCTATCCAGTCGCCATCCCACGAACCATAAGCCATCATACAGCATTACGCCCTCTATATGCTGGCCCATATAAATAAATAAATAAATATTGCAGGACAATCCACACAGCGCCATCTAGCCCCAAGTTAAGTAACTGGACTTGTGTTATGGGTGCTAGACAACGGATATACTACTTATATACTTTTTTTTGTAAATATCTAAGCATAAATACTTGTCTGAGGCGGGAATCGAACCCGCAACCCTGTGTTTGGCAGTCCGGCAAGGTGGCAGTCCGAAGGTATAAGTGGACCGTTATGATGGCCCATCATGTAGAGAGGCCATAACATTGATCAAATTACATTGCAATATTGCTCGAGTACAAAAAATAAAAAATTCTCAAGAATACCAAAAGCTGACTTTGAGGGTATTTTGAGCTACTTTGAGGCAATTTTTTGGAATCGGAATGATATGTAATTTTTATAATGTTATATCTTCTCTTAAGAGGAAAGGGTACCGGCGCTCTCTCCATAAAAACGTAGTCGAATGTTTCCTCCCTGGATAATGACTAGCACAAATATTTTTGTTGCATAAAACCTATAACTGCCATGACTATGCCCTATATCTTGGTTTTTTCATTTTCTTATTATCATAGAAATTAAGATTTAAAAAATAAAATAAAAAAAACGAAACGTAGGGGCATGGTCATGGCAGTTATAAGTTTTGTGCAACAAAAATATTTGCTTTAGTGTCAGTATTCAGGGAGAAAACAGTCGACTATGTTTTTATGGAGAGAGCGTCGTCGTTTTTATGGATATAGGATTTTACGTGTGCTGTGATGGCCTTCACCAATAATTCTAGTACAAATTAAAAACTGATCTTTTACATGGCTTATCTTGTTTGTTGTCTTCCTAAACTTTGACCCACCAAAGTTTCCCGAATTCATATTATAAAACATATGAAAGTTTGTGTGTATGTTTGTATATTAGTAACTCACGAAAAAACTACTAGACCGATTGCCATGGAACTCGGTATGTAGATAGCTAAAGACTTAGATTAACACATAGGCTACTTAATATGCCGATATTCCCACGGGATCGGGACTTACGCGGGTGAAATCGCGGGGTTCAGCTTGTAGATTCATCTTTAGTTTAACTAGTGTAAAGAACCTTAGGGCGAATTCTCGAAAATTAAAAAAAAAAAAAATTATAAAACAATATTATTGAGATAGCATTTCGATTAAAAAAAATATTGTTGAGAATACCAAAATCTGACTACGAGGGTATTTTGAGCTAATTTTAGGGTATTTTTAGGTTTCCGTGTCAAAAGTTAAAAAAAGAAACCCTTAAAAGATCACTTTTTTGTCCGTCTGTCCGTCTGGAACGATATTGCACTGTAATTTACGAGAATTATAGCCTTCTGTTTACCTCAGAATAAGACCCGGATAATTCTTTAGCCGAGTAACGAATGCATGGAAGAGTCGATCTCCATGTAGAGGAGTAGCTTCTTCGTATATCTCGTCCTCACCGCCAACGCCGCCCGCGCCGCCTCCCGCCCTATCGCCACCGCTTTGTTCCATTTCTAAGGTTAAAAAATGAATAATAAATAAAATTCAGGCACTGTGCCTGACTTGACTTGCTTGATATTCTTTTTTAATTTCATTTTATTTCAATTAATTTTATTATTTTTATTTTATTGTAATTAATGATTTTAGTTCAGGCATGTACACATATTACAGTAGTATTCATTAATAATTAAGGACAAATAAATAAAAGCAAAATTAACCACAAACTGCTAACTCTGTCGCTACCAGTTAGTGGTTAAAATTGAAATCGGTCCACTAATACTTACATATATTTTTTATTTTTTTTTGGAAGAATTTTTGAAATCGCTCCAGTAGTTTCGGAGCCTATTCGTACAAACAAAGAAAAAAAAGCGTTGATCCGTCAGTCAGTCAGTCGCTCAGGACAAAGTATTTAATATGTATAGATTATCATTTATCACATTTGTAAAAAGTGTGCCATTATTCTTCAATAATAATAATATTTTAAATATTTTTCAACAGTAATGTTTTCTTACCATTTTCTCTCCTATATTTATTGAGCAATTCGACAACTCTCTCATCATCGTTGGCCGTTTTCTTCCATTCTTCTTCGACATATATGAACTTTGGTAGGAATTGCAATGGGCCGCATACTAATCGGCTTCGCAAATCAACCGGCAACTCTGCTGTCTGTTAAAAAAATGTTTATAAGATTATTTTACCCAATCGTAGATTCTAATAAATAAAATTTACCTAGTTTTTGAAGCCATGCTGTGTTACTTATATTTGAAAGTCATTGGAGGAAGTGATATATTGTAGATTTAATCAAATAAATCAATATTATAGGACATTATACATAGCGCCATCTAGCCCAGGGGCGTAGCTACCGTATCAATTATACGGGGCCCCCGACGTGCGTAAGCAAAAATTAATAAAAACTTCCAATTTTTTTTATTTCAAATGACATGACAAGAGTAAAAAAAAACATATCCGCGTAAAGCGTGCGATACGAAGTTATTCTTAGCTATATCATATGATTTAATAAATCAATTTGATGAAAAAGGAGCAAGGAGAGAAAATTTAATTTGAATTGTTTGTAAAAAAATTGGAAAATGTGACAGATTGATAAGTATGATGAATAAATATTTATGTCTTTTAATGTTATGCAAACATTCTTTTTTTCTTTTGTGAAAAATCTTTACCCTTCTTAGGGGCCAAAAAATTGTTATACGGGGCCCCGCCAAGGCACGCTACGACAATGTTCTAGCCCCATGCTAAGCACAATAAGTTTGTGTTATGGTGACCAGACAATGGATAGAATAAGCATACAGAAACACCCAGACCGGAAACATAGAATGGTAATAAAAGAAGTTAGGTACCTTCACTTGTACTTGTATACGGCCTGTTTTCCACAATTAGACCATTTTTAATTTGGGTCCTTTTTGCGTGAGGATGGAGTAGGCTTACCCAGCACCTACTAACCTCCCAGCTTAGTCGACCATGTCCAGAGGAGTGAAATTGTCAATATTTCTTTAGCCAACTAAGCCGCAGGTTTTATCTTGCCGATGTTTTACTTCACCGTAAGAGCAATGTCAATTAGCGCACACAAATTTTTCTTAAGAAAGATTCATAGGTGTACAGTTGTCGGCCGGGATTTGAACCCACGACATTCTGAAAGTCAAGATATCTACCACTAAGCCAACGCCGCTCTGTGCACACTTACTTCATTCAAAAGTTGTTCAATAACTTGTGATGGAGCAGTAGGCGTGTCAACTGTCACTAGACCAGGTTCATCTCCACCTTCGAGTTCAGCGTCAGCTACTGGCACACCGACAGCGCCCACAGCTCCTTTCAATTATAAATAATAAACATATATTGCAGGACATTCCACACATCGCCATCTAGCCCCAAGCTAAGTTACTAGAGTGCCAACTGGGTCGTCACAAATGGGTCTTCAAATAATAAATATATATTGCTTTTGTTCTAGTGACCATATAGAATCATCATTATATTAGCCACAGGATGTCCATTTCTGATCATAGGCCTCCCCCACATGGATTAGTGCAAACCAACCGAGTTCAAAGGCTTCTCGAAACGGCTGTGCAGTGCAGCAGAGCAGCGTTTCCACCAAGAAAAGCTCCGCAGGGCAAGTTTTTAAGAAAAACTATTTTATGCAATTCCATTGGTGGAAATACGCCGTCCCTCACACTCATGCGTAAACATTATAAAATGGAAATTTTTACATTGGACATTTTGATATAGTGCATCGAAAGTTCTGGACAGATTTTGATTAAACTTGTATATTAAACCATTTAAACCGTAAAACCGTGGGGCGCGCGTATTTAATTAATAAACTATATAAAATAGAATTATATGATACCTTGTACAGGAGACATGTTTGCATTATGAGCGTCAAAAACTTGCAAATCCCCCAGTGCTTGCTCCACTGATTCCAAATCCAATGAATTACTATCATCATCATCTGAATTTCTGTAAAATATTATTAATTTATTTAATTAAAAAGAATAACTGGTAACACAATAATAAGGTTTCATTATTTTCACTTTGTTTGTTGTGTTTGATAAATATCATAGAACCTAAACGGATCATTGATTTAAAAGTGTTTCCTTTCTTATCTAGAATAATAGTTTTGGGCTAGTAACAGCCACTTTAAGCACAAAAAAACTAAATCAAAATCGGTTCAGCCGTTCGGGAGCTACGATGCCACAGACACACACACACAGACACGTCAAACTTATAACACCCCATCGTTTTTACGTCTGTATTTCATTAAATCTAGCGGCCTAAATAGTCAATAGTGACCTGCTCATTTCATGGAGTTGCTCTATACAGCCCAGTTGGTTTGTTGGTTGCAATTGTTTTGCAACTGGATCTCTTTAGTTTGGTCCTTTTTGCGTGACTCTTACTCTTCTTACCTTTGCATTCCATTATTTGGTGCATTGTCAACTGTCATAATGTTCCCATTGGCTGTATCTCCATTGTCGTTCTCATCCCAATCGTCAGCACCCTCACACCAAGTAGTGTTCACATCTGGACTTGGCATAGAAACAATGGTACACATTGTATCCTTCTTCTCTTGGTACTGGCCGCGGACACATAACCAGCTAAAATATAGACATTTGTTGAGTAGACTTAGTATTTGAGTTATCTATAATATAGATGTTTTAGCAGAGCATCTGGGGATCATCAAAATTTTCCAGACTGGGCTCATAGTTTTCCGGGCTGTTTTTGCACTGAGTGGGCAAACCTTATTGACAACCCTAAGAAAAGGAGGAAATTCTAAATTCGTGATGTACCTATATTTTTGGCATCTGGAAGATGACCTTTCTAGACCTTAAAACGTCAGTTTGGATGTGTGTAGATGTGGTGTAGATAAATATGTTGATAATACATATGTAATCTCCAGAACTACTAAATTGATTTTGATGAAACTTGTTATGAGAATAATATTATTATCTATGAATTAATATGACCAATATTCTCACGGTTTCAGCTCGAAAGTAGAATACTGTGCCGCTGATAAATTATAAAATTAAAATAAATCTATAATTATATGACTATGTAGGTAAGCAATTACTTACCTTTCTGATTGGTTCCAACAGTTGGGGTTGATGCAAGCAAAAACGTATAGGGTTCGATGATAAAGAGAATTTTCAAACGGAGCGTAACATTGGACTACAAGCAATCTGTGTAGACCACACAGTGGACACTTCGTCTGCACTTGTATGTTCTCTACCGGAGGCCAATTCTACAAATAAACATTATAATTATTTTACCTTCGATTTGATAAAAAACATAAAATGTGGTCATAAAAGTATGAGAAACTTACAGGATATCCACCGATTTTATTGACAGTATGATTTATAAGGGACAAGTTTTTCTCAGTAATAGTTTCTTCTTCGTAACCTAAATAAACTTTTGATTGTTTTTTAGCCATTTTCACAATGTTTTACCTCGTCCAGATTTTTTTTTGAAAAATCAATCAATATTTGTTTTGGTTTTCGCTTCGGCTTCGCACGATTTGTGCTTTTATCCAGTGTCAGACAAAGTACGAACTGTCAAAAAAAGAGTTCTAATGACAAAAAGGGCTCCGGATATTTTTGGGAGCTTGGCCTAGTGGTTTTTTCGCGCGGTGCATTTCAAGCATATTATTTCAAGATTCCCATGCCAATGTAGAGCATTATGGTGAACAAATAGTGCCTTTTCGGGATATTTAACCAAATATGTTGTACTATGATTTTCTAATAGTGCGCGTTGCACTTCGAGGACATTACGGTGAACAAATTTTGCCTTCACACCGTATCGCTAAAATAAACGGAATCCATTGATGTAGGACTTTTTCTTTCTTTTTTTTTCATTAGGATTAATCAGGGATTAACATGGACTTTATTACCTATATATTACGTCCATTGGAATTAATCGAATTAAATTAATACGAAAAGGGGGTTGTTCTAGATATAATGTCATTATGAAATAAAAAGTAAAAATAACTCATAAAAAAGATGATTTTTAATGTAGGTCCATGATTTTTAAGGTGTTTTAGTGTCATAAATTAGACTTGGTACATTACTATACTAATCCCATTTCTTAGTCTATGACTAATCCAAGGAAAGTACTATCGAGGTCAGTGTAGACAACATAAAGTTTTTTTGGTGCTATGAGACAAACCTTTTCGACCAGACGAACAAACTTTTGTTTATCGGCTTTTTAAAATTAGAACTTTATTTTAATTTTTTTAATAAATTTTAAGGTTATATTATTTTCACAATAATCAATTTTTCCTAGGAGTTATAGACAAGTTATAATATCTGTCATATTCCTTGAGGGTTTTGATAACTTTTACAATTAAAATTTGCGAGTAAACATAACCTTTTACTCAAGAACTACACGCCAAAATCCAATAATTCAAAAATAAATAATAAAATACCTCTTTTTTAAATACCTCTTTTGCATTATGTACCGGAAACGTTACATTTATTTTTTTATATTTTTTATCTGTGGTTATGTTTGTTTGCAGTATTGCCCGAAAGTATATGATTCACCAAATTTAGAAACTTTTAATGAAAGACCGCAACTCCTGATGGATTATAAATCTTAGAGTATAATTTAACTCATATGGATTATAATAAAATAGTACATTTAAGTTTTACGATTTAATTTAGCTTTTAACATTTTACCGTACAAAAGTCGATAAATAGCTGGTCTAGGATGGTTCTTGGAAATTCAATGACTTAACTTATGGATAAAGTTTTTTTAACCTTTTTTGTTCGTTATATGACAACCCTGTCGGCTTGTCGTTTTGGTCTTTGGGGTTCGTAAGTTCTCGGAAAAGAAATAAATTTAGCGATTTTTGTGGCGAATCGACTTCAAACACAGCATTTTCGGAAGATTCATCGTGTACATTACTTGAAGAATTTACGAAGTATATAAGGTATCCTCTAAAATACTGTTTCATAATATTTTTATCTATAATACGATATTTGAAAGGTTATCTTCATATCATGGCTAACGATACCCCAGTGCCTCCCCCCGTTTTATGGGCTCAGCGCAAGGAAGATATATTCCTAACATTTAGTATCGAATCCAAAGACCCCAATATCAAAATAGAAAAGGAATCAGTTTATTTCAAAGGAACAAATGCGCAAGACAATAAAGTGCATGAAGTAAATATACCACTATACGGTGCCGTAGACCCGGATAATAGCGCATTCGTGAATAAAGGAAGATGCATAGAAATGTTACTGCGCAAGGAGATTAAGAACGCACCTTACTGGCCCTCGCTGACAAAAGATAAAAAGAAACCTCACTATCTCAAAATTGATTTTAACAAGTGGAGAGATGAAGACTCTGATGAAGAAGATAACAAAGGGTTCGGCAACGATGTCGACTTCATGGAAATGCTCAAATCGATGGGCCAAGGCCAAGGAGCCGGAGATAAAGATGAAAAGCCATCATTTGATGACTTGGACGGGGACTCCGATGATGAGAATTTACCAGATCTTGAATGAACCCTGAGATAATGCTGTATCTCTTTATTTTACACGACATACAATAATGTATAAGATTTTTTGCAGTTACAATTAAAACTTTAAAATTTCTACTTTTGTTTTCATTCTTAATATGAGGCAAAACCAATATTTGAGCCACCATGAGCCAGATGCCTTGGTTTTGTTGACGTTTATTATTCCTTCAAATTTACAATTTTAAGTATTTTTGCTTAGTTATAGCAATGCAAATCAAGTATCCTCTGCATAAATACCTTTCATGCCAACTTGTTTCTCCACTATACATATGTTTCATGCCATTATATTTTCACCTTTGAGCAGATAAATACGTCACATACAGAGTTAGAAGTTCCCAATTGTCTTTGTTTCTCCTAACTTTTTTGTATAAAATGCAATTCTAAAATTGAGCTTGCGGTCGGTTAGGACAGATTTTATTGTATTCAGATTTCATTGTAAAAATCTCTCCTATTGAACATCTCAAAACCAGTTTTCCAAAAATACTTGTTTTTGAACGTTGGAAACTTTTATTGACTGACAAAAAAGTTATATTCAATCTGTCCTAACAGACTGCAAGCTAGGGTAGGCCATGATCACATATCCAAAAGAATTTACCTTTTTTTGAAAGAATTTATCTGGATATCAGGACAAAAAGTTACCTATGCTTTAGCTAAGTGGGTAGTTAGGTAGGTATGACTGGTAACAAGCATATGTATCTAATCTACATAGAATAGGTACCAAGTTTTTTTGCAATTGGTCGTGAAGGAGTAACAGACGTACGTAAGTACCTGATAATTAGGTACTAAAAATATTCGAAAACTAGCTTTTTTATTAAAAAAGATCTACTACTTAGTTATTTTATCTAAATATGAATCCAAAAAATACAGACGAACTGAGAACCTGTAAAAATAGGTGATAAGATTATAATTTTTGGTGCATTTACTAGGCATGTACTAGGCGCGGGCGTTATCCATACGCCCGCGCCTAGTAGCCTCCTTGCTAGTAGCTAAAGAATAAAACAACCCAGTAAAAAAAGTGAACACAGTAGGTATAATATTTATTTCGTATTTTCAGTAATATTTACGGTAACACTATACAAATGGAACTGCTGCCCGTGTCTTCTTATATTCAACGTTAACGTCATGCAGTAAATTAGTCTGTTCAGGCTCTCACATTTTAACATGTATGTAGCTCCTTTACCAGGACAAAATATCGGCAATCCATAGCTCTGACAATCATACATAAAATACGAATTCCCCAGTTTTCCAAAAGCCAAATTCTTACCGGGACTGGTCAGTAATCCCAAACTATTCTTTTCAAAAAAGTAGGAAAGAGCTTTACTCAAATTAAAGCGATCCGGATAGATATTGTACACGAATCCGAATATTACTTTGTCAAATTTAACTGTAAACTGATAGGGGTACATCTCATCAAATTGGGATTCGAGATCTTCAACGTTGACTTCGTAATTCTTCACTTTACCAATCTTGGCCGCGCATTTTGCGTGATATTTATCGCCGGCCTCGACGATGCCGTCCAAAAAGCTACTCGTCCAAGCACTGAAATGGCAAGCTTGAGTCATAACGATAGCCACTACACATGTAGCTAAATATTGTTTTCCGCGATGCACTTCAGAAAACCGACTATCTAACGGATGTACGGAACCCCACAAGGAGAAAAGATCCCCAGGCAATTCTATATCCCATTCTTTCCACAGAGTTCTAGGAGTATTTCTTTCGAAACCTAAATCGTTAGTAGGGTTCATTCTGGACCACGGTATCGCCTCGATATTTAGCCAGTACATCTTTTCGTCGACTAGAGGTCGGATCTTTCTGCGTTTCAAGTAAGGGAGATTGGGGTTCTGATCAGGTCTGAATAGAGGGCTCAGCTTATAGTTTAGAACTGAATGACGAGGTGCTGTTTTTACTGACGTTAATTCGAACGTGTAAAATTCTGGGCTGTTTACGGAATCACTAGCAACAGTCTTGATTCTTTTTGTTAGACCTTCCAATGAACGGTAGAGCGTCCACGACGCGACAGGGCTGGCTTTTTTACTCGGCTCAGCGTCTTTTTTCTTTTTTTCTTGTACTTCGCCTTCAATCTTTTCCGGTTCTTCGGAAGGTGGCGGGTACGGATCGTACAAATGAAAATACCCTTCAGTCTGACATATAACCATGCTACATTGAGGGAATCTTATGATCACATAGCGTAATCTTCTTAATACCGCTTTCAAATACTGCTCCAACCTTTTCTCTGGGTTTTCGTTTACTACAATGATCTTTTTAATATTAATGTTAATATATCGACCATCTAACATAACATTTTTGATAACTCTCTTCTCGCAAATGTGCAAGTTTGTAGCTCTTTCGTAAATTTCTAAACCTTTTTCGATGCAAACATCGACCATAAAATGGTCCCATGTTCTGATGGGGTGCATGGCAGCCATAAGCATAGCAATTAGACTAACGAAATGGCAGGCTTTGACCTCTTTAAGTCCCTTCCGGTCTTTGAGCGATGTCGTGCCTTCTATACGGTAAATGCCTTCGATTTGTTGGTATCCAATAATGGTTTGACTCCTTGCTTCATCTACTGCATCAATCGAACTCCTTTTATCTGACTTGCTTGATTTGTCAATTGACGCTCTAGACTTCTTTGACTTTGGCAAACCAGTTTCATAGTCGTAATCATCTGGTAGTTGGTACCTAGGCTCTATTAGAAGTCTCCTGACCAATATTCTACTCAAGATAACTTGTTGATCTTCTGGCTTGCAGTCTTTGTTATACTGCACCCTGTAATAAAACACAAAATTAAGTAATTAATGTCCCTACCTACTCACTTCTGCTGGAAGTATCTACACACAGTAATAGATCGGGCTTCACGCGATTGTCTTATCGTCTTACTGCCGCCCCCCCCCCTCCCCTAAGCTTCGAAAATATCTGTAAGAGATTGTTTACCTAGTACAAAGATCGTGTAAGTTGCGGAAGCGCATAAAACACGCCTTCCCTTTATCATTCAAATCTCTCAATCCCATCGGATTACAAGGACTAGCGTCGTATAAATAATACAGGCCGCTCCTTTTAAAGAACGCGCAACTGTAGCTAACTGTGGTCATCATTCCTCGGTCGAATCTTGGGAAAAATTTCTTGGATAAGACCTCTTCAAGTTGCCAGGTAGGCCCTTCGCCGACCACGTCAATATTAGCTTGAAACGCCTGAAAAAAGGGCATTTTTATAGGAACTAAACTGATTTTCGTCAAAAAAGACAGACAGACGGACAACAAAGTGATTTTAAAAGGGTTCCTTTAACCCTAAAAAAGAACTACCTACATTTCGTTTTCACTTCCGCCGCACAAAACATACTTAGTTAGGGTTAAACTTAAATATCCTTCTTAATTTAGACGAGCATAAGGCGTTTCCACCAATGGATTTGCATGAAAAATCTACGTGCGGAGTTTATATGCAATTCTATTGATGGAAGCTTCCCTCCCTAATAGACGCAAAAAGGACCCAACTAAAAAGGTCCAGTTGCGGAAAAACAGCCCGTATACAAGTGCAAGTAGATGAGCATGACAGTGAAACGGTTGGGGCTTTTTCAGAATTATAGAATTAAATGAAATGCATAGGTACGTACCTGTTTTCCTATAGCTATTTTAGGTATAATATGTATGGGCGCCAGTTGAAACTTCTCTTGTTTATTCTTATACAATTGATGTGCAGAATCTACAATAAAATTAACGATCCCAGGGGTCCATGTATTAATCGTGTACTTATAAGATGTTACTACTGCCATAATAGCGGCAAAAGGTAGAATATCTGCTGAATTTGCATCTTTTATGGCATTTGTTCCTTGTACGATTTGTGTGTGATCTGGTAAGTCTCTGAAATTGTGTGGTTTTTGTAGTTCTTCTGAAGGGGTTGATTCTAATGGTGCTTCCATCAGAGGTGGTGTCATTTTTTTCCTCAACTGTCTGAGTTTGAATCGTTTTTTAGCGTCTTCAGTGAGTAGAATGTGCCGGTCTACGTTCTCTGCTGGCAACGTTTGAACTTCATCTTCTGCTACTTGGACAGGCGCAAGCTGAAACGTATTTAAATAGGTGTTATATTGGTCAAGTTTTATGTAGACCTACTTACAATAACCGTTATTTACCGGCACTTCCGGTTCCGGTTGCGGGGAAGGCGGCGGGGGTGGTAACGGGGGCGGCAATTCTTCAGCTTTTCGTCTCGCCTCTTCCTCTTCGGCTTTCCTACGCGCTTCTTCTTCTTTTTTACTCTTCCCCCCTTCTTCATCTTCTTCTTCTTCCTCTTCTTCCTCCTTACGAAATAAGTAGGTACAGATTTAGTTTCAATTATATGGTTAGTAGGTACCTCCAACGAGTCCTCGCATAATGTAACTATGGGAAAATATTTTATATTATTGGTTAATGCGGTAGTACCTACCAAAGTAGGTACTACCGCATTAACCAACTATTTGACTACGTGTCAATTCTTTTCACCACCCTAAAGATCCCCTCGATATTTTTAAATTGATTGTTGAAAAACACATTAAAATTTAATGAACATAGTATACCTAAATATATAGTATTTTTAAGCGTCTGCAAAAAAGAGGGGGGTAAAAGTTATGTTCACCAATTACCTATACAAGGACGGCTTAGCCGATTGAGATAATTATTTTTGTATTGAAAAAGTATCCCCCAACAGACATCAGGAATCGTCCCATAAAAATTTGGTGAAAATGTGATGAAAATCTTCGGAGTGAGATAAACAGAATTGAACCACGAGCGTGTAGCAAATTACCAAGTTTCCAAGATCTAAACTAATAGGTACTGTGGAGCTTCTGAAGCCTAAACCTTCTCATCACAAAACTCCCTAATGAGTTGCGATTACGGGTACGAGTTACAGTTTAAAGAATTTTGACTCTTTTGCCTAATATCGAGCAGAAATATAGACAGTGAAGAAATATCATAGAAATCATAAGTTCATCCCTTAAATTGCTTAGTTTTCGAGAATATTCTAATAGGTACTGATTGGTAAAGCATTTGAAGTCACATTCTCAACTCAAAACTCCTTAATGAGTTACGATTACGGGTTACAATTTGAAGAATTTCAACCCTTTTGCTTGATATCGAGCAGACCGTAAAAATGTGCACCTAAAATGACTAATGATTTAAAAATAGAAACTTCATTATTTATAATAGATAATCTTTTTGAGTTTTGGCGGAAATGAGTTAACAACATGTCGTGCTGCAGTTTTATTTTCATGAAACTTAGATGTAACCCGAGTTGAATTGTATAATTCTGGTGGAATGTTATTCAATTTAGTTCTGTGAAAGTGCACAAGTGTAGTGAAAGTAAAAATCAGTGTCAAACATGCAGTTTTCTCGTTGCCTCCAAATCTCCTATTAAGGTTATGGTAAACTTGCCACCGCTTTACTATAGCCCCTGACTTGACGGACTATGACGACTTTGACTGTATTGAAACACTTTAGGCCCGATTTATGAAAAATCGGGTCATAATTTGATGCAAAATATAACTTGACACTGGCTAAATGCACACGTGCGAAGCCATAATAAAAGAAAAAAAAAAGATAATCTTTTTTTTTAATAAGTATCATAATTCATACCTCTTCCGCTCCTCCTTCCGGTGGCTGAAAAAATACACAATCGTTTAGTTTTTATTTATTGACACTAAATAGATGATGTTTTATGTATCAAGCTAGCAATGTTCCTGTTCATAATCATGTTCAATTATATGTAAGAGCGAAACAATTTGTTTGAAGCGTGTCGTCATGTGTGGTAATGAGCATGCCATTTGTCTAGATAAATAATTTTGTTATGAATCAGGATACCGGAAATATATTACTCGAAAATCAGCTGTCTCTTACGAGTTATAGGTCATTGAACTTAAGGTTTTATATTCTGATTATTAAGTTTGGACTGATTCCATTCCCTTGCGGACGTCCTGTAAATCGGTGCCGCATATCAGTCTGCAACATGTTATTTTAAAACACATGATAAATGATATGGGTAATGGGATTTTATATTGTAGTTACCGGCGCTGGGGGCGGTGTCGGCGGTGGCGTAGGTTCCGGGTCCGGGTCGGGCTCCGGAGGTTCGTTGGTCTTGTCGCGGGGCTTAGGCCACGGCGGTACCACCTGGGTCACTGACACCGTTGGCGAGTCCAAGTTTACTATAAAATAAATAATAATTATTGCAGGACATTCTACATATCGCCGTCTAGCCCCAAGCTAAGTAACTAGACTTGTGTTATGGGTGCTAGACAACGGATATACTACTTACTTATATACTTTTATTTTCAATTTTCTATTTTTTATTTTTTTTTGTATTCAACGTAAAACATAACAACAATTGACCGGTTTTGTATATCACTAGTTACTAAATATTATAAACCAAAGTCCTCGGCCGCGGCTGTCTGCCTGTCTGTTCGCTATAAAATCAATAACTACTGCACTGATTTCCATGCTGTTTTCACTAATGGATAGAGTGGTTCTAGAGGAAGGTTTTAGTATATAAATCTAATCTACGACGCGGGTAACAGCTAGGCTAGTTTATCCATATCGGATATATAGATAAATATGTTTAACTTACTGACTTTAGGCTCCATAGGTTCATCCACCATGTTCTTATATCGTAAAGGTATCGGTGGTAAATAGTCTTCTTGAATACTGTCTACTAAAGATACTATGTCACCCATTTGTTCTTCGTCTGCTTGCATCTAAAATTAACAAAACCCACTGTATACCTAACAAAGGCCATTGTTTGTTCCCAGAGAGTCTGACGCCCGAATACCAAAAGGCTACTATTACTTAAGTGGCGATTAAATTGACGTTTAAGTGACATGCTTCAATAGGATCGCGTCTTAAATATTTTGGGGGACTCATAAATATTTGAGAGTCGGTTGAATATTCAGGCATGAGAGACAACAAACAAACGCAAATCTCGTTATTAAAAAGAAAATGTATTACCTACAAAAATCCAATCGAAGCAATGATTGAACCCAAAAGACTCGTAATAAACTACTTCCCCTGAGACTCGTACATAAACTAAGTCCTTTTTTAAAAATTAATGAAATATTCCTAAAAATTAGTAAAAAAAATATCCCTTAAAATATTTTTTATCACAGTTGCTCATAAAGTGGATCTTATTCAACGACTTTTAGGCTCATAATCCAACAATTTATGCACGCGTGCGTTTTAGATTTGTTAACTAGTGCTGTAAAGTTATCCCGATAAGTTAAATACGTATCTTACTGCTAATTACATGTTAGGTAGGTGAAACATTCTTAATTTATCTGGGTTATACTGTTTTGATGTATAAAAAAGGTAGATACCAAAGAGTTTTTTAGCTAGCAAAAATGGTTGTCTCTAAAGTCGGTTTACGAATGAAAATTTTACGTGATAATGACTTAGAAAACGATTAAAAATTGAGTTCTTTATTTTTTGTTTTTTCTTTACTTAAATATATGGTTTTTCCGTACCATTGTATTTTGTTCTTAACCCCCGACGCAAAACAAATAGAAAAAAACCCTAAAAAATATTGTATGTCAGACGAGGATGTATAGGTTAAAAGCCTTTAGCCTGGCATTTCCGGAGCATAATTAACAATAAATCTGCCTTAAAAAAATGTAAACATAGACTTATCACAAATATTTTGTTAATTATTATTTTGTTTTCTTTTCAAGTCTTTTCTTTTATTCGCAACTGTGATAAAAAACGTCGTACGATATACGTGTGGAATTGATCTTTGCATCTTGGCTTCTTATGACACGCTCGCTGCCGCTCGCGCGTCATAAACCGCCTCTATGCAAAGATCAATTTACCACACTTATATCGTAATGTACTATTCCCAGAATGCATAAGCAATGATCGAACCAACAAGACTTGGTAAACTACTTTCATACCAAACAATGAAATTATTTCCCTCCAAGAATGAAAAAAACCAATATGTATTTAAGTACACAATCATTAAAATTAAAAAATCAATAAATACACAAGAAAAAATAAAGATACAAATAAAAAACATCCTCAAGCGCGTCTCCGCGAGGCGTCATCGTTCCGAGAAGACTGACCCTCTGAGCGAAGAAGCCACCAGCCCTCACCAGACACCTGGAAAAGACGCGCGCCGAGGTTCCTTAAAAAAAGAGGCTTCGGGACCACAAGATCCCAAAGTCTCCACCTCTATCGGGACGAACATGGGACGTCCGCCAGCTCCGAATACGGAAATGAAGCTAAAGTGAAATATTCCTAAGGTTAGGTATTTACCCCAGGTGTCTGCCTAGTGTCAAAAGGTAAGGTATCATCAGGCAAAACGTCATGGTATAATTCCTTGCCGTCACCTTGAGCTTGACTCATTTGTAACACTGTTCTATTATGTTTTCTTGATCCAGGAAGTTGTTCATCACTTAGCGTGCAAACTATTTGAGTCTGTAAAAAATATTGAAGACTATATCAGTAGCCCTTTAAATATCTTGTTATTTGCGAAATGGCCCTTCGAGTCTGATATGAACTACGTTCGACTAATTATTATTGATTAAGTTAAAGAGTGCTAATCTGCATTTTGTACACCTACGAAGCTACAAGTACTTTGGTGGTTCCGACTTTTCGTGACCATCTCATTCAATACCGTGCTACAGAAAATATAAGTTACACACTATAGATCCTTATTAACTATCTTTGTATCTTTTTGATTTTTTATTGTTTTTATTGTAGAGCATTTCACACAGGGCTATCTAACCCCAATCTAAGCAACTATACATACAGACGCCCAGACTAAAAACAAATATCTATAGCATAAATACTTGTGGCGGGAGTCGAACATGCAACCTTCTTCGTCACAAGCGGGTGTTCGCCCGACGCGCCTACAATCGTCAATTAATTACCTTTGGTTCCTTTTTCTTCAATTTCAAAACTTTAAAAGCGTGTATATAAAACTGTGTCGTAATAGGTAAATAATCCCAATTCCTAGTAAATAATTCAGCCATAGTATCAGAATTTAACATCATCCAACAACAAGCTCGTCCAGTTTTCGCTGTTCTTGTACCATCTGTTGCCCGAGGATACGGATCGAACAAATAAAACATATCTTTCTGTCTCCATATAGCTAAATTATAATTATTAAATTCCAACACCCCACTGTTGTATTCATGACAGAAAAACTCTTCTAAACCAGATTTAATATTCAAAATACATTCTTTAGCTGTAAAAAGTTGACCTTTCACTCTTTCTCTGTATATTATAATCTCACAAACGTACGGACCTACAGTTATTTCGTTTGGTATATTATCTATGGTCATATCGATCATAATTTTTGGATGTCGACAATCCATATACAATTTGTTGCCTAATCTTAGGATCTTATCCAACGTTTTCGTGAACCATGTGTTCGGGGGTGATATTTTAGCATACGTCATTGCAACTATGGCTATCGGTATTGCTTGTCTAAATTTTGCTTCTTCAAAGCATCGATCACCTAAGTGCATATTAGCGTTGACTATAGCACAGTTTTCATTCAAGATTCTGTATCCCATCATAGCTTTCTCGGCTTGAGTTAGTTCTTTATCCGATTCTATATCTTCGTCCGCCTTTTCATCAATCATCTTTAATACTTTAACAGGGGCTAGAACGAATTTCTGATCTTCTAGTATACTACGGGCTAGAATGACTTCAGCGACTGATGATAGATCTTTGACGTTCATTAAAGCGGCGCGTCCGTTTGTATAGTTAGAGTAAGCTCTTGAATCACGACCGGCGGGATCGAATATGTAATAGCAAACTTTGTCTTTCCATACCACTAGTTTTAATATTCTGAAAATAAATAACTTGAGTAATATGGCATCTATGTGATGTGAACCAATGTATTTTTCTTAAGAAAAATTTATGTGCGCTAATTGACATTGCTCTTACGGTGAAGGAAAACATCGTGATGAAACCCCCGGCTTAGTTGGCTCCAGAAGTATTGACAAGTTCTCTCCTCTGGAAATGTTGGACTAGGCTGCGAGGGTAGTAGGTGTTGGGCAAGCCTACTCCATCCTCACGCAAAAAAGACCCAGTTAAAAAGGGTCTAATTGCGAAAAACAGCCCGTTCAAGTACAAAAGGGATATTTTTCTATCTACACTTATAATACATATTTGTATGTTCTCTGAGTGAAATCTAAAAAGCTTGCCATGTTCATTATTAGATTTGTTTTCACATTATTTGAGGTTGGAATCGAACCCGCAACCTACTGCGTCGTAGGCGGTTGTTCGCCTGACGCGCCACAGTGGCAATTAAATGTAGATGTACGGTCAGCAGCATAATTGCAGACCCACTATGGAGTTCTAAAATTAATATCATTGGAATGTTTCCATTCTAATAATTTTAGCTATTGCAGCTTTCATCGCGGGCTTTGAGCGCGGCGACCGAATCAAGAAATTCCGTAACGAAAAAAAAACCTCACACCCCCCACTCCGCCTACCATGTAGCTCGGCCGAGCGTTTGCTTAACGTGTATGTATTTGGTACGACTGTACGAAACTCGCACGATGCAATAGCTTTACTGCAGTAGTCCTCGAGTGCCACACGTTTTTTTGTTTCATAAATTCAAGAGTTAAAAGACTTCTAAAGCAGGTGCCTATAATCTTGCTTATGTTGAAAACATTCTTATAACAGCCGTTTTGGAGGTCTACGGTGGGTACATTCAAATAATATTTATACAAATACAAACCTTGATAACATAATACCAGCTCGGTTATCCTTAAAGAATGCTTTCAGTCCTCGACACAAATTATATACAGTCGGATCTAGAGACATTGTATAGCCGACAATATCTGGCTCGCCGAGTAACACTTGCATTTTCTTGCCATTCAGTAAAAGCGTATGTTTTTTACCGAATGGCAACACTTCACAGATACCTTGGACAGCTGAATGATCGTGGACTTTGTCTAGACATTGTAAATACCTAAAAAAAAACATGTTGTGTATATTGTAAAAAACAAAGGAGAATATTTAGATTTTTTTCTGGTGTTATAACCAGAAAATATACATAAATATACCTACTAACTACCTATTGTAATAGATATAGATGGGTACTTAACTTTATGAGATAAGCAAGTAGTCGGCTGCATAATTGCAGCCCCCGGTAGAGTTCTAAAATTACTATTATTGGAATGTTTTAATTCTAATAATTTTTTTTGATAAATTGATGAGTTAGAAGACTTTAAACTTCAACTAAAGTAGGTGCCTAAAATCTTGCTTGTGTTGAAAATATTCTTATAACAGCCGTTTTGGAGTTCTGCGGTGGGTCTGCAATTATGCAGCCGACCGTACCTATGTTTTTAGGGTCCAGTTCATAAAGGGTAAAAACAGGACCCTATTACTTATAGGAATTTCACTGTCCGTCCGACTGTTCGTCTGTCACCCAGGCGTATCTCATGAACCGTGATTAGCTAGAGAATTGATATTTTCACAGATTGTGTAGGTATTTCTGTTTCCGCTATCACACAAACGTCAAAATTCTTTATTTTCTTTGGATACTTAATACCTAGGTACAAGATCACTTGGCCACGTCTTAAAAACTAAGTTAGGATGTGTGCCTTCGGAACGCGCCCACCCATGAGAAGAAGGCACAAGAAACTCATGGGGTTTTTTTTCATGTGATCTAATAAAACACTAAATAAAGACAATAAATAGGTACAAAAACAGAAAAAAAGATATGTGGGCCTCCACATACAACGTGGTACTGTAAACTTCATGCACGAGTTTTAAACTCCTTTGCCGGTTTCTTCTATTTGTACGGATTTTACAAAATATGACTGAATACTAAGTACAACTTAAATTAGATAACAAACCACTGATCGCCAGCATCAACAAGGTTATCCAAGAGTTTCATTGTCCACTGTTTCGGATGATAATGGAAAGCTAGGCAATATGCCATCACACTCATTGTGAGAGCTTGACGACCTCTAGATCTTCCACCTTGTAACATAAGAATTCATTAGTTGACCTATCAATGACTATTTATCTATGTGACATGCTTATTGCTTATACTAAAAGCTACGCAATACGCCATCACACTCATTGTGAGAGCTTGACGACCTCTAGATCTTCCACCTTGTAACATAAGAATTCATTAGTTGACCTATCAATGACTATTTATCTATGTGACATGCTTATTGCTTATACTAAAAGCTACGCAATACGCCATCACACTCATTGTGAGAGCTTGACGACCTCTAGATCTTCCACCTTGTAACATAAGAATTCATTAGTTGACCCATCAATGACTATTTATCTATGTGACATGCTTATTGCTTATACTAAAAGCTACACAATACGCCATCACACTCATTGTGAGAGCTTGACGACCTCTAGATCTTCCACCTTGTAACATAAGAATTCATTAGTTGACCTATCAATGACTATTTATCTATGTGACATGCTTATTGCTTATACTAAAAGCTACGCAATACGCCATCACACTCATTGTGAGAGATTGACGACCTCTAGATCTTCCACCTTGTAACATAAGAATTCATTAGTTGACCTATCAATGACTATTTATCTATGTGACATGCTTATTGCTTATACTAAAAGCTACGCAATACGCCATCACACTCATTGTGAGAGCTTGACGACCTCTAGATCTTCCACCTTGTAACATAAGAATTCATTAGTTGACCTATCAATGACTATTTATCTATGTGACATGCTTATTGCTTATACTAAAAGCTACGCAATACGCCATCACACTCATTGTGAGAGCTTGACGACCTCTAGATCTTCCACCTTGTAACATAAGAATTCATTAGTTGACCCATCAATGACTATTTATCTATGTGACATGCTTATACTAAAAGCACTAATAGACGATCGAACCCGGTGCGGTCCGCACCGCGCACTTGGTACGCTCCGTATCATATTTCATGTGCCCGTGTGCCGCTCTACACAAGAATTGACAATAATTTAGGAAATTCCTAAGTAGAAAAACATTTCCAGTTTTTACATCGCATTGCTGTTTCAGCGCGGCTGAAACCTTAACGTGAAACTAATATTTTGTCATACTAAGGTACCTGCGGGTAATAAGAGCCACCTGCCACCTTAATTGAAAACTAAATATTTCGTAAAAATAGGGAAAACTACTTAGAAACAGGTCCTTAGATAAAACATTGCTTTATTGTTGAAAACCCGATTTCGATCAAACATAGCTAAGAACACTCACGACTAATTCACCTTTCAAACAAAAAAAAACTAAATCAAAATCGGTTCATCCGATCGGGAGCTACGATCCCACGGACACACACAGACACGTCAAACTTATAACACCCCCGCGGTTTTTGCGTCGGGGGTGAAAACAATTCAAGCATTTGACGACCCAGTTGGCACAATGGTCATCATGCCGGACTGCCAAACACTGGGTTGCGGGTTCGATTCCCGCCTCAGACAAGTATATAAGCTTAGATATTTGTCTGTGGTCTGGTTGTTTCTATGTATTATAAGTATATATTTACAAAAGAAAAGCATTTAAGTAGAATATATCCGTTGTCTAGCACCCTTATCACAAGTCCAGTTACTTAGCATGGGGCTAGATGGCGATGTGTGGAATGTCCTGCAATATTTATATTTATTTATTTATTTGTTTATCTTCTTGTTATTTTGTCACTAATTCAAGGTTTTTTAAAACCTTTTAGTCGCCCTTGTTACCCTCTGTAACTTATTAGAGAAGTACTCACTGAATTTATTATCATACATGTTGAAAGAACCGGTTAGTATTCCATAGTGTATTTGAGGTTTCCTATCCTTAGTGCAAGGTAATACGGTCAGGGAGTGTGTTTGTAGGGTGCCACGTTTCAGGCCCATTGGGATTGTTACCTGAAAGTTTGAAAATTGTAGCTTTTTTACGGGCACTTATATAGGTAGGTAGGTAATTATACTAGCAAGTCCACGATCCACTTTATGAGCAACTATGATAAAAATCATATCAAATACCTATACAGGGTTATTGGTAATTATACTAGCAAGCCGTTGAGGGCTACTTCTGTGCACCTAAACAAACAATTTTTGTTCCACGACTTTTGGGAATTCAAACAATATTTTGAAAATTTTGAGGTTAGACTAACCCGCTAATCAGCTGTTTTACACGGAGAGGTCATTAACCTTAAAATTTTACTTATTTTAGATGTTTTATTTACTGTTCTTAGTCTGAATGACCTTTGTTAAAAAAACTGCTGTTTTTGGAATTTACATAACCTCAAAATTTACATTTTTTTTTCAAATTTCCAAAAGTCGTAGAATAAAAGTTGTTTGTTAAGGTGCACAAAAGTAGCCCTCAACGGCTTGCTAGTATAATTACCAATAACCCTGTATAGGTATTTGATATGATTTTTATCATAGTTGCTCATAAAGTGGATCTTATTAAACCGCTTTTAGGCTCATAATCCAACGTATTACGTACGCGTGCGTTTTACCTTACCATAACGCACAAGTGCTATAAAGTTATCCCCATAAGTTAAATTCGTATCTTACTGCTAATTACATGTTATGTAGATGAACAATTCTTAATTTAGGTTTTTGGGTTTTACTGTTTTGATGTATAAAAAAGGTAGACCGACCTACAAAGAGTTTTAAAGCCAGCAAAAATAGTTCGAATTTTAAAAAGACTTGAAGCAAATGGCATTATAAAAACTGGACCTAGGCCATTAAAACAAATTAATTTCGCTTAAACACAAATATTGTTAGTTTTTCACTATTTTAACAAGAATTTTCTTTTACCCGCAACATTTACTGAAAACAAAACATTATTTTCTAGCGTATTTAACAGACAATTATTTCTTGCTTCGAGAAACCTTTTTTCAGCTTGTAAAACATTTTTAGGATCCCATACCTCAAAAGGTAAAGAAGGAACCCTTATAAGACCAAGATTTCTTGTCCGTCTGTCTATCTGTCTGTCTGTTTTTTCATTCTTTAAATAAATTACAGCAAAACATGTTGTTTAACAGTTTAAAACAAACTTACGTGTTCCGGTCTCGGTATTTCATCCAAGCCACAGACATCGTCATCATCTCTCATATGTTTCTGTGTACCTCTGGTCCTTGGTTTACCGTCTGTTACTCCTAAAGTCGTGTATATATCCGAACCGGAACTAGCTCTGTTACGAAGACATTCATATTTATATCAACAGACATACAGTAGGTTTACTGTGCAATTTTATTTAGTGGATTTTTTATGATGTGATAACGTCTAATAAATAGATGGAACATCTGCATTCACACAAGTCTTATGGTCTGGTACCATGACGCGTCTTGTTCCGGTAACATGACACGTCATGGTAAACATCACGCGTCTCGTATTTGTTTATTTAATAATACCGTTCATCCGGGCTTCTGATATGGTGACGAGTGACAAATAGAAGACTTATATGAAGGTTGATAAAAATTTGGGAAAAAAAAGAA
Source organism: Idaea straminata (assembly GCA_951213275.1). Lineage (NCBI taxonomy): Eukaryota > Metazoa > Arthropoda > Insecta > Lepidoptera > Geometridae > Idaea > Idaea straminata. Next base: position 6,664,271 of record OX577857.1, on the reverse strand, counting down.
GGGGAAAAATATTAAGGAATAACAAAAAAATCTAAATTTTTCATCGTTTTCTTATATGACGTTATCACGTAGGTAATATTATCGTCCGTAAACAGACTTTACAGACAATCACTTTTTTTTTTCATTTAATATAAGATGAGATAAGTATATTATTTATGTGAGAGATTAGTTTATCTTTTGGTTTTTCGTCTCACATTTTTCCAAAATTTTTGCATTAAAAATGCAACAGACTTTTAAATATGTGCTAATTGTAACAGAATAACACCTACCTTCTCCTCCTTCTTTCTAGTTGACGCTTCCTAAAGGCTGCATGTTTTCTGAAAATTAGCCATCGTTAAATAAATAAAAAAACAAAAAACTAACGCCCGAATACTGAAAGGCTAATTATCTTAAGTGGCGATTAAATTGACATTTAAGTGTCTTCTTCTTAAATAATAAGTGAACCTAAACATTTGAGTATTCGGGCAATAGACTGTTAAAAACATCACATCTCAAAACATCAAAACTCTCCCGTGATCTGATAAAAATATGTAACTCAATTAGTAGGTTCAAAACTCACCGGCACTTTTTCCTTGTACAAGTTTTTCTACGGCATATTCTGTAAGTTTTATATAATTTGTATGAGATTTTGTTTGATTTTTGTGGTTTGTCAATTAGATAAATTATCTAACTAGGTATATATGGATCTTATAATAAGTACTCCGACTAGATGGATGGACGACCTTATTAAGGTCGCTGGAAGTCTTTGGACGCAGAGAGTACCCGACCGATTGCTCTGAAGTCTTTGGGGGAGGCCTATGACCAGCAGTGGACGTCCTGTGGCTGATATTATGATGGTATAGATCTTACCCTCCTTTGTGACATGGCTTCACTCCTTTCCCTCTGAAATTAATGGAATAATATTTCTAGCTAAATATTACTTCCGCTTTTCAACTTTTAATAAAAACTAGCTGCGCTCCGCGGTTTCACCCGCGTAAGTCCCGATCCCGTGGGAATATCAAAATGAAAAGTTGCCTTTAGCCTTCCTCGATAAATGGACTATCCAACAAAAAAATAATTTTCAATTCGAACGATTAGTTGCTGAGATTAGCGCGTTCAAACAAACAAACTCTACAGCTTTATAATATTAGTATAGATTTCGTTTTTACGGAAACGTGATAATAGCGGCTGCTATAAGAAAAAGCTCACACTACGGACGAGCTATGGTATCCTTCCACACCACACTCCATACTTGGTAGTTGGTAGGTAGTTGGGGGGAGGTGTAACTACATTCGGCTCCGAGGGCTTGCTACGAGCTCTTTAAGGTGAAAGGGTGCTCTCTCCATTCAAACGTAGTCGACAGTTTCCTCCCTGGATAATATTTTTGCACCCGCAGGTACCCCACCTTATGTGGTACCGCTTTAAACTGTGTACATGCTTGAAAAACCAACCTTTTTAGTAATCTTGGCCCAGGTGCCTGTATTACGTCAGGTACATAATTATTTTCCTTATTTATTATTATTCCACTGTGAGGTTTATATAAACTGCAAATTAAAATAATAAGAAAAACATTAATAAGTAACATAAAAGAGATAAATAAATAAACTAATAAAAACAATTTCGGTTCTTGTCTTTTAAATAAAAATACCTACCTTTTATTTTTAAATGTAGTTTTTTATAAAAGTTTTATAGAACTTTTATGTCCAGATTTTTTATAAAAGTTTTATAGAACTTTATAAAAGTTTAATAAAAAAACCCTCTAATGAACGAGAACACAAACATTTCTAAAACCAAACCTAACGTTGTTTGCATTTTAAAAATAAAGCGGATATTCTTTAGCTATAATTTTACGAAAGCAAATAAAGACAACTAGAACCATTTTGCCGCTGTAGCTATTTAAGCTACTACGTTATCTATACCTACTACGTTTTCTCGTAGCCTGAATTCAGGTATCTATACCTACTACGTTTTCTCGTAGCCTGAATTCAGGTATCTATACCTACTACGTTTTCTAGTAACCTGAATTCAGGTATCTATACCTACATTGGTTTTTTCGTAGTCTGAATTCAGGTATCTATACCTACTACGTTTTCTCGTAGCCTGAATTCAGGTATCTATACCTACTACGTTTTCTAGTAACCTGAATTCAGGTATCTATACCTACATTGGTTTTTTCGTAGTCTGAATTCAGGTATCTATACCTACTACGTTTTCTCGTAGCCTGAATTCAGGTATCTATACCTACTACGTTTTCTAGTAACCTGAATTCAGGTATCTATACCTACATTGGTTTTTTCGTAGTCTGAATTCAGGTATCTATACCTACTACGTTTTCTCGTAGCCTGAATTCGGGTATCTATACCTACTGCGTTTTCTCGTAGCCTGAATTCAGGTATCTATACCTACTACGTTTTCTAGTAACCTGAATTCAGGTATCTATACCTACATTGGTTTTTTCGTAGTCTGAATTCAGGTATCTATACCTACTACGTTTTCTCGTAGCCTGAATTCAGGTATCTATACCTACTGCGTTTTCTCGTAGCCTGAATTCAGGTATCTATACCTACTACGTTTTCTAGTAACCTGAATTCAGGTATCTATACCTACATTGGTTTTTTCGTAGTCTGAATTCAGGTATCTATACCTACTACGTTTTCTAGTAACCTGAATTCAGGTATCTATACCTACATTGGTTTTTTCGTAGTCTGAATTCAGGTATCTATACCTACTACGTTTTCTCGTAGCCTGAATTCAGGTATCTATACCTACTGCGTTTTCTCGTAGCCTGAATTCAGGTATCTATACCTACTACGTTTTCTCGTAGCCTGAATTCAGGTATCTATACCTACTGCGTTTTCTCGTAGCCTGAATTCAGGTATCTATACCTACTACGTTTTCTCGTAGCCTGAATTCAGGTATCTATACCTACTGCGTTTTCTCGTAGCCTGAATTCAGGTATCTATACCTACTGCGTTTTCTCGTAGCCTGAATTCAGGTATCTATACCTACTGCGTTTTCTCGTAGTCTGAATTCAGGTATCTATACGTACTGCGTTTTCTCGTAGCCTGAATTCAGGTATCTTTTCTACGAGAAATCGTAGTAGGTATAGATACCTGAATTCAGGCTACGAGAAAACGTAGTAGGTATAGATACCTAGATAGGCGTTTTCTCGTAGATATACAGCGGCAAACGCGGCGTCGTCCCTAAGAGGCTGGACAGCCAGGCTCACCCCTTGTGTGAATTGGGCACTATGTGCCCAAGCTCCCAATATCTCTACTAGTTATTTAGCTAGGTAGATCTAGATAAGTATTTAGCTAGGTAGATCTAGAAGTATTTAGCTAGGTAGATCTAGAAGTATTTAGCTAGGTAGATCTAGAAGTATTTAGCTAGGTAGATCTAGAAGTATTTAGCTAGGTAGATCTAGAAGTATTTAGCTAGGTAGATCTAGAAGTATTTAGCTAGGTAGATCTAGATAAGTATTTAGCTAGGTAGATCTAGAAGTATTTAGCTAGGTAGATCTAGAAGTATTTAACTAGGTAGATCTAGATAAGTATTTAGCTAGGTAGATCTAGAAGTATTTAGCTAGGTAGATCTAGATAAGTATTTAGCCATGTAGATCTAGATAAGTATTTAGCTAGGTAGATCTAGAAGTATTTAGCTAGGTAGATATAGAAGTATTTAGCTAGGTAGATCTAGATAAGTATTTAGCTAGGTAGATCTAGAAGTATTTAGCTAGGTAGATCTAGATAAGTATTTAGCCATGTAGATCTAGATAAGTATTTAGCTAGGTAGATCTAGATAAGTATTTAGCTAGGTAGATCTAGAAGTATTTAGCTAGGTAGATCTAAATAAGTATTTAGCCATGTAGATCTAGATAAGTATTTAGCTAGGTAGATCTAGAAGTATTTAGCTAGGTAGATCTAGAAGTATTTAGCTAGGTAGATCTAGATAAGTATTTAGCTAGGTAGATCTAGAAGTATTTAGCTAGGTAGATCTAGATAAGTATTTAGCTAGGTAGATATAGATAAGTATTATAGATCTAAATACGTATTATTTTACTTACTCGTGTCCAGATCTAGCAGGCAAGGGTGGTCTCAATTCTCCTGGTTTCACTGAAGCTCTTTGCGCAGCAATTACTTCTCCACTCGTCTTAGGGCTTCCAACCTACATAAATAGAAATGACAACTAGATAAGCCTTACGGTTTTACCCGTTGTAATAACAGGATAAAAAGCCTGTTTAGGACTGGAACATGCAAGTATCATTATATAATCGGTAAAGTTATTAGTTTTTTAATTGTTTTTTAATGGAGTAAAACATTTTTTTAATAATAAACTTTATCAAATAAATTCTCCAATTATATATAACTAGCTGCGCCCCGCGGTTTCACCCGCGTAAGTCCTGATCCCGTAGGAATATTGAGATAAAAAGTATGTAGCCTATGTGTTAATCCAGGTCTCCAGCTATCTAGATACCGAGTTTTATCGCAATCGGTCCAGTAGTTTTTGTGTGAAGGAGTAACAAAGACACACACACACTCACACACGCACACACAAACTTTCACATTTATAATATTAGTAAGATTAACAATATCCTACCTAATATTATGATTGACATAGAAATAATAAATCTATTCATATAAAATTCTTTGTCTTGACTGACTGACGGATCAACGCACAGCCTAAACCGCTAATCGTAGAATCCTGAAATTTTGAGGGTGTGTTCTTTGTATGACGTAGGCATCCGATAAGAAAGGAGATTCCGAAATTCTACTCCTAAAGGGGGTGAAACAGAGGGGCAAAGTTTGTATGGGACAACGTAATTCCTTGGTCCATTTTCCACTTCTACGCGGACGATGTCACGGGCAAAAGCTAATATTAGTATTATAACAATACAAACTTTACCCCCCTTTATCACCCTCTTAGGAGTAAAATTTCGGAAAATTCTTTCTTATCGGATGCCTACGTCATACGAAGAACACCCCCTCCGAGTTTTAGGTCTCTACGATCAGCGGTTTCGGCTGTGCGTTGATCCGTCAGTCAGTCAGTCAATCAGGACAATGCATTTTATATAAATAGAAGATTATAAAGAGGAAAGTCTCGGTGCCGGTGTCTAGAGACGTGAAAATTTATAAGGATACGTACTCGGATTGCTAGTAAGTAGATAGGTATATTTTTTTAAATATTAAACGCTGACGAACTCAGTATCTCAGGACAGAAGGTACTCGTCAATAAATCCCAAAACTCGAAGTAAAAGAACACATGGATATTCATACTCTACTTATACTTAATGCACCTCCTAGTTGGAAATTTGGTTTACTCACGTTTAAAATAGATTTGTCAGATGCTGTATGTTTTATAACCGGTACAGGTGAAGGCAGTAATATATCTCCCGGCAATAAATCGTAATATCTGACTCTCTTCTTGTATTTATCACGTTTTTTTCCCTTATCACGTTTCCTGAGAATACCGTCTTCATCCGAAGATGATTCAAATTCAAACCCTCCGAAGGCTTTCCTATGAAAATGATTAAAAAGTATTATTATTAGTAATTAATCAAAAATTACACGTAGAAACAGTAATTAGAATTTAATGATACCCGTTGTTTTCCTGCTCGAAGTTCGACCATATATTTTCTGTGGTTTGGCCGATATCTGCGATTGCGCACAGGGCTATTAAACCACCAAAAGAGCTATAGCGGCGCTGCTTAAACAATCTAGTTATAGACGTAATAGGCCAATCATGATATCCTTCTCGTATAGTGGTGTAGCTCACATAATGTTAGAGTTTTCAGATCGCCTTAAGGCCTCTAACTTAGGCCTAACGACTGCTACTAGAGGTAGCAACCGGGACCAACGGCTTAGCGTGCCTTTCGAAGCACGGGCTCACGAAAACACATTTTTGCCACACTACTAATTGGTCACCCATCGAAGTAATGACCGCGCCAGGCGTCGCTTAACCCGCACGACCGTAAACGATCAGCGAGCGTCGCCTATCTGGGAGCCTCCTCAATGATGATGACGATTATGTAGGTAGGGTCGAGTATCCAACAATGGAGTTTTTCAAAATACTTTGGGGCTACTGTGTCAAATGAAATCGGGCAAACGAATATTTCGGTGGTCGGTCGGACCGACAGCCCTTTAGAAGATCTACCATCTGGACCTACATACCATCATGTAAAGGAGTACCAACATATTACCTTTATGCTCTATATGCTGTGATAGAGGAAATTAAGTTTTGCTTTACTAAAAACATCTTTTCGTTTCGTTCCCTCGGTGAACTACACAAGGGTGTGAAAGCATGTCCAGTCGGCATCTCATCGACTTGCCTTCGGAACCATAGATGCGGGCAGTTTGATTAATCCGGACATATATATAAGAGCGTCGGTCTATTCGACAAAATTAATCAAATTACCACCTGTGACATTTATATATATTTTTAATAATGTGCTTTGATAATAATGGCCACACAGTTTTGGCCAATTTGATAAATCGATTCAAGAAATGTAAAAAATCAACAAACGGCCTGCTGAAGGCTAATTCTCGTAAAAGATTGTTTAAGGCCCTCTTCCAGTACCGTGTGTAGGTATTTTAACATTACCTCAGCCTCCGCGCACAAAGAAGTAGCGTGAAAGTGAGCCGCGCGCAACGACTCGCGTACGCGATCAAGCTACGCCACAGTGTAGGTGTAAACAGTGGGCACGCCACAGTGTAGGTAGGTGTCAACAGTAGGTTTTCGTTATCTAATTGGGCTCGATATATAAAATAATAAAACTAATGTGTAGCTGTAATAATGTACCTAATATTTTTATTGGAACGAAGTTCCCTATCGCGGGTTGACGCGGGGACCTAGCCGAGAAAAACATGTTACGCATTACAAAACCGTGAAACTGGAGCAACAATACAATATACAAACTTGTTACTAACCTTACCTCTTTATAATATTAGTATAGATTATTTGCGCTCACTCAATCGCGTCTAGTCACCATAACACAAGCCTAGCTGCTTAGACTGGAGCAATAATACAATAAGTATACAAACTTGTTACTAACCTTACCTCTTTATAATATTAGTATAGATTATTTGCGCTCAGTCAATCGCGTCTAGTCACCATAACACAAGCCTAGCTGCTTAGACTGGAGCAATAATACAATATACAAACTTGTTACTAACCTTACCTCTTTATAATATTAGTATAGATTATTTGCGCTCACTCAATCGCGTCTAGTCCCCATAACACAAGCCTAGCTGCTTAGACTGGAGCAACAATACAATATACAAACTTGTTACTAACCTTACCTCTTTATAATATTAGTATAGATTATTTGCGCTCACTCAATCGCGTCTAGTCACCATAACACAAGCCTAGCTGCTTGGACTGGAGCAACAATACAATATACAAACTTGTTACTAACCTTACCTCTTTATAATATTAGTATATATTATTTGCGCTCACTCAATCGCGTCTAGTCACCATAACACAAGCCTAGCTGCTTAGACTGGAGCAACAATACAATATACAAACTTGTTACTAACCTTACCTCTTTATAATATTAGTATATATTATTTGCGCTCACTCAATCGCGTCTAGTCACCATAACACAAGCCTAGCTGCTTGGACTGGAGCAACAATACAATATACAAACTTGTTACTAACCTTACCTCTTTATAATATTAGTATAGATTATTTGCGCTCAGTCAATCGCGTCTAGTCACCATAACACAAGCCTAGCTGCTTAGACTGGAGCAACAATACAATATACAAACTTGTTACTAACCTTACCTCTTTATAATATTAGTATAGATTATTTGCGCTCACTCAATCGCGTCTAGTCACCATAACACAAGCCTAGCTGCTTAAACTGGAGCAACAATACAATGTACAAACTTGTTACTAACCTTACCTCTTTATAATATTAGTATATATTATTTGCGCTCAGTCAATCGCGTCTAGTCACCATAACACAAGCCTAGTTGCTTAGACTGGAGCAACAATACAATATACAAACTTGTTACTAACCTTACCTCTTTATAATATTAGTATATATTATTTGCGCTCACTCAATCACGTCTAGTCACCATAACACAAGCCTAGCTGCTTAGACTGGAGCAACAATACAATATACAAACTTGTTACTAACCTTACCTCTTTATAATATTAGTATATATTATTTGCGCTCAGTCAATCGCGTCTAGTCACCATAGCACAAGCCTAGCTGCTTGGACTGGAGCATCAATACAATATACAAACTTGTTACTAACCTTACCTCTTTATAATATTAGTATAGATTATTTGCGCTCACTCAATCGCGTCTAGTCACCATAACACAAGCCTAGCTGCTTAGACTGGAGCAACAATACAATATACAAACTTGTTACTAACCTTACCTCTTTATAATATTAGTATAGATTATTTGCGCTCACTCAATCGCGTCTAGTCACCATAACACAAGCCTAGCTGCTTAGACTGGAGCAACAATACAATATACAAACTTGTTACTAACCTTACCTCTTTATAATATTAGTATAGATTATTTGCGCTCACTCAATCGCGTCTAGTCACCATAACACAAGCCTAGCTGCTTAGACTGGAGCAACAATACAATGTACAAACTTGTTACTAACCTTACCTCTTTATAATATTAGTATATATTATTTGCGGGCACACAAGTTTGTAAATTATTATTTGCGGAAAAAAGTTTGTCATCCCTGCAAATGCAAGCTTCCGCGTGGGGTTCGCTCGAACGCAGCGTGCCGGCAAAAGTGGCATAGGTCTTACCTCAACGAGGCCCGGAGGCCGACTGCGAGGAACTGACGCGTGCTAACTGTTATATTTGATCGATTTGCAAAACATTTTGTACATTTTAGCATTATTATCCAAAAATATAGTTCCTAGAGGTCAAAACCTATCATTTGATTCAATTTTTAGAAACATACGTTAACTATTTTTGAATAAAAACCGATAAACGATCTAAAAATTCTCTGTTTTCTAACATTTTTTTTATCGAACAAAGTTGTTCATATCATGTTTTCAACCGAAATAAACAAAAATATGGTTTTTAAACTACAATATCTACTTATATCCAAATAACAAAAAAATAGTATTTGATTACTTAAAGTTGCTTAACACAAAGGTCGATTTGCGAACACATGGTCTTACATTTCAATATCATTCGGATTGCATTTCGATTACAAACAATACCATTAAAGTCAGTTTTTTATAGCTCAAAAATCCACAAACTCTGCTTTTTGACAAAAAAAAAACTGATTTTAAGGGTATTTTTTGTAATCAAAATGTTATTATAATGATATTGCAGTAATTTGGCCTTCGCAGTTTGTTTAAAAATACTGCCAAACCGGTCACGGACCCCTACGCTTCGAATTTGCAGCGACCAAATTAATCAAATTGATGAATTCGGTCAGGATGAAATTGGTCAATTGGCCCGGGTGGTTATACATATTGGCCGAGGCGGGCAGTTTATATAACTTATTATAATTTAGACGAATTTATCTAACTGGCCGACGCGACGGTCTGGACAATTATTTAATGGCTGATGTCAAACCGTACAGGGGCTCTATTCTTGAATCGCTCCTGTGACATAGCTTAGTCGTATACACCTGCAAGTCATGCTCGACTTCCAAGTCTCATGACACTAATTTTCTATATTTTTGAATCGTTCGTCGTCGAAATTCAATATTTCATTTTTTATTCGTTTTACGCAGAAAATTGAAAACCGATAATTACCGACGAACATTCGAAATAGTCCCAAAAGATATAAATATTTATCAAAGATCCTTTCAGAATGTTTGACTATGATTGTTTGACGTTTATTCTACCACTCGCCTGTCGGCGACGAGTGGCGGAGACCACGGACGAATATCAGTAGAAATCGAGCACTCGACGCGGGGCGAACGATTCAAAAATAGGTCTCCAGATAAGTATACAGCATGTTCACATACCACGCGTACCTACGCCTATTCTTTCACACGTCCGTCCCGATTACCGACACACCTGATGTGTCTTTTAATTATTATTTATAGAATTATTAGTTTTACTTTTGCATACCTATCGCCTGTTGTTTTCGGTGCCTCCCAGGGACAATGTCCAATGTATCTCATTCTGTAAACAAATATTAGATTTCAATTATTTAATTACGTAAGTATTTTATTTATGTAACATTTTTTATAGTTATCAACGAAAGGCATTTTGCGTTTGCTTCCTTTATATACCCTAATTGAAATGTATATGTTTAAATATTAACCACACACGCTGAACGACCTTTAAAAAGGCGTGGTTTAAAATTTTGGCTCGAAAACTACGTCGACTCGCGCTTGCGCCATAATTATGATTTTACAGTTTTATTTAATTCTTCTTACAGCTATACATGTACTTGTTTGTAGATATTAAACGCACCTTTCCAAGCATCAATGTTTTTTAATCATTAAGTTAATATCGGTCGAGAAACGCAATGTAAAAAAAACTTGAGATGTGTCAAGGGACACCCGGATGGAAAGAAATACCTTATTTTATTATTATTATTAAGTAGTAATATAAACTTAATCAGTAGGCTCAATTTTAGTAATTGCTTTCTATGAGAGAGAGAGAGAAACAGAGAAACACGCGCACGCCTCACAGCTTACAACTATAGCAAAAAGTGTCGTTACAACTTTTGGTCTTAATTTTTTCCGTCTAGCCCCCTTTCGCAACGCGCGATAAGGAATTTCGTTATAAAATCTGAAATAGAAAAGACCAGAATAACGCCAGTAGAATGTTGGAGTCAACACAAATTCCGTTTAGCGTGAGTTGTTTGATATTATGAGGATGGTACTTATCATATGCGTTACCTGGCCCGCATTGATGGAGCCATTGGAATAATGGTTTCTTTACAATATGGCTTGAATGTTTTTGTTTTAAATTTCGGTGGTCTTGTTCTATTGCCTTTTTTAGAAGCTGAAATTCAAATTTAACATTATTGTGTAAATAATAAAATAGAAGGTAAATAATAACGTGAGGTTCAAGAAAATTAAGGCGACTGTGTTTGAGTAGAACATAAGCGCAATTTCGCCTCAATTGGCTTTTTTATAAGTTCAAAAATATATAACTAGGTATGTTATGGACCAAGTAATTAATTGGTCATTATACATAATGCCTAATATGAGAGTGCAATATGATAATAACCTAACAATCATTATAAAATTTATTCTTACCCTCTTCCTGAAATGTTAGAGCTTCAATAATTTCAGCGACATCTTTACATTCGGTCATATTGATACGTTTTGACGGTTTCGGTGGACACCGACAACACCTAAGAATAAAACAGCATTAAGGTAGGTCGCGGGAAGTCGTTGGACGCAGAGAGCGTGCGACCGATCGCTCTGGAAGTCTTTGGGGGAGGGCTATTTTCAGCAGAGGACGTCCTGTGGCTGATATGATGAAGGTAGGTACCAACATCAAATATGTGGGGCGCACACTAAGCATGCACGCCGAACCACGCAGTAGCTAACATGCATGGTGGGATGATACCTCTATGATGGTGGGTGTGGTAGCGTGCGTTCTCATCTTATAAGTACTTTACTATTTATTTTTTTAAATTGTTAGGTTAGTCATCCACTGTCACACCCGATGGTAAGTGACGATGCGGGATGACCAAATGCCTACTTAGAAAAAGATTTTTTTTTCCAAATTAACATGTTCGATTCTTGGCTTTGCTACCTGAAGGTCAATTCTCGTGAACAAAAATTGTTCAAATTACATTTCGATTACAAAAAATATTCTTGAGAATACTAAAAGATGACTTTGAGGATATTTTTAACTACTTTGAGGGTATTTTTTGTAATTCAAAATCAATCGAAATGCAATCGGAATGATATTACAATGTAATTTATGCAATTTTATTATGAGAATTAGACTTCTGATAACTCTCCAAGCCACTATGGTCTGAACTTCATAATTGCAGCACATCGTTCAAAACTGTGTTAGGGGTATGCGCTGAGAAATTCTCAGCTTTTATGAAATAAAGAAGGTATGGTGGTCAGCGGGATCTTACTCTATACTCGATCTTCCACTATATACCACGGGGTGTGACCCTGTGCACCGGCGTTGGTCATTTATAAAACCAATATAAATGTAAAAATTGGTATACTTACGGCTTCTTTTTACTCATATTGAATTTTTAATATTTCTTTTGATTAAATACTAAAATTTACCATTTTTTTTATTTTGAAATAAACAATTTTTAATAGATTTTATGTGTCAATTATAAATACTTTATGGTGTAAATCATTGGGTGGTCACGGTTGAATAAGGAGGTTCATTTCAAGGAACCAAAGCATCAAGTATTTTGAAATCATTTTGACTCCGTGTATGTCCGTGGTAGTAAAGTTCATTGTTAACATGTTGTTAACAATCATTTAATAATTACAGTCGGAGATCCCTTTAAGGACGACCTTCATCGAGCTGCTTAATAGATGAAAAATATTTTATATCAAATTAATAAGACAAATAAATATATTGCAAATGGGTTGCCTAAAAATGTTAGTCCTTTGCAGCGTTAATTATCGAAAGTAAAAAAGTATAGGTAATTTTTAGTTTAATTTAAGTTTAACTTTCCTTGTGTTTCTTGGTTAAATGTTGACATTTCTTTTTATTGTACCTAAGTATTATGCCAATGGCACGTTCAGATGCGTTCACGAAGGGTTCCGTAACTTTCTGTTTTAGTATTTGTTGTTATAGCGGAAACAGAAATACATTATCTGTGAAAATTTCAACTGTCTAGCTATCATGGTTCGTGAGAAACGTCTGGTGATAGACAGATGGACAGAGACTGACAGACAATGAAGTCTTAATAATAGGGTCCCGTTTTTACCCTTTGGATACGGAACCCAAAAAATCTGCTGTTAGGTGCACAGAAGTAGCCCTTAAGGCGCTCTTCCAGTACCGTGTGTAGGTATTCACATTACCTTAGCCCGCGCTCTCAAAGACGTAATATATAACAGTTAGCACTCAGCACGTGCTGAGTGCTAATTGTTATATTTGATCGATATGCAAAACATTTTAGCATTATTATCCCCAAATATAGTTCCTAGAGGTCAAAACCTATCATTTGATTCATTTTTAGAAACAAACGTCAACTATTTTTGAATAAAACCCGATAAACGATCTAATAATTCTCTGTTTTCTAACATTTTTTTATCGAACGAAGTTGTTCATATCATGTTTTCAACCACAATAAACAAAAATATGTAGTAAAAATAAAAAATATACAATATCCACATAAAAGTAAAAAATATACAATATCCATTTATTTCCAAATAACAAAAAAAGAGTATTTGATTACTTAGAGTTGCTTAAAACAAAGGTCGATTTTGGTAGCTTTATTAGCACAGGGCCTTAACCGTAGTAGCTCTTTTCTACCTTACTTATTTATAACTAGCTGCGCCCCGCGGTTTCACCCGCGTAAGTCCCGATCCCGTAGGAATTGACTCTAGAAAACGTTTGTATGGGAAATAGAAAAGGGCTGTTTTTAGGGTTTTCCCGGAAATTATTCGATTTTTTCTCGCCTTTTAAACCTTCCCTAGACCTCCACGAACATTTCAAGACTAAGATAAGATAAATCCGTTCAGCCGTTCTCGAGTTTTAGTGAGACTAACGAACAGCAATTGATTTTTATATATATAGATATCCATTGTTTATTTTATTGTATCGGTTTAAAATATGTAAGTAGTCGCATTCTATTTGTTTTGTTTTTATATAATTTATTTAAGTAACGAACTTAATCTATGTAGGGCAAACCGGACATCTTTGTGATTTTTGGTTAGCTTATAATTTTCAAATATTGTTAATGTTTAATAAAAAAACCATCCCTCAACTGCTTTCTTATAAGTATAAGTAAGTACCATCATTATTAAAATACTTTATATTATCAATTATGCTTTGTTTATTTACTTTAATATCCTGCTTGAATTAACTCACAACCTACCATAAAAGCTAAAGCAGTTATTTTCCAACCAAAGGTTGCCTGGAAGAAATCGCTTTCAGCAATAAGGCCGCCCATTTGTGCAACTTGTATTTTATAGCTATTACTTTGCTTTGTGTATATCGTGTTCTATGTTCCTTACTGTGTTGAACACATAAAGTTAGATATCTAAAGATGTATATGATATGTCCATTAACAGGTTCAAAACTTTTATAAAGTATAAATTGTGCAGTAAGGCGTACTATGATACTTCGTCTTACCTTAATGATAACAACCCTTGGACGTGACCTTAATTGCTCCATTTCAAATAATACTTTCAAACATTTGTAATATTGACCTTTGTGAGCGTGATCACATGAAAAAAAAACCCATGAGTTTCTTGTGCCTTCTTCTCATTGGTGGGCGCGTTCCGAAGGCACACATCCTAACTTAGTTTTTAAGACGTGTCCAAGTGATCTTATACTGAGGTATTAAGCATTCAAAGGTATAAAGATTTTTGACTTTGACTTTGACTATCTACCTATAATAATATAAGAGTACCTGGATGACCGAGCTTTGCTCGGTATTTTTTTTATTTTTTTTTACTTAGTCTAACCTCAAAGCAAACACTCATTGACTTCGTGTTACTTAACAACGCCACCTGCTGGAATAACTTTATTGCTCACAAAAATAGTATTAGTAGTTCTCCAATAGATGTCAGGAAGAGTCATATTTTTCAGATAAAAAAAAAGTAAGTTTCGATAAAACACGAATAAAATTACATTTTCTAAAAATGATTTCTAGCTAGATCGATTTATCGCCCCCGAAACCCCCTATATACCAAATTTCATGAAAATCGTTGGAGCCGATTCCGAGATTCCAATTATATATATATATATATATATATACAAGAATTCCTCATTTAAAGATATAAGATAAGATAATAAGATATAAGTACCTACAACCCTGTACATGTAATACCTAGGCTCCTTGTAATTAACCTTCTTGTACTACAGTGACCATAAACTGGTTGACTGACACTATCATAGAAATCGCAGCCATTGACTTATAAATTCTGTCAAACTTTGAGAATTTATTTTTGATTTTTTATATCCAGTTGGCTTAAAAAAACTGGAAACTTTAAGATAAGTTTGTGAATAAGTTTATTACTATTGTACTAGGTGAATAACAATCAAGCAGTGAGTTTTCGCATCCGTAAGTACTTTTACAAATAGTACCTACTTTCTGATCTATGTTTCTGATACCTAATCCTTTTTACCCGACTTAAAAAAGCAGGAAGTTCTCAATTCGATTGTAGGTATACATTTTTTTACTGCAAAGAAAGGGTTGTTTTTCGCGCATATTTTGATATATATACATAGCAATTTCGTCAATGAGTGGTTTTATAGTTTTGTTCAAATGGAAAAATATATGTTGAAATCATTTTAATGTTACTTACCTGTGTCAACCCTGTGTTTGGCATGGTGACCATTGTGCCTACTGTTTCGTTTATAAATTTTAAATAATGATTTGTTTCTATTGCAGATCATGGGAAACATATGTTTTTCATTATTTTGGTTCTTGGTGCTGATATTTATATCGTTTTGGGTAGCGAGCCTTGTTTCTGGTCTCTACATATTTTTTTTACCATTTACAGTATGCATAAAACCGTTAGAAGTAAGTAAAATAAAACGGAAACCTAAAAATGAAAAATAAATATTACAGGACAATCCATACAGCACCATCTAGCCCCAAGCTAAGCAACTCGGCTTGTGTTATGGTAGACAAGGGATAGAATACTTAAACTTTTATTTCGTAAATATAGATAAAAAACGTCGTACGATACACGTGTGGATATTGATCATTGCATCTCAACATATAGACACGCTCGCGTTCCGCTTGCGCATCATAAACCGCCTCTATGCAATGATCAATTTACCACACTTGTATCGCAATGGACTATTACGAGGTAGATACTTGCGGGTATTATGGGCCACCAAAACGTTTTTCTTAAAATATATTTCTTCCTTCTCAGGGGTTAACCGACTGCCTGTTAAAGGTCGTCCAATTTCCAAGACACTGCGCTCAATCAATGGTCGACGGAAAGGGATTTTGAAGATGCTACTTCTACAGACGACTAATATCTGATTATTTATTTATTTTTATAATAAATACTCTTTGACCACTATCTTACACGATAGTAAATGCTGTCAATTCGGGGACAGTCTAGTTAGGAATAGTTAATTCCTGCCTGTCCCTGATTTCGGCTTAGGCAGGAATTTTGATTCCTGTTTATCCCCATTTGGGGTCAGGCGGGAACGAAACCATTAGATATTCTGTGCTATTAGTTCAAGTGGATTGTATTTAAAACAAACTTAAATTAGTACTTACTTACCTTTATTTTTAAAATGTTTATTTTTTAAGAGGTCGAGGTGCGCCCCGAAATTCCACCGGCGTAAGTCCTGATTTCGTGGGAATATTGGAACAAAAAGTATTCCAGTAGGTACCTACCTTGTTTATCAAAATATTTCGATTGCTTGTCTACACAACAATGAATTTTCACCTTAACAAAATGTCAGTAAAGATCTCGCCTACAAATTTTACAGAAAACATTTGTAATAATAAAAAATCGGTGGTGACACACGAACAGACATACAGACGAACAAGAAAGTGATCTTATAAGAGTTCCTTTTTTACCTTTTGAGGTACAGACAGTAGGGGCGGTCCACCTCGGGCGCCATGATTAGGAGGGTGGCAAAATTGGGAATAATTTTTGGGCGGTCACTGACGGTCAGTCAAAAATTAATTTTTCATGAAGTTAGCCCTACCCACATGCACATCTTGTATGTCCCTCCCGCCCAATACGGTTGTTGCAAATCACTACCTACTTACATGGTTTTGAAATGAACATTTTTGGCCAATTTTTTCATATCGTTACGCTTCTCTCACAAACACCAACATTATTATTTTTATGACGTCAAAACGAAGCGGCAAATTGTGAAAATTATTATTCCTATGACATCAAAAGAGCGGCAAATTATGTCTCCGCCTCGGGTGACAGTGGCCCACGCTACGCCACTGGGCACGGAAACCTAAAATCAACTAAAAGTAAATGTAATCAATTGGTCACGCACTTTTAATCCGTAAGTATCCTTTGTTCTCACAAATACATTTATTTTTGTAAGCGTTTCTATATTCAAACTACGCTTCATCATTACATAGTATAAAACAAAGTCACTTTCCGCTGTCTGTCCCTACGTATGCTTAGATCTTTAAAACTTCGCAACGGTTTTTGATGCGGTTTTTTTAATAGAGTGGTTCAAGAGGAAGATTTATATGTATAATACATGCATAATATAGCCGTGCGAAGCCGGAGCGAGTCGCTAGTTATCTATAAAATTAAAATAACTCATTGTCAATTACGCATGCATTTTGTAAGTACTCTTTGAAGCAATAAAAGTAAGTTGTCATTAAAGTTCTAATGTGTTTTCTTGAGTTTATCTTTCTATTCTAGTAACACTAGTAATTCGATTGATGTTACCAGCGCACACTACACGCTGGCGTGGTTTCTCAATTTATTTTTTAACTTTTTATGTCCGTTATCATGACCACAAACTACTAAATATATTTATATTACAAATTAGCTCTTCCGGCAAACGTTGTTTTGCCATTCAAAAGAAAAAAGAAAAAACCTTACTGATTTGTGAATCTAAACCGTCCAGGGTGCCCAAACGCATATAAAAAAACTCATTCAAATCGGTCCAGCCGCTTAGGAGGAGTTCAGTGACATACACACGTAAAGTAGAATTATATATGTAAAAACTATACCCATTATTTACTACCTAATGGCTACTATATGCTACCTCTATTCAAAATTGGTGGTAATAACAAAAATAATTAAGAAACAATATGATCGAACGTCAGTTTGGACATCTCCCGCCTTAGACCACAGCCCCCTTGTTCCAAAACGAGGTTTAAGGATAGTCCGAGATGTGGATATAACCTTAGATTCAGACACGGAATTACTCTTAAACACTATCGCTGTATAATCTACAGGGATAGTGTTTAGACTATAGTTTCCTATATAATCTATCCACATCTTGGACTATTCTAATCATCGTTTTGGAATAAGGGGGCTGATGTTTTACAATGATCTTGAACGATTTTTTTTGTATGCGTTTGGATGGCGCCCTGGATGGTTTAGATTCACAAATCAGTCCGGTTTTATTTTCTAATTTTTTTAAATGGCAATACAACGTTTGCCGGTACAGCTTGGTTTGCGGTCATCATAACGTTAACGTCTGCCATGGCACGTCTTTAAGGCGCTCTTCCAGTACCGTGTGTAGGCATTCACATTACCTTAGCCCCCGCTCTCAAACACGTAGCGTGCTGCGTGCTAACTATTATATTTGATCGATATGCAAAACATTTTAGCATTATTATCCACCAATATTGTTCCTAGAGGTCAAAACCTATCATTTGATTCATTTTTAGAAACAAACGTTAACTATTTTTGAATAAAACCCGATAAACGATCTAATAATTCTCTGTTTACTAAAAATTTTTTTATCGAACGAAGTTATTCATTTCATGTTTTCAACCACAATAAACAAAAATATGGTTATTAAACTACAATATCCATTTATATCCAAATAACAAAAAAAGAGTATTTGATTACTTAGAGTTGCTTAAAACAAAGGTCGATTTTGGTAGCTTTATTAGCACCTGCCCTTAAGCCAACGCAAATTCGTAGGTACGGTCGGCTGCATAATTGCAGACCCACCGTAGAGCTCCAAAACGGCTGTTATAAGAATGATTTCTACACTATCAAGATTTAAGAGACCTGCTTTAGTTGAAGTTTAAAGTCTTCTAACTCATCAATTTATCAAACAAAAATGATTAGAATGAAAACATGCTAATTAATAGTAATTATAAAAACTCTACCGGGGGCTGCAATTATGCAGCCGACTGTACCTATCCATCATGTGCCTATCCCATGGTAATCCTAATTATTTCCTATGATGCCTGCGGAAAACAAGGGCCACCTACCACCTTAATTAAAAACTAAAAATCTCGTAAAAAAAAAATAAGGAACACTACAAATATTTGCTTTATTGTCAATCTTCTATTTCCTCTCTATAATAATTCTTATATTTATAGTACTTAGAGATAGTATAGACTACAGATAGCTCAACTCACCCTTGACGATTGAAAACAACTGCCGTCAGCTGGTGCCACCAATGGTGTGCGCTGGCCCTGACTCTCCTTCAGTGAAGAGAAAATGGCGCCACCACACGAAAATATGCCCGTCCATTCTTTAATCGCAGTAAGTAAGATAATAATCGTACTAAACATAATATAGAGTGTTAGGTACTTAGTTTTTATTTACTCCAGATATCGCACCTCCGCTCAAATAGTGTCATAACTCAAAAACAATATTATTTATTACATATATTCAGAAAACCAAATACACCATTTTATAAAGCCTAAAAAAATCATTCAAATCTACTGAAATGTTCATAATAGCTAATTCTATTAGTTAACAAATTAAGACTAGAAAACCGGAAAAACAGACTATTTACTTTAGACACCTTTTTCTCGACAGTTTTCTTTTTTGAGATATGACACTATTTGAGCGGAGGTGCGATATCTACATTTCATGTTTCATCTAAGTTGGTCCGGCCGTGCACCAATATATTTTTCTTAAGAAAAATATATTGGTGCAATTTTCTTAAGAAAAATATATGTGCGCTAATTGACATTGCTCTTACGGTGAAGGAAAACATCGTGATGAAACCCGCGGCTTAGTTAGCTCCAGAAGTATTGACAACTTCTCTCCTCTGGACATGGTCGACTAAGCTGAGAGGGTAGGTGCTGGGCAAGCCTACTCCATCCTCACGCAAAAAGGACCCAATAAAAGGGTCCAATGGCGGAAAACAGCCTTTATACAAATACAAGTACTGTTTCTAAAACAAACAAAAAAAACGTGTGGCACTCGGGGACTGCCGCAGTAAAGCTATTACATCGTGCGAGATTCGTACAGTCGTACCTATACATACAAGTTAAGCGAACGCTCGGCCGAGTTACATGGTAGGCGGGGTACCTAACCTAACACCCCCCGTGTTAGGTTTTATTTTCGTTACGGAATTTGTTGATTCAGTTGCCGCGCTCAATCCCCGCGATAAAAGCTATGCAATAGCTTAAAAATCTTTCCTCTTTAGAAAATTAAAGTGTATAATTGTAGATGTAGACTACAAATAGCCCAACTCACCCTTGACTGCCGTCAGCCGGTGCCCGGTGTGCGCTGGCCCTGACTCTCCTTCAGTGAAGAGAAGATGGCGCCACCACATGACAATATAACCATTCTTTACATCGCAGTAGGTAAGTCTTAGTACATAATGTTGTCGTACCAAACTAAATATAGGGTGTTAGGTACTTAGTTTTCATTTAATACGTGTATCTCCCGTGGGAATATCGCCTACGTGTTAATCTAGGTCTCCAGCTATCTACATTCCATGTTTCATCTAAATTGGTCTAGTAGGTACTTTCGGAGCCAATTCGTTACAAACAAATAAAAAAAATCTCACCTCTTTGTAAATAGACATGGAGGATACGATCTTGAAGATAGATAACATTATTTCAAAGTTGAACTATATGTTTGTAGTAAACTGGACCCTGATTCCGTAAGACTTTAATGATGTCGATCGCGAAATACGACTTCATTAGGGCGATTCTCGCTGAAATAGAGATGATGTCGAGTTCGACTAAATGTCGCTTATACAATGTCTAGCGAAAATGTCACTGAAATCTCTATCGTTTGAATTGCAAGTCGAGCGCTGGGCATAGACATTTCGAGAATACGAAAAATCTGTTTCAATCGACATCCGCCATTTTTTTTCGAGATTTCTCTAATTCGACATTATTTCACCCGCCCGAGAATTGTCCTCCTGAAATAGCGTTTACATCTCGAGCGAAACTTTTAAGTCTTGCTCGAGTTTAAGTTTAAAGTCTTTCAACTCTTTAATATTATTAGAATAAAAACCTTCGAGCTCTACGGAGGGTCTGCAATTCTGACTCCGACCGTACATACCTATCATTTTTCCCCCTCAGTATATCAGAAATTCGATCATTAAATAACAAACCTAAACATTAACAGGTTTAACAGGTAAGTAGTTAATAAAATATTATGTAGATACATACTTACCTAATATGTACTAGATAATATGAGGTTTATATTAGTTCCAACAGATACACACTCAAGACCTTGATTCCGTGAGACTAGATGATGATGTCTATCGCGACATACGACTTCAGAAATAGCATTTATTTAAGAAAATATGGATAGAAACCACACCAAATAGATATTTAAGGATACAAAAGCCCAATAGTTTGTGTACATTTTTAAATTTTCACCTTAAGAAATATTTATAAAATTATTTGACCATTCAAACGTGAGACGAGTCAAGTTGTCTTATAGAATTACGGCCCAGATTCAGTTTATTTTTTAAACAATTTCAACCCGCTTGATAGATCGCTGGAATCAAAACCCAAGATTTCTTAAATAAATAAATATTTCAGGACATTCTACACATCGCCATCTAGCCCCAAGCTAAGTAACTAGACTTGTGTTATGGGTGCTAGACAAGGGATATACTACTTATATAATTATCTTTTGTAAATATGTAGTTATTATACATAGAAACAACCAGACCACAGACAAATATCTAAGCATAAATACTTGTCTGAGGCGGGAATCGAACTTGCAACCCTGTGTTTGGCAGTCCGACATGGTGACCATTGTGCCAACTGGGTCGTCAACTGGGTTCAAAATCTACGAAGTTTGTAAATACGTGGTATGAGCTCAACAGCCTTCGCCTTCCCAAACAGTAATTAAATGCAACAAAAAAATGGAATTCTCTTGGCTAGACCAACATAGCTGCAAGGCTGCAACTCCTTACTAGGTACCTACCTACTTAATATTTACGATCAAAGTGTAGGTACCAAAGACAGAATATCTAACTCAGAATAGAGGTTACCGTGTGGGCAGTTAAATTCCGATGACGTGATAACGCGTGCCGTAAGTAGGTACACTCGTGCCTTACGAGTCGCCTCATATCGGCTGGACTGGCTTATCAGGCAGGCAGGTAGATAGCAACCGGACTCTACTTAGAAAATAAGTACGATCTTTACATTGTTTGTGGCCTAGGCCTTATTTTGTAACATAATATCCACTTTCCAGAACATTCACTGGATTATTTTTATCAATTTGACCATGACACCGTGACCTTAAAGAAGCCATAAAGCGAACAAATTTTATGTTACTTTTGAGTGTTTTTCACCTAACTAATATTTTAGGAACGCTTACCTAAATTACATCTAATATTATAAAGCTGAAGAGTTTGTTTGTTTCAATGCGATAATCTCTGGAACTTAGGTTCGAATTGAAAAAATATTATTAAAACGTTAGGCTGCGACCAATAGGAGCGAAGAATCAGTGGGAAATGTGAAAAAAAACGGGGAAAAATATTCACCTTTGAAGGCTTCCGTTGTTTGTTTGTATGCGCTGCTCTCTGGAACTGCTAAATCGAATTAAAAAAATATTTTTGTGTTGGATAGTCCATTTGTCGAGGAAGCCTTTAAGCTATAAACGATTAGGCTGCGACCAATAGGAGCGAAGCATCAGTAAAAAATGTTGAAAAACAGGAAAAATTATTCATATTTGAAGACTTCCGTTGCGTGTATGATCCGTACAATGACAGTAACATGGGCTACTTTTTATCCTGATATTTTCGCGGAATCGGGACTTACGCGAGTGAAACCGCGGGGACAGCTAGTAAGTACATAAAGTCAATGTTTTTTTATCTGTGACAGACTTAGTGTGAAGCCAGGAAACTTCTTTCACCCAAAGATAATAATATATTATTACTAGCTGTCCCGGCAAACATTGTTTTGCCATTAACAGAAAAAACTAAAGAAAACAAAATAAAAAATAGATAGTAGCCGATTCTCAAACCTACTCAATATGCTCACAAAACTTCATGAGAATCGGTCAAGCCGTTTCGGAGGAGTACGGGAACGAACATTGTGACACGAGAATTTTATATATAAGATGGAATTTATCATAATTAAACAACTTTTATACAATTATTTCAAATTGATGTTATCGACATCTAGAATGATAAACTCTCTTTATTAAAATCACTTCTAAATGAAAAAAGACTAATTTTCAAGTTGCCACAGAATCCGAATACATATTAAGTATTAAAATTTATCGAGACAGTAAAATGTGTTGTGCTTAAAATTCTCAAAATAAATGTAATTCTGGTTTTATTGCATAACATAGCTCTCACCTTAGACTCTCTCTTCCAAACGTACACCTTTCAACGAACGATATGCATCGAACTTCATACTGTAATTTAAAATTTTGAACGAAAGCAAACTGAATAATATAAACAAACAAAAGTACTTCACTCATATCAAGTACCTAATTATCTAAAATTAACCATATTAGTTTAAAAATAAAGTTCATTTTTGGTTGCGTAAAATATTCTAATCTTTACAGTCTGAACATAGGTGCATACCGTGTTACAAGTCCGCATACCATTGCATTCGTTGACAGCTGAACCCGCTTGAAAAAATAATCGAGGCAGTCTTTAGAAATATCTTATCTATGACGCCAGTGTTTACTATAAAATTGAATTTCTCATCTATGAAACCAGTTTTTATTGTGCCAAGGAAAAAATAGTGTTAATTACACTGACAGGTATGTTTTTTAAATATTAAAATTAGAGAAGAGTAATAAACTCATAGCATCTATTTTGTTTTAAAGTGATACTTTACACGTTCTAAGCAATTTATTAGGAATTTAACATTTCGGGGAAACTTTGTGACAAATTCGATGTAGGTAGGTACCTACCACTAATGTTCTCAGATATGACCCAAATCCCCAAGAATTGTGAAAGGATGCCTATTTTATAGAAAACTTTACATTTCGGGGAAACTTTGTGACAAATTCGAAATAGGTACCTACCACAAATGTTGTCAGATATGACCCAAATCCCCAAGAATTGTGAAAAGATGCCTATTTTATAGAAAACTTTACATTTCGGGGAAACTTTGTGACAAATTCGAAATAGGTACCTACCACAAATGTTGTCAGATATGACACAAATTCCCAAGAATTGTGAAAAATACCTATTTTATTTATTTTTGGGTTACAAATAAATAAGTTTGTGTATTAGAAAAACAAAAAATGCTGGTTCCTTCGATTCTTATTTTGTCTTAAAGTATACACCCCATAATGACTGATCTCCATAGTGTCCATACTGTATTACCTCATATGTATTCTGTGACCTCAAATCTATTATCAGATTGTATATTGTTTGAACAGTAATCAAAGTAGGTAGGTAAGTACGTGACTCACAAACTAGCACCCTGTTATTTTTAACTCAATTACCAAATTTTAGAAGTCTATTTTGTTTGCATATATTCGTGTTAAAGTAAGCCTTATTATCATACTATGGTCTACCTTAATAAGGCCTAATGACGTAGTTTTTAAAATAGATTTTGTTTACGGTAAAATATATAGAGAATTTGAAATCTTAATAGAGATGCCATACGACATATTTTTTTTATGTTTTACGCAGCAGCGTGACAACTATGCTCAGAACATAAACATTTGACGCATTTGAAACACTGAACGATTTTTAACAAATACCTAAATATTTTACGGCAAGTTACTGATCCGGTCTACTTCTGGTAATATATTTTGACAGTCTTTGTAGAAATGGGTATTTTTTGTATTTTTTTTACTAATTGATCTTATAGGTTTGAATTCATTTTGTTGATTAGGAAATACTTAACCTACCTAAAGTTTTTATTGAAACGGAGTTCCTTATGTTTTAATTCATTTTTCCCTTAACTAGGTCTTATTACTCGCACCTAACTTAGGTAGGTGATCCTCAAGTACATACTCGTAGATTGCGTGCAAAAAAATGATCCTCCCTGTTGGCTTCTGAATAGCGGTAGGGTGCGCGTGACACGGGGCCGTGCTGAGCAAGCGCAGTGCGTCTCTGTTGGATTTTTTCGCAATTTCACAAACATTGCTGAAGCTATTTTGATGAAATTTATGAGAAAAGGGCACCGGCGCTCTCTCCATACAAACGTAGTCGACTGTTTTCTCCCTGGATAAAATTAGACCAAATATTTTTGTTGCATAAAATTTACAACTGCCATGACCATGCCCCCTATGTTTTTTTTTGTTTTTGAATCTTAATTTCTATGATAATTAGAAAATGAAAAAATTAAAACATAGGGGCATAGTCATGGCAGTTATAGGTTTTGGAACACAAAAATATTTGCTCTAATTATCCAGGAAGAAAACAGTTGACTACGTTTGCATGGAGAGAGCGCCGGGACTCTTTCACCTTAAGGCGCTCTTCCAGTACCGTGTGTAGGTATTCACATTACCTTAGCCCCCGCTCTCAAAAACGTAGCGTGCTGCGTGCTAACTGTTATATTTGATCGATATGCAAAACATTTTAGCATTATTATCCACAAATATAGTTCCTAGAGAGGTCAAAACCTATCATTTGATTCATTTTTTGAAACAAACGTTAACTATTTTTGAATAAAACCCGATAAACGATCTAATTATTATCTGTTTTCTAACATGTTTTTTATCGAACGAAGTTGTTCATATCATGTTTTCAACCACAATTAACAAAAATATGGTTATTAAACTACAATATCCATTTATATCCAAATAACAAAAAAAGAGTATTTGATTACTTAGAGTTGCTTAAAACAAAGGTCGATTTTGGTAGCTTTATTAGCACCTGCCCTTAACCACTGAGATAGTGTGCTTAGTGTATAATACCCCGATATTCCCATGGTATTGGAACTTACGTTGCGAAACTACAACGGGACAAAGATAGCTTATAATAAACCTAAGAATGCTCTTGTCAATCTACTGTGATAAATGTATGCTGTAATGCAAATATTGTTTGACTATTTTTAACCGACTTCAAAAAAAGGAAGAGGTCTATTCGTCTCGTATATATATTTATACCTATTTAATTTTCTTTTATGTATGTTCACCGATTACTCAAAAACGGCTTAACCGATTGAGATTATTCTTTATGTGTTAGAAAGGGGATAACTCAGGAATGGACCCATAAATACATATTTGGCGAGGATCTGATGAGGATCTTCGGAGTGATGAACAGAATTGCACTTCGACAAAGTTTCAAGATCTACCCGTAGACTCGGCCCTTTTTAACTTCAAGACCCAATTTGCCCATGATTGCAAAATATAATTTAAATATTTTTCTATTTCAGATCATGGGTAACGTCATTTATTCATTAATTTGGCTCTTGTTGCTGATATTTGTTGGATTTTGGATAGCAGGGATAGCTGCTGGATTCTACATAATTATATTACCTTTCACAGTATGCATAGAAGCGTTAACAGTAAGTGAAATATCATTTTCAATACAATTTTTTCTCCTAACATTTTTTGACGTGATAACGTCTAATAAATCAATGAACACTGGCAGCAATCATAGAAAGTGTGACGTCATCGCTCACGTTCCATTATTGACAGGGTCACTTTTGACAAGGTCACCATAGCAACGTCACTCACGTTCCGGGAACGTGAGTTATTGACAAGGTAACCATAGCAACTAAAATACGTTGCTAGGTT
The DNA here is from genome assembly GCA_951213275.1 of Idaea straminata. Taxonomy (NCBI): domain Eukaryota; kingdom Metazoa; phylum Arthropoda; class Insecta; order Lepidoptera; family Geometridae; genus Idaea; species Idaea straminata. Next base: position 6,637,638 of record OX577857.1, on the reverse strand, counting down.
GCCATCAATGTTTTCCTATGGCGTTATCACGTAAAATTATCGTCCGGAAACCGGCTTCACAGACAACCATTTTTTACTGAAAAGAAAAATATATTTTCTAGCGTCTGTAGAGGATTATTCTAACTAAAAAGTGAGCTGTCTATTTAAGATAAACTGTTTTTACCATGTGTATGGTATCATTTTCGGATAAATAAAATATGGAGCATAACTGAAATAAAAAACACCTTTAAAATGTTTACATACAAAATAATTGAATTAGTGCCAAAAATCTTATTTATTGGCATAAATCGTTCAATGTTTATAAATTATGAATGATATCGGTATTGTGTAACAAAAAATATTGTATAATTTTCAGGGGTTAACAGACTTCCTGCTTAAGGTCATGCAATTTCCAAGACACTGCGCTCAATCGATGGTCGACGGAAGCGGATTTTAAACATGTTAAACAAATGACTACCTAATAACTTTTTGTAATAAACTTTTTAATCTTACACCATTTATTTTCATGAAACTTTTTCTAAAGTAACGCTGTATACGTAACGTGATTTTTCTCGTGCCGGACGGAACGTGATATTTTTATATGAAAAACTAGCTTTTGTACGCGTCCGCGTAATAGTCGAAAATAGAACAAGGTAGAATTTCGGAGAATCCTTTCTTATCGGATGCCTACTACATACAAAGAACACACCCTCCAAGTCTCATGTCTCTACGATCAGCGGTTTAAGCTGTGTGTTGATCCGGCAGTCAGTCAGGACAAAGCATTTTATATGTATAGAAGATGTCAAGAAATCATCACGTTTCGTCCGGCACGGTAAAAATCACGTTATGTATGTTTATAGACCACGAACACTTTATGAACGATGCACGTCACGTTTCCGTCCCGTCCGAGGTTTTATCCCGTAAGTATGCAGCGACCTTTAGACTTATTTTGCTTCCAAGTAAAGACTTTTTGTCGCCTTTATTTTAAGTATAGTTACTTAACTATTTTCACAGGTCTTCATTCTTTTAATTCATGTTTGCAGTTTTTTTTGCTGTAAACTTGAAAATCAGCTGTTTTTATTTTATTATTAACTAGCAGCGCTCCGCGGTTTTACCCGCGTAACTCCCGATCCCGTGGGAATATCGGGATAAAAAGTAGCCTTCCTCGATAAATGGCCTATCCAACACAAAACGAATTTTTCAATTCGAACCAGTAGTTCCTGAGATTAGCGCGTTCAAACAAGCAAACAAACTCTTCAGCTTTATAATATTAGTATAGACTAGCTGTGCCCCGGGGTTTCACCTACATAAATCTCGATGTCGGGATAAAATGTAACCTATATGTTAATCTCCAGCTATCTACATACAGTTTAATCGCAATCAGTCCAGCCGTTTTCTAGTTATAAATGGTGTAACTAACACAACTTTGTTTTATATATTATGGTTGTTAATTTCTGTTAATTAATGATACTGATTACTGTTTTTAATCTATGCTTAATTAATAGTTGTTTTTTATCTATACTAATATTATAAAGAGGTAACGTTGGTAACAAGTTTGTATGTATGTTGGGGGTAATCTCCGAAACCACTGAACTGATTTCAAAAATTCTTTCACGAATAGAAACGTAAATTATTAGGGAATAACGAAAGCTATAAATTATTTTCAAAAAAATTGGGATCCGTAAGATTATTGCAATATTGTAACCCAAGGTAGAAAACCCACAACAGTTTTAGCGTGCGCTGTGAAAACTATTGATGATAAAACAAAATAATATATTACAAGTTTGTGGGCCTTATTATTGTCTACAAAAAAGTGAGGCGAATATACCTATCTATTACATCTTAATCTTTTTTTTCGATATTCCCACGGGATCGGGACTTACGCGGGTGAAACCGCGGGGCACAGCTAGTAATAGATATATAGAAGTGTACCTACTTCGACGATAATATATTACTGTTATTATATTAATGTATGAAAATGTATTTTGAAATTTGTAGGTAATGTATGTGTGCGTAAAACAAAAAGTTACAGACAAGTTTTTAAAAATATTAATGTATTTTAAAATTGTTCTTACATGCATGTAAAATAGAGATTATTAATAAAGTGCCATTACCAAGTCTAACATTTAAATTTGTTGTAATTAGAATATTTCGCTGAAGCAGTTCGTAAAATGCTATAGTTATTTCTTATCCAAACAATAAGTGCAACTTATACCCTCCTTAGTCCAAAACTAGGTTTAAGAATAGTCCGAGATGTGGATTTAAACCTTAGATTTAGACACAGATTTATTCGTGAACTATAGTCTAAACACTATCCCTACATAATCTGTAGACCTAAAACCTCGTTTTGGAATAAGGGTATATAAAAATTCCTTGTCGTTTCGAAGCCTTTACTGCTTTAATACAAAAACTTAAGACTTTTTTTTTAATTAAAGCCGTTTGTCCACCCTTCAACTAAACTAAGTTAGAACTATGGTAGGCAAGCTACGTAAAACTAAAAAAACTGCGAGCTAACCTAAACTAAGTTTAGATAGCGGTGGACGGTCGGTTTAGAAAATTTGGGTTTCGAAAAAACAACTAACTTTTCATCTAAAAACATGTCGGATAGAGATCTAAAAACATGTGATAATAAACAGCTTAAATTAAATTAACGGCTTAAATTTGGGCTTTGAAATTACAACGAATATTCATCTAAAAACATATCGATAAAGATGTAAAAAGAAGTAATACTTGACAGTTGTATTTACAGCGACAGGCTTTTAAAGCCGTCGGTGGCTACCGCCTTCTGAAATTTAAAATGTTACTTTAACTTAAAACTTTAAGACATAGATGCCATCCATTTGTCACGCAATTTTAACCATTTAAGCCTGTTCTCATAAATATATTTATTTTTACAAGTCATTTGATATTCAGACTGCTTGAATATCTATAAAGGAGGGGTTTATCTATAAAATTAATTAAACATTGTCAATTACTGCATGCATTTTGTACCTTTTGAAGTTAAAGTTAAGATTAAGTTGTCATTAAAGTTCTAATTGTGTTTACTTGCGTTTATCTTTCTAGTTATTATTATTAATATATACTGACGGACACAAAAACTGCATCAAAGATCAGGATAACTTTCAAATGAATATTTTAATAATATGCAAACTATTTATACTAATCTAAATTGAATCCATATTATTGTACAGACACTCTTGTTGAGTTAAAAATCATAGTACAAGACCACTTTGAAATAAATATTTTACTATTTCAAAGTCGGCTTATAATACGATGCAGGATCAGGTGAGAAATCAACGAAGAAAATTCTCAGTAAATCTATGATGGATCTGGTGAGAAATCAACGAAGAAAGAAAAATCTCAGTAGATCCATAATTTGAAATCTGGATCCAATGACAAAAAAATATCTTACTAGATCCATCCTGGATCTGACCCACGGATCTTCTGAGAATAATCAAATTAAGGTGAAAGGGCACTCTCTCTATACAAACGTAGTCGACTGTTTCCTCCCTGGATAATGACACTAGCACAAATATTTAAGATTTAAAAAACAAAAAATAAGAAAAACAAAACTGGGGCATGGTCATTGGTCATGGCTGTTATAAGTTTTATGCAACAAAAATATTTGCTCTAGTGTCATTAACCAGGGAGAAAACCGTCGACTACGTTTGTATGGAGAGAACCCCCGGTACCCTTTCCTCTTAAGACGATCCCTCCTTTACATCACAGTAAGTATAATTTGTAATTCTAAGTATAATATAGGGTGTACTTAGTTTTTATTTAATACACGTAGAGAACATTCTTGAAGATAAATAATATTATTTCAAAGCTGAACTCTTTGTTTGAAGTAACGTAGCCTTAACGGGAACTTATGACTTATTAACACTGAACAACTCTGACTGATAAGCTTAAAAATTAATCAAAGTTTTGCTTAACAAAATGTATTGTTTGTTTACATGTGGGTAATACTAATAAGGGCCGCCTGTCACCTTAATTAAAATTAAATATTTCGTAAAAATACTTAAAAACAGGTCAATATATATTTATCTTCTTAATTGTCAATGTAAAAAAAACGGTACGTAAATAGTTTTGGACTTAAACAGTGACGACTTAACAAAAAACAGACAGACACATGGACAAGAAAGTGATCTTATTATCTTAAAAATGGATCTTTTAAGTTACTCTGGAATTCCATCTCAGCGCTGTCTATGGAGCGATTTGGAATTATTTTAGTGAAAACAGCGAATCTGAGTGAAGGTCATAACAATGATACTGCGTGTCACACAATATGGCGCTCTTAATCGGACGGCTCTTAATAATATTTTTAGTGACAATAATTAGGTAGTTGACAACTACATTTATTTTTTAGATTAAAACATTAAAATATCTTAATTTTATAACTATAAAACAGCTAGGTACTGACTGTCGCGCTCAGAAACATTGCATTTTTTAAATTTAATTATGGCATCGCACGGCTTGTGCACATAGCCAGTGTCAAGTTATTAAAAAGTTTAGAAATAGAAATGTGCTAAAACAATTAAAGTCGTCTCTGTCAAGTCAGGGGTTATAGTAAAACGGTGGCAACTTTGCCTTTATATTTGGAGGCAACGAGAAGTCAATGTTCAACACTGATTTTTACTTCTACACTTCCACGGAACTAAACTGAATAATATACCACCAGAATCATACAATTCACATCGGATTAAAACTAAGTTATATAGAATAAAAATGCAGCACATGATGGCTCGTTCCTGCCGAAACTAGAAATGTTCCTTGTGAAACATTAATTAAGAAATGCTTTATCGCTCTCTTGTGAATAGCCGGGTTCTGGCTTAACGAGCATCCTCGGACGTTTGCCACGCGAGGATGCTCGCTGAGTCAGGACCCAGCTAGTGACATTCAACGTCAAAAACGTGACAAATCTTTGCCTTGTTAAAGGACTTTTCCTGAGCGCGACATTTACACGTTAATATTTACAATTTCCTTAACTATTATAACCAAAGTACTTAGGGTACCTTAATATAGTTTATTAAACCCTTACATTACGACGTAGACAAGACGAGTTTCAAGTACTTGATGATAATGTAGGCTTGATCACGAAATTGTGTTATCGTGTTTCTAAAACAAATAGAATAAAATACTAAGTTAGCATTTTGTTGTAGCTCCCACAAATGGTGACCGCTAAAATGATGTTATTTTGTAATATTAGCCATATTTAATACTGGCAGCGCTCCGCAGCTCGGAATTAGCGCCCCCGAAAACCTATTGAGCGATAACCCACTCCAAAATCGATGTGATATTTGTCCACTTTCGATCTTCCTCTGTTTCAAGCCATTTTATTTAATTTCATAAGTGGTGACAAAAGGGACAATTCTTACCACTGGTGAATGATATGGAAGTACCACTGCGTTATTTAATCACTGCTAGTCAGTTGGGAAATTGAAGTGCTCACTGACCGTTGGTGGTTTTTGTAGGCCAGTTGGTCCAGAGCGACGGAATTTTCGAAACGCGTTTATGACTCGGAATCGACTGATATTTTTTCTTATAAAAAGTATGTATTTGCATTTATGCAATTTGTACTTTCTAGCTATTACTTTGCTTTATGTATATCGTGTTCTATGTTCCTTGCTGTGTTGTACCAATAAAGTTATCTATTTATATATATTTTATGAGACTTACCTATATTGCAAGCAAAACGTATCTTCCTCCGTTGAATCTGTATTGACATATTTAAGTGTTTCCTTAATGTTTACATCACCATAGTAGACGTTCTTTTTTAAAATACTGGAAAAATCAATGATTAATTAAGCATTGTTTGAATTTCCAAAAGTCGTAAAACAAAAGGCGACCTAATTGGCACAATATTTACAAAATAAAAGTATATAAATAGTATATCCGTTGTCTAGCACCCATAACACAAGTCTAGTTACTTAGCTTGGGGCTAGATGACTATATGTGGAATGTCTTGCAAGATTTGTATTTTTATATTATTAAAAATATTTGTTTAGGTAGAAGTGGCCCTCCGCTTGCGAATATGATTATCAAAAACCTTAAATTAAGAGCCAACCAAATTTTTAGTTCTAAATTTCGCACAGGTGTTAACTGCTCCCGCGCATCTCGCGCTAGATCTAGATTTAGGTCTCACGTCAGATAAATGCCTATAAAAATTGATCTAGACTACCTATCATAGCTCCGTAAACGCCATTGGCTAGCCAGATAATTTACCTATCTGATAGTGTGATGAAACATCAAAATAATAGAAAAACTTACGTATCCAATTCATTGTAAATGTTTTCTATTCGTGGGAATAACTTTATTGCTATGCTTTTTGAATCTTCTCTTTTTGATGAATCTGACCTTATTATTGAAAGGTTATTGCTGAAATCATAACACGGTGAGTTATAATTACTTACATTAATTGCTAAATATATTTTGACACTAGCAGTACACTGCGGTCAGGCGCGTAAGTCCCGATTCAGTGGGAATATTGGAATAAAAAGTAGCTGTGCTACTTACAAGGATTTTGTGTATCCTTATAACAAGTTTTATCAAAATCGATCCAGTAGTTTATAAGCTTATTCGTTACAAACATTTTTTTTTCTTTTTAATATTTTTTATTTACATATGACTAGCAGCCCTCCGCGGTTTCACAGGCGTCCCAATTCAGTAGGAATATTAGAATATAAGGTAGCCTGGGTTACTTCCGAGGATTCAATGTATCCTCATTACAAGTTTTATCAAAATCAATTCAGTAGTTTATGAGCTTATTTTTTCCTCGTATTAATTTGTTTTTTTTTTACATTTTATAGGTTGGCGGTTGACCACTATCACACCTGCCTGATGGTAGGTGACGATGCGGCCTATCACTCTCGACTTAAAAACCCCCAAATTGTACACGTTGAGAAAGACAGACGCAGGCAACTGATTCCATTCCCTTGCAGTACGAATAAGGAATGACAAAGCAAAACGCTTAGTGCGGACGTCTGGAATTTCCACAATGAATCGGTGCCACATATCAGTATTAGGCTGCTTGTCCACAGAACCGGAGCAAGGTAGCGGTGCGGCGTTTTTACATACATTGTGCCCCGCAAAAACTCCGTGTGCGGAGTTTTTATGCAATTCTATAGGTAGAAACAGCTCCGCTCTTGTGGGCAGGCAGCCTTAGTGACGAAGAACAAATTATTGAACACTTACATCACATCTGCAAAAGTATCCTTTATAGTCCGTAACTGCGGGTCTCCAAAATACCATTTAAACTTATTGAATTCTTTGTTATTGGAATTATCATCAAAATGGACAGTTGCATCTTTAAACGTATTATCATTTGGAGTAAATTTTGTTGGTTGAGACATATTGAAATGGAATCCATCATCTTCACAATCATCATCATCATCATCTGAATAAGGTTCATCACAATCATTGAGCTCTAGAATGCTACGTGCTTTGTTAATTCTCGCTTCGAATTCTGGACAGACTTTAAAATTTATAACAAAATTCGGTTGACCAGATGAAGACACGATTTCCTCATCATTTTTAGAGTTTTCCTTATTACTTGAAGTATCATTATCACGTTTATTATCAATAGTTTTCGGTAACACTGGTAACGGTGATTTCACCGGACTATTTACAGGACTTCTAATTGTTAAGTTTGAGTAAGCGGGAGAGGTAATAGTGCTTGGCGAAGAAATACTTCTCGTAAGTTTTAAATTTGATAAGAAATCATTTTTGTTTATATTGGAGCTTTTACTTTGGGAAATTTCCGGTATCTGAAACATAGGAAAAATATATAAGTAATATTCGAATACAAATGACTTAAAGACAGTCAGCAATTAAATACATGACACTACACTAGAAACACACTTCCGACGTTTTCTTGGATGAGCGAGTATTGTATAATGACTCATTCTCCGCTTTTTTGTTGGTGTTGGTTCTCTTTGGATAGCGATTTTGTGGTTTCTTTGGTGTCGAGTGTTCCTGGTTGGGTCTGAAGTTCGACTCCGTTATGTCTGAACCTGTAACATATAAAATAAATAGTAAGAGAAATAAAAATAATAGAAGAGGTAAGAGAAATAAAAGAAGAGGTAAGAGAAATAAAAGAAGAGGTAAGAGAAATAAAAACAAAAAATTCGCGATTAAGACCCGGGGAAATAATAAGTAACATAAAATTGACAAGATTTTCATACATAACTTAGAATAGGGTCCTGTAAAAACGGGACCCTATTACTAAGACTTCACTGTCTGTTTGTTTGTCTGTCACCAGGATGTATCTGATGAACCGTGATAAGTAGACAGTTGAAATTTTCACAGATTATATATTTCTGTAGCCGCTATAACAACAAATACTAAAAACAAACAAAAGAAATTAAGTGAGGCTTCCATACAACATGCCACGGAACCCTTCGTGGGGAGTCCGACTCGCACTTGGCCGGTTTTTGTTGTTAGCCTATATTGTCCCACAGCTGGGCAAAGGCCTTCCAAGCCGTGCAGTCCTAGGCTAGCCTGCATCTAATGCATTGAAATTGTCGCGACATCTTTTTCAGGGTCGGCCTCGACTTATAGTCAAAATCACACTTTTTTTCACTTCTTCTTGCTTCTAGGTATATTTTCTGTCATTTTGACATCTTGAGATGACGGCGCCATTACCTATTCTTACAAAATGCGATAGTTATCTACAATACCTACTTACTTGTCGTATTAGATTCGTGTAAACCATCGCCAAATACGTCACTGCAACTGTTTTCCGTATTAGCGTTCTGAATATCATACAATAACACCTTCAATGATTCTTTAGCCGCGTGTATGTCAACACAATTACTAGAAACATCCTAAAAAATAAAAATAACGATATTAGCAAAGAGTTTAGATAAGCTACATCCGCCTCAGAATGTTAAACGTTATGAGGCATTTTACGTCAACATTCGCTTGATTTTTTGGAAACCCCTTGAACAGATTTTGGACAAAAATATCGATGCGTTAAACTCACGGCTTGTGCATTGCCAGTGTCAGTGCCAATTTTGCATCAAGTTATGGCCCAGTTTTTAAAAATCTGGCACAAAGTGATCAAAGTCCAAGTCACGGGCTGTAGTTAAGCAGTAGCTACTTTACCATAACTATGTAAGACATTTGAAGGAAACGAGAAAAGTTAATATTCAACAAAGATTTTCATTTAAACTTTACTTGTGCACTTTTCCGCGAACTAAATACATAGAATAATCTTTACTTATATAATAAAGAGGAAACATTTGATTGTTTATTTGAAACGAATAGGCTCCGAAACTACTGGACCGATTTTGATGAAACTTGGTATGAGGACACATTTATTCAGTGAGTGTCATAGGCTACTTTTTATCCCGATATTTCCGGGATTGGGAGCTACGCGGATGAAACCGCGGAGCGCTGCTATATTGTATAAGAATTAAATAAGGATTAAGTAAACTCGGTTTATAACTAAGTCTCCTTGCACCATAGAGACTAGACCCAGATGTAGTGGATAAAAGAGAGTGATCATTTGCCCTGCAGTAGGACATAATGGGCTAAAAATAAGATAAAATATTACCTGTAGGGTCTCAACTAAATATATGCCGTAACTATACATCTCCATAAAGTCTGATGGTGGCAAGGTAAGTGGGATTTTCTCTGAAATTGCACAAAGTTCATTAAAGTATAAATATGCATTAATAAAAAAGGAAAACTGAAGTATTCGTTATCATACCTTTATCGTCGCTTATTTTGTAAAGGATAAATGATAATTTATTAGCTGCATTTACAACGTTAAAGTAATTACTGTATTTCTTTATAATACATCTTGCAGCCTCATTTAAGTTCCAAGGTGGAGGATATTCATCACTTTGAAACGGTGGTTCTTCTTGTAATTTCTCTTTAAGTATCTCTTCCATTATTTGGACGAATCTAGATACCCATTCATCGGATCTCAGTCTTAGCACCTCTTCCATACTAGGACCAGCAATAGTAATCATTTCGACATTCTTTAAGACAATATTTTTATTCACCGGTTTGGCGGGAACTTTATGAACAACGCTATTGACATTGTATAGAGTAGATGTGGAACTATTAGTTTTATTTACACTTCTATGTGAGGAGCATTTACTCTCCTTATCTGTATCGCTTTTAGAATTTGGTAGACTATCAACCCAACTTTCCGTACTAGTCTGTCTGAATATTTCCTCATGTATCTTTGTGTTTTTTTCAGCTAAGAAATTAGGCTTCGTTTTAACTTGCTCACGGTCGATGATAGAAGACATGACTGAATTTGTATTCGGTATCACAAATGACTTTTTTGTATGTGTCTGATTAGTATCCTTTTGCTTGGATTCTGTTACTTTTGGAATTATATCTTTGTCAGCATTTTCTATTATTTTTGCCGCAATATTCGTTGTATGTGTCTGATTACTATCATTTTGCTTGGATTCTGTAACTTTTGGAATTATATCTTTGTCAGCATTTACAATTATTTTCGGCGCAATATTCGTTGCTTTTTCAATTGAAACATTTGAGGTTGTTTCTGTTCGATTATTACTATTGTTGCTAACTGCTCTATATTTACGCCATTTGAATTGCTTTTTATCTGTTGTTTCTTCAATTTTAGCTTTTTTCATCGGATTAGTACGGTTAAGCCGTATCTCTCTTTTCTTTATGGTATTTTCATTTCCTATAGCTGTATCTGCTGTAACTTCAATATTTATGTTTGAGAAATTACAATTATTTTCGTTTACTTCCGTATCAATTTCTGTTTGGACTGCAGAGTCTACAGTTTGTTTGTTTGCCGGCGGTGAAAATATAGTTGGTGAACTTGAATCTTTTGTTCCTACGTAAGCTACCTTCCTTTCAACATCTGTAACGTCTCCTTCAACATTTGTTACAATTTCTTCAACATTTGTTGCCTTCCTTTCAACATCAGTTACTTCTCTGATATTATCATTAGAATTCGTTTTTACATCTATTTTAAGATTATTTGGAACTATAATTTTAATGGCACGAGTAGGTGAGGAAAATTTGGCTTTAGCATTCGATAGAACTTCTTTGAACTTGCACAACGAAATTATTTTAATCTTATTATTATTTCCCTTGAACTTTCTCTTTTCGTTTATTTTCGACACTAAAATCTGAAAGATTTTTTTACAATTAAAAAAGATGTTCTAAAAATATTTATTAAGGAAAAGTGAGTATCCAAAAATTGCACCGCGGCGAGACTTAAACTCGCAACCCTACTATATTACCAACTGTATACCGTACAGGTGCGTTACATGGTCACATAGGTTTTTGGAAAAATATTTCCATTTCCAGCAATATTAAAGGTGCAAGCAAAATTCAATATGTTTCATCAAATAAATTATAAGTAGGTACTAGTAGGTATAAGATACTTACAACATTACTGTTATAGTTTTCTACTAATTTTTCACAAGTAATACAAGTTTTATCCCAATTTTGGAGATTATTTTCCTTGATTTCTTCTCCTGGAAACATTTTTTTAGTCATTATAGTTATAAGCATAGTTTTCTGCCCTTTTCTATTTTCTTTTTTTGAATTTTACATTAATATAATAAAGTGGAAAGATTTGTTTGTAAAAAATAGGCTCCGAAACTACTGGACCGATTTTGATGAAATTGATAAAAGGATATATTGATTCATTCGGAGTATCATATATGTTTTTCATCCCGACATTCCTTCGGGATCTGATCTTAAGCGGATGAAACCGCCTGGCATTGTTAGTGGACATATAAAACAACTTGATATACTAATTTCGAAGAATCACACCTATAGTTAACACAAATTGCAATGCAGGCAGCTTTTGATAAAATCTTGACTTTATAAATTAAATAAATATTGCAGAACATTCCATACATCACCATCTAGCCCCAAGCTAAGTAACTAGACTTGTGTTATTGATGCTAGACAATGGATATACTACTTATATACTTTCTTTTCTTTTTTATAATACATAGAAACAAGCAGACCACAGACAAATATCTAAGCATAAATACTTGTCTAAGGTGGGAATCGAACCCGCAACCCTGTGTTTGGCAGTCCGGCATGGTGACCATTGTGCCAACTGGGTCGTCAAGAGTCGTCAAGGGTCGGAGTTTGTTTATTTAATTGTTTGTTCACTCTTCACGATCAAATGACTGGACTGATTTGAATGAAAATAGGTATAGTAGTAGGGATGGAGAAGGACATAGGATACTTTATCGGATCGGGACTTACGCAGATGAAACCGAGGCGCGCAGCTAGTAAATCAAAATGTTTGAATTGGTTCATACATTTGATAGTTCCTATGCAACATTGTATTTGTGGTTCTTACGCTCGTATCCACAAACAGGACTTAAGTTGCTCTTGAATAAGTGAACGCACTGCGCTAAATGCGGCCCTATGATTGGTCAATTTTGTGCTGCTCTCTTCTCTCTAGCAAATCAGCGTCTTATTTGCGACACTATGCGTTCGCGCGCACTATGCAATCTCATAGGGTTGATTGTGAATACGGGTGTAAGAGTAAGAGGTACTTACCCAAATATATTAAATGGGAATCAATCTTCTGTGAAAGGAATCTCACAATTCTTCGTACACGCGCTTCGCCGTTTTTGCACGCGTCAGACTTTAATTCCGACATTACGTGATGAGGCACTACTAAACGGAAATTCGGATCTGAAACAAATATAACACATATTTCTGAAATATTTATTTAGACTAAAATAAAAAAAACGTAAAAAACCCTAAAAAAATTGTATGTCAGAAGAGGCTGTAAAGGTTAAAAGCCTGCCCTTTTGGGAGTATAATTAACAAAAAAACAGTAGTAAACATAACGTAAAATTCTTAAAAACATATCAAAAAATATTTACTTTATTCTGTTTTTAGTATTTGTTGTTATAGCGGCAACAGAAATACATAATCTGTGAAATTATCAACTCTCTAGCTATCATGGTTCAGATACAGCCTAGTGACAGATAGACAGACGGACGGACAGGGAAGTCTTAGTAATAGGGTCCTGTTTTTAAACTTTAGGTGAGGAACCCTAAAATGGAGAAAACAGCTAAGATGTTTACCATATATCTATACATGAAATATTTGATTGTTTGTTGATAGGCTTTGAAACAACTGGACCGATTTTGATGAAACTTGATATGAGGATACAAAGATTCATTGGTAGTGACATACTTTTTATCCCGATATTCCCAAGGGATCGGGAGTTACGCGGGTGAAACCGCGAATCGCTGCTGTTTCATTAGAAAAGTAAATTGAGACATTTAGGTACTAACCGTTGCTGACCAAATTATCGAAAAACACAAATTCCTTAAGAATTATGTCCTTATCAACCACAACATAGCAATCATCTAATTTAATTGTGTCTGCGGTTAGTTGGTTTTGAATTTCCTCTTCTTCAAAACCAGAGAATTTGGGTTTACAATTCTAAAAACAATAACATTATAAAAAACTGGCCAAGTGCGAGTCGGATTTACGCACGGAGGGTTCCGTACCATGATGTTTGGGAGATCCACTAAATTTTTAGGGTTCCATACCTCGAAAGGAAAAAACGGAACCCTTATAGGATTACTTTGTTGTCCGTCCGTCTGTCTGTCAATACCTTTTTTCTCAGGAACGCGTGGAGGTATCAAGCTGGAATTCATATCAAATACTCAGGTCTACTGTCCCTTGTTTTTATTGTGTTTTATTGTCAGAAATACATAATCTGTGAAAATTTCAACTCTCTAGGTATGGTTCATGAAATACATCCTGGTGACAGACAGATGGACAGGACGGACAGACAGTGAAGTCTTAGTAATCGGGTCCCGTTGACCCTTTGGGTACGGAACCCTAAAAATATATACCTACTTGTTAAAAACATGAAATTACGTATATAAGTACATTCCTTTTTAATTTATGCGATTCAAACCTCAGGATGTTTAAGGCTGGGTCAAATTACAAGTATAATTTCAAGGAATGTTTGGTGTAAATATATTTAATACCACATTGTCCAAAACATCTATTGTTTCTCAAATATTGGGCTAGAGTTGCCTAGCACTAATATTATAAAAAGGAAAGACTATTAGTTTGTCACGAATAGGCTACAAAACTACTGGACCTATTTTGATGAAACTTGGTATGAGGATAGAGGCTATATTTTATCCCAATACATAATATGTCCACGGGATCGAGAGTAACGCGGGTAAAAACGCAGAGCGCTGCTAGATGTCTATATACGTCTATAGGGTTAGGAATAGTATATTCCATTAGGTATATATGCTTTTTTCCGCAACTAGACTTCTTCAGTTCGGTCCTTTTTGCGTGAGTGACTATCCTCTCAGCTTAGTCGGGCATGCAGAAAGAACTTGTCAATACGTCTGGAATCAACTAAGTCACGAGTTTCAACACGATGTTTTCCTTTGTAATAGCGCACTTAAATTTTCCTAAGAAAATAAATCATTGGTGCATGGCCGGTCAGGATTCAAACCTACGACCTTCGGAATGAAATTCGAGGTATCTACCAATTTACCAACACTGCTCCTGCAATACCATTAGGTATACTATGCTTATTGCTTACCTTATTTGTTAAAGGTTCTTCAGAGTCATTGGAATTAAAATATTCTTGTGTGTAATGAAGCGAATTTGGATAATTTGCTGAAAATAAAACAATTACATAAACGTGAATATGCAGCTGTGTAAATTTTGTATAGGTACCAACCAACTTTTATGTTGTTTCATTCTACTTAAAATTTAATATCTATAAAAAGATACATAGCTTTTTACAATTTCTATAAATCATCTGCACTTATATTATAAAGAGGAAAGATTTTTTAATATGTTTGTAACAAATAGGCTCCAATTGGACTGATTTAGATGACACTTAGTATCTGGATAGCTGGAGACCTGGATTAACACGGCTACTTTTTATCCCGCTACGCGGGTGAAACCGCAAGCGCTGCTAGTTATTTTTATTAATGTTAGTCCCACAATCTCACATCTCACTTTTTCTCTATAAATCAGACAGGGACCCACGATTAGGAACACCTGAAGCATCCACTTTATCTATGCTTATATTATAAAGCTGCAGAGTTTGTTTGTTTGTTTGAACGCGCTAATCTCAGGAACTACTGGTTCGAATTATTTATTTTTTTTGTGTTGGATAGTCCATTTATCGAGGAAGGCTATAGGCTAATTTTCATTTCGATATTCCCACGGGATCGGGACTTATGCGGGTGAAACCGCAAAACGCTGCTAGTCTGCAATGATATTATGAAGAGGAATCATTTTGGTAAGGTACTACTAGCTGAACTGCCTTTGATGAAACTTGGTATCAAGATAAATTGAATCGTTGGGAGTAACATAGGCTACTTTTTATCCTCATATTCGAGGTATGAGACTGCTGCTTGGGTTGGCTGGAGTAACAGCCGAAGGTCACGCGCGATGGGCACAATTATGCCTGAGTACGGAAAATCAGAAGCCCTAACCTGAACCTGAGACCGCTGCTTGTTGTTTATATTTAATACTAGTGTACATTTCAAAGAAGTGTCATACTTACATTCACTAGCACTTCGTTTCCTACATAATTTCTGTCTTAAATCACCACCGCCTGGTCTATAACTTTTTGAATTTTGAACATTGTGCCTTTGGGATTGCTGATTATTATAAAATGTTCTTCCTCTAAGATTAGAATTGTTGTATGGTACATTGTACTCTCCATAACTCTGATATGTGAAGGGTAATACATTTTGAAGAGCCAGTGTTGTATGTAGATTGTTATTGCCTATTGAAGGATTGAGCATCGGAGCGACAGTGGGCACCAATACAATTTGAGGCTGTTGCACCTGTTGTACAACCCCAGGAGGATTTGTCCAAATATTGCCATTATAACCCCTAGCTCCCGTATTCAGAAAATTGCAAAAATTTGACATTGGGAGGTTCAAATTGCTTCGAGTATTCATGGGGGGTTGATCCTGTGGTTCTGGCAACTCAGGAACTTTTCCTAACTTGTTATGTAGTTTCAGAGTGTGCTTTTTAGCTTTTTCAATCTAAAACAAGAACATACATAATGTAAAATTGTGATTTACATGATGGCCCAGCACTGAACCAGCGAGATGGCCATGCAATAGTTGAAACGTAACTACACGATAACCCCATTCAGCCATTGTTACCCACTTTCTTTGATGTGTGACCGAAAAATGGACACTATGGCCATCCAGTCACCATCCCACGAATCATAAGCCATCAGACACTACTACGCCCTCTACAGGCTGACCCATAATTGTGAGCTACCATGATGGCCTATCATGTAGAGTCAATGACTGATGCTATTTCCTTACCTGATCTTTATTACTAAGATTCCATACGGCTTCTCCAGACTCAGTATTAAAGTAATACTTGAAACCCGGACGGGATTTCGAGTCACAGATAACCCAACTACCAACAGGCATTACAGGAGTTTGAGTCCCAATATTGTCTTTCTTCTCTTTTGTACAAGGAATCATTATCAACACCTGAAAAAAAAAAAGAGTTCAAGGAACAAGGCCTATGTTGTTTTGACTTTCGCACAAGTAGGATCAAGCAGAGATGAGCTTTTTCCTGTCTTATGAAATTAAAAAATGCTATCATCTTATGAGAGTATTATCCTGATTATTAAGATATCAATGGCTATAACTAAAATCCCTTGAAGAGTCAAGGAGAGCCTACAGATAATAATTATGCAACATACATACCCTCTTGAATTAGGATTATACTCCAAGGTCCTTGCATTGCATACCCTCAACGCAGAAGACTGTTCAGCTCAACAACAAGAAGAAATTTTACAAAACAAAAAAAAAATTAGCTTTTGCGATTTTTGTCAGATACATGCCATGGAGTCCATATATTGTACAGCCACGTATTGTACGACCTGATAATTGGAAGCCAAATTGACTTCCAAATATCTGGCTGTACAATCCATGGTTGCGAATTACTGGTCGCGAAATACATGGCTGTACTTTATCTGTACAAGGTGATAATTCAGAGACAGTTATTTGACGAACTTATATTGTACGACCAGATAATTCGCGACCACGTTTTTCGAAACCGGTTTCGAATTAACTGGCTGTGCAATATCGGTACGGTCACGTATTTCGTGTACACGGCTTCGCTGCTATTGGTCGAATTATCTAACTCCCATTGGTCGACTATTTTTGTTTCTTGTTTTGGAGCCTCGTTTACTTCTTCCTCCGGACCATAGACATCGGACCAACTTCATACTCCATTTTTTAACGATGTGTACATGTGGCCAGTGTTGACTATTTCTTGGCCAAGTCTTGCAAATTTGACATGACATTGACGTTTAGCGTTTGTTTGACATTGATTTAAAAATTCGTCCTGATTTGTTTTATCTACTTGATGTTATTTATGCAAAAGTCACAATCTGTTCGTCTGTCTGTTACACTGTGGTTATACTATTAGGCTTTAACCGTTGAACCGATTTTCTTGAATTTTGGTACAGAGATAGACCGGACCTTGTAGAAGGACATAGGCTACTTTTTATCATGAAAAATTATAAAAAATTGTGATTTTGGAGAAGGGTATCGGCTATGAGGGTTTTGAGAGTGCTGTTTTCGATTCCAAGGTTCATTTTTAAATCCACTCTAACATAATTCGCTCGCTTATAATAGACTGACCGAAATCAAAAAAGGTGTTTCTTGGGAAATGAGATGAAACATTTTGACAATCCTGACATATCGCACAAAATTACTTATAAGTTTATGAAAAATGCAGTTAACAAAAAGTAGTTATATTATGCCAAAAATAGGTCGTGAAGTGAAGTGTGTAACAAGACTTAATTGCATATTTGCAGAAATTATGGAAATAAAATAGAGTTTAAAAGGTTTAAAAATATCATCGAAATAGGTCTGTATACTATGAAAAATTATAGGATATTGTTCTAGCACTGGTGACAAATGTTGAAATGAGTCTGGGTTTTATTAAATGTAAAACTGTAGAAGACATTTTTAGGTAAAATCTATATTGGAGAAAATCAAAAATTAATTTTAGTATTTTATGTCTTTTTATTGGTAAAATTAAATAGAAAAATATCAAAACCAATGCAAAACAATTAATTTTAGTACAAATTACTGAAATTCAGCTTAGTATAAGTTATAGCAAGTAGCAACAGTGATTGAAGCTTATATCCATCTAACTAATTTCCTATGAAGTTATGTTCGAGATTTTACTTTTCACTTCTCAAAGTACATTTTATAAGTTACTCATCTATTACTAACTAACTATAAAAGCCTATTTAGCCGTGATAATATTTTTTAAATTCGATAGATATTTTATACTATATTTAAAAACAACCAATGGACCAGGCTGGAAGAAGCCATTTAGCTAGTGTAGGGTCCTTCCTATAGGGAGCTATTCCGGTCAACTATTTTTTTATCTAGATGATGTTTAGCATAACAGTTTTGGCATGAGTAATAAGTTATGATAAGCATAGTGTTATAAACGCATAATGGTTTATTTGGCATAATTATAACATACAATTTTTTTTTTTTTAACATATTATTGTAATCACCATAAATGTAAAAGACATTACTTTTATACTTTTAAATATATTTTATCATAAAAACGAAACGCATAATGGAGTATCCATAACTGTGGTATCCCATAGTTATGGATACTCCATTATGCGCTCCGTTATGCGTAGGATGTAGCAATTTATGAATTTTTTTGAACTTAGTTTTTTTTCGGCGAGTGTCAGAACCGAATTTTGGACTGTCACAAAACCGACATGGATTCGATAGGTCAGGTTAGAACTGCGACATGACGCAAAAAAATCATTTTATTTTTTCATAATAAGCTACGGCCAACATTTAATATTTTAATTTCATAACCCCACACATTGATTCATAGTTAAGTTTATAAACTACAACAATCATATTTAATTATATTCTAAATGGTGTTCTAATAAAATATTCTAAAAAAAATAGCATGAACATTTTATGCTGATATAATATCATAAAAATAAATTATTGCGGAAAAAATCATGCTTAATTATTTGTGCTTTATGAACATTATACAAAATGAATAGTATGCCCAAAAACGTTATGCAAATTTAATTTAAGTATGCCTTTTTAATGTATGCAAACTTTTTAAAACTCCCCCCTGTACCAGCTAAATGGTTGCTTCCAGCTTGACTTTAACAAAAAAAATCACTCAAAATAAAGCTTAATATTTTGGAAACAGATTCCAGGATCAAAAAAAAGGTTTTCCCATACTCATAATATTTAAAATTCAATACAAGACATTCCTGAAAGTACTTATATTGAGAAGTTAGTCTGCTTTATTCAGTTTCCTTTTCGTAAAATTATCGACACAATAAAAAATAGTTGAAATACAATTTTAAACACAGTGCTTTATAGAACTAAAAAAATATGTCTACCTCGTTTTTGGACACAAACAGACGGTAATTTGTGTTTAAAATACAAGCCCGTTTATCCTAAGTTCCAATTTAGATAGTTTCGGAGAAAACAATTTTCAAATTTGAGACTTTTTTTCCGAAAAAAATATTTTAGCTCCAAAAGTGTTTGGGGATTAAAACATTTTTAAAGTGGCTAAAACAGCGCATTTAATGCAATCATTTGCCTCTAGCTTTTATGAAGACGTATTTATTGAAGTTTTTCTGAATTTCACGTTTTATTTTTTCTTCGGAATGCCGCCATATTAGCATCTAATTATTACATCAAATTTAAGCTCTCTCTATACACTATTGACACAAAAAACCGCTTGCTAATATCATGAGGTTTCGAAGTTTTAAACATATAACTGTTTTTATAAGTTTCGGCCTTTAGGGTTGTCACACATTATTTTGTCCGAAATGTTTTTTTAATTCGGTCATCTTTGTCCAAAATGTTTTTTTAATTTGGTATTTTGGACACTTTGTCGTTCACGCCTTAAACTACAGATGTTACGAAGATCGTTTTATCGGAACCGAAGTTGGAGTCAAAGTCTTTAAATTTGTTTTGTCTGTGTTGGAAATGTGAGTCGGAGATGTGTCAAGGGTAGGCCTAATATTAAAAAAACAGGATAACATAGTCTAATAGTTTTACGTTATTTCAGTACAAAATGTAGGGATATAGTTTTTCGCGATTTGTGGAGTTTCTGAGAGATATGTTTCTTTTTCAAAACTACATCAATATAATATGAAAAAATATTTTTTGAAAAATGCCACTTTTATCAGTAACAAAATTTAAAATAAATGCCGATGTTAATCATTTCAAAATAAGGGGAATGTCTCCTAAGAACGTTTTCCCACAGCCACAGCGATTTTAGTACCTGTCCTTACTGACCCAGTTAAATTGAACACCCTGTTAATAAAATGCAAAGGTGACTGACTGTTCTGTAAACGTACAGCTTAATTCAATGGACGGATCAAACTAAAATTTAGCATCTTTTTATTTTATAAACTTCAACCCCTACGCGGATGAAGTCACGGGCAAAAACATAATATATGTAGTATGCTTGTAACTCTAACTACGAAACCGATTGTCCGATTGTGAAAAAAGAGCAGTCCCCCGACGCGAAAATATTTAATCAAAAAAATTGATGTACCTACTTACGTAGGGTCATAACTTCGGGGTTATTTTGTTTTTGCTTTTTGTAGGGTTTTTTTCATAGCTTTTTTTTGCTTGTTTTAGGCTTTTTACTTTAATTCTATTTTAAATTTTTGTGTCGGGGGTTTTTCAAATTTTTTACTTTCATCCTTTTTGAATGGAAGGACTTTTTAATAAGCTATTTGTAATGTGCAAATGATGCCCTTTCATTTGATACCTACTTACATTCGGTTTTTAATCCTGACTTTTGTCCCTCATAACTTTCAGACAACTAAACCGATTTCGATCAAACATAGCTAAGAACACTCCCGACTAATTTACCTTTCATGCAAAAAAAAATTAAAATCGGTCATCCATTCGGGAGCTACGATGCCACAGACAGACAGACACACACACACACACACACACACACACTCACAGACACGTCAAGCTTATAATACCCCGTCGTTTTTGCGTCGGGGGCTAAAAATTGAATTTCTTATAATAACAAACCTTACGGGAAAACGTCACAATTATTTTGAAAAAACAAGCTTAATACTAAATTTGTCACACAAATGTTTATATCATTTTATAGAAAATAAATCTTAAAATTAACATGACTAATGTTAAACTTTTTGTATTAAACAGCCCTATTTCACAGCATTTCCCTTTTTTATGAATAATTTTAATTAACTTACCGTCACACTCATTAATCTATCACTATTTAATAAAATACGATAAACTTGCTATGCCAGTGGCGGGCGCTTGATGAGATCTGCCTTTGTCGGATAATAACCCTAGTAAAAGTCGACGAGAATAAAACAGACAGATGCATTTCAAATGTCAGCTAATTTTGGAATAAGATGTTGTTTAATACGTTTTTGGAGGTGCTGATTCCGAATCCAGGGTCCATTTTTAGATCAGAGTCGACATCTGTCAAATGTCACTCTTGGACAATACGTTTAATACATTTTCTAGTTTCATACATTAGTCTGTCTGATGATAGGTACTTAAAAAATGCAAAAAAAAATCTTCAAAGGGTTATTTTATAAAAATGACATAATTAAAAAAGATTTGTGGAAATACTTAAAATATAGGGACTATGCAAATGAAAAAAGGCTTTGCAGTCCAAGTCTCTCTCTTTTTTGCAAACATATCAAATCTGCAAGATATTCATTATGCAATAATAAAAGAAAACTACGAAAAGCACAAATTTGGACAATTCATAAAAACTATGATTTTATTGTTAATCGATTTCGATTTTATAAGTTGTGAGTTTCACAAAGAAGGCATGACTAACTACTTTCACATCTGCAGCACTTTGATCACGGATTAAAGCCTAATTAATCTCGACTAAGAGCAAAACATTATTCCCAAGGGAGATAATGTTGTATAAAACTCCCAAGGGATTAAAGTGATTTGAAAGTCTCAGCAAATAAGTTTCATTTATATTTTTAGTCATTTGATTGGTCTACAAAAATCTAGCAGACTACGTTTTTTTTTAAATTTTGATTGTTACGATAAGTCTACGCAAATAGGTTTTGCATGAAATACCTACCAAATATCTAAAATCTTGCTGCTACCTCATTTCAAATGACCCAAAAAAAATAAAGTGGTTTTTTCCAATAAGGTCTGGCCACCACAACAAATTTAATTTTTTTGGCGGGATTTAAAAACAGTGTTATCATCAAATATGGCACTCTCTATGATCGATCCAGACAGAACAATGCCGGAATAGAAGAATAGAATAGAAATCATTTATTGTTTAACTGTGTACATTAGCCGATAATAATGCTATAAGTAGTAGACACAACAGTTCACCACACTGGCATAGATAGATAGATAGATAGATAAACACTTTATTTGTACAACACACAAAACATTGAAAATGACAAAAAAGACGAGAAAGCTTATTAACTACGAAATTGTACAAACAGGCGACCTTATCGCTTAAAGCGATTTCTTCCAGGCAACCTTAGGATGGAGAAGGTCTGTTTAGCTTAACTGGTAGGTCGTGTGGTGTAAGGAACACATAATATAATAATAAATACCTACGTAAAATAGATATTATAAACGAAATACTTAAACATAGATATCATACCATACACATACTAATATTTAGCAATACTATTCGTAATGAGAATATACTAAGAATTATTTACATAATAAGAAATAAGTAAATACAGGATTTTGTGAAATGTAAACTTGTACTTATACTTTACTTTTACTACTAAAATTACATCATAATTCGTTTTAACGATAGCTTAATTAATTTTGATTAGATACTTAATAATTTTTACATATTATCATTCAATTTATTAAATTACATTTGTTGGTCAATTTATCATGCAATGTCAAAATGGAAAAAATAAATAATTAAGAATAAAATAATTATCCAAAAAATCAAAACATACAAAATAGTCATAGAATTTGGTAATCTATAATTAAAATATTCATTAAGACTATAAAACGTTTTTCAATCAACCATGTCTTCAAGTTTGCCTTAAATTTAGGTCCATTTAGCATTTTTATGTCAATGGGTGTGTGATTAAATACACGTACTGCAGTGACAAAAGAACTTTTATAAAACATCGTATTATTAACTTTTAGGAAAATGATATCCTGTCCACACCTATTACGTATATTATTTTGTCGTCTATCAGATCTGAGATCAAAATACTCCGTGTTTTTCTTAACAAACACGCAGATTTCCAGGATGTAAATATCAGTCAATGTTAAGAAATATTTATCCTTGAATACTATTCTCAAAGATTCAGTGCTATGCATTCTGTTGATTGTACGTAGGCATTTTTTTTTGCAATACGAACGTTGATTCGAATTTAACTGAATTACCCTAAAAAATTATGCCCGTAAGTAAGTATTGGATACATGTTACCAAAATAAGCACTACGTGTAACACTCTCTGAGTTAACCCCGACAAGTATGGAGAGCAAATAGTAATCACTTGATATCTTATTGTATATTTTCTCAATATGGGCTTTCCAATTAAAATGTTTTCAATATTAAGAAAGTTATTTTCCATGACTAATTCTATGCGCGTTCCTGATTCGAAAATATTAATATTCAGACATTGCGTTCGATAATTTCTCAAATGCATCAATTTTGTTTAAGAAGCATTGACTTTTAAGTTTATCAGCCAATCCAGACTCAACCTGTTCCATTGTTTTAATATTATTGTTATATGTATCAATGATAGTCACTTGTTTTCTATCTGACAAATAACTTTTAAATAATTTTAAAGCAACACCCCCAATACCTGCACTTTCTTATTAGGTTAACAAAATTTCGTGTGAGGTGTATGACGGACACGATAACGAATGTTTATAATAAGAAAATTAAAATTGTATTTTATGAAGATCAATACGACACACGATGACAGATGTTTATAGTAAAGAAAAATAATATTGTATTTTACACAAATCAAAACGATAACACACTATGTAATTCCTAGATAAGGTAATACTATAAAAACCCTGTTTCCCGTCAATAAAGAATCAATTGAAAACCGATAGTACAAGTGTTATTTACTCCGCTATATCCTAACATTACACGTGGACGACGGAGTCAAATGCCTTAGACATGTCCAAGAATAAAGCCACGGAGGACACCTTCTTGTTAATACTCTCCCAGACATCCCTAAGTAATTTAAATATAGCTGAAGTTTTGGATTAAATTTTTTATGTATAACATTATGTTAACTAACCTCTCAACTGGCAGACAAAATTTATTAAATGTAAAATCCCAAATTTACATAATGTTGATGAATTAAGGGATTTTAGCAACCTATTGTAAATTACCATCTCGATAATTACATTACACAGTGCCAACTAGTGCCGTACTGTAATGTATTCATACGATACGTTTCTGAACTGGATACGGCACTATGCTGTCACTGTTGTGTGCGGATCAGCCATAAAGGTCTATCCGTACACAACAGTACCGGCACGTGATCGTCAGTTCCGTACCGTACTGTTCCGTAACGTGCTATTCATACATCTCAGTGTCAGTACCGACATGCGTGCAGTGATTTTTAGTACTCTATCGCTAGGGTCACCATAACTTTCGGGCGCGAGTCCAAATCGCACTTGGCCGGTTTTATATTATTTATGTAAAAAAACGAGAGCGAGCAAAGATATGACTGCGGTTATATGGAAAAGGAATGCACCTAGGAGTCGATCGTCAAAAAACGTGATAAATACGGGCAATATACGGACCACTTTCGTATCTATAAAATGTAAATTCATTTTGATAGAAGTAAATCCATTATTGTCACAAAAACAATATGGCGCAAAAAAAAAAACTTCCACACACTCACTCAGACAGCACAGTTCATAGAGAACTTCATAGAGAAGTTTGATACACTCTGTGGTTTGATAGGTCTATGACAAGCAAGTTGCAAGCAAGTACAACTAAAGGAAGCACACTGGCACGTGATTGGTCATAATCGTTCAAGGTCATGTGTACACGAAATACGTGGTTGTACAATATTTGTACAATGAGATATTGCACGGCCTGTTAATTCGCGACCCGATATTGTACGACCCTTATTTCCATGCCAAGCTGCGTAATACGTGGTCGCGGAATATAGGGTCGTACAATATTTGCACGGACCGTTAATTCGGGACCTGTACACGAAATATCAGGCCGTACAATACCAGGTCGCCAAATATCAGGTTGTGCATTATCATGGTCGCGTATTATTGGCTCCCCATGCCATGCATGCGTCCCAGTGTTGCCAACTGGGTTTATTAAAAGTTAAAAGGTACAAATTACTGACAAAAATAATAGAAGAAAAGAGTTTTGGCGGGAACGAGTTAACAACATGTCGTGCTGCAGTTTTATATTCATGAAACTTAGTTGTAAACCGAGTTGAATTGTATAATTCTGGTGGAATGTTATTCAATTTAGTTCTGTGAAAGTGCACAAGTGTAGTGAAAGTAAAAATCAGTGTCAAACATGAAGTTTTCTCCAAATCTCCTATTAAGGTTATGGTAAACTTGCCACATACTTGCCATCGCTTTAATATAGCCCCTGACTTGACGGACTATGACGACTTTGACTGTTTTGAAACACTTTTGGCCATAGCCTTTGGCCCGATTTATGAAAAATCGGGTCATAATTTGATGCAAAATATAACTTGACACTGGCTAAATGCACAAGCCGTGCGAAGCCATAATTAATAGAAAAAATACCAGAAAATTTATTATTAATTATTCATTCGAGAGTTTTGGCGGGAACGAGTTAACAACATGTCGTGCTGCAGTTTTATTTTCATGAAACTTAGATGTAACCCGAGTTGAATTGTATAATTCTGGTGGAATGTTATTCAATTTAGTTCTGTGAAAGTGCACAAGTGTAGTGAAAGTAAAAATCAGTGTCAAACATGCAGTTTTCACGTTGCCTCCAAATCTCCTATTAAGGTTATGGTAAACTTGCCACCGCTTTACTATAACCCCTGACTTGACGGACTATGATGACTTTGACTGTATTGAAACACTTTAGGCCCGATTTATTAAAAATCGGGTCATAATTTGATGCAAAATATAA
Source organism: Idaea straminata (assembly GCA_951213275.1). Classification (NCBI taxonomy): domain Eukaryota; kingdom Metazoa; phylum Arthropoda; class Insecta; order Lepidoptera; family Geometridae; genus Idaea; species Idaea straminata. The sequence goes on along the minus strand of OX577857.1, from coordinate 6,611,533 downwards.
CTTGACACTGGCTAAATGCACACGTGCGAAGCCATAATAAAAGAAAAAAAAAAAAATTATTCATTCAGTTTTGGCGGGAACGAGTTAACAACATGTCGTGCTGCAGTTTTATTTTCATGAAACTTAGATGTAACCCGAGTTGAATTGTATAATTCTGGTGGAATGTTATTCAATTTCGTTCTGTGAAAGTGCACAAGTGTAGTGAAAGTAAAAATCAGTGTCAAACATGCAGTTTTCTCGTTGCCTCCAAATCTCCTATTAAGGTTGTGGTAAACTTGCCACCGCTTTACTATAGCCCCTGACTTGACGGACTATGAAAATTAGTAAATTCACGTCGTTTTTTATTTATAGGAACATTGGTTTCGATTTTCGTAACAGACAATTGCATTTCGAATTCAAAATAACTTAAAAAACTCATACAATGCTGGCGGGCCGGGCCCAATAACGACGGCCATTAGGGCAAACAAATAATGCCTTCACACCAAACCGCTATAGCGTCTCGGAAACGCGATATTTAACCTAATTTATTGCTGTTGCCCTATGATTTTCCAAAAATGCGCAGTGCATTTTGAGACCCGTACCTATCGATAGAGGGCATTATGGCGAACAAATGTCTTTGCACTAGACTAGGGTTTGGAAATGCACCGCGTAAAAAAAACACTATGCCAAGCTCCCATACTAAATGCCCGGACCCCTTTGAAGTTAGGAACTAAAATAATAAGTTCTATCCAAACCAGTGGTGGTCCTTGACCATCCATGGCTGAATTTTAAAGTGCAGACCTGTGCAGAGTGGGATAACCGTCCGTTTGTGTACGCAACCTCGATGGTGGAGTTGGACTTTCCAGTGTCATTAACTGTCATTTATTCACTTGAGTACCTACTTATTTACCATTGTACTTACCTACATAAAATATTGTATATTTCCTTGATAAGCTTAGCATTTAATTGTATTCTCTTTGATTAAGTATTTGATAAGTATAGTTAGGTATCTGTGTTTCTTTCTGCTCTTTTCTAAATTAATTTTGGGTAGGTATTGATCCCAAAATAAATAGTGTCGCCCGTTTTTTTATTCATTAGTTCATTACCAACATCTTATTATTATTTTGGTGCTCATATCATAATGATACTAATGATAGGTGCTCGAAGAATCGTTAAACTCGCGTTGTTTGTTGTTATGGCATATTTTTACATTGCCATAATCTTTTGGTACACTGTAAATGAGGCTCTGCCGGTACGGAAAGAAACAAGGCTGGATTCCAGAGATAATACTGTAAAATCAAGTAATGATGTAACAAGGTTAGTCATTTTCTGCGTTACAAAATGAATCACACGAACTTCCCAACTGTAGGCGCATTGCATGTTGCAATGCAAGGAAGACCGGCTAAAAATGCTAAAATCCGATTTGAGTAGCCGCGTGTCATTATTTTTCAGCATTCATAATAGTACATTACGATATAAGTGTGGTAAATTGATCTTTGCATAGAGGCGGTTTATGACGCGCGAGCGGCAGCGAGCGTGTTAAAGACGCCAAGATGCAAAGATCAATTCCACACGTATATCGTACGACGTTTTTTATCACAGTTGCGAATAAAAGAAAAGACTTGAAAGGAAAACAAAATAATAATTAACAAAATATTTGTGTTTACATTTTTTAAGGCAATATTTTTTTGTTAATTATGCTCCGGAAAGGCTAGGCTAAAGACTTTTAACCTAAACAGCCTCGTCTGACATACAAAATTTTTTTTAGGGTTTTTCCTATTTGTTTTTGCGTCGGGGGTTCAGAACAAAATACAATGGTAGGTACGGAAAAACAATATATTTAAGTAAAAAAAAAACAAAAAATAAACATAACTAAATTTTACATCGTTTTCTAAGTCATTATCACGTAAAATTTTATTTACTAACTGACTTAACGTACGTTTCACCCTATTTTTCAACTGGACCGTCAAATAATTAGTGATGGAAGTGGTCGTTAAAATATTACAAATCTTGTTTTTCTTCTTATTCACAGACCTGAAAAAGAAAAACCTCAAGTACAGTCACCTTTACTCGCACGAACACAAAAATCAACATCATTGAAAAACTCAACCAAAGAAAGAAGAGAATCTCAGATAGATCTCAAAAATATTGTGTCTGAAAGTCCTGCCATTAAAACGTCTTCAATGTTGGTGGATAAAATATTGAAAAGTATTAGTAAAAGTATTACGCATGAAGAAGAGACTGTAATGCCATTGTGTGATAGAAACCCACCTGATTTAGGTAGGTAAGTTGAAATACGCCACGATTTGACAGCCACCACTAGAGATTTCTTTACCAAAAATTAGATTTTTGTTTAAATTTTTTGAAGGCCCATTGATAAATTAACCTACTTACCTATATATTAATGGCCACTAGCTCGTCTCGGCCAAATTGATAAAATATACATATATTATAGGAAATTGTTTAAATTTTTCGAGCGGGAATTTGGTCATTGTGGCCTAACTTTTTCTATTTGAAAACAGAGTGTTTCTGTTAAAATAAAACTCCACCTATTAGCTCGTCATACGAATTTTTTGGGAAATTTAATTGTACATTAGCGGTATTTTTTGACTTAGTTATAAAAAAAACTAGCTGCACCTCGCGATTTCACCCCCGATCCCGCGGAAATTTCGGGATCAAAACTATCCTTTGTCCTTCTTCATCCTCTAAACTACCACAATCCCGATTTTCATCCAGTGAAGAGAAAACAAACAAACAAGTAAGTATACAAACAATTAAATAAATAAACTTTCGAAGTTATATTATTACTATTATTAGTTAAGATAATATTGTAATTTCGCTTTTATTCGATGTAAGTAGGGCTGGGCTAAGTACCTATAGGATAGGAATCCTATAGGTACTTAATATACGAAAGAGCGTACGTCAAAATGACATAGAGTAATATCCTGTCTGGTGTTATTGTGACTGTACCTTGCTAAATATTTCAGGCACTTTACCACTGCCTATAGAAATAAATGAAACTGACATGAAACTAGATAACGTGAATAAGAAATATCCGGAAGTTTACTGGGGTGGAAGGTATTTCCCTCCAAACTGCATTGCCAGACACAAAGTTGCTATTATTGTGCCATACAGGTGAGATGTAAAAGAAAAAGTTTTTTAAACCGAGAAGTTATCCTCTATCTGTAGACGCAAGAGAATAATTTCTTGTTTTTAGTAAATATTTTTAAAAATAATAAGCAGAATTCTTAATATAAAAATGTGAATTTAAATTAGGAATACCAGCCACTACATATAAGAATGTTTACTAAAACCGAAAACCTAGAATCACTAGTGCCTAGAGGATTATAATTATACTGGTTCTAACCTTTTTAGGGTTCCGTACCTCGAAAGGTAAAAAAACCATTCTTCAGTCAGTCTGTCTGTCTGTTTTTTTTAACCTAACACAGATTGTAGTGTTGTTCTTGTTTTAGGGACCGACAGCTACATTTAGCTATATTCCTAACTCATATGCATCCATTTCTCATCAAGCAACAAATTGAATATGGTATATTCATAATAGAACAAGCAGGTAAGCTCCTTTAATCTTCATACCTACACGTTTCGATATCAACAGACATCAAGGTGAATATACAATAGGTATGTCTCAACTAAGGTATTATACTTTATCACTGGTCAAGGATTGAAATTTTTCCATTTCCAGGTACAAAAGAATTCAACCGAGCGAAGCTGATGAATATCGGTTTTGCTGAGTCTCAAAGACTGAAGGCAGGCGGGTGGCAGTGCTTCATATTTCACGATGTAGACCTGTTACCTCTTGACACTAGAAACGTATACTCCTGTCCTAAGCAACCGAGGCACATGTCCGCTTCAATTGATAAGATGCATTTTATGTAAGTTTATGTACTAGAAAACCAAAGTTATTTTTACGGTTTCGTAGTTCTAGTAAGGAACTCTTATAGTTTCGCCAGGTCCGTCCTTAACTTAAATCAGAGACGATTAGTAGGTACTAGACAACTGTTATTTAGTATGAATAAACATATAAATCACGACGACAAAAAAGCAAAATGAAATCTAAAAAAACATATAACCTCCCTTTTTTTCTCGCCAAACCCATGGTATTGTTGGTTAGGTATTTAGGAGCGGCTGTTCCGCCCCTCGCAGTTTGCCGCTCCGGGCTTTTATGTATAGTAGGTCCTTGATACGCCCTTGAATTTGGGTATCTCTGGCCACGACCTTTTTTGAAGACTGGATCCGTGCCTGGTGCCATTATGTCCTGAGTTAAAACACACCTAATTTTAGCGATATTTTTCAGGCTGCCGTACCCTGAAATCTTCGGTGGGGTTTCAGCCATGACATTGGAGCAGTTCACAAAAGTCAACGGCTTCTCTAACAAATACTGGGGCTGGGGAGGCGAAGACGATGATATGTTTTATAGGTGATTTTATTGTTCATTTATACTTCCTTCTTAAGAAGAAAATATATTCCTTTTTCAGAATTTTTGTCCTTTACAAACTATTGGACCGATATTGATAAATCTTGGTTTTGGATTTAATCTCTTTGTTTTCCACTCAGCTCTCATGAACGGACAAGTAAGTACCTACCTACCACTTTCGCGATTCAATAATAGGTATGTATGAGTTCTAAGTAGGTGGGTACCTACTAACATACATTATGCCCGAATATTCAAACGACTCACAAATATTAGGGGTAAAAATATATAATGACGGGTCCTGCTTAGTCAACTTATCGGTCCCCACAGTCCAGGGGGACCGTTAATCGTGAAAGTTCTTGACAGGGGGACTGTTTTCCGTAGGGGGACGGTTAATCGTGAAACGAATTTTTAGACAGCATTGCTGACGCCACTTTTTAGTTCACTTATGCTTCACAAACTCAAAACACCACTTTACTACAACATTTACACCACTTTACTACAACAAAAATTTTATTTTACATAACTATTGCTTATTTTAATCTAAATACTGACTTTAATATATTAAAATTAAATTAAAATCACAAATAAACTCACATCTCGACCACTCCGTCCAAGAACTCCAGCGAAAGTGAGGTCCTCAACCACTGACTGACCGTACTAGAACTACGCCTCATGGGCAGGGAAGTGACGAATTTGCAATCGAAAACCACTTTTTTAAACGTTAACATTTCTCTCTATAATTTAAGGTAATGTTTATAAATTTTAACTCTATTTTTAAAGAAAACCGACATTTTAAATTCAATAATTTTGTTTAGAACCAATTAATATAATGAGTCATTTGATTACGTCATTGCACTAAACAAATATCCAACTAGCAACGTATTAAAATATAAACGTAATATTTAAAACAAATCATCCAACAGTAATTTCTTGCAAATTACTAGATTAATTTTAAACTTATTGGCTGAATTCATTGAAGAACTAAACTGATTAAAATAATAAACGTTGCTATTTGAATACTCGTCGATTGAATGACGTACTATGCATGCACCAATAAATTGAGAAAAATTGTAAATAATTGAAAGATAAAATTTACCTAACCTATCAAAACAAAATAACTAAAATCAATTGTTTTAAAAATAAACTTATGTAAGTTTGTTTAAGCATAGCTTTTATCGCGGGCTTTGAGCGCGGCGACCGAATCAAGAAATTCCATAACGAAAATAAAACCTAACACCCACCCACTTTACCTACCATGTAGCTCAACCGAGCGTTCGCTTAATATGGTACGATACGACTGTACGAAGCTCGCACGATGCAATAACTTTACCGCGGCAGCCGCCGAGTGCCACACGTTTTTTTAAAATTTAATGTGATTTATGTCCATTTTGTTGTTTCCTTGTATACTGAATATATAAATAAATAAATACCTATTAACTGGTCTAGGTTAGAGAAGCGGAACTACCACATAGGGAGATACAAGATGCCTATAGCGATGTACTCGATGGTAAAGCACGAGCAATCTTATCCCAACGAACAGAGGTATGTTTGAAACAACATTTTTTACCTTTTACCTACACTAAAACGACGGAGCTTTACTTCATCATATCAGCCACAGGACATCCACTGCTGAACATAGGCATCCCCCAAAGACTTCCACAGCGATCGGTCGCATGTTCTCTGCGTCCAACGACTTCCCGCTACCTTAATTTAGTTGTACAGTCAGCAAAGGACTGAGGGTAACAGGAGCATATTTATTAAGTCTTTATTTTTTAAATAACGGTTATGTAGTTGTTAATTATTCTGCTTGATATCACTAAAGCTTTCGAAGTGTAGTTATTTCACGAAGAATAACCAAAAAATATATAGGTACCCGTCATTAAAAAAAAAAAATACTTAAAATTATGCACCTGTTACCCTCATTCCTTTGATTTAAATTCGAAAAAGTAGTCTAAAACAAAAGTTGTATGTTTAGGTGCACAGAAGTAGCCCTCAACCGCTTACTATTATTATGGATATCTGGTTGGGCAAAATAATAAACGGTATGTAAACAAACTATGACGATTTGGCTGTAATCATTCTGTGCGTGATTGTACATGCGCAAACCATCCCCACTAATTTCGGCCGGCGGCCATCATTCGCTGGCCGGATAATACATGCGCAAACCATCCCCGCCAGGGGCCATCATTCGCTGGTCGACCTATACGTGAACAATTATTACCAAAATAGGTACTTATTCAATTCAACTTTCAGATCTGAACTTCTATCAAAAACAAAAAAAACATACCAAATGGATGGACTGTCGACTCTAGAATACAAATTAGTGCAAGTGATGCAATACCACCTCTACACAAACATTTTAGTAAATATTGACGATAAAAACAAATGAGCCGGTAGATGAAATTCGTCAATAGGATCGGATCCTGACTGAGCGAGCTTTTAGGTTGGCAACATCGTTCGCTAATGTAAATTAATTTTGTATGGGGGCTGTTGTGTTAAACGAGCAACGATCGCAACGCACATTATTGCCTTGCGGGTTTCAAGTGTCCAATAATAAAACAATGGAAAGTGACATTGCCCGACATCCCCGCCCTACTTCGACCATATAACGACTATACCTCTATGCCGCACAAGAAAATTTTTCTTCAGTATGTTTAGTTAAATAGCAATTAAGTTGCCAAATAGTTTCTAAATTAAGTGTTAAATTTTACTAACACTTATTACAAATTTTAATAAAAAATATTTTGATTTACCTCGTGCTTTATTTTTCATTCTGTTTCATTATTGACTTTGCGATGTTCATTGTGTAGGTACACCACTTTAGACACAGTGAAACATTTTCCATTTTTTAACCGACTTCAAAAAAGGAGGAGGTTTTCAATTAGGTTGTAACTATGTATTACTTAGTTCAATCAATTTTTACAGATTAATTGAAAAATCTAATTGGCCATCCGATGCCCATACAAAAAAACAACCTACAAAAAATTTGAACTTTATCTAGGCGTTTAATTGCATATACATTTCCTAAAGTCGGCACTGCTCTATTACCTGTATTGACTTACTGCAAAAGTCGGCACTCTGCTCTTGAATCTGTTTAAACGATAGAAATAAGAGACTTCGAATTTCATTGTCAAACCTTCCCCTTAATCTTTTGTAAAATAATCTCCATACGGTTGCCTGGGAGAGACCGCTTTTAGCGTTAAGGCCGTTGTTTTAAACCATTTTAGGTTTCAGATTTATTTTTAATTGTAGACTTGTGTTACTTCTATCTATATATTTTACTCTACCTTCTTATGACAATTTGTATGGAACGAAGTATGAACATGTGCAAAAGGTTCAAACTGTCACATGTACTGTTTTTCCGTGTGTCTGCACTTTTTCTGTGTGAAAACTAATTTCTGGCATTCACAGATACTCAATGGTGTAGGTAGGTAGGTGCCTGTCTACAGAGGCGTTTCCACATATTACATTGTGCAATAATATAGCATCCAATAATTTAAGTTCAAACATAAAACTCAGAAAAAAAACCTAAAAACACAATAATAAAGAAACAAAAATAACTTGTAGTAAGACCACATATTATTATTAAGAGCCTGTAGTGTCCCACTGCAGGGCAAAGACCTCTCTACTCCCCTTCCACTGATCGCGATCTTGTGCGACGGATTGCCAATCTGTCATAAATTTGTCCATATCGTCTTGCCACCTACGACGGGGTCTGCCGGGTAATCTTTTTCCGTTGGTGGGTGTCCAAAAAGTTGTTGATTTGGCCCAAAGTTCTTCCGGCATACGGCATATATGGCCGGCCCAATTCCACTTCAGTGTGGCAGCTTTTTGGGTGACATCGACTACTTGGGTTTTGGAACGTATTTCGGTATTCCGAATTCGGTCAGTAAGTCTGACCCCGAGAATACTTCGTTCCATCGCCCTTTGGCATACCCCAAGTCCAGACCTTTGACGACCAGTCAAAGACCAAGTTTGGGCGCCGTACGTAAGGATGGGCAGAATGCACACGTCCACTAGCTTTCGTTTAAGGGATAGTGGTAATTTGCCCTTCATGAGTTCTTTCATGGACCAGTAGCTCTTCCAGGCGTTCTCGGTGCGTCTAGCAACTTCTTTTTCTTGTCTCGCCTGGAAGGAAACTAACTGGCCCAAATATATGTACTCATGAACGTATTCAATCCGCCCACTTCCCACGGTAATCGCGCGTTTGACGCTGTTGGTCATCACTTTAGTCTTTGACATGTTCATCGTCAGTCCGACCTCGAGGCTTGCCCTGCTCAGATCTTCGAGCATTTGAGACAGTTCTTGTGCTGTGTTAGAGAAGAGAACTATATCGTCGGCAAAACGCAAATTTGTTAATTTGCGCTCGCCGACCGCGATACCCTTCTCTGTCCAATCGGCTGCCACACTCCTGAAAATTTCCTCTAATAATGAGGTAAACAGTTTTGGGGATAATGGGTCTCCCTGTTTTACCCCTTTCTGTATGTCAAAGGTGGGACCCCTGGCATGGGTTTTGATGGCTGCGGTGCTATTTCTGTAAATGTTTTCAAGAAGTTGGATATAGGTGTTGTCTACTTCTTGGTTGCGGAGGGCGTCAAATATTGCTGAGTGTTTTACACTGTCGAATGCTTTGGTGAAATCTATGAAAGCCAGGTATAAAGGTATGTTGAATTCGTTGTGTTTTTCAACGATTTGGTTGATAGATTGGAGATGGTCTGTAGTGGAGAGTCCTCTGCGGAAACCAGCCTGCTCAGGAGGTTGATGTTCGTCAAGTTTACTGCTAATTCTGTGTTCTATAATTTTAATAAAAGTTTTATAAACGTGAGATATTAGGCTAATGGGTCGATAGTTGCCAATCTCGGCTTTGTCGCCTTTTTTATGTAAAAGTATTATGGTGGAGTGACAGAAATTAGGTGGCAGAGCTCCAGTACGCAATATATCGTTGTACAAGGCGGTTAAGTGTTGTATGAGTACCGGTTCGCCAATTCTTAGCGCTTCAGTAGAAATTCCGTCTTCGCCAGGGCTTCTCCGATACTTCATACTGCGAAGCGCGAGATGTACTTCGGTTGGAGTGATTGGCAGAATATCATCTGAGCAAGAGTATGAGCTATTGTCCAAATTTGATATATTGTTTACATTATCTGAGTATAAAGTTTTGTAATAATCCAAATGCAAATTTCTAAAATTCTATTTTTATCGTTTTGTTTTGTGCCATTACTGTCTTTGAGGCAAATTATTGAAGATTTTCCTTTTTCTGCGCCTTTTTTAGCTACTTTTAACGACTGTTTATTTTCTAAAGCTGTTTATACTGTATTCATATTTCTATTGCGTATATCTTTTCTTATACTGCGTTTGGCTGCCAAATCTTTAGCTCTATATTCGGTGGTTCTAAATTGGTATTTTTGTCTCTCTTCTATTAATGATTTACTTTTATTACCTACTTAATACTTTTTCTTTGTTTTTAGTCATTTTAATTTTTGAACTGGATTTTTTGATGCACTCTAGTATTTTATTGTATTGTGTCTCTGTATCAGATTCTTCAGTGTTCAAAAGATCAAAACTGTTTTGTAAATCAAGTAGGAAATTGTCTTTATTGTTTAGTAATGTATTACGATCTACGTGTTTAATTTGTTTTTGAATTATAAGTTTTCTTTGTATTTTAGTATTTAAGCGAATTGTTGCACGTACCGGTCTATGGTCTGAACTAAATTTGATATTGTTCAAAATCTCTACATTTGTTATTATTTGTTTGTTGCAAGGCAGAATGAAGTCTATTTCGTTTTTGGTTACTTTGTCGGAAGAAAACCATGTCCAGCGTCTGTGGGGTTTTTTAAAGAAATAGCTGTTGCTGAGCCCCTGTCCAAAGCAGAATTGTAGGAGTCTTGAACCTCTCTCATTACCTAAACCATAAGGTCCTACTATGTCATGATTGTCGGTTGCTTGTCTCGTACCGAGTTTCGCATTAAAGTCGCCTATGATCACAGTCCAAGATCCTTTGTGTTGATCGTATACACTGTTTAGGAGTTGGTAGAAGTCTTCCACTTCATCTGCGCTATGTGATGATGTTGGAGCATGGGCTTGTATGATGGTAAGGTGTTTTTTGTCAGTAATGCTTAATTTCACTAAGGCTATTCGTTCTGAGAATCCTCGGAATTCTAAGATGTTGTGTTGCCATCGTTTCGCCACCAAAAATCCCACCCCGTATTGACCACCTGGTATCCCATTGTAGTAAAATATAGCGTTTGATCTTTCTATGATATCCTCTCCATCTCTTCTGACCTCCGCCAGACCTATCACATCCCATTTAAGATATTCTAGTGCGTTTTCGAGTTCCACCAACCTATTGTCATCCTTAAGTGTGAAGGTATTATATGTAAGAATTCGAAGATTATCGGAGTCCCTTATATTTGCTTGGGTCGTATAACAGCTTGGCAATCCCGCCCGGAGATTTTGAAGCCGCCTGGTTCCACGGAGACTTTGTCCACTGTCCGAAACGCTGCCTCCGATGGAACCGCCGGGCACTTGGGGCATGTCGTTTGAACTTATCATCATGGTTTGGGGAGTGAGGATTGGACGTGAAACCCACCACGCTTGTCCGATGCGTGTTGGTGGGTGCATAGTGAGCTGCTAACTAGCCCGTGGGAGCCCCGGTTGGGCCTACCCTAAATCTACATCCTATACTAATGCAGACTGATCCAAATTGGCCTCAAAAACTATAAGTACCGTAGTACGTTTGGGAGCCCAAGATGGCTGTTTACGACAATTTAATGTCGTGAGCTTAGTAAGTTGGTATAAGCAATTGTTTTCCATTAGTCGCCTCTTACGACACCCTAGGACATGCGATGGGGATGGCCAATTCTAACCCGGAACCACCACGGTATACCACATAGAACTACATAATAATATGGGAAGAGAATTATAGTATCTGCAGGAGTGAGGCCATACAACGATCTGCCTGATGATATTAAAGAATCGGATAGTGTAAACATTTCTAAAAAAAACTTAAATTGCATATAGCCAAGCTAGAATAATAACTTTTTTTCTTTCTCAATTAAATTGCTATTAGAACTACCTACTTAATTGTTAACACGTCAGAGGTGAATACTTAACTACCTACTTTTATATCTGTATCTATACATATAAAATTATTTGTCCTGAACGACTGACTGACGGATTAATGCACAGCCTAAACCGCTGATCGTAGAGACCTGAAACTTGGAGGGTGTGTTCATTGTATGACGTAGGCATCCGATAAGAAAGGATTTTCCGAAATTCTACCCCTAAGGGGGTGAAAAAGGGGGGCAAAGTTTGTATGGGACAACGCGATTTCTTGGTCCAATCTACTTCAAATTTTCGACTTCTACGCGGACAAAAGCTAGTCTCATTATAAGTGACTATTGTCTTAAGAGAATAAATATCTTTAACCCTAACATAAAATATCTGCGTTCGGAGTCCGCCGCTCCGCTTCTGTGGACAGGCAGCCTAATTCCAATAAAAAAAAGTATTGAATCGGTGGGAATTTTTATTCATAAAAATACCGAACAGAGACATTTTTTTGACAAAAATCTAAGAACATAATGATATATGCACTTTGGATAAATGACTGGTAAGTAATACTTAGTGCTATGCCATAACAAATATTGTATATTTTCCTTACTTCTGTGGATATTAAGTTACATTGATTCATATGACATACCTAAGTAATTATAAGAGATTACATATTCGATTCATCTAAAAACTAGGTGTAAAGTGGTTACATATTTCTTATAAGTATCTATTTAGACTTACATAATGACTAAAATAATCACATTTAGGCAAAAGACAGAAGCAGAGTTCAGTTGACAACTTTGCTACTGATGTTTTTACGACTGCTGAGCATCTGTAGTGAGTTTTTGCTCGTATGTTTATTATCGCGTCTACGTCAAGCGAATTTTGCAAGGATATTTGCATGGTGTCGTTGGCGAATGATTGACACCCATCAGCACACACAGCGCGCTCATCAGTTCCGCACTCTCAAAAACTTACATTACGTTCGTTTATATAAATAGCTAACATATTACAGAGAGACACAAAGGACATAATAAAATATCATTTAAACGGCTCGACCGATTTTCGTTAAAATTACGAGCTTCAAAGCCACTTATAAGTACCTCCTTCGTTTTTCGAAATCAAAAACAAGGCACGGTCGGAATCAGAATTGCATACCCACCACAAAGTTCTACAAAATCACAATTATTGGAATGTTTTTATTTTAAAAATATTTATCGAATTAATTCATGAGTTAAAAGACTAAACTTGGACTCGAAACAAAACCTTAAGAGCTCATTGGGTTTGGAATTCTCAATCCGACCGTACCAACGAGAAAAAAAAACAATGCGAAACAAAAGAACTACACTACCTCTGTAGCTTTTATTAAATCATTAACCCTACCTTGCTCAAGTCAGTCGTTGATATCATATCTGTCACGATTCCGTGTCCGAATGGACACATAGCCACGATGTAAACAATTTGCACTTTAAGCGCTATTCATCTTCTGATTGACTGAAGTAAGTAAAATAATGGTTATTGATTTAGACTCTTACTTGACTTATTTGAATCCTATACTACGTCAATACCTACGAAAACGCTTTGCGCAAATGGAAATGTAGAAAAATATTGATTAAGAGAAAATAATCAAAGACAAAGTAATCAACATTTCTAAACCTAAAATAACAAATAATTAAAGTAACACTAAACAGTAAACAAGTAACAGAAAGTTGTTAATCTTCAACTAAAAATAAACCTTTGTCCATTAAATCTTTATACGCTATTTCGTTGTTAGCATTTGTTAATTGAACACTAACAATATTATCTTCCTTTTCAATAACTTTAGCGGTGAACGGACCTTTATCTAATAAAGTTTCACCTAATCCTTCCACTACGACTTTCACATCTACATCTAAATTACATTTAATTCCATGTAATTTTGCCGTGATCGTACCTGGTGGAAATTTAGCCCATTCTGGATCAATTTCTCTAGCATCTGCTACAGATATAATTTCTTCATTGCCATAGTCCACATAACGTACTTTGATTAGATTCTTCGCTTCACTGTATTGTTTGATCAAAGCTCTGTACCATTGCTGGTCCCCAGTAAATAAGGCGACACAAGCTTTATTTTCAAAAATACCACTGAGCGGCGGTCTGTGTAAGCTTTCAGCTTCAATCTCCTTAAACATCTCTTCATTCAAGTGATTAGTGGCTTCATCGTGCAGTAAAGTCAGTTCAACAGTTTCTACGCTGTTAATTTGAGATACGTTGCAACTGAATTCATCTGAAATTTCGCTGGGATAAGTAATGAAGACGTCTGTAGAACTGTTGTCGTTTTCGTTACTTTCATTCTCTAACATTTCGTTCCAATCACATCCTTTAATAGGACTCATTGATTGAGAATCTTGAGAAGTGTCTTCCTCTTCATCGACAATTAAGTCAGGACTGGAACCAGTGTCAACGGGGATTTCCTCTTCGTATTTAAAGTTTTTGGTGGGCGGGATGAATTTTTTAACAGGTGCCTTTGACCCATCTACAAACTCTGCCATTTCAAAATCAACCAGATGGTTGTTGATCCACAGTTTGTCATATTTCAGTTCGATCGGAATAGTTCCACCGACGGCCTCTCCTGTTATTTTAATAAAGCATTGTTTCTCAACAAGTGTCTTGTGTAAGTAATCTAAGGTATGCCTACTCCAGCGTTTGGACACAGGTCTGATACGGTCCAGTATACACTTATGCGCTTGGGTCGGTATCTGATGTAGAGCAATACTTTTCCTTATGTTTTCAAATGAACATAATTCATCATTGCCATAATCAATGTAATGTATCAAACATGTGGACGTATCTTCGTTGACTTCAATGACTCTACCTCTATAAAACCGTTGGTCGAGGAAGAATAGAGCGACGCACGGTTCGCCGACATTCCATTTTATATACTTCGCTTTTGGGTCGGGATGTTTAAATTTAACGTCCAACGCTTTACGAATAAGATCCAAGGTATCTTGTTGAGCCATGTCGTGTAGATATATAAAGCCGTCGTTATCTATATATCTGTTAACAAAAAACTTGTTATTTAGGCAAAAGAATAACTAATATCGTTAATTATTGCACAGAAAATTGTTTGTTAAGGATTAAATCCTACTAATATTATAAATGTGAAAGTTTGCGTTTGTGTGTGTGTATGTTTGTTACTCCTTCACGCAAAAACTACTGCACCGATTGCGATGAAACTCTGATGGTATGTAGATAGCTGGAAACCTGGATTAACATATAGGCTACTTTTTATCCCGATATTCCCACAGGATCGGGAATTACGCGGGTGAAACCGCGGGGCGCAACTATATATTTCTTTAGGCACAGGGCTCCTTGAAGTTCCCGTGTAATGGCATCAAATACTGATAAAGAAAATGAAAAACACGTAACTTTAAATGCTTATATCTTTTTTCGACATCTAGTACACAATATACTAGCAATTTCATTGTAATCTAGAAAAGCTGAGGATTTTATCATACTTTTTTTTCTATTTGTGTATTTTCGTATTAAGTGTTGCCATGCCACCATTCTACTACGTCACTACAAACGTAAACGGTACACACAACAATATCTGCAATAATCAACAATTTTGGTTTAAGGCGGAAATCATTTTGCTTGTAGCTCGTACGTGAAGTCCAATAGAAAATTTGAAAAAAAAAAAATAGTACATTGTTACCCTAGGGGTGAAAGTCACTCATTGAGCCCTGAGACGGAGTTTGGCGCCCGAGGTCGCTAATAGTTCGAGGGACTTAAGGAGTATTTTACCAGAGGTAAACACTGTGCTTTCATTACGAATAATACATAAAATTCTTCCTAATAACGAGAGTGCATGATCGATTCCATACTACCTGATCCTCTTACAAGGTTGAGACCAAAGAGGTTATATATTATGTAGTGTTTTGAAAAGCAAGGAGGTTAGGTTTTTGAAGTTCCTAATGCGTAATGATACTGATACTGGCTACAAGCACATTGCACAAGCCGCGCGAAGCCATAATTTGACATGACAGCTGTCAGTGAAAGCGATTTTCCCTAGGGCTGAAAGTTTTTCTTTCTACACGCTCTTCAGGCATTTTTAGACCTACTTTCGGAGTATGAGTAGTGAAAAGTATTTAACTTACGTCGGCATTCCAGTGAATTCCTTTGATTGGAATGGTTCGGGTGGCAGCCAGTCCGATACTAACACAACGTCTTGTGACTCATTTTCCTCCAAATCGTGTTCGCTCGTGGACATCGTAGAGCTTTCTTTATCTGGGCTCGGTTTTTTAGCCAACGGCATAGGTTCAAGTTGAAGCCATTCTTGAACTGATCCAGTCACATTCAGAAATGAGAGCATTTCGTCATTACCCTCTATGTTTTCTTTAGCATTTTCGACCTGCAAAATATACAAAAATATTAATACAAATATATTTATTCATCAAAAAGTGAAGTATATAATACATGACACTGTTGTGTGTTACAATGTTCCGAATAACGAATTACACTAGCTTTTGCCCGCGACTTTGTCCGCGTAGAAGTCGAAAATGGTTCCAATAGTTTTTTATAACTTTAACTTACAATAATTATATATGTAATTTAAATTAAAAGCACTAAGGAAGTATTGATATCAACTTTGAAGCAAATCAACCCCTTAATTACTTTCTACCCCTTTAAGATTTCAATATAATACGAAGCACCTCTTCCATCAAGTCTGTTAAAGAATGTTTATGCATTTGAAGAAGATTGGACCAAGGAATCACGTTGTCAATACAAACTTTACCCCTATTTGCCCTCTTAGGGGCTAAATTTAACTTTGTCCCCTATTTGACCCCCTAAGGAGTTGAATTTAGGAAAATCCCTTTTTATCGGATGGCTACGTCATACAGAGAATACACCGTCTAAGTTTCAGGTCTCTACGATCAGCAGTTTAAGCTGTGCGTTGATCCGTCAGTCAGTCGTTCAGGACAATATACGAGGGCGGCACTGAAAATTTCGGGAATCAAGGAAGTGACACAACATTACTATTTAAAAATGTATTTATTGCTTTTCGAAGTATTCTCCGCGAAATTTGACACATTTTTCCATACGATGGAACCAATCATTAAAGCAACCATTCCATTCGGAAGTTGGGGTCTCCTAAATGGCCGTTTTGTAGGCGTCCACAGCTTCTTCAGGTGATGAAAATCTCTGACCACGCAATTTATTCTTTATTTTAGGGAAAGTATAGAAATCATTAGGGCTTAGGTCAGGGCTGTACGGCGGATGGTCTAATAATTCTATGTTTTCTTGCTCTAAAAACTCTTTTGTTCTGTTCGCGGTGTGAGAACTCGCATTGTCGTGATGGAGGATGATGCGGCGGCTGCAGTTCTCTTTACGGAGTTCAGAAACGACCTGTGGCAAACAAATGCTAGCATACCATTCTGCATTAACCGTTCTTTGTCCCTCAAGAGGAATAGTCACAACATGGCCGGTTTTGGAGACAAACGTCACCATTTTTTTTCAACACTCCGTGAACGAACAATTTTTGTTGGCTTTAACTCATTTTCGAACACCCAAACTCGTGACTGGTTTTTTGTTTCGGGTTCGTACGCGTATATCCAGGATTCGTCACCTGATACGATGTTGTATACAGCATTTGAGGATCCTGCGTGGAATCTTTCGAGAGTTCTGACGCACCAAGTAACGCGAGCCACTTTTTGCTCTTCACAGAGCGAATGCGGTATCCATCGGGAAAACAACTTTTTGACACCTAATTGTTCATGCAAGATTATTTGTATTTGACTCATGCCAATGTCTAAAGTTGCCTGAATTTCGCGGTATGTTACATGTCGATCTTCCTCAATCAGCTTACGCACAGCATCGACGTTTTCTTGGGTGAGTGCAGTTTTTGGACGACCTTGACGGGGATCATCACTGAGCTTGACACGTCCACGTTGAAATTCAGCAAACCAGCGATAAATTGTGGTTTTGGATGGGGCTTCATCACCAAATGCAGAAATCATCCGGTCAACACACTGTTTTTGTGATAAACCACTTCGAAAGTCATAATAAATCATCGCTCTTGAATTTTCTCGCGTCAATTCCATTTTCTTAACGACTAAACAAGTTTGACAAAACCTTGTGACAAGACCGAGATTATTTTTTAAAATAAATAAATGGTATTCGATTCTTAAAACCAAGGAGTTTTCAATTAAAAAGATTTAAATATGACAGGAACAGTGGAAATATTCCATTCCCGATACTTTTAGTGCAGCCTATGTATTTTATATGTATAGATTGATGACTTACCATTAGTGACTTATCTGGAATCCCTAAACCTTGTTCGACAATCTTCCTATTGAGACAACGCCATTCACATTTATTGGGCTCCAAAGCGCCACCTTGTTCCGTGTGGTAAACCCAGATTTCGACAGGCATACTCTTGTCTTTAAAGTTTCCAATCTTAGTGATAAAGATTCTACTGTATGCATCAAGCAGTTCTTTTAACACTTCTTTAGTGAGCGAGGGCCATTGTTCCCCGACGGCTGGTACGACACCGGATAGGTGACACTTTATTGCCGCGTCTCCTATGGAAGCGAACTCTGGGACCAATTCGACGAGATTCTGTAGCGCTACTGTTTCAACGCAGGCAAAGTCTGAGTAGAAAACTTTGGCCGTTGTACCTTCTATATCGACGATAGTAGCTCGACGCCACGTTTGCGATTGGAAACACACGGTGCAACACCTGTCTCCGGCTTTCCAATCGGATTTTGTAAAAACATTGTTTTTATTCGAATAATACATTTGCATTTTCTCGAACAATTCGTTAAACGTCTTTTGTTGGTGGACGAGAGCAATATAAATGAGAGAGGGAGACTGGTACTGTAATAGCTTGGCTTCTAGTCTTAGAGGTCCCTTGTCTTTTGCCTCTAGATCGTTTTCATTCACTTTATGAGATCTCTTTAGTATTTCTATTTTAGGCTTTGGTTTGGTCATTTTAGGTTCCATAGATGGTTTATTTGTGACGACGAGATCCTGCGTGTCTGATAACATTTTTTCTTTGAAGTTGAATATTCTAAAATAAAATAATTATGAAAGTATGTGTGTATTTTTGTTACCATTCATAGAAAAACTTCTGAATCGATTGCAATGAAACTGTTGACAGTTGCATATCCAGGTCTCCAGCTTTATTCCGATATTCCCAAGGGTATGGGACATACACGGGTGAAACCGCGCGGCACAGCTCATTATAGCGATCCAGATCGAGTAAATGACATTAACTTACCCAATGCTGACTGCAAATTTGTATTTGATCATAAGTTGGTTGAGGCAGACAACGTTTTCAACGTCACTTTTGTCGTATAAAGTGACTCCAACAGAACGATAATGGTTGCGAGTCGGATTTTCTTCCACATGTAGCTCTAACAATACATTCTCGTACTTTTGGAGTATTGCTACTGAGCCGGGGTTCCATCTCTTATTAAAGGCCGATATACCGGCAAGGTGGCATTCTGTGGCCTGCAACAAACATGCAAAAGTTAGAAGTCAAAATTCTTTAATCATTTGGAATCATACTAATTGCATCACTTTAAATCGTCTTAAAAACTTAGTAAAGCCGTGTTCCTTTGGAACCCGCCCACCAATGAGAAGAAGTCATAAGAAACTAGTTTTTTTGGATTTCATGTAGCAAGCATTCAAATTAAAGAACCTTAAAATCAAAATCACTATTATAAATATTATAAAGCTGAAGAGTTTGTTTGTTTGAACGCGCTAATCTCAGGAACTACTGGTTCGAATTGAAAAAATATTTTTGTGTTGGATAGTCCATTTGTCGAGGATGGCCTATTTTATATTTCGATATTTCTACGGTATCGGCAGTTACGCGGGTGAAACCGCGGAGCGCTGCTAGTCTTATACTAACGAGAGCGCTGCAAACGGTGAACTTGGCCGCGATTTGCCTGATCTTGGTCCAATGTACGTTTAGCTCGAGCCCCGAGTCCAGTAGCAGCACGCCAACACGGCCCCGCCCACTCAGCTCCGTGAGCTGCGCACGCGCCCAACGACACGACATATCGCCGCTCTGATGCTCTACGTTCACTACGCACACCATTCCTGTAATCAGTAATGAGACGTCAGCCAACGCCGTCATAATCATCTCGATCTAAGAAAGCTCTACGACGTTAGTGTCTTTGTATGTTTGTTACTCCTTGTAGAAAAAAGCTGGAGACCTGGAATAACCTAAAGGCAATTTTTATACTGATATTCCCACGGGATTGTGAAGCGCAGGTAGTAATTAAATAGAAATGTTAATTTTACCAATCTCAGGAAGATAAACGGATCCACTTCGGTCGTTCAAATTGTATTCCGCCTCCAAATCTTCGCACATTTTTTCGTAAAGCGTCTGGGCGTGGCGCTGGACAACAAAACAATCAGTCACTCATTATAACATTGTACAGTACAAATAATAATCTACAAATAACATCCGACATATTTGAGGATTTACTTAAGTGGTTTAAGAGGATACCCGCAACCCGCCCCGGCTTCGCACGGCAATGCATGTGTTATACATATACAAACCTTCCTCTTGAATCACTATATCTATAAAAAAATCGCATCGAAATCCGTTGCGAAGTTTTAAAGAAACATAGGGACAGACAGCGGGAAGCGACTTTATTTTATACTACATATATGATAGTGATAATTTAAAAATATTCTTACCTTTCTCACGTAAAATTTATCAGGATTCACGATGTGCGTGAAGTAGACCTCTTCAACCATTTTCGTTTTGTAATCGCTATTGTTTACAAAAATTCTAGGTCGGTCTTTAACTCCTGGAGATAGTGGATACTGAAAATAAAGGCAAAAACGTTAATTACGAACAACAAATGGAATAAAGCTGTTTTTGTAGTTTGTATTAAGGTGAAAGGGTACCGGCGCTCTCTCCATACAAACGTTGCCGAATATTTTTGGGCCATAAAACCTATAACTGCCACGAACATGCCTCTATGTTTTTTTTTTTTCAATTTCTAATTATCATAGAAATTAAGATTCAAAAAACAAAAAAACAACATAGTGCATGGTCATGGCACTTATAAGTTTTATGCAACAAAAATATTTGCTCTATAGTGTTTCCAATCGTTTATTTAACTTTTGACAGATCACGCACATAAAGTTTCGTAATAATTTTTGATACAATTTACTACAGGTAATATTGTATTTCATGGACGGGCTCCGCCCACTTAAGAGATGGGTCATTCGTAATTAATGACCACAGACTAAAACCGGTTTTGAAATAAATCGATTATATGAATAAAACATAAAATAAATTTATTGTGATTATTTTTTTATATCAAATCACGTAAAAACCCAAAAAACTTTATTATTTTGCATTAAAATGCTAGACAACGGATAACTACTTATATACTTTTCTTTTGTAAATATATACTTATGATACAAAGAAACAACCAGACCACAGACAAATATCTAAGCATAAATACTTGTCTGAGGCGGGAATCGAACCCGCAACCCTGTGTTTGGCAGTCCGGCATGGTGACCATTGTGCCAACTGGGTCACCATGTCAACTGGGCCACCATGCCGCACTAGCATGTGGATTAACACTGACAACAGAATGGCGGCACGTGTTGCCGCCTCGTCCAGTGTTGTTGTTTAATTATCATAAAATTACGAAAAATCGATTAAAACTTCTTCATGAATAAAATCGATCGATAAAATAAATCGAATCGGTAACGTGTCTGGGTATCACTATTTGACTAAGTATTAGAGCTGTCAAAAGTTAAATAAACGATTGGAAAGGGTATAGTGTCATTATCCAGGGAGAAAACAGTGGACTACGTTTGTATGGAGAGAGCCCCCGGTACCCTTTCCTCTTAAGGCCAAGTATGACCTGAAAACCCCTATCCCTTTCCCACGCGCGTCGCGCGATGACTCTATTCCTTTCCCATTTCCTATTTTATTATATTCAGTCTTTAGGAAATCAATACAACTTATTAAAGAGATACCAATGCGGTGGGCAGCTAGACTACATCGACACTAACATAATAAAGAGGAAAGATTTTCTAGTTTTTTGTTTGTAACGGCTCCGAAACTTCTGGATCGATTTTGATGAAACTTAGTATGAGGATATATTGTTTCATTGGGAGTAAAATAGGCTACTTTTTATCTTGATATTTATCGGGTTTAAGTTACGCGGGTGTAACCGCAGATCGTTGCTACTATAGTAGTAGTAAGTCCACTATTTAATACATCATGGTTTAGTTTTCGATGTCTTCAGACGACAACGTCTTAAACATCTTAAACATGGTTTATTAATATGGCAGTTAGCCATATTAATAAACCCAGACTAGTATTATTGGATGTAAAGGACATTATGTACAATTGACGCTGAAAAGTCCACCGCCTCGGCAACGTTTATAATCCAGTGCAGCACTATTTGAACATTATAACAACGTAACCTGTGGATCGAACCCACATCGACGGTTGGTGTAGCGGGTGGTGGCTTATACCACTCGGCCAACTAAAGACATAGCTAACATGTTGAAAATCATAATCACACTTGAGTACTTTTAATTAAAATATTTATGTTTGTGTGTGTAACGTCTATTAGAAGAAGGTCGTAAGTACAATACTTGTGTATAGTATTATTGCAGCACACTGATAGTGTACTAATGACGCATACTGTACAGTCGGCTGCATAATTGCAGCCATCGGTAGAGTTCAAAAATCACTATTCTTGGAATGTTTTTATTCTAATAATGTTTGTTTGATTAATTAATGAGTTAAAATACTTTAAACTCAACTAAAGCAGGTGTCTAGAACCTTGCTCGTGTTGAAAACATTCTTCAAACAGCCGTTTTGGAACTCTACGGTGGGTCTGCAATTATGCAGCCGACCGTAAATTCCGTCTTACCTTCATTCTAGGATTAGTAAATTTAGCACGTTCATGGAAGACAAGAGCGTGTGCAATGCTGACGCCGTCTTCGAACGTGGTTAGATCACAGTCCAGTTTCACAGTATAGTTAGATGTAGCTCTGATGTGCCGGATTAATATTACAGCTTGTTTACTAAAACATAAACAAGTTACTTATTATGTGGCATAGCGGACGAACACCCGCGTGCGATACAGGAGGTTGAGGGTTCTCACCTCAAACGAATATTTATCTTATGATATTTGTTTTATGTCTGGGTTTTACTAAAGAAAAGTATTTAAGTATTATATCCATTATGTGGTTACCATAACACAAGCCTAGTAGCTTAGTCAGTAGCGTAGCTAGGTAGACAAGGGCCCCGATGCATAGGGAAAGAATCGGGCCCTCATCCCCTCTTTCTAACATGAAAACTGCTTGGTTAGGGGTCAGATGGCGCTGTGTAAAAATGTCATGCGATATTTATTTATGACCACTTGTGATCTTACTAACAAGTTACTTAATATGTTCAATTTAGTGATTAGAATAATAAGATTGTTGTTTAGAACTATCATCTTATTTTAATATACATTAGATGTTTTCAATAGATGGGTCTGTTTTCAGAGGCCATAGTTTACTCTACATCGAAATCCAAGAAATAAAAATGGAATAATCAATTTAAAAAACTTGAGAGGTGTCCCTTGGGACACCCGGATGGAACGAAGTTTCTTTCGGAAGTGAAGGAAGTAATAAAATCAAAAAGTGTTGTTACAACTTTTGCTCTTAATTTTTTTCGTCTAGCCCCTTTTCGCAACGCGCGTGTTGCAACTTCGTTCCAAAAAGCGGCCGCCTCACGTCACGGATTTGCATTCGGATTCTAGCGGGAGCGCGCAGCATTGAAGTGGGCTCTGCGACTGGCTATTTCGGTAAAATCCTTACGGCAGTGGGACTTATGAATCAGTGAAGCATAGCTAGTATTACAATAAAGTGGTGATATCAACATAACTTACTTATCAATGATGTTTTGCATGAGAAACGAATCATCAGTTGTCCAAGCTCCGGTAATTGGTTCACAGTTCGTCAGGGAACAGTTGTATGCCAAAGGATATGGGGACTGCAAACGTGCGGGCGGAATCAGGCGCAATCTGTCGTAAACATTACATTACTTACATACTTATATTTTAATCATATATTAACTAAAGTATAAAAATTAAAACATTAATATATACAGAAGAATAAACAAAGTTCCAAATAAAAAACATCCTCAAGCACGTCTCCACGAGGCGATGTTCCCAGAAGGCTGGCAACATTTGCCCTCTAAATGGCCAGACTTACCATCTATAAAATAGCCTATAGCCTTACTCGACAAATGGACTGTTCAACACAAAAATATTTTTTCAATTCGAACCAGTAGTTCCTAAGATTAGCGCGTTCAAACAAACAAACATACTCTCAGCTTTATAATATTAGTATAATTTAGCAGCGCTCCGCGGCTCCCAGAAGGCTGGCAACATTTGCCCTCTAGATGGCCAGACTTACCATCTGAGCGAAAAAGCTACCAGCCTTCGGATCACCAGACACCTCGACAAGACGCGCGCCGAGGTCTCTAAAAAAGGACAACGGGACCCCAAGATGCCAAAGTCGAGTATTTTTCCCATAACACGTAAGTATGTATAAGTAATTACTTATTAAAATTATTTTTAGCATCAGGACTGCTAAAGTAAATAAATTATTTTTTACTTACTTGTCAATAGAAACGTTTCCAGTACTTCCAAAATCGAAGAAGAACACATTATACTTTGGATTGGATTCGTTCTTTCTCTCAATGCTTATGATCCGACATCTTAACCACATATCATCGACGTTATTGTAAGCCAGATAAGTTTTACCTACGAAATTAACATTCCAAAATTAATGTTAATAATGATAAGTCTTTACTTTTAAACTTTTAATTACTAGCAGCGCTTCGCAGTTTCACCCGCATAAGTCCCGATCCCGTGGGAATATCGAAATATAAAATAGCCTATAGCCTTCCTCGACAAATGGACTGTTCAACACAAAAATATTTTTTCAATTCGAACCAGTAGTTCCTAAGATTAGCGCGTTCAAACAAACAAACATACTCTCAGCGTTATATTATTAGTATAGTTTAGCAGCGCTCCGCGGTTTCACCTGCATAAGTTCCGATCCCGTGGGAATACCGTGATAAAAAGTAGCCTATGTCACTCCTAATGAATCAATTTATCCTCATACTTTGTTTCATCAAAATCGGTCCAGTAGCTTCGGAGCCTATTCAATGCAACCGCTCAAACAAACACATCTTTTCACTTTATTTTAATATTAGTATAGACTAGAAGTAGATATCTAAACTATTAAATTACTAGCTGCGCCCCATTCGCGTAAGTCCCGATCCCGTGGAAATATCGGGAAATAGCCTATGTGTTTCATCGCAATCGGTTTAGAAGTTTTTGCGTGAACGAGTAACAAACATACACACACACAAACTTTTACATTTATAATATTAGTAGGATTAGTAGGATATTTTGTCGTAATTAATCGTATATGACCGATTAAGGAGGTAACCCTAGCACAGTTTTTTCTATTTCCTGAAAAATGCCTGTAGAACAATTATTTCTTTTTTTTAAAACCAAGGTCTGCTTTACACAGGCTTCGGTAAATTACTTTTTACCCGACTGCGTGACGCAAAGGAGTGGTAATGTGTTCATCAGTCTATGTATGTATGTTTCTTAGTGGCACTCTAGAGACCAAACGCGTGGGCCGAGTTGAGTTGTTTAGATGGTTATATTTCCTTTAGTAATTAGTTGTTAGAAAAAAGAAAGCTGGAAGTGTTTACTTCGAATTATTTACCTTAACAATTGTTGTTATTAAGTCTTGTAATACGATACAACAACGTCTAGGTTTATATTTGTCTCACTCCTTGATTATAAGTTTGAAAGAGATGAAATATGCCTTATCTAAGGAAGTATAGCTAAGAGTAAACTTAATACACACTTGGATTAGGTTCCAAGAAACTATAGTCGTTGTAATAAGGAAGGTGTAGGGGTACAAAAGGTCCACTATTGAATTTGTTTAAAATAAAGGCAGAATCGCAGACCTGATAGCTTGGCAGTAATTGCAAAGTTCATGCTGAAATCTGATTTTGACTAAAATTTCACTTAAGTCAAATAACTTTTGAACAACTAAATATTGCAAAACATACAGGGGGGGGGGGGGGGTAAAATCGATAGGTATTGAGGTCGCTCACCCCCAGCAATCGACGATCCACCCCCTTTGGTACACCGTGTATAACTTTTATTCGGTTCTAGAAACTATAGCTTACCCTCAGTGATATGATTTGCAGAAGGTTTCGGCAGCGACACGGCGTTTCTGAACTCGCGAATCATTTCCTTTACCAATTTCTGATGACAAGTCCTTTGTACGTAAAAATCATGGGGATCTACTATGTGCGAAATGTAGATCAGTTCTTGTGTTCCTGCAACGACAAGGTAACATCAGACAAATAGACAAAACCTTCACAATTATAGGTGTAATACTGAACCAATTCTTATAAAACATAAGGATAATAAACCTAGTCAACAATAGTCAGCCTTTGGAATGGATATCGGAATTGCAATCGCGTGTATTTTTTTTTAATATGAAATAATAGGTATTGAAAAGCTTCGGACTCGCGCACGAAGGGCTCCGTACTATTATAATCTGTTTTTAGTATTTGTTGTTATAGCGGCCGGTAACAGAGTACACCTGTGAAAATTTCAACTATCAAGCTATCACTGTTCATGATATACAGCCCGGCGAAAGACAGACGGACGGACAGTAGAGTCTTAGTAAAAGGCATTTTCCCTCAGTACTCAGTCTATAAAACAACTAAGATCAAAACGTGTAACTCATCATCATCATTATCAGTAAATCAGTTACAGGACGTACACTTTGGAAACTATGGAGCACATCCTGTGTGAATGCAACGTCTTAGCAGCGAAGCAAGAGGACATACAACTTACCTTCTTTTAATTGTTTTGGATGTTGACTCTCGGCAAATGGTTGAACCGGTTGTACATTGGGTTTGTTGTAGCCATCACCTACAAAATTTAACACAATTGTAATTATATTATAAACGCGAAATTTTATTTGTTACCTTTTCATAGTTCGTCTGATATTTATTTTGCGGGCAGCTTCAACCTGTTACTTTAGTGTGATGCGCGCGCATCTTAAAATTTCACTCGCAGCTTCAACGTGTGACTTATGAATTACAGATGCGCGCGTATCTTTAAATTTCACGCTCATCATTTTTTCATAACGCGCCTAAAGCATAACTTCAAAATAAATCGGTTAGTCTATAATGTGGAAAAAGACATCAATTAGCTACTTATTTACGTAGGTGAAACCTCGGGGTGGAGTTATGCAGTAAGAAAATATTGAATTTAGGAGCAGTAATAACCACTATCAATATTTCTAAAACCAAATTAAACCGATCGACACGGGGCCCGATATGTTGTTTATATTGATATTGAAAAAGTCTAAAAACAACACTTTTCTATAGGTACTCCCATTGTTTTAGTGGATAGATTCCGGAAAGGCAAAACAATTGAGTGACGTTAGTATCGTGTAAATATTGATGTCAATCGTGTCGCGGTGTTAGTTTCCAAACTCCACCTAAATGGCTGAACCGATTTATAAGACATTTATTGTGTATATTCGTTAGGTCTGAGAATTGATCATCAAATCATATTTTTTGGTTTTCCTTTTTTATATTATTTTTATTTTATATGGCAAAGCAACGTTTGCCGGGCCAGCTAGTAATACATATAGAAACAACCGGACCACAGACAAACATCTAAGCATAAATACTTGTCTGAGGCGGAAATCCAACCCGCAACTCTGTGTTTGGCAGTCCGGCATGGTGACCATTGTGCCAACTGGATCGTGAAGATGTGTCTACCTCAGCGATGGCTTGTAGTTGTAGATCCTATCGACTGTTATATGGTCATAATAGTGTCCGTGGTGACAACAGCAGTAGTTGCGCCCACCGCAGCTTAGCTTTCGCTTAAGCTTCGATGATTGCTGAAGCTTGATTTTTTCAGCGTAGGCAGTACAAAAGCTTACTTTGAATGTAGCTCCTAGCAGAAGAATCACTGCTCAGGGAGTTGAGAGAGTTGTTAGATATACTCTTGCTGCGATATTGTGGAGCGATCTTGTAAAATGTCGGCGGTTTCGACCCTTGATGTTCCTCTTTTGGCTTACGAGTCTTAGCCACATTTTTAGGTGGTTGTTGTCTTACATCTGATGACAAAAAAACATATCATTTAATGAACAAATCGCCAAAAACCGATAGGATTGTAAATATCAAAATAAATAATTGTGGATTTAATTATCATTATTTTAAATAATACAGTGATGTTATACCTTTTTGGAATCCTTGTTATGGGCCTTTTTAATCTTTATTGCAGAAAAAGAAAATTAAAAAACAAATCTTAAACAATGAAATCTAACAGCTCCCATATTGATTTTTTTTTAATGTCACTTGGACTAATAAGACGAATCTATCGATACCTTTATCAAAGAAATTCATCCTTATCATAGAATCCTTCTTATAATATTATAAATGTGAAAGTTTGTGTGTGTGTATGTTTGTTACTCCTTCACGTCAAACCTACTGCACCGAATGCGATGAACCTTGGCATGTAGATAGACCTGAATTAACACATATGCTACTTTATCCCGATATTCCCACGAGAACTTACGCGGGTAATACCGCAGGGCGCAGCTATAAAAAATAGAACAGAATAGACATTTATTAAAAGAGCACACGGACAAGAAAAGAGTAAATTACAAAAAGAAAGAATTAATAGGCACATAACAGAAAAAAAAGGCGGGATGCCGTGTGCTAACCTAAAAGGGACGACCTCAGCTGAAATGCTCCAGCAAACTACAGCGCTGATCTTCCGGCCAGGTCCAGGGCAGCGATGCAGAAGGCACCGCTGCAGATCCTCAAATCCAGAGAGAAAATATTGCAAAAACACAAAGATAGTCGCGAAAAGTATAACCCTTTCCTTGTAGTCGGGTAACAAAGTGAATAAATAAAATAAATAAATATTGCAGGACATTCTACACATCGCCATCTAGCCCCAAACTAAGTAACTAGACTTGTGTTATAGGTACTAGACGACGGATATACTACTTATATACTTTTCTTATGTAAATATATACTTATAATACATAGAAACAGCCAGACCACAGACAAATATCTAAGCATAAATACTTGTCTGAGGCGGGAATCGAACTCGCAACCCTGTGTTTGGCAGTCCGGCATGGTAACCATTGTGCCAACTGGGTCGTCAAATGTTACCTTTCGACAATTCCGGTGGATAAACCGGTAGGACAGGAGCTGGTGGTATTTCAAAATCGGGTCCCAAGTCGGTGGTGGACGACAATTTGTAAACGGACTTTGCATTCCCTTCCAAATGAATGTAGTCGCTTATCAACGCGCATAAATCTTCGTTAACAGCCACCCTAAGTTTTAAAAATACAATGTTAAAAAGGAGACATTAGAAAACATTAACAAGGATAATACCGTATTTTGATTTTCCTAATAAATTAGTGAATGTTGCCAGCGAATATTGATCTTTTATCAGTGTTTTTGTAAAAATAAACCAGTAGGAAAACGAAATACTATGTTATTTTGTAACCTGAACAGAATTTCGCTGAATAATGATAACAAAATCGCTTACAAATCGGTAAATTCTCTTTATAAACTATGACTTAGATATAGATTTTATGATTTTCTACTATACTGTGAATTCTTATGTCGTGTGCTTGTCAATACACCCTATTCTCCTTATTGTTTCGTTTTAAAGAAACGACGCGGTTCATAAGTTATCAAAAACAAATCCCTGAGAGATCCTACTAAAAGATTTCTGGATATCTATACCAATATCATAAAGAGGAGAGATTTGATAGTCTGTTTGTTTGAATTGCATAGGCTCCGAAACTATTATTCCGATTTTGATGAAACTTGGTATGAGGATGCATTGATTCATTGGGAGTGTCATGTTATCCTGATATTCCCACGGGATAGGGGGTTACGCGGGTGAAATCGTAAGGTGATGCTAGTCTACAATTATTACTTGAGAGGATCTTCTTTAGATTCGTCGCGGTTCAAATACCAGGGTATTTCTAATATCTTCTTTGCATCTTCTAAGAGAAGAGACAAATTCATCTGAAAATAACAGAAAGTATGTAAGAGAGTTAAACGTGGCCGTTGCATGTGACTTGCATACAAAAGTACTGCAATATGCGCCAAATCTATGTACTTGTACTTGTATACAGGCTGTTTTCCGCCATTGAACAATTTTTATTTGGGTCCTTTTTGCGTGAGGATGGAGTAGGCTTGCCGAGCACCTACTACCCTCCCAGCTTAGTCGACCATGTCCAGAGGAGAGAACTTGTAAAGCACTTTCCTAAGCAAATTCTTGATTCCGATTTTAGGAGTCAATTAATCGACATACTGTCACATTTGATTGTTCTGTTTAATACAAAGTTACGTAAATTTCAAAGAAAAACAACTTTCTATAGGAATTGCAAAACAGACACACAGACAGACAAGAAAGTGATCTTATAAGGGTTCCCTTATAAGATCACTTTCTTCCTAAAACAGATTTATAAGAAAAAAAAAGGAGTGAAGATGGTAGCGGCTCAGAGCAAAAGTGATTACGGGCCGAATCCGGCACGCGGTAACTACACTAATACAATAAACGGGAAAGATTTTTTTGCTTGTTTGTTTGTAAGGAAAAGGCTCCGAAACTACCGTGCAGATTTTGATGAAATTTGGTATGAAGATACATTGATTCATTAGGAATAACAAAAGCTTTTTATACCGATATTTCTACGTAATCGGTAGTTACGCGAGCGAAACCGCGGTGTGTTGCTAGTATTAGTTAATATAATCTAAGCGTAGCTATAATAAATAAATGTAATTTAATCTGTTTAAAATACTCACTTGCTTCAATTTCTTATCATCAGCTGTCATATTGATGGTATCGATAACTTTCTTAGAGGTCTTCAAAGCATCAATAACATCGTTTTGAGCCTTCAACAATGACTGTTTCTCAGCACATTTCAGTTTAGTTAAAATTCCCATTACATTTTGTTTATGTTTCTGTACTATAGAGCAAAGCTTAGAGAAGTGTTGCTCTATGTTCGATATGATTTGTGGTAATTCTGTAGTCGATGCTGTTTCATTGTCAATTTTGTACAGCAAGCTGCCGATTTCCTAAAAAGTTAGTAATAATTTATTAAATTGTTAAAATTTAATCTACACATATAAAATGCTTTGTCCTGACTGACTGACGATTCAACGCAGTCCAAATAGCTAATCGTAGAGACCTGAAACTTGGAGGGTGTGTTCCTTGTATGACGTAGGCATCCGATAAGGTTTTCCAGAAATTCTACCCCTTAGTCTTAGTGGGAGAAAAAGGGGGCAAAATTTGTATAGGGCGTGATTCTTTGGTCCATTTTGGACTTTTGTCGCGGGCAAAAGCTAGTATATAATATCTAAACAGTTAAGTAAGCTAATATTACTTACCACAGAAGTTTTGGTCAGTCTATTGAATATTTCGTTGACTTTTGGTGTTATACTACCCAACTCCTCGATAAAAGTTTCGTTCTGGAAGAATGTTGAGGAATTTAGAATAAGACAATTCAAACTGTACTCTACTTGTAGATGTACTGTTGCACCTACAAATACAGTAATGTGAGGTAGAGTGATAGATAGACGCAATGTTAATCCATATTATGGCTATAATTATTGTAATGTCCACAATTCCACATTTACTACTTACTATACCTACTTAACCTATTTAATAGTATCAAGTACTAACAAAAACCTCATTATGTTTGATTACTTTTTTAGTTATAAGATGTTTTTGTTAATATTTAAGTAATAAATAATAATGATAACAAAAAAAAAACACTTACAACTTCCTGCAAAGGAACAAC
The DNA here is from genome assembly GCA_951213275.1 of Idaea straminata. Taxonomy (NCBI): domain Eukaryota; kingdom Metazoa; phylum Arthropoda; class Insecta; order Lepidoptera; family Geometridae; genus Idaea; species Idaea straminata. The sequence continues at coordinate 6,580,164 of OX577857.1, read as the reverse complement.
ATTATGATTCTTGCAGGACCTGTCCCCTCCAACCACGAGACAGTCCATACAAATTGACTTGTTGCAGTCATGACAATAATAGTCCAGCGTCTTGCTCTTATGCAACTTGCAATTATTATTTATCATCATCGAATCTTAAAATAATGATAAATACAATAATTAAAATAGACACACAGCTTATAGATAGATAGATAGATAGATAGATAACTTTATTTGTACAACACAAAAAGAGACAGAACACGATAAACACAAAGTAAAGTAATAGCTAGAAAGTATAAGTTGCACAAATGGGCGGCCTTATCGCTGAAAGCGATTTCTTCCAGGCAACCTTTGAATGGAAAAGAACTGATTCAGCTTTAATGGTAGGTTGTGAATAATTTAACTTATAATATACACTATTTACATAATTTATGATTTTAAATATTAAATTAATAATATACTTATTAATAATATACTTGTATACGAGTTGTTTTCCGCAACTAGCCCCTTTTTAATTGGGTCCTTTTTGCGTGAGGATGGAGTAGGCTTGACCAGCTACTACCCTACTAGAACTTGTTACAATGTCAATTAGCGCACATAAATTTTTGTTATGAAAAATTCATCAGCTTGTATTGCAGTAAACTTTAGCATAAAGCACACACTTACCAATATCCTGCAGAACATGGTTTTGAAATATGACAAAAGTTTTGTGGCTCTTATTGAAGCAGTTCTCACAGAGAGCCCTGTTGCACTGCTCGCACATTTTCCCTGTTTGGATGCGGCATTCAATGCACGTACCTGAATAATTGATAAATAACATATTATAGACAGCTCTTGCAAACAGTTGTTTCAATTTAGCACAGGAATTTTAGGCCTAATATAGTACCTTTTAATCAAAAACTTCAAATTTCTGAGTAATTTTCATAAACATAAGCTAAAACTTTCACAGATAATTCACCCTTCAAGTTTCATCTATGTTATGAGTCACATAGAGGGCCACACACAAGCTTCGATGAAGAGCTAAACAAAATCTATAAAACAGGACATAATTTAAATCTAGGCTCCAAAACTACTAGACCGATTTTGATTAACCTTGGTATGAGGATAAATTGATTAATTGGGAATAACATAGGCTACTTTTTATCCCGGAGGTACGCGGGTAAAACGGCGAAGCGGTGCTAGTGTGTAGTAAAACTTAAATGCAACACATTCATTTTTTGAAAAATACACACAACAGAAAAGTTTAGCCTCGGGTTTTCAGCAAATATTACAAAAAAAAGGGTGAATTAAATCAAATTTAATCATACCCTTGGTTCCACTGCCACCCTTCATTATAGCCTGCAGATCGATGAAGTACTGTTTCTCAACTGATTGAGATACTGGCGATTTCTGCAATAATAAGAGTTGAAGAAATGATACATTTTTCTATAGAGACCTTCTTATCTTATTTCGGGGGCTGACAAAGCCAGCAACACTCCGACCCAATGGAATCTTTTGTGTTATTTATAGATCTTAGATTGTATTGTATGACCAAAAGTCGATTATTTAAGGGACAACATATCAAAATAAATAGGGATTGTGACTATCTAATTTTTCTGTAAAAACTCAGTTGAACATTTTTTAAAGTCTTCGAAATGGTCTCCAGGGTGTTTCCAGTATAGGTTGGCCAATAGATATGGCCTGTATCTTTATTTGCAAACCTCGATTTCTTATTTTGCTGATATAGTTAGTATAAATGTATATAAGTCTATAATAAATGTCGTTTGATTCTCAGACCTAACAAATATACAAAAATAAAATATTGGTTTGATTGGTAACAAACACCGCGACATGTAAATTTTATGTATACAGGGATATATAAATGTTAAGGAATGATCTTTATTCTAGAATATTCTTACCTCCAAAAGCTCTATTGTCAATTCACCAACCATGTGAACATTAATCGGAAACAATTCGTAAACTGGAATTCTGTGTTCATTTAAATTGACAACACTTTCCGGATCCAGCTCTATATTCTTCAAGCAAACTTTGCACTCCATTGGCTCCAAGAACTTGATAATATTTGTGATGCAGCTTTCGCACATGGAGTGACCACATGGTAGGAACAGTGGTAGGTTACCTTTTGAGGATTGTTGCACTGGAAAAGGTTTGATAAGGGTTGATATGATTACTGACATGAATTTTAAGGGCTAAATTATGTATGTATAGGTCTCTAATAAGGTATTTAATAGCCAAGTTAACTAGTGCAATGAACTTACATTTTATATGGTAAAGTTGACAGCAATTAGGACAGGTTTTTTTAATTTTCTCATCCATTTCTGCGACTATGGCTAGAATCCTGAAAAAATAAACTTTAATTAATTTAAAGAGTACACTTAAGGCAAATTAAGTTTTAATTTAATAATTATTTTTGTGAGTTACTTGCGACACTATATAAACAAGGCAACTTGACTTATCTCGCTATTTCTGCAGTTATATCTTCTTTAGCAAAATGTCTAACGTAACAGACAAACAGAGAAACCTTCACATTTAAATATTAGCCTGAATTACTTTGATAATAATAATTATTAAGAGCCTACACTGTCCTGCTGCAGGGCTAAGGTCTCTTTGCTATTGCACTCCAGTCCTTCACATAGGGGTCAAAATCATCACCCCCGTAATAAGATATACATTTTTTCAGGTTCCATAAACCTTAATAAGAAAAAACAGAGCTCTTCTAAGATAACATCTTGATTGTCCGTTGTGTGTGTGACTTAGTTGTTTCAAGTACAGCTATCTGTCTTAAAACAACAAACAAACTGTATTTGAAAATAATATAAAAATACAAAAGTCAATAACTCCAGGTAATCGGCGTAAAACTTTATTCTGAATATCCAATAATGCTTTTTCATCAGAGCATATTACTCTGTTCATTGGGATTATGTATTTTTGGGTTTGTGACCCCAATGAACAGGATCCAAACATGGATTTTATTGGGACACTTTCATGTATAATCCATGTTTGGATTCTCTGGTTTAATCCCAGACCATGAAACATCGGACTCCCTGAAGAACACTGCCATGTAATTGTACGTAAGTTGTTAGGAAATACCTTAGAGTTTTAATAACTAATACCAATGCTGTTCTGCTGCAGTTTTCTGCTTATATTAAGCAATATTATACCAAAACTCTCACCCACACGATGCCAGCACAATCAACAAAGACGACGAAGAAAATGTTCTAGTTAGGTAGAGACAATAGGTAGGTAGGTACGTAATTCCTCACATTGCTTACCTAAACAAATCACGATACGTATTAGTGCATGTTTAAACAATACATCATAGCTTAGTTGATTGTTCTGTTTGTTTACGAAGGTATTATTTGCATGATATTTGAGTAGGAATGTACCATAGATAGATAGATAAAGGAAAAAGCTGGTTGCCATCTAGGCTAAAGAGTCGATCGAATACCAACCGGCGGCGCCACATTTGCTTTTTATACAGCAACGCAGCTTGCTAAACAGCCACAGTACTTAGTCTAAATAAAATATTCAATAGATAGGTAACTAGTTTTCGAAAGACTATGCGAAACTTACCAAGTTAGACCAACTAGCAAAAGAAATATTTTGATCCTTTTTTATTTTTTCATTCGCCTGACGACCAAACAAAACAACCAAGGAACAACTTTCGTGACAGCAATCAGTGTTGCCAGCCCCACGTTGTAATAAAAGTTGATGCATGCTTTGAAAATGTTTTATTATTTAAAAACAGTAAATGTATTGGTCGGTCATCTTTTTCTCATTCTGTAATTGAATGGTTTATTTTTGGTGGTGTCATCAAAATCGGTATCAATATCGTACTACAGCCCACTAACCGTAATAATATATTTTTTATCACAGTTGCTCATAAAGTGGATCTTATTCAACGGCTTTTAGGCTCATAATCCAACATATTATGCACGCGTGCGTTTTAGATTTGTTAACTAGTGCTGTAAAGTTATCCCGATAAGTTAAATACGTAGCTTACTGCTAATTACATGTTAGGTAGGTGAAACATTCTTAATTTATCTGGGTTATACTGTTTTGATGTATAAAAAAGGTAGATACAAAAGAGTTTTTTAGCTAGCAAAAATGGTTGTCTCTAAAGTCGGTTTACGAACGAAAATTTTAAGTGATAATGACTTAGGAAACGATTAAAAATTGAGTTGTTTATTTTTTGTTTTTTCTTTACTTAAATATATTGTTTTTCCGTACCATTGTATTTTGTTCTTAACCCCCGACGCAAAACAAATAAAAAAAACCCTAAAAAATATTGTATGTCAGACGAGGATGTATAGGTTAAAAGTCTTTAGCCTGCCTTTCCGGAGCATAATTAACAAAAAAAATCTGCCTTAAAAAAATGTAAACATAGACTTATCACAAATATTTTGTTAATTATTATTTTGTTTTCTTTTCAAGTCTTTTCTTTTATTCGCAACTGTGATAAAAAACGTCGTACGATATACGTGTGGAATTGATCTTTGCATCTTGGCTTCTTATGACACGCTCGCTACCGCTCGCGCGTCATAAACCGCCTCTATGCAAAGATCAATTTTCCACACTTATACCTATCGTAATGTACTATTACAAAATATCATTAAACGATGATGATTAGGAAATTTCCTGCTCATAACAAAATTAATTGAACTAAAATCTAATGGATCTGAGTCTGTGGCATTCTCGTTTTCGTGTAACCGAGTAATTTTCCGATCAAACCATAGCGCGAACGCTTGAGATATTTCGAAAAAATGTAAAACAAAAAAGGTAAAAATGGCTACACAGCTCGATTGACCATAGAGTATAAAGTTTTTTTATATACTCCGGAAAATCAGGCAAAAAGATTTCAGCCTATACAGCCTCCTATTTTTTAAGGTTGTTGGTTGTAGGCTTCGACCCATAGGAACTTCGACCTTATAAGTTGTAGGCCATTTGTTGTAGGCAATACAATAGTTATCAATTATCCAACATAAGCATGAAGTTATTAACGGAAGCTGACTTGACGAACTATGCCAACTTTTAGTGATTTGAATTCTAAACACTTTGAGCCCGATATACCGTAGAATGCATTAATTTGATGCAAAATATAACATAACTTACGATACCTTCTTGATACTGATACATGCACAAGCCGTACGAAGCTATAATTATTTAAAAAAAAAACATAAAGGCGGGAAGCGTTCGATGCAAATAGGCGGAAACGTTGCTAAAAATGAAATTATTTTAGTAAATTTAAGCAATAAAAAGTGGTGATGTTGATGACATAGCTTCCATAAGTGCACACACCAACTATCTTGAATGTGTGGAGTTCTCTGTGTGTGGAGTTCCCCCGAATGTTGAAGCTCGATAAAATAAATCGAAGGAAGTTCCCAACAAATATTCCTTGCTTGTTATCTGCTATCGTGATATTGGTAATACCAATATCACGATTTGATAAGTACCTACTGTTGGTCATTGCTGTTGGTGGACTTCACAATTTTTGTAAGCATGTTATGCTACCTATAATTTATGTAAGTACCTACCTATTAATTTACATTGTCATACAAGTTTTAATTGTATTTTATAATCACTGTAATTTTTTGCAAATATTTTCTTATTGTAAGAATGTACGTCTAGGTAAAATTGCAAATCCACCGTAGAGTTCTCAGATTACTATTATTGGAATGTTTTCATTCTAATAATTTTTGTTTGTTAATTAAACTTCAACTAAAGCAGGTGCACAGAATCTTGCTTGTGTTGAAAACATTCTTATAACAGCCGTTTTGGAGCTCTACGTTGGGTCTGCAATTATGCAGCCGACCGTACCTACTAAGAAGAGCTAATTATAAAAATAGGTAGGTATCTACCTACTTATAGCGTGCGTAGGCATCTACCACATTACCTGTCTGTGGAATGTAAAAGAAAAGAAACACCTGTTTGTGTTTTATTTCTTTCTTATAAATAAACCTTACTAGCAGCGCACCGCGGCTTCACCCGCGTAACTTCCGATCCCGTGGAAATATCGGGAGTAAAAGCTTATGTTACTGTCAATGAATCAATATATCCTCATACCAAGTTTCATCTAAATCGGTTTAGTATTTTCGGAGCCTATTCAATGCAAACAAACAATCAAATCTTTGCTTTTTATAATATTAGTGTATATTAAATAATATTTCGTTAGATAGCTTCTTGGTACCCACCTACTTAAACTAAGCAATAAAACCGCAATCATTTAACGATAGAGTCATCTGCTGTAGAGAATTATATTATTAGAGGTCATCTTGAGTTAGCCAGCCAGTCAGCCAGCATAGGTTAGGTTGCGAACACTGCGCGTTCGTCTATCCCCGAATGCGCACGCATATACCGCGACTCGTGACTTAACACCCGCGGCCCGTGTATTTATTTAATAAAATAAAAAACAACCAGAAGTCGGCATCGTAAATCACATTACGAAATTGCCGCAATCCTTATCCGAGACCTTCAAATCGCCTCAATGCCGGCTGAAGCTTTTCAATTGTGACATGCAGTTGGTCGTATATGCCGTTGCATACGTTTACTTACAAGTACCCAGTGTTTTTGTTGCGAAGACGTTGTAACATCAACCTTAAATTAAAATGAGCTGTAATAGTGTGTTTGGTTTAATTGTTGTGGTTATATTTTTGGTAACGGTTACGGGTAAGTAAGTATGTTAAGGTACCTACGGGTAATAAGGGTCGTTAAATGATTTTTTTAAACCTTGTAGATAGATAGATAAACACATTATTGCACCATAAAAACAAACAAAAAAAAAACTAAATCAAAATCGGTTCATCCGTTCGGGAGCTACGATGCCACAACATACACACACACACACACACACACAGACACGTCAAACTTATAATACGTATTGTTACCCCCCGTTGTTTTTGCGTCGGGGTTAACAATACGCAAAATGATTACTATATACTTATAACAAAAACAAAATAAAGTAACTAACTTTAAGCTAAAAGAAAATTCTTATTAATGTAATTAGTAATTAACTTGTAATTAGTGGCAATATACTAATTACAAGGATTTTAGGCTCGCAGAACTGACAACCGCTGGGGAGTAAAGGTTCTCGAGCGGCGGCCGCGATGCAACGCGAAACGGAGTGTAGGGTGCCCGGTGGACCGACGACATTGTAGCGGTCGTGGGTAGTCGGTGGATGGAGGCGGCTCAGGACCGCTGTTTGTGGCGTCGTATCGGGGAGGCTTATGTCCAGCAGTGGACGCGTATGGGCTGATACTATGAGTGACAAAATAATAGGAAAATAAACAAATTAATTGTTTTTCAGATTTAAACTACAGCAAATATTTATCTAATGAAGTATTTTCATTTTTTTTTCGAAATATTTAGTTTTTAATTAAGGTGGCCCCTATTACCCGCAGGTACCTTACTATTCTTGTAGTTTGGATTATTCATCGCTTTTTGGAACCGATATGGGTCATTATAACAACGAATACTTTACCACATTCCACGCTATAACGCAGTGTTCCAAGTTTCAACTACTATATAGCATAAAAATATGGAAGAGAAAGATCAAGAAAGAGGAATATCGCCTAGGGCGATAAGGGCGCCCTTTCTGCCACGCTTGTGTCTGAACTGAACTAAAGAACCATTACATTATCACTCTCTTGTTCGTCTTTCAGTCAATGTGTCACCACCGATTTTTTTTATTTATTTAGGTTTTTTTATATAATATACTAGTCATTTTTTGTTTGCTTGTGTTTTGTTTAACATTGCAATAAAGTGATTGTTAATGATCTATCTATTTATCATACTTACTCAATTACTGGCAAAGAAATCCTTTAATATATTTAAAAAAAACGTATGGCACTCGGGGACTGCCGCGGTAAAGCTATTGTATCGTGCGAGCTTCGTACAGTCGTACCATACACATACTACACGTTAAGCGAACGTTCGGCTTATTTTCGTTACGGAATTTCTAGATTCGGTCGCCGCGATAAAAGCTATGCAATAGCTTAAAAAATACATACAACCGAATTGAGAACCTCCTCCTTTTTTGAAGTCGGTTAAAAATAGGGCTATCATCTATACTAATATTATAAAGCTGAAGAGTTTGTTTGTTTGTTTGAACGCGCTAATCTCAGGAACTACTGGTTCGAATTGAAAAATTCGTTTTGTGTTGGATAGGCCATTTATCGAGGAAGGCTATAGGCTACTTTTTATCCCGATATTCCCACGGGATCGGGAGTTACGCGGGTAAAACCGCGGAGCGCTGCTAGTAACTAATAAGAGTCTTAGGTACCTATATAGGTATGCAGTATGAATAGGCTTCCATACCAATAATTGCATTGCACAACATTGAATATAGGTAAGCGGGTACACAAGATCTTGTTTCGCTTCTAGGTGTAATTAAATCGTATAGTTGAATAGACGTTTAATTTCAAAGACTGTTGCTAATAGAAAGTAGTGATTTACGAGATTTGTGCATGCAGCATGCAAGACTTCCTCGAGAAAAGTTGTGCTCCTAGAGTAGCATCAAATGAGAGTATCTACTTACTAGGATTTATTACATAGTTTACTGGATGGAAACGTTTTATAAGATTGCAAAAATATAGTGTCATTCAGAGCTATTAAAAAAGTAAAAACACTGAATTCGAGCTATAAGCGTAAAAACTACTAGTAGGTAGGTACTTACTATTTATTATAAAACTAGCTGCGCCCCGCGGTTTCACCCGTGTAAGTCCCGATCCCGGAATATCGAAATGAAAAGTTCCTCGATAAATGTACAGTCGGCTGCGTAATTGCAACCCTCGGTGGAGTTAAAAAATTACTATTATTGAAATGTTTGCATTCAATAGTTTTTATTTGATTAATTGATGAGTTAGAAGACTTTAAACTTCACTTAAAGCAGGTGTCTAGAATCTTGCTCGTGTTGAAAACATTCTTATAACAGCCGTTTTGGAGCTCTATCCAACACAAAAATATTTTTTCAATTTTAACCAGTAGTTCCTGAGATTAGCTCGTTTAAACAAACAAACTCTTTAGCTTTATAATATTAGTATAGATGGACTATATTAGGTGTTAGGTATCTCTATTTGATACCTATATACGTAGTAATTATCATTGAAATAAGATGAAAACGGAATAAATAAAAGGAATTTAACTTAACTTAGTGTGAACATTAATGAGGGAGGAGCAGATAAAACTTTTGCCTTTAAATTGAGACAGTAAAAATGATGACAGTTGCCAAACGGTAGAAAAAACTCCTAAAAATAATGAAAAAAAATAATACCTACTCTCGCTCTATAAAGTTAGTAAGTAACATAAAACAGTAACTCTACCTATTGGCAGTTAGTTTTAGTAAACATCGTATTGCAATCTTTTATACATATAAAATGCTTTGTCCTGAACGACTGACTGACTTACTGACGGATCAACGCACAGCCTAAACCGCTGATCGTAGAGACCTAAAACTTGGAGGGTATGTTCTTTGTATGACGTAAGAATCCGATAAGAAAGGATTTTCCGAAATTCTACCCCTTAGGGGTTGAAAAAGGGGGGCAATGTTTGTATGGGACAACAAGGTTTGGTCCCTTTTCGACTTTTACGCGGACGAAGTTTCGGGCAAAAGCTAGTAAAAGATATCGGTCTTTAAAAGAGCCTATAGATAAGCCAGTAGTAGGTATAAATGGTATTCAAATAGACGTGAATATTTAATCAAAGTAAATAATATTTATTTACTAGCTGTACCCTGCCACGCTTCGCTGTGGCACATGTCGGGGATATGTTACTGATGCAAAAATTAGATAAAAACAATCCTTGATGCGGATTATATATCATTCTAAAATTTCAGCTCGATCGGTGTAGAACTTTTTGAGTTTTTGAAGCGTACACATTATTTCGATGGTTATAATCGCTAAAATTAAGTCGGTAGGTGGATACTTACTTAGTTAAACGTTTGCATAGAATCTATGGTGTGTGATAAAACCCGTCTTACAACCACCTCATGTTCTTGTCCTCATTTTAGTATTACAAGGCGTATTATTCGGATAAAGTGTTAGTATTACAGGCGTATTATTCGGATAAAGCGCGTGCTAGGTAGGTACTTACTTGCCAGTGGATATGACAAACCCTGACCACTGGCCAGTTTTTTTTTTCAATATTCTCATAGTAATAGTAAGTTTAGTATGATGCATGTTTTATAATTAATTTTAATATTCAAATGGGGGAGACTTTTACCCAGCAGTAGGATATTATGGTTTAGATAGATTTATTGAAGGAATTCAAAACATTCGTGAAGTACCTACGAAAGTTTCCCGGATGTTTTCAGGGGGTTCGGAAGAAGGCTCTCGTGTGAAAAGAGTCAGGGCTGGCGGCAGCGCGGTGTCACGAGAGCCAGCACAGGCCCTCGATGCTCCCGATCCAGAGCCGGATTCCGCGCCAGCACCACCCGCCTTCCTTAGCCCATCGGTCAAGGAGTACTTAGAGCTCGGAATGGCTATACCTGGTAAGTGTTGTCATATACCTATATTTATTCTGTGCTAAACTTTTATTTTGACGTGATAACGTCTTATAAACTGATGAACGACGGCAGCACTCACAAAAAAGTGTGACGTCATCGCGTTCCCAGAACGTTAGTGGTAACCATAGCAACGAATGTTTTCTGATGACGTTATCTCGTAAAATTATCGTCCGTAAACCGACTTTACGATAACTAATTCTGTGCTTATGTACGAGGGCGGCACTGAAAATTTCGGGAATCAAGGAAGTGACACAACATTACTATTTAAAAATGTATTTATTGCTTTTCGAAGTATTCTCCGCGAAATTTGACACATTTTTCCATACGATGGAACCAATCATTAAAGCAACCATTCCATTCGGAAGTTGGGGTCTCCTAAATGGCCGTTTTGTAGGCGTCCACAGCTTCTTCAGGTGATGAAAATCTCTGACCACGCAATTTATTCTTTATTTTAGGGAAAGTATAGAAATCATTAGGGCTTAGGTCAGGGCTGTACGGCGGATGGTCTAATAATTCTATGTTTTCTTGCTCTAAAAACTCTTTTGTTCTGTTCGCGGTGTGAGAACTCGCATTGTCGTGATGGAGGATGATGCGGCGGCTGCAGTTCTCTTTACGGAGTTCAGAAACGACCTGTGGCAAACAAATGCTAGCATACCATTCTGCATTAACCGTTCTTTGTCCCTCAAGAGGAATAGTCACAACATGGCCGGTTTTGGAGACAAACGTCACCATTTTTTTTGCAACACTCCGTGAACGAACAATTTTTGTTGGCTTTAACTCATTTTCGAACACCCAAACTCGTGACTGGTTTTTTGTTTCGGGTTCGTACGCGTATATCCAGGATTCGTCACCTGATACGATGTTGTATACAGCATTTGAGGATCCTGCGTGGAATCTTTCGAGAGTTCTGACGCACCAAGTAACGCGAGCCACTTTTTGCTCTTCACAGAGCGAATGCGGTATCCATCGGGAAAACAACTTTTTTACACTTAATTGTTCATGCAAGATTATTTGTATTTGACTCATGCCAATGTCTAAAGTTGCCTGAATTTCGCGGTATGTTACATGTCGATCTTCCTCAATCAGCTTACGCACAGCATCAACGTTTTCTTGGGTGAGTGCAGTTTTTGGACGACCTTGACGGGGATCATCACTGAGCTTGACACGTCCACGTTGAAATTCAGCAAACCAGCGATAAATTGTGGTTTTGGATGGGGCTTCATCACCAAATGCAGAAATCATCCGGTCAACACACTGTTTTTGTGATAAACCACTTCGAAAGTCGTAATAAATCATCGCTCTTGAATTTTCTCGAGTCAATTCCATTTTCTCATCGACTAAACAAGTTTGACAAAACCTTGTGACAAGACCGAGATTCTTTTTTTAAATAAATAAATGGTATTCGATTTTTAAAACCAAGGAGTTTACAATTAAAAAGCTTTAAATATGACAGGAACAGTGGAAATATTCCATTCCCGATACTTTTAGGGCAGCCTATGTATCAGCTGATATTATAAAAATAATGTGTCCTATAGGCTTAGCCGTTTAAATAAAGGTCATTCTAAGACTTAAAATAGTCGGTATATACAAGGATATTTTTTTTTTTAAGATCTGCTATATGATGCTGTATTGTATTTCAGCAAATAAATAAATCTGAATCTGTAAAAACTCCTATACAACATTTAAAAAAAATTAGAAATAGCGTTTAATGTAGGTAATCCTTGGACAATTTCTTTTAAAACTTTAGTGGCTTACGTATATTCTATTGTTCCATAATCTAAAGTGACACTTTAGGACACCATGTGATAGAATATTTGCTGTGTTCTCTATTAAAATATAAATGAGTCCCATCGTGCCAGAAAGTGCCACAAGAGATTGAAAAACAATCAAGATGGCGATGGCGTCTTTGGCTTTGTCAATGTTCATGGATTTACAATTGTTTTATACTCACTAAGACCTTTATATTTTCATAATTAACAAAGTTATTTTCATAATATTTGTTGGACCTACCTTTCATTGATGAGATGAATTGGATAAGTTATTACATGGGTAGGACCTACTGAAATATGCACAGTTAGAAACAAATACGAGTTAATACAAACACGGCATGTGTTTGTATTAACTCGTATTTGTTTCTAATTATTCCCTTATTTTAAAACGAAGTTTAAGGATACTCCGAGACGTGGATTTAAACCTTAGATTTACTCGTGAACTATAGTCTAAACACTATTCCTAAAGATTATCTAAGGAACTTTAGTCTAAACACCATCCCTATATATTATATAGGGATAGGATAGGGACAGACTATAGTCATATAGTTTACAAGTAAGTCTGCATCTAAATGTAAGGTTTAAATCCACATCTCGAACTATCCTTAAACCTCATTTTGGAATAAGGTGTTCTTAGGACAGTGGTAGAACCACTATGATACCCATTTAATATTCGGAATTCTATAATTTTTATAATTGTAGAAACAAATATCTATTGTTCTGACTTTAGGACCAACCAAACCCTCAAGGCTAACTTTATGGCGTGACGTTTGCAGCCTTGCTCACCGAGTACCTATTTGTCTTTCTTTGCATAGTATTATAGGTAGGTATGTGCCTATACAATACATAAATTGTGGTAACAAACGCATGTTGTATCGAGGTCGTAGTGTTGCCTTTGGGCAACGCTCCAGGAGTAGGTAAGTCGGCCACTTGCGAAACTTATTAGCATAGTTCACTAGCCGATGAAAGCCGTTCTATTAAAGTACTAGATTTACACAAAGATAAGTAAAATTATTATATATTAAAAGGAAAGGGTACCGGGCGCTCTCTCCATACAAAAGTATAGACGACTGTTTGCTCCCTGGATAATGACACTAGCGCAAATATTTTTGTTGCATAAAACTTATAACTGCCAAGACCACGTTTCGTTTTATTTTATTTTTTTGTTTTTTAATTATTAATTTCTATGATAATTAGAAAATGAAAAAAAAAACAAAAACATAGGGGCATAGTCATGACAGTTATAGGTTTTATGGCACAAAAATATTTGTGCTAGTGTCATTATCCAGGAAGGAAACAGTCGACTACGTTTGTATGGAGAGAGCACCTTAAAATTTCATTATTTTTGCTCACCTACCTGCATTATATATTTTTATCAATTTTTTGCTTCTACCTAAATCGAGCAAATAAACAAGAAATATTGGTGGTATCTAGTTTGGGCAATCTCTGTATAGATATGCTCTTTAGCAGCAAGCTATAAATCATGAACTTGATGTTTTATTGGATTCCATGCAAAAACCTGTTTTGATGAGATGACTTTAAAATATTAAATTTAAAATGTTTAAATCACAGATCTACCAGTTGGTTATAAATAAATACATCACAGCACTGAATATATATATACAAGATCACAGTTATACAAACATACACACATTCAATCAAATTAATAAACCTACAATCTACATATCATATTTTTTATACTAAACTAGCTATGTATCAAACGATGTATTACCATAAAAAAAATCGGGCTGATTTGTGAATCTAAGCCATCCAGGGCGCCACCCAAACGCATACGAAAAAAAATCATTCAAATCGATCCAAATATATATCTTTACCCCATTAACAAAATGATCCGCCATTTATTGAATTGAATTTGTTACAAAAAATGTGATAAATGAAGAACAGCTCGACCGATTTTGTGCAAACTTCACATAAACCATCTACTAAATAGTCCGAACAAAGCTTAAACATTTGATTTGGATAGGTGAGCCCGTTCTTGAGTTATAAAATTACAATGAAAATTGGCATTGATTTTATAGATATAGAAGAAGAAGGTAAGGCCAGCGTTTGAACACTATCTCACACGATAGTAAGTGACGTTACGGTCTAATATTTAGCACGCTTTCCTGGAAGATACGCTCGTGACTTAAAAGACCCCGAAATAAATGGGGGTCTTCGAGAGACGCGCGTGAAGGAAGGGAAGATGGCTCCATTATTTTTAGGGAACCGTACCTAAAGTGGGAAAAACTCATTGTCCGTCCATCCGTCTGTTGTCTCGTTAGGGAACGAGTAAAGACAGCAGAAACCTATCGTGCCTCAAAACTCCTATTATTAGGATGTTTGAAACTCAAGCCAGACTCTAAAGTCCTGCTTGAGTTGCATAACTCATTAATTTAATAGACAAACGTTATTTTAATTGAAAACATTCCAATTTTATTAATTAGAACTCTACGGTGATATCGATACTAAGGTGTTAACTCACTGTTATTCCAATCTCAATTTCCAGTAAAAATGCATTGTTTCGTGTACCAGATTTATTTGGGACTTGTAGAAACATAAGTAATTACTAAAATGATGGTCTTCCGTAATAATAAGTTTCTGAAAGATTAGCTCATCTCGACCGTGACTTATGCAGTGAACGTAACTTTTTCGAATAAATTGGCAATAAATAAAATATTTAACACTATAGAGTAGCTTAACGTTCACAAAAATCCTGATATTTTTTGTAAAAATAGCGATATTCATAATTTCAACTTTAGAAATAAGGATGATCTGGTCGTGCCCGGTAGTAAACAGGAAAATAAACAGGTCGTTTAAATAAATAGCACATATTGTGTGCTCTATTATAATAAATTACCTAAAGATGTATATGGCATGTCCATTAACAGGTTTAAATTTTTTATAAAGCAGAAATTGTGCGGTATGGCTGATACTTCGTCGTACCTTAATGATAAGGACCCATGGACATAACTTTAATTGTTCTATTTCAAAAATATCCTAAAAAATATTTATCTTGACCTTTGTGAGCATGATCACAAAAAAGAAAAAACCCATGAGTTTCTTGTGCCTCCTTCTCATTCCAACTTAATTTTTATGACGTTTCAAAGTGATGTAATGCACTGCATGACAACTATTGAATAAAAAATGTTGAGTTTGAAATTTTGTGTTGAGAGTTTGCGCCCACGTTGCACCGGTATTTAGGGGGTTGGTATTGTTCGCGTCCCTGAGATTTACCTACAAGATATCCCATACGTGACCCCTGAGTGGCGCTAAAGGAGCAATCTCCCCGTAGGACGCTTTGGCCGCAGCTTAACCACCCACCGGCCTAAGTTGTATAGCCGAGCGGACTTGTCCGTGTTCCGATACTTAGGCCGACCGGTGGTGCAGCCACAAAATATTCTATTTACTAAAAATAATATAATCACTACAATTGACAGAAACGAAAAAACGCCTAATGAACATAACATTTTCGGTAAAATGATGTAACCCAAATATAATGACAAGGATCTATAACGTCTGCTTCGAGATTCAAGTCAAACCGGTTCGTTCATCAATTTGAAGATGCTGTACGAAAAACAATCAGCTTTGCAAATTTAATAGGTAAAACAAATTTAAAGTGTCTAGCCTTGACTTAAAAGCTATTCAATGAAGAATGAACTGTAATTAGGTAGGTGTTGAATCAAATCGATATTTTTTTTTATTGAATGGTCCCATAATAACTAAAGTTATAAAATTATACATAGTATTTGATCTACCCCAGAATTAGGTACCCTAAGTAATATTTTATGAAGGAATTAGGAACTATACTAACATTTGAAATACAATTTAAGTCATATCTCCATAATAACTAAATGAGAGTGAGAGTTGACAGATGTGAAAGTGACAGTAGACATGTGTTAACGTGACATTTGACAGATGTCAATTTACAATCTTTTATTTTATATTTTTCTTTTAATTTTTTATGATATGTTCTTCTCCAAGGTCCCATCTATCTCTGTATCAAAATTCATTAAAATTGGTTTAGTGGTTTAGGCATGACAAGGTAACAAACAGACAGACAGACGGACAGACCGACAGAGTTACTTTCGCATTTATAATATTAGTAAGGATAAAGGTTCCTTGAAATGAATTTCGATCAACCTGAAATACTTTTCCGTCACAAAACCGACACGGATAGGTTACATTAGGTTTGATATTGTGACCAACGCCACAATTAGCGCAATTATTAGCGCGAGCGAAATGAGCGCTTAAGTTCTTAAGAGGCAAAAACTTATCCAAAATAGGTAAAAAGTCGTTTTATAGTAAAGCCTGTTTCATTGCCAATGTTAAAAGTACATATTATTTGTATATTATTATCGTGACGCGATGTCGGTACGGCTCAAGTATACGGCTCATCATCAATTGTTATGTAAGGCCTACTGACCTTGTTATTTGTCCTCACGACCTCTCTGATGCAGTCATTTCACACCATATTACATAAACTAACGTTGTATACGTTAGACAAATATTTTCCTACTTTATGTAAATATTTTCAGAAAATTGTCAATGAACTACATAATGGTTTGGAAGCATACCTACTAATTGATTTCCGAGGAAGTCAAATAACGTTTATCTAACCTTAATATATTAGCTACATTTGTTAACTGACCTTTACATAATAGCTACATTTAATTTTGTTACCTGAAATTTACAGATTGGCTACATTTGTTACCTGATCTTTATATATTAGCTTGATTTGTTACCTAACCTTTACAGATTAGCTACATTTGTTAACTGACCTTTACATATTAGCTACATTTAATTTTGTTACCTGACCTTTACAGATTGGCTACATTTGTTACCTGATCTTTATATATTAGCTTGATTTGTTACCTAACCTTTACAGATTAGCTACATTTGTTAACTGACCTTTACATATTAGCTTGATTTGTTACCTGACCTTTACAGGTTAGCTACATTTGTTACCCAACCTTTGCATATTAGTTATTTTTGTTTTTTCTAGGGATTTGTTTTGTTTGATTGTTTACCTTAGAAACGATAAATAAACGTGTGTTTTAGTTTAACCCCGTGGTAGCACAGCAGCACTGCTGAGTAAAGGTCCTTTTGACACTTTTCCAAACTTAATGGAAAAACTTCGTTGAGACGCGTAAAAAGAAAGACACAAGAAACTCAAAAAATCCTATGTTACGAAGAAACATTAACTCCCGTTAAAGTTTCTTCGTTGGCTTTGTTTCTATTGAATTCGTATCGATAAATGTGTTGGATCATTCATTATTATACAAAAGTGCAGTATAATGCACTTCGAATAATAAGAGTCATAGGGCGCGCTGGGACGCTGTAACCTGATATTTGTGTGCATTGCGCAATATTGTACTTACATAGTTTCATCACAGAATACGAGTTACAGAATTTGACGATTTCGACGACGAAAGGTATCGAACCCTTAAATCCGACGTAGAATAAAATATTTGTTCTGGTCTTGGTATTTCTGTACGTAGGTTTAATAAATAAATATTGTAGAACATTTTACACAGGGCCATCTAGCCATACACTAACGACTAGGCTTGTGTTATGGGTGCTAGATAAGAGATTCAATACATATACAGAGTTATTGGTAATTATACTAGCAAGCCGTTGAGGGCTACTTCTGTGCACCTTAACAAAAATTACTAAGAACAGTAGATAAAACTTAAAAAATAAGTAAAATTTTAAGGTTAATGACCACTCTGTGTATGGGGCAGCTGTTTTTCAGCTAAACCTAACCTCAAAATTTTCAAAAAAATGTTCGAATTTCCAAAATTTCCAAATAGTATAATTACCAATAAACCTGCATACTTTTCTTGTAAATATTATATTTAATATACACACAGATACCCAGACAGAAACAAATATCTATAGTATAAATACTTGTTTGAGGCGAAAATCGAACCCGTCGCAAGCGGGTATTCGCCAGATGCGCCACAGAGGTCGTATGTATTACATCATACAGAAGTCTAGCTAAACTTGCGGTTAGAAGCGCTGCATGCAATGACCTTATTCTAGAGTTTCGATTTCAATTGCAGATGCGACGCGTTGGGATGTTCGAGTTTTATCTACCGATTTGTCGAGCCCTCTTAGACAAGATCACTTTCCATTAGCGATATCGCCAATCGATAGATTTTTTTGTATTAAATTGATTTAAGCATCGTATAGAATTGACATATGATGAAACTTGTCAATTACTCAATCTCATACAAAACAAATCTGTCTAATGGCGATATCGATGTTTCAATAGAAAGTAATCTTGTCTGCGGAGGCAGATCAACAAATCTCGCGCACTTTTGTGAGTGCAATTGAATCGAGGCTTAGCTGGAAGAATCGATTGTTTCTCTCGATATCTTCTTTCTATTCGTATTTATCGTCCGTTATGGCCACTTTACGATATCCTCGGACAATTTGTTGACATAAAACACGACACTTTAGGACATAAAACACGACACTTTAGGACTTTAGTTTATTAAGTGTTCTCTTTCCAAATAATATATTTTTACGGTTCATTTTTGTAGCCGACTGTCATATTTCTGCCGTTGACCTGCCATACACCGAATAAAGGATCGATATGTCCCATTGTGGGACATATAAAAAAAAAGATGATTCTGGAGACTACTACAAGTTTACAACTTTGCCATGGATTTAGTTCTCAGTCAGTCAGCATTAGCATAGCACAAACTGATTCAAGGAAAAATGCATACCTAACATACCTTACCTAATTTGTTTTAACAATAAGTAGCATGCGTATCCTGATTACAACCGAGGCGTAACTTGGCCGCGTAGCGTAGTGGTTATCGAACTTGCTCGGTTAGTGGAAGATAACGAGTTCAAATCTTGTCGCAGAGCTAAATGCCTTTAGACACAACGGGTATTGCAACTTAAAATGCCGCAGTGCATTTTGGGACCCATACTTTTTGATAAAGGGTATCACGGCGAACAAATTATGCCTTCACACCGAACCCTAGTGTTTGAAAACGGGATATTTGTTGAATCATGGAACGTTCACTTTTTTAAATATCCCGTTTACAAGACGTTTTAGAGGTTTGATTTAATTTAAAGGCATTATTTGTTCTCCGTAATGTCCTCTATCGATGGATATGGGTCTTAAAATGCACCACGTAAAAAATATAAAAACTAGAAATGCCTAGTGACTAATAATAACTTACTATCATATTAATAAAATAATTTAGTCATCTTTTTCTAATACATATAAAATGCTTTGTCCTGACTGACCGCTGATCGTAGAGACCTGAAACTTGAAGGGTGTGTTCTTTGTATGACGTAGGCATCCGATAAGAAAGCATTTTGACAAATTCAAACCATACGCGAATGAAGTCGCGGGCGAAAGCCAGTAAATAATAAAATAATTGGATAAGTATTCAATATACGGAGATGATAGACGATTGCATACATCTTCATGTAACTAACTACCTAGTTGAATAATAATTCTGCAAAAGGTTAGTCTAAGTGAAAGTGGTCACTGCATTACCCCGAGCTAACTTTCCTTAACTGAGTTCTGCAACTACCTGGAAATATAAGTACTAAACATCGATCGTGATCAAACGACACAATAAGTACAAAGGTTTAGAGTTTTCGATTCCAGGTCACTAGCAACATGTAGTATACAATATAATAAAATACTAGTAGTTGCGGCGACTTCGTCCGCTTGGTAGTTTTGTTTCATATACCAAAACCTACCGCTTGAATTAGTCTATCTATTTAAAAAAAACCGCATCAAAATCCGTTGCGTAGTTTTAAAGATCTAAGAATACATAGGGACCGATAGCGGGAAGCGACTTTGTTTTATACTATGTAGTGATGATAATAAATGCTTTATTACCCAAAAAAATTAACACTAATAACGTTGACCCCACTTAATCGCTGATTCCTCTTGGTCGTACTAGTTTGTCATACCAGTATGACTACGAGGATATACATGTCCTTGTTATCTATACTGATATACAATAAAGCTGAAGAGTTTGTTTGTTTGAACGCAATAAACCAATAAGAAGAAGACATAAAAACTCATGGGCTTTTTTGCATTTCTTGCAGCAAGCAGTTAAATGACCTTAACCTCAAAATCTATTAGTATTATAAAGTATTAAAAATATAATAAAGCTCAAGAGTTTGTTTGTTTGAATTTTCAGGAACTACTGGTTCGAATTGAAAAAATAGTTTTGTGTTGGATAGTCCATTTATCGAGGAAGGCTATAGGCTACTTTTAATTTTGATATTCCCACGGGATCGGGACACGGGGGAAACCGCGGAGCGCAGCTAGTCATACTTCATCCCATTAGTGAAATGCTTCCTCCTCCTTTATACATAATGCAAGTCTATCGAAAATTCATCAGCAATACAAGCTAGCCTCGTTTATATTTCACAAAGAAAACCTAACCTTTTTTCATTACATCCATATAAAAGACTTCAACGCGCGCAGTACCTCTTAGTACATAATTAATTGTGTAGCTCCAAAGCAAAATTATTTCACAGAGTTTTTAACATCTTATACAAATTGAGGGGTATTTTATTAATGACCCAAAAAGTCAACGAGGTCTGTTTATGGGGGGTGAATTTTTAAAAATAGGCATGGCCTTAAGTTGTATTAAAAGATAGTGTTGCTGATAGGTACCAAAGCTTTATAAAAATCAAATTAAATAGTGTCTCTGAAAACCCATTAAAAATGTAGGACATAGCCCCAAGCTAAGCAATTTGGCTTGTATTATGGTGACCAGATAACGGATACAATGGTACTTATACCTATTTTTTTTTGGAAAAACAGAATATTAAAAATACAGAAATAACCAGACCAATTTGTTTGCAGAAAGAAGTATCTATACACAAATACCTGTTCGATGGTGAGATCGAACAAGTATTATATAAGCTATATTTATGTAAATACTTTATATTATCACTTATTACAGGTTATGTTTGGTATCCTGCTTGAGTAAATTCACAACATACCATTAATGCTAAATCAGTTATTTTCTATCCAAAGGTTACCAGAAATCGCTTTCAGAAATAAGGCCGCCTATTTGTGCAACTTATACTATCTAGCTATTACTTTACTTTGTGTATATCGTGTTCTGTTTCTTCTTGTGTTGTACAAATAAAGTTATCTATCTATCGAACCCACATCTTCCTGCGTCGCAGGCAGGCAATTCAGCGTTACATTATTTGGTAGCTTCAAAATGCGAATGCGAAGTTGAACCAATTCAACAGCGGTTTTACATCTCTGAAATCGGTCATGTTGTAAATGCACTGCCGTCGTCCAAGTGACCCCCTTGTACTAGGGGAGACGACGGCCGTGCGTGAAAATTTTCTCGACAGGGCTACGGTTGGGAGTAGGGGATCCATTTGGGGGGCCGACGGGCGTAAACCGTCATGTTTTCCGTGATTATGTTATCAAAGGTATTTGTTATGTGTATTACAGGTAAACCAGGCACCGACTACCCGCTGCTGGGAAGTGTTCCCTACACAAACTTCTACTGTGATGACCAGCCTTATCCTGGCTTCTTCGCCGATATGGAAACACGGTGTCAAGGTATTAACATTTTTTTTATCTAACCCCCAGTATCCCATTGCTGAGCAAAGATCAATCCCCATCTTCCTCCATTGGTCGCGGTCCTGGGACAATTAACAACATTAAACATATTTATATTATATTTTTGAAATTGCATAGGTAGCAAGTTTTTGAGTAAATAAAGTAAATAAATAACAATTAAGTTTTTTTACACAAAAAAGGCTTGAATTTCGGAAAAATAGGAAGCGATCGACGATGAGGTTAAGGATGTAGCATGCTCATTGCTCGCCTAGAAAGAGAACGACATGCCTGGACAACATGATGGAACGCGAAGAGTCACTTGGCGCCATGACTTCCAGGGGGTAGTGTTAGTAAAGTCAAATCTTCAGCTTGAATTACATCCTAAGTGAAATAGTTGCATTTTGTAAATAAATCTGT
This sequence comes from Idaea straminata, assembly GCA_951213275.1. Taxonomy (NCBI): domain Eukaryota; kingdom Metazoa; phylum Arthropoda; class Insecta; order Lepidoptera; family Geometridae; genus Idaea; species Idaea straminata. Next base: position 6,557,930 of record OX577857.1, on the reverse strand, counting down.
TCCTGTAACTAAAATTTTAAGATTTTCTACACAGAACTCGGCACCCATATAGATTTAAATGCTTTGTCGGGAAATTCTTAAATTCAAATTCAAATTCAAATATCATTTATTGTGTTATTTTTCATAACTTATTTGTTTGTCGTGTGCGTTTGTACATACTGGATAAAACTTTTATATAGATAGATAAAAGTTTTATAAGTTTGTTAGATGATAGATAGAGTTTGATAGATATCAAACTTGACTGTTATAAAAATTACCGCCCCCGGAAAGCTCCCGGCACCGCCTCAGTGTGCACAACGCTTAAACCGTTTCGGTATAATAACCTTACCTGTCAATAATAAAAGAAGTAGAGGTATGTTTATTAATTAACTTTATTTAAAAGGCAATCTTCTTAGTTGTTTTATATGAAAACGTGTTTCAATTAATTAGAAGACTCGCGTAGGTAGCCATCTGTGTTATTTTTAAATTAAAATAACCTTGAACTGAAGAGACTACTTAAACGGGTCGTGTACAGAACAAATAATGATAATCGTGTAATCTTGTAGGAGTATTTTATCAAAGACTATTGATGCTAAAAATGCATCTCGGGAATTTTCGTGTGTAATCCTCGCCTCGTATGTGAATAGCTCGTTAAATAAGGTACCTGCAGGTAGTAAGGGCCTGCTATCTTAATTATAAACTAATCATTTTGTAAAAAAAAGGAATAATACTTAAAAACAGGGTTTGGATAAATATTTGCAGTCTGAACAATGAATTCATTTATTTTTTTGTTATTTTGTCACTTATTTCAAAGTTTTTAAAAACCCTTTAATGGCCCTTGTTACCCGCAGGTAAAATTTATTTTCGAGATATTTACGTCAAATAGTTTTCTATATGCAATAGTATAATGGTATGACTACGTACTCCTAACCAGTGTGGTAACAGCATATGCTGAGGCTTTACCCATTCGGGCAACACACGACTTCTCAGATACTTTTCATTTTTATTGTCTGTTTTTTTGTAATTTCTTTTATTTGTAACCATCTCTTACTATTTCTTATTTGTATCTATACTTTGTCGTGTGTTTGTTCGAATAAATTATATTCTATTCTATTCTATTCAATATAACCTAGATACCGACTGCATTGCCATCTGCCGGGCTGATTTGTGAATCTAAACCATGTAGGGCGCCACTCCAACGCGCCCGAATTTTTTAAATCGGTTCAGCCGTTTAGGAGGAGTTAAGTTAAGATAAGTACTTATGGAAATTCCCGAGATGCATTCTCAGCATCGTTGTAGATATTGTATGTATTGCCATTCGATCTACACAGACCGTGCTTCGAAAATGATTTGACCTTAAGTATAATTTGGGAGATAATTAAATATACCCGGAAGATTATCTTGACATGAAATATTGGTCTAAACGTGAGATCCGTCTAAAATTGTACCCAACAAATGTTATAATTTGATTCTAATCTATTACTCATCGCCAACGTTTGTTTACGAGTATACTTAGAACGTCTATATAAGGAAGGATTCACGAGTTTATAAATATTAATAATATTCTAACAACAATCTTCTTAATAAAAAACTATGTAGGTAACTAAAAGTAGGTATATATTAAGACTAGCTTTTGCCCGCGACATCGTCCGCGTAAAAGTCGAAAATGGACCAAGGAGTCACGTAGTCTCATACAAACTTTGCCCCCCTTGGTAAATTTTCGGAAAATCCTCTCTTATCGGATGACTACGTCACAAAAAGAACACACCCTCCAAGTTTCAGGTCTCTACGAAGAGCGGTTTAGGCTGTGCGTTGATCCGGCAGTCAGTCATTCAGGACAAAGAATTTTAAATGTATAGAAGATGAATTGGCCCTAGTTACACGAGAAGAGACCAACCCACACAGACCTAGTTTTGAGATATTAATGTTTGAAATTAAGACCAAGCCAACCATCTAGGGGTAATTTGAGGTTTTTAAAACCTCTTCAGCTACACACATTCTGTTATTTTTAGTAATACCAAAAACAAGTTGTGCGTATCTGTATAATTTACAACACCTTTATCTCAAATTACCACATGTTCAGAACTACCACATACTAAAATACCTAAAATTTAAGATGGACTGACATGTAAATATTAAATCATTGAAAGCGTAGGTATAATACCTACATATACCTACTGATTTATTTTAGCACGGTTCCGTCAAGGTATTCAGTCAAGGTACCTAGGTATAGCAGTCTCGGTTGATTGCAAGGTATTTCCGTTACCTACATACATCGAGTATGTATATCCAATAGAGAAGAAATTACGTATATTTTGTTCAACAAAACTGCCTCCAATCCATGCCGTGTTATAAACAAAATAATAAAAATAATAAAATTGAACAAGCCACCTCCCTGCATAGGTATGTTTGGTTGCAAGACAAATAATTTTATGGATACAAGACGTTAAGTGTTTCATTATAAATCATAATGATATAGATTTACGGGATATAGAGCCAAGAGAAAATAAGAAATAAAATAACTATTAAGAAATCATTATATCTAATGATTGTACTTAGGGAGGTAGGTAGGTACCTATTTGTATAGTATATTTTATTATTTAGTTATTTACCAACTAGCAGTTTAAATATAATAATGTTAAACACTTCATTTTGATTTCCTACAAATACTATAATAGCACATCATTAATTAAAACAGAATAATTGCCATGTTTATTGTTTTTTATTTTGTTGAAGTCGATATTTCGATGTGTTGTTAGTAATTATCATTTTCAACGAGACTCAAGTTTGCGGCTGGATCTTGATATTTAAAGCCGTTAAGCCGTATAGGACCACCTCCTTTCGCGTGTGTTTGCTGCGTGAATTTAATATCAGTCCAGCAGACGGGGGCGGGGTGAAATGCTCATTCGATAGTGCGGCCAATTTTTAAAAATCCTCCTATTTTGGGAGATATTTTGTTCATACGGTCTTCTGCCACGGCCGATCTTACCCGAACATACCTTACCTCTTTACTGGGAATATACTCGATGACTACCTCACTATTATCATCACATGCCAACTGCATAGGTGGATAGAGTTGTCACATTGCAGTAATCACTTAGTATGTTTACATTCTTAAGGTTTTTTTGACGTACTCTGACAATCTTTAACCCATAAGTACTAGGTACTAGATTTCCGCTAACGAAATCGTCTACGCTGTGTTTTTAGTCTCCATTAGGCAACTTTAATTTTTATTACTTTCTTAACCTTGATGGTCCAAAGTTGGGTGCAGTAGGTTATGTCCTTGCTGATCAGTAAGCTTGTAACTTAAAATAACTTTGACCGAAATCTGACTATATTTAATGTTAAAGATCTGACTATATTTAAAAATAATAACATCAATCAAACAATAAGGGGGCCGTCCATTAATCACGTGATTTTTTTTGGCATTTTAACCCCTTCCCCCTCCCTCTTGGTTATTATTGATACATGGACAGGTTTAAGATTTACCCCTAAATAAATTGTGATATTTCGTGATTTTTTATGACTCTCCCCCCGTTTCGGGCCTCACGTGATTAATAAAAAGCTCCAAAGGAACTCAATTGGGAAAGTAGTAAAAGATTGTGATATTTTTAAAAGCTTTTATCTAACTTATTTATGTTTCTTCCCGCATAGCCGACATTTTAAGTCATTATAAGACAATAATATCTATCCTTTTTTATATTTGCATCAAAATTGAATTTTTATAAGGACTTTTTCAAAAACGTCGATGTCGCCCGGGCGAGCGCAGCTTGGACAAAATGGAAACTTACCTAACAGTTGATTTTTTGAGTTAAAAAAGGCGTTCCTTAATTATCGAAATTGTTTCGGGTTTATACCTTCTTAAAAATATATCCTAACCCTAAATTTCCTACTAACTAGGTACTACCCTAGTTAGTAGGAATTAAGGCTTGACCACTTAAAAATCCAAAATCGTAACCTAATTAGGTAGGTCGATTGTATTCTTCTTCTATCTATATCTATACACATAAAATTCTTTGTCCTGAATGACTGACTGACTGACGGATCAACGCACAGCCTAAACCGATGATCGTAGAGACCTGAAACTTGAAGGATGACGTTGGGATCCGATAAGAAAGGATTTTCCGAAATTCTACCCCTTAGGGGGTGAAAAAGGGGGGCAAAGTTTGTATGGGACAACGTGATTCCTTGGTCCAATCTACTTCAAATCCCGGACGAAGTCGCGGGAAAACGCTAGTCTACCTATAATATTCGTTTTTGGTTGACACTTTAGTAGAGCCCGTCTGCACTCCAAGCGTCAAGGTCCTCGCGAATTCTTGCGAAAGTGTTTAGAAATAGGCAATCATCTTTCCACTTGTCCCAAATACAAACAAATGACATTAAAAACATTATTGACCTTTTTTTAGTTACTCATGTAGATTGTTTAACTGCATGCATATGCAGATTTTGAAATTGTTTGAATAGGTTCGTAGAAAAAGACCTTTGGTTATTTGGATATTGAGAGAATGTCTCTGTTGACATGAATTATGAGGTAGTATCTACTTATTATTAAAACTAGCTCCGCCCCGAGGTTTCACCCGCGTAAGTCTTGATCCTGTGGGAATATAAAATAAAAAGTAGCCTTCCTTGATAATTGGACTATCCAACACAAAAATATTTTTTCTTATAGGGTTCCATACTCAAAGGGTAAAAACAGGACACTATTACTAAGACTTCACTTTCCGTCTGTCTGTCACCAGGCTGTATCTCATAATATTTTTTTAGTTTTTTAGGATTTTCCGAAAGTTTACCCCTTAGGGGGTAAAAAGGGGGGGGGAGTAAAGTTTGTATGGGACAACGTCATTTTTGGTCAACTTCCACGCGGATGAAGTCCCGGGCAAAAGCTAGTTAACATAATTATAGTATTGATTATTATTTGTAATTTCGCTAACATTATTGTCGTTATGTTCCAGCATGGCACTACTGCGATATAGATGGTCGCCAAGCATCCTTCCTGTGTCCAAACGGGACAGTGTTCTCCCAAGGCGTGGCGTCCTGCGACTGGTGGTTCAACGTTCGATGTTCACTTTCACCTGCATTGTACTCACTCAATGCTAGACTTTATAGAAGAAGACGGAAATCAAACAAACCTAAACCTCACAGGGTGATTGACAAACAACTTGTTGACGAGATATTCTTGTAGGGTGTATGAAGTAGGAGTTCACGAGGTTTAGAACAACGGTTCCTAACCAAAATCTAAATTCTTTATTCATTTAGAATCAATGCATGACATCACTTAGAAATTAAGTTAGGTTGTGTGCCTTCGGAACGCCCACCAATAAGAAGAAGGCATAAGAAACTCGTAAGGGTAAAACCGCTGCTGATAAGGGTAATAGCTGATAATAATAAATATTTCATAATTCGATGCCGTTGCAGCCAGCAGGGCGGAGGGGCGGACCGCCCCGGGCGCTCCCCTTAGCAGGGCAGCAAAATTAGGGGAAAAAAATGTGCAAAGTGGTCACTGGCATTATTATTTTTATGACGTCAAAAGGACGGCAAATTATTAACATTAATATATTTATGACGTCAAATGGGCGGCAAATTGTCAACATTTATTGGCGACGAAATTGGCGGAAACTTATGACTCTGGGGACAATGACCCACGCTACGCCACTGGTTGCAGCTCGCGCGGGAAAAGTTCATTAAAAACGAGAATCTTCATGAAAATGAAAATGAAATTATAGGGATATCTAGGTATTGTGATTGTAAGAACTGTTACAGTTGACCAGTTAAGTTAACTGAACAAGTGAGATTTATATTTTTCTCACTAGTCCACTTGCAATTTAAACAACTTTAACATCTGGTTTACCTACTTCAGTTTTCAACCCACTTACTAAATTTTTTACGTTCTGAGGTTTATTTGTTTCCATTTTTTAGCTATTATTATTTGCGAATGTTTTCTATTCTGTCTGTTTTATATTCATTTTTTTGACGAGATAACATCTATTAAATTGATGAACACTTGTATTCCCAAAAAAACATGACGTCAAGCGGCATGTTCCGGGAACGCGTCATGTTATAACCAAAGCAACGTATTATCGTTGCTATGGTTATTTGTTTTGTTTTTAATAATGTTACTTTTTTATTTATGTTATTTTTATTTCTGTGTGCTTTTCTAATAAATGTCATTCTAGCTAAGTCATAGAGGTGACAAGTTTGAGAAGGTTAGGAACTACTGGTCTTAAACCTTTCTTATATTTTTAATTCCCTTGCTTGTTCGTTAAAACTCAATTAAAAGCCATTATTTTAAATTTTAAGGTTTTATTTTCAATAAAATGTTTTGTCTTTTTTTACCTATTTATGTTTTAATGAAATCCCTGGCATGGTAAGTAAGATTTATTTCTTTTTCGTTATTAAAATAAGGTACTTCGGTTCCCTCGAAAGTACTAGTAGAGAGCGGTGTTGGCTTAGTGGTAGATACCTCGACTTTCATTCTGAAGGTCGTGGGTTCGAATCCCGGTCGGCCATGCACCATTGGATTTTTCTTAAAGAAAAAACATTGCTCTTACGGTGAAGGAAAACATCGTGATGAAACCCGTGGCTTAGTAGGCTCCAGAAGTATTGACAAGTTCTCTCCTCTGGAAATGGTCGACTAGGCTGAAAGGGTAGTAGGTACTGGGCAAGCTTACTCCATTCTCACGCAAAATAGACCCAATTAAGAAGGGTCTAATTGCATAAAAATAATGTATCAAAAATCACTAAGATTTGCTTAAAGAAAGGACAAGTTAGTTCCAAAAGCCATAATGGATGAAAAATTAAAAAAATGACTATCTACACCTCTACACTAATATTATAAAGAGGAAAGATTTTTTGTTTGTTTGTAACAAATAGGCTCCGAAACTACTAGACCGATTTCGATAAAACTTGGTATGAGGATACATTGATTCATTGGGAGTGACTTTCACCGGGTTCGATTCCTGGCTAGGATACTGACTTTTCAAAAATCGAATGATACATTTTTAATTTTTGTCAAAATCGGGCACGCAACTTCTTTCAGTATTTCTCGCTTTCTCTTAGCTGAGGATATAGCCCTGAAAGCTAACATAAAAAATTCACCCTGTATATCCGCAAACGAATAGGAAATTTCTTCCTTTTTACCCGACTGCGCGACATAAAAGGGGGTTTTTTTGATGTCGGTTAAAAATAAACCACAATCTTTTCCTATCTGTCTCATGGTCGCATTGCAATGTTATAACTAAAAGGCGCAAAGAGGTAAAGTATGTGTAGGTAAAATACTGTAGGTAAGGATAAAGTAGAAGTAACACTATCACTACATCTCTGTAGTTTGACTACGTCTGTCTGTTCGTTCTAAACTCAGAAACGACTGCACCGATTTTCATGCTGTTCTCACCAATGGAGTGGTTCTCGAGGAAGGTTTTGGTATTTAAAACAAAACTACCACGCGTACGAAGTCGCGGGCAACTTATTATATAATATTAAGAGCAATGCTCAAAACCTTACAATCATGCATGTCATTACATTTGAAAAAAAAGAAATTTGAAAATTCAAACCCTGATTAATAAAAACAAAGATAATAAAATGTCTGAAGGATATACATAACGTGGTAAATTTTCCTCAGTTCCAATGTTCTCTCTATTTCATTACAGTCTCTATGTCAAGAACCAAAGGACAAGGGAAAATAAAAAGAAATAACAAGCATTTTAGCCTTTAAAATGTAAATCTATCTGTCTGCTTTTCCGCCTATCACGCGTTCTAGTTCTTTTTAATGGGTAGAGCGTGGTATACTTAGACCACATGAGTAGTTCTATTCTTTACTTATGTGCTTATACTCTACATAAAAATACAACATGAGTAAAACGAAAAACAGCCCGCCGCGTCTTCGTAAATACGCAGGTAAAACCGCACAGCGCAACTAGTTAGGTTTATATCTGAGTTCTAAACCTAACTAGCTAGGTACGCCCGTTCAACGATGGGACTAAAAAACTTCACAAGACAATACCCATACCCACCCATACAATTCTTTGTGTTTGTAATTCTTAAAACAATGCCAATTCTTGTACATATACAATGCCATACTATTCTTATTACATGCAATGTCAATTCTTGTACAATTCTTATGTACAAGGGTCACCGATATGAATTGCCAACTCTGAGTACGATAACCGCGCATTCGTGCGAACTTTCATAACTACAAGTAGTTAAACGGCAGAATAAGGGATGATTCTTATTAGACCGGGGCGGAAGCCGTCCGTGCTGGATGTTTTTATATTACACAGGGTTATCAGCCGCTGAGGGGACGAGACGGATCCGTGACGACGGGACATGAATCATGCACGGTGTAATATAAATATTGCTTCATACAAAATGTGCTTATACTTGAAAGGGCTGTTTTCCGCAATTAGACCCTTTTTAATAGGGTCCTTTTTGCGTGAGGATGGAGTTGGCTTGCCCAGCACCTACTCAGCTTAGTCGACCATTTCCAGAGCAGAGAACTTGTCAATACTTCTGAAGCCTACTAAGCCGCGGGTTTCATCACGATGTTGTCCTTCACCGTAAAAACAATGTCGCGCACATCAATTTTTCTTAAGAAAAATACATAAGTGAACTGCCAGCCGGGCTCAAGACCTTCAGAATGAAAGTCGAGGTACCTACCACTAAGCCAACTCTGCTTTTATATACAAAATAGATGTATGTGACGTTTTACATCCGTGCCCCGTCCGTCTAATGTAAATTATTCCTAATATTTTTGTAGATTGATCGAGACAATCGGAAACGCATACGTAAATTTACCTGTCCGAGTTCCGAAATAGTCAGCGGCTAGCCAGCTGTGACTTTTATCGTTAACTCATGTGGTCATTTCTTTAGCGAAGCGCGCCAAACGCACGCGCGAGTTCGGTTTAGTTAGGCACGCAGCGCAGAGATCGTGTGTTTATAAATATTATAATTTGTGTGAATGTTTTTTATATAAGAGACACTGAAGATTTACACAATAATGGAGTATTTAGCGATAATTTTATGCGGTAAGTACAATTACACATTAAAAGCTTAAGTTAGTGGTAGGCATTTAGGCAAGTACCTTGACTTAATCTATACATATAATAAATCTGTAGACATCAAAAAATCTGTAATTGTAAGATATCCAGAAAAAAAATACACAGGTCGCCTTAAAATCGTTAGCTGAACACGATAGGGTAGTTTTTAGAATTTTTGTCTGTTTGTCTGTTTGTCTGTTTGTCTGTCTGTTTGTTTGTTTGAACCAGGTAATCTCATAAACTACAGAACAGATTTTAACAAGGTCCACACAAATTTGTTCAGAATATATCAGAATAACATTTAGGCTATGTTTTAATTTAACTTTAATACAATAATTAAGATATTTGATAAAAAAACATTTAAAAAATGTGAAATCGAAATATGTTTCCGTGGTAAAACGTAATCGAACGTCAGAAGAGAACAGTACCCTTACCACGGGTTTTTTACGTATTCGATTAAACATACTATATTGACTATTTACTATGAAACTTCCTAAAAATCAACTTACTAGGTCCACCCGTCTCTGAGAATATCGGTAGTGACACACCGACAGACAAACGGACAAAAGAGTGATTGAAAAAGGGTTTCTATTTTTCGAGTTCTTCAAAAAGTCATGGTAGGGGTGCAGTACATGCCTCCGCTCAAGATGACAGCTGTCATAAAACCAAATAGTTTGCATTTAATACTACCTACGTGAAACTGAAAATGAGGTTAGTTCAAAGAGGTACTACTACATAATATTACCGATCTCCTTTACCGAAGACCTCCGATGTTACACTTCTATCGCGCTTTTCTCCTGCTATAGTTTGAATTATGAGTTCAAGTAGCGGAAACCTTAGATAGTAAAAACAAAAAAAGAATTTTCCAAATCGCTCCAAGAGTTTATGAGTAATCAGCGAACATACATAAAAAAATATATATACGTGACGAATTGAGAACCTCCTGCTTTTTTGATGTCGGTTAAAAAATATACAGGTAGTTATTTGTAAAAATCATTTTTTTTCCAAAATTACGTAGCCCTACCTAATAAAAAACTGGGTATTTTAATCAAGAATTCAGAAAATTGAAAAAGTTATGTTATGTGTTATGTTATGTTTTTTGCGCTGTGATTTTAGGCCCGATGAATAAATAATGCCCAACGCTTTATAGGTTTTGTTTGATGGCATTATTTGTCATTTTCGATGGGTATGGCATAAGTGAACCGCACACTTTTGAAAAATTATAGGTTATCATTTTTCTTTAAATATTCCGTTTCCAAAACGTCTCGCTTTAGAAGTTGAATGTCCTTTTGTAGTTTGGTATAAAGGTTTTGGAAAAATCGGTTTGACATAAAAACCCTAGACATAACATCATCATGTCAGCCCATGCACGTCAGACATAACATAATTTTACACAATTATTTTTGGCATAAAGTCACCGCGCACTCTTAGGAAATCAAGGAACATCACGTTTCTTCAAAAACCCTGTATCCAAAACGCTTTAGAGGGTTGGTTTTTTATTATTTGTTTTTTTTTTCGATGCCGTCTGTCGATAGGTATGAGTCTCAAAGGGCACCGTACACTTTTGTGAAATCATAAGACATCACGTTCCTTCAAATACCCCGTTTCCGAGACGCTTTAGATGTTTGGTGTGAAAGCATTTTTTGTTCAACGTAATGCCTGCTATCAATATTTAAGGATCTCAATGTGCATCGCGGTATTTTAAGTATTAGTATTTGTTCTGTCCAATGGCCTTTCTTTTTAATCATTAATATTATTATTTGATAATAAAAACAATGTAAAATATTATTTGCACCAAAATAGATTATTATTTGCATGATGTTGGTGTAAATACTATAATCTCTTATATTATTAATTGAAGAATATGAATCGAGACACAAAGGTAGTTGATAATTATTTTTTCTTTAATTTACAAAAATCTAAAGATAACTAGGAAGACAAAGTATGTTGAAAGTTTTGTGCGAATAGAAATTGGACTTAGTTTTAGCTTATCATATTGTTGTGTACCTATTATGTTTTATTTGTGAAAAATTAACAAAAATAGTACATTGTTACCCAAGGTGTGAAAGTCACTCATTGAGTCCCGAGACGGAGTTTGGCGCCCGAGCGTAGCGAGGGCGCTAATAGTTCGAGGGATTCAACATGTTTTCAATACTCAAATACGTCGGTACTTACCGAAGAGATTTTTATAAATTAGTTTATCCAACACTGAGTAATGACGCGAAGTCCGTAGATTTAAATTACAGTTTTTCATCTTTACATTTATTTTATTAAATAAGATATCTTGAACTAAATATATCTACCTGAATTCGATTACTGAGAAAAAACCTATTATGTACTAAACTCTGGCAGTATGGATGAGCCATGCGAAGCCATAATTGTTATTCTTTGGTGTTACCTAAAGCAAGAAGGTTAGGTTTTTGAAGTTCCTAATGCGTAATGATACTGATACTGGCTACAAACACATTGCACAAGCCGTGCAAAGCCATAATTTGACATGACAGCTGTCAGTGAAAGCGATCTTTCCTAGGGCTGAAAGTTTTTCTTTCTACACGCTCTTCAGGCATTTTTAGACCTACTTTCAGAGTATGAGTAAGTAAAGTAGTGCCCTTGCCAAATCAATTAAAAATATAGTTTAAAAACAATGTAACTACCTATTTTGTTTTTATAACTTACACCGAATGATAAATTGTATCTATGCAGAAAAATGCTAAGTATTCTAAATAACCCAAAACCACATCGCGAACGAAGTTGCGGGCAACAGCTAGTTAATAAATAAAGGGATAAGATGAATAAAGTTGATTCAAAACTTTAAGGAAACCGATTAAAATAATAAGGTACTTGCGAGTAATTAGGACCACCTGTAACCTTAATTAAAAATTAAATGTTTCGTAAAAAAAAAGGAAACTCAAAAACATATCATTAGATAAATATTCGCTTTTGTCTATCTGAAAAACAATTCAATTGTTTATTTTATTGTTATTTTGGCACTAATACTAAGGTTACCAGGTCTTTCAAAAATCTTTTATTGGTCCTTATTACACGCAGGTGCCTTTTAAATTACTTTAATAAATATTATATCTGGATACAAAGTTTAATTACTTACTTTAATTCGAACTTGACCAGTTTTTTACTTTTGCACATTAAAATATTTTTAAACAATTGAACCGCCGGATTCAAGGTAAGTAGGTACTTAAGTAAATAAATAAATATATAATGAAGATGTTTTCAGTTTTAAAGTATTTATTTAAGAGTAAGTAAGTAGTTCAGTAACAATTGTTTTATTTACTTTGCATTCTAATTGATGTTAGATGAGACGCTTAATGGAAAGAGCCGAATGAATTTCACCGTGTTAGGCAAATAAAATATAGGTACATTTAATAAGGGCCACTCAAAGGTTTTTTTTAAATAAAAACCTTGATTAATAGTGACAAAATAACAAGAAAATAAACAAATTAATTGTTGTTCATATTGACAATTAAGCAAATATTTATCTAATGACCTGTTTTAAGCAGTGTTCCCAATGGTGTCCCTTTTTACCCGCAGGTATTTTACTACTTTTTCTTTTAATCTTTTAGACTGAGCTTTTAGACATGCTTAAATATGCTTGGTGGACTTTTATCCTCTCTTCCTTTATTATCAGGTAGATACTAGTTTGTAATTTTTAATAAAAAATGTGCTTTACTGTAAAAATATAACAAAGTTAGTTGGTATAAAGGTATAGAATAAAATTGCATTACGTGTTGGTAAGTAATAAAGCAGTATTTTCAATGCCAATGTCTTTGTGAGAAAAATAAGCAGTAGGTAAAGATACCTATAAGTAGGTAGTTAGCTAGTTGTTGTGATTACGTATTTTGTTGTCTCGCGCTGTAGTCTCTAGGTTATTGCTACGATTATTGTCAATGAGTTTTCACATAAGCGGATAAGGTAATATTACTATACAGGGTTATTGGTAATTATACTAGCAAGCCGTTAAGGGCTACTTCTGTGCACCTAAACAAACAACTTTTGTTCTACGACTTTTGGAAATTATAACATTTTTTTGAAAATTTTGTTGTTAGGTTTACCTGAAAATCAGCTGTTCCTTACACGGAGAGGTCATTCACCTTAAAATTTTACTTTAAGTTTGTTTTTTTACTTTAAAATTTTTAACTCAAAAATTTCATATTTTTTTCGAATTTCCAAAAATCGTAGAACACGAATTGTTTGTCACGAATTGTTTGTCAGAAGTAGCCCTCAACGGCTTGCTAGTATAATTACCAATAACCCTGTATATTTTAGAATAGAGCCACATCAGTAAATCTTTACTCATTTTGTAGAGCCGTTAATGCAATTGGTGAACCTATAGATTGCATAACAGTAATATGTTAATTTTACCGTTTGTCAATAGATTATTTTTGAATTAACTTTTTGAAGTTATACTTCTTTTGGCGCGATGGAGAAAAATGATGAGAGTGAATTTTTACGATGCGCGCGCACACCGACACCTTTTAACAGCATGAAGTTAGTTCTAGGTGGTATGAAAATTGATAACTATGTTCAAGTTGTATATTCTAGTATTTTTTTTCCATACGCCAAAGAAGTATACTTCTAACGCGTGTACATAAGTACACACACTCTTTTTTTGTTTTTATTTTCGCACTATTTTAGTTTTCACAATGCCATTATTTTATTAAGCAAGCCTTTTATTTAAATCACAGCATTGAAATGGGTATACAATTCCGCTTCTATTGATATACTTAATTATAAATAATAATATGATACTTATGACATCAAAGTTTTTTTTCTTAAATACACTATTTTACCTTTGTTCCCTAAACTTTGTTGATGTGTGTAAGTATTTATTTTTAAGTACATAGGTACCTACTTCACACATATTCTGTGTTTTGTTTGCGTTGTGTTATTTACGTAAAGGTGTATGTACTAATACTCAACTGTTAGAGAAAATAGGTATTTAGATAATCGACGAAGAAATTACTCTGTTGATAGACATTTCTCCAAGGAAATTATTATTGTATTGTATCTAAGTTTTTACTTCCGGAGATCACGTATTTCATATCCGTAATTAATATTTCCAGATATATAACTAGCTGCGTCCCGCGGTTTCACCCGCGTAATAATTTTCTGCACAACTTTCTAAATTTCTTCTTTCACAATCCTGACAACTACAAACACGATAAAAAAATAATTAGCGAAATTGGTCCAGCCGTGATCACGTGTTGCCGTTACAAAGGAAGGAAGGAATTTATAATCTTATATATAAAAATGAATTGCTGTTCGTTAGTCTCACTAAAACTCGAGAACGGCTGAACGGATTTATCTTATCTTAGTCTTGAAATGTTCGTGGAGGTCTAGGGAAGGTTTAAAAGGTGAGAAAAAATCGAACGGCATCGGGACTTACGCGGGTGAAACCGCGGGGCGCAGCTAGTCTATATATATAAAAATGAATTGCTGTTCGTTAGTCTCACTAAAACTCGAGAACGGCTGAACGGATTTATCTTATCTTAGTCTTGAAATGTTCGTGGAGGTCTAGGGAAGGTTTAAAAGGCGAGAAAAAATCGAATAATTTCCGGGAAAACCCTAAAAACAGCCCTTTTCTATTTCCCATACAAACGTTTTCTATTCCTACGGGATCGGGACTTACGCGGGTAAAACCGCGGGGCGCAGCTAGTTTTTTATAAATATGGAAATAATTTCTGGTTTTTAGTAAAAAATAAAACCGGCCAAGTGCGACTCGGACTCGCGCACGAAGGGTTCCGTACCACTACGATCGATACATATCAAGCCCTAAAAAAGACAAAAGACAAAAACCCTAAAAAATAGTATTGCATGTTAGACGAAGCTGTATAGATTAAAAGTCTTTTGTCTGCCCTTTGGGAGTATAAGAAACAAAAAAGATACTTTGAAGATTTTTGCTATTAATTATGGCTTCGTACGGTTTGTGCATTTAGCCAGTGTCAAGTTATATTTTGCATCAAATTATGACCCGAGTTTTCATAAATCGTTCCTAAAGTGTTTCAAAACAGTCAAAGTCGTCATAGTCCGTCAAGTCAGGGGCTATAGTAAAGCGGTTTACCATAACCTTAGTAGGAGATTTGGAGCCAACGAGAAAACTTCATGTTTGACACTGATTTTTACTTTCACTACACTTGTGCATTTTTACAGAACTAAATTGAATAACATTCCACCAGATATACAATTCAACTCGGGTTACAACTAAGTTTTATGAAAATAAAACTGCAGCACGACATGTTGTTAAAACTCGTTCCCGCCAAAACTCCAAGATACCTATTGCCAAAAAAAATTGTAAACATGAAAATAACCTAAATTATTAAAAACACTAAATCATTTTTTTTCTGTTTTTAGTATTTATTGTTATAGCGACAACAGAAATACCTACATCATATGTGAAAATGTCTACTCTCTAGCTATCATGGCTCACGAGACTGCCTGGTGACAGACAGACGGACGGATAGCGAAGTCTTAGTAATAGATTCCCGTTTTACCCTTTGGGTACGGAACCCTAAAAAAACTTAAAATGATAAGCAGTAAGTATTCTTAATTTAAAACCAATATTCATAAATTAAGAGGAAAGGGTAACGGCGCTCTCTCCATACAAACTTAGTCGACTGTTTCTTCCCTGGATATTGACACTAGCACAAATATTATTGTTGCATAAAACCTATAACTGCCATGACTATGCCCCTATATCTTGGTTTTTTCATTTTCTTATTATCATAGAAATTAAGATTTATAAAATAAAATAAAAAAACAAAACGTTGGGGCATGGTCATGACAGTTATACATTTTATGCTACAAAAATAATTGCTCTAGTGTCATTATCCAGGGAGGAAACAGTTGACTACGTTTGTATGAAGAGAGCGCCGGTACCGTTTCCTCTTAAGAATATTGCTTATTATTTTGAAGAACATTTACTAAAAACAAGGAATTAATATCTAATTAATACTCATCGTCTGCTTAATTTGTCTGGTTTACCGAGTTACAAGGCATCGTAAACCAACTACGTAGCAAATTAGTCACTTTCTTTAATATTTATAGTGTAGTATTTTTTTATATTTATGTACAATAATGTACATATATCTACTATAAAACATGTTACATAATTCCTTAATATCTTTTATAACTTATTTATATTTAAATAAATAAATAAATAAATAAATAAATATTGCAGGACATTCTACACATCGCCATCTAGCCCCAAGCTAAGTAACTAGACTTGTGTTATGGGTGCTAGACAACGGATATACTACTTATATTACTTTTCTTTTGTAAATATATACTTATAATACATAGAAACAACCAGACCACAGACAAATATCTAAGCATAAATACTTATCTGAGGCGGGAATCGAACCCGCAACCCTGTGTTTGACAGTCCGGCATGGTGACCATTGTGCCAACTGGGTCGTCATTTAAAACATTTTTAAATCATATAAAAGTAACAGGTACAACGTATAACAGACACATGGCAGAATAACACATAAAATGATATTATAATGTGTAAATCTAACTATAGACATTACTATAGTTAGTTAGTTAGTTATATAGACGTCTAGGCGAACAACTTTTGTTCTACGAATTTTGGAATTTCGAACTTTTTTTCGATAATCCTGAAGAAATTATTACTTGAAAATCAGATAGATAACTTTATTTGTACAACGCAGAAAGAAACAGAACACGATAAACACAAAGTAAAGTAATAGCTAGAAAGTGTAAGTTGCACAAATGGGCGGCCTTATCGCTGAAAGCGATTTCTTCCAGGCAACCTTTGGATGGAAAAGAACTGATCCAGCTTTAATGGTAGGTTGTGAATAATTTAACTTATAATATACACTATTTACAAAATTATGATTTTAAATATTAAATTAATAATACATACCAAATAATTATATTCATAGATACATACAAATAATTACATACATACATGTATACATACATAAATATGTAATACAGGAATATATACGGATATTAGACAGTACTGAGGTAGTTAGTGATCAGTTACCATAGCTTTGAAAATGGGTAGGGACTTAGCAGATCAGCTGTTTCATACAAAAACTTCAAACGAAATATTTTGGCTAGACGTCTAGAACAACCCTCTTGCAACACATCTCCTTCGCTGAAAAACATTGTATGCATCTTTAGGTAACTTAATATAGACTCATATTACGTTACCCCCGTATATTGTTGTTTATGTGAGTGGTAAGAAACTTGAGCAAGTGACGCAATTGTGATGCAGTAATAAAATCAATAGCATCGTAATTACGATATCAGCATAAGTTACGAAGTAACCAGTTAACTGCCTATAAATACTTAGATTGGTACTTGCCTACTACATGCCACAGAATTGCAGATGCACCATTGAGTTATAAAACTACCGAGGGGGGGCTCTCTCCATACAAACGTAGTCGACTGTTTTCTCCCTGGATAATGACACTAGAGCAAATATTTTTGTTGCATAAAACTTATAACTGCCATGACCATGCCCCTATGTTTTTATTTTTTTTTGTTTTTTAAATCTTATTTTTTATAATAATTAGAAAATAAAAACAAAACATAGGGGCATAGGCATGGCAGTTATAGGCTTAAAAATATTTGTACTAGTGTCATTATCCAGGGAGAAAACAGTCGACTACGTTTGTACGGAGAGAGTGCCGGTACCCTTTCA
This sequence comes from Idaea straminata, assembly GCA_951213275.1. NCBI lineage: Eukaryota > Metazoa > Arthropoda > Insecta > Lepidoptera > Geometridae > Idaea > Idaea straminata. Next base: position 6,540,233 of record OX577857.1, on the reverse strand, counting down.
CCTTAAATCAAGATATAATCATCTCCCCATATACTATATAAAATAATTTCTTGTTTTAGTACATTTATTTGAAAAGAAACAGCAGTATTCCTATTTTAAGAATATTGCTTTTAAATTAAGGTGGGTTCCTACGCCAACGACTCAGGTACCCAGGTACACTGCTACACAGGTTACTAAATAATTACTACTGGCACCGGTCGCCTTCGTTGGTGAAAATTGTTGAGTGTCACGAATGTGTTTTGTTTTCCTCAAAAGCGCTGAGATGGAATTGTAGGTGAGACCTTTACCGACATTTTGGTGTGACTTTGAGCCAAAGAGTCCCTATAGTTTTGAAGCTATTCTAAAATTAAGAATTAAAGCTAGTAGAACTTCGAAATGACAAGGAATTCATCGCAAATTACCCTAAAATATCGGTAAAGATTTTACCTACAATTCCATCTCAGCACTTTTGAGAAAAACAAAACACATTCGATCAACAATTTTTACCAACGAAGGCGACCGGTGCCAGTAGTAATTATTTAGTAACCTGTGTAGCAAGGTCGTTGGCGTAGGAACCCACCACCATAGGAATACTGCTTATTAATTATCTAGCGTTTATATGGAGAAGACAATGTCTTGCTTCAAGAAACTTTTTTCTGTGTACTTGCTATGATTAGTTTTTAATTAAGTGGCGGTTGATTATTATTACCCATAAGAATCAACCGCCACTTAATTAAAAACGAATCATTTCGTAAAAATAGGAATAACTACTCAAAACAGATAAATATTTACTTTTTTCTCAATCTGAAAAACAATTCATTTGTTTATTTTTGTCCTACAATAATGATTTATCTTTTAATTCCAACGAACGGAGGAAAGTGGTAGTTACGGAATAATTACTCAGATAAGTTAGACGAGAACTTTTTAAAGTTAATATATTATGTAGGGGAGTTAGAAATAATTATGCTAATAAACACAGCAAAAGTCTTAAATGTAGGAAACTACTTTTAACAAACAATTAGAAATTATTTTCACTTCATACATGAGATATACCTAACGAATATTATAATTCTAATTAATATTATACATGTGAAAGTTTGTTGTGCGTGTTTGTTACTCCTTCATGCAAAAACTACCGAACCGATTGCGATGGAATCTCGGTATAAAAATAGGTAAAAAAATTACATTTCAAATTTCGACGGCGAACGATTCAAAATCACAGGTGTCATGCGGCTTGGAAGTCGAGCATGACTTGTAGACGTATATGAGGAAGCTGTGTCACACGAGCTATTTAAAAATAGAGCCCCTACTACATATGCTACTTTATATCGAAAGAACACACCCTTTAAATTTCAGGTCTCTATGATTAGCGGTTTAGGCTGTGCGTTGATCCGTCAGTCAGTCAGTCAGGACAAAGCATTTTATTCGAGATTTGTTTCATTACAAGTTACAGTCCGCGCATCGAATGATGACCTTTGCTTTGAGAAGGATTATGCGCAGAACTTAATTTTCACATTAATATCGAGTCCTGCGCATAGGTACCCCTTCTACTTACCGCAGAACTCACCAATCGCCACACAGACTGTACATTCCTTCAAATAAATAAATATTGCAGGACATTTTTACGCAGCGCTACCTAGTCCCAAGCTCAGCAACTAGGGTTATGGGTGGCCACCCAACAACGGATAAAAATACCTAAACTTTTGTTTGTAAAAACATTCAGAAACACCCAAAAAGGGTTTCTAGTATCAATAAATAATCTTAAAGACGCGAGAGAATAATTCATTGTTTTTAGTAAAGGTTTTTCAAAATAAGCAGTACTTATTCTTGATTTTAAGAGGAAAGGGTACCGGGGCTCTCTCCATACAAACGTAGTCGACTGTTTCCTCCCTGAATAATGACACTAGAGCAAATATTTTTGTTGCATAAAACTTATAACTGCCATGACCAATGCCCATATGTTTTTTTTTGTGTATTTAAAATCTTAATTTCTATGATAATTAGAAAATGAAAAAAAAAAACAAAAACAAAAACATAGGGGCTAGGGAGGAAACAGTTTGTATGGAGTGAGCGCCGGTTCCCCTTCACCTTAAAATACTGCTTTTACATTAAGAATACTGCTAATCATTTTTAGATTTTTTACTAAAACCAACAAGTTGTTCTCTAGCGTATCTAGGGAGAAGATTATTTTTTGCTTAAAAGTACATATATACATGTTTACTTGAGGCGGGAATCGAACCCGCAATCTTCTGTTTCTTATAGTCGGATGTTGGCCCGCCATAGAGGTCGTCGTCGATTAGTCGAACTAATCACATATTAAATAGGTAGGTAAGTGGGTACCTAGGATTTCCTTAACGCTGGTAGATTATAGTGCGAGTAACGTATGTGCTATCAACTTTCACCTATATGTGTGTACTTTACTTAGTAATAGCATAGACCAGGGATGGCCAAGAGGTCGACCGCGGTCTACTGAAGACCAATTATCGTAAATATAATTTTTTTAAATTACATTACAATTTCATTCTGATTGCATTTCGATTACAAAAATACCCTCAAAGTCGGCTTTTAGTATTCTCAAGAATACCAAAAGTGTATATTGCAATCAATGATTGCAATGTAAATTTTTTTTTGGGGGCCGTGGGGTTCGGCAAAAATTACGAATTATAGGTTCGGTAAAAATTACGAAATATCACATGGGGGGATCGCACGATTTCTTAAAATAAACAAACTTTTATGTCTTAATTTTGTTTTAGGACCCTTTCCAATTTTTAAATTTTAATTTTGAAGGCTTTGATTTTGTTTCAGAATAAAATTATATTATAGGTACTTTATACCTGTATTTAAAGCCAATATTCTAAACATTTTGAGATTCTTTGTAGGTACAAAAAATACACGCGACTTTGATTGTGGGGATGGGGGCTAGTCTTAAACCTCACCACGTATCACAAAGGGGAGGAGGGGGGTTAAAAATGCTAAAAAGCATCATAGTACATGATTAATGGACGGCCCCTTGTAAGCTTACCTTGCAGTCGACTGCAAGAAATATTTTTACTCACAGGTCTAAAGTTTGGCCACCCCTGGCATAGACGAAATAATAGCAAAGTTGTTTGGTCAATTGTAAAAGAAATATATGCTTACTAGTTGCCAATTTCGTGTGACCCTTGCAACCTAGACCGACCCACCCACACCAGGCCACCATTTGTATTTTAAATCACGTATCTAAAACATCGTTAACACAACATTATAATTATCACTCCTATAAATCTAAGCTAATAAAATTATACAACTCTACTTTGTTAGTGGGTAATAGATTTACCAATTTTTTTATGTTACGTTGGTACCTATAATTAGCAAATCAACAATAGTTAATTGGGTTTTGCTTTCTCTATTTAAAGTTTTCCCCTATTTGTTTCCTGAAAAGTGCTAGAGCATTAATGTTTTTTGTAAAACCTAGTTTTAATGAACCTCGGTTTTGTTTTTTTCTATAAAATACTAACTGACCCGCCAAACGTTGTTCTAACATTAAAAAAATAGATGTTCTCAGCCCTAACGAATATACACAAAAAATGTCATATACAAATCGGTTCATACAAAACGAGTATGAATGAAAAAGGATATTATTTCCTTGAGCAAATCGTTGTTAGAAAAATGGAAAATAAAGGAGTTGTAAACAGCAAACCTGAATTTTATGATAAAAAAATGGTTGTCTGTAAAGTCAGTTTACGGACAATAATTTTACGTGAAAACATTGATGAAATAATACGTTCTTATCATGTCAACAGAACCTGACACATTACCATTTTGTATACTTCAATACGTTGCTATGGTTACCTTGTCAATAACGTAACGTAACGCGTGACGTCACACTTTTTAGTGAATGCCGGTGTTCATAGATTTATAAGACGTTATCACATCTAAAATTGTTCTAGCTATTTGACATTATTCAAGTTTCAGAAGAAAATAGCGAAATACATACTCCTCCGAAACGAATTACCCGATTTTTTATGAAATTTTATATGCATATTCAGTAGGTCTGAGAATCGGCTACCATCTATTTTTTATTTTGATTTTGGTTTAGTTTTTTTTTGTAAATGGCAAAACAACTTTGCCGGGACAGTTAGTTTTTTCATAAAACTTAGATTTGGCTCTATTTGGCTGGCTCCTCTATTTTTTAATTGCTAAAGGAAGAAAGTAATTTCTAACCACGTACCTTTTTGAACGAGAAATTGAGTCGCTGCAGTTTGTTTGGGCCCAGGAGCCCTTTATATTTTTGAATCGTTCTCCCCGCGTCGAGCGCTCGATTTCTACTGATATACGTTCGACATCGGAAATTCGCTATTTTTGAATACTTAGCCCGATCGTAACGAGTGGTCTCCACCACTCGTCGCCGACAGGCGAGTGGTAAAATAAACGTCAAGCAGTCAAAGTCAAACATTCCGAAACGATCTTTGAAAACTATTTATATCTTTTGAGATTATTTCAGATGTTCGTCGGTAATTACCGGTATCCAATTTTCTGAGTCAAACGAATAAAAAATTGACATTTCAAATTTCGACGACGATCGATTCGAAAATACAGTAAATTGTGTCATGCGACTAGGAAATCGAGCATGACTGTAGGCGTAATACGACGAGGCTATGCCACACGAGCGCTTGAAAAATAGAGCCTCAGAGCTGTTACTAATTGTCAATTTGTTAACAAATCAGTCGCGGTTGATTACAAACAGTTATAATATATTTTCTAACGTGAGTTGCATTTATGTTTTACTATCTGCGCCCTGCGGTTTCACCCGCATAAGTCCTAAGCCGATAGAGCGAGTATTTTTCGTATAGCAAACGCTACTATCACGTTTGCGTAAATACAAAAATTGAATGGAAAGTGGAAAAGTGCACCCTAAGGGACGTAAACCAAACCTTCAACTTTTCATATAATTTTGGCATTTACATAAATGTGATAGTATAGCTTTGCTATTCGAAAAAACGCACACTACGGACTCTGATAACGCGGAAGTTCCGGGATCAGAAGCAAGTCCTTATCCTTCGCCCAAACTATCAATATGCTGATTCTCATTGAAATCGGTCCAGCCGTTTGACCATGAACTGAACATGGTCTATGTCCAGATTGTCCAGGTCTCTAGTTATCTACATACCGAGTTTCTTCGCCATCGGTAGTTTTTGCGTGAAGGAGAAACAAAAACACAAACTTTCACATTTGTAATATTAGTAGGATAGTAGGAAGTAAGGATTAAGATTAGAAATTGCAATCGATTGCAGACGTTTGTCTCTTGCATTGATTCTGAATGAAATTGTTATTGTAATAAGAATTTTGCGGGCTGATCCACAAACCATTGGAAGGCTACCGAAACGAGTAAAATTGAAAAGACAAGGATACAAGGACGAAAAGACAAAGACAGCCATCGAAAAGCAACCGAAACGAAAAAAAAAATTGCTGCTCTTTCACTCCCGTGACTTTTGACAATTTGCCATCGTTGTCTTTTCAGTTTTATTCGTTTCGGTAGCCTTCCGATGGTTTGTGAATCAGGCTTCTGATCGGTTTCCATTCCGTTGATTCACGAGTCTACGACCAGTGAGATATGAAAATGGCTATAATTTTGCATGCTTAAACTGACACTTCCGCGTCTCGATATTCAATAGAGTTTTACGTAATGAAATCACAGATTGATTTCATAGATTATTAACGAATTTAGTAAACATATGTTTGAAGAATCATGTTTAATTTAAAAGCTAAAATTAACTACCTATACTGCGCAAAACGATGCAATTTGTCATTGAGTCAAAATGCTAGATTGTAAAGTACGTAACTTTACCTACTCCATGTACCTATTACTGCATGTTGGAGGCATGCTGGCACGCTTGCTGGCGAGTTCTTTAATGCCTACGTACATCTTCTTTATATACTTATATAATTCTACTGTACGTGTGTATGTCACTGAAGTCCTAATAAAAGGCTGGACCGATTAGAATGATTTTTTTGTATGCGTGTGGGTGGCGCCCTGGATGGTTAGGATTCACAAATCAGCCAAGCTTTTTTTAAATAGCAAAACAAGTATGCCGGGACAGCTAGTAATATTTTAAAGAGGATGTTTTTCGTATTTTTTTTAGTAACGAATAGGTTCCGATATTACTGAGTCGATTTTGATATAATTTGGTATGAGGGTACATTGATTCATTGGGAATAACATAGGCTATTCTTTATCCCAATATTTCCACGGGATCGGGAAATACGCGTGTGAAACCGCGGAACGCTACTATAGTCAGAAATAAGTAGATATTTCTACATTTTACATGTAAAAAGGTCATAGCTAAAGAGCTAATATGTACAGTCGGCTGCACAATTGCAGCCCTCGGAAGAGTTCGAAAATTACTATTATTGGAACGTTTTCATTCTAATAATTTTTGTTTGATTAATTGACGAGTAAAAGACAAACTTCAAATAAAGCAGGTGTCAAGAATCTTGCTTGTATTGAAAACATTCTTATAACAGCCGTTTTGGAGCTTTACGGTGGTCTGCAATTATGCAGCCGACCGTACCTAAGTACCTACTTAGTGAAACTTATCGATAGTTCTGAGACAAAAAAGGTTAGAAATGTTGATAAACATCAGTAGCTTTACTGCAAATCGAATTTTATTCTAAAGCATCTTATTTTTGTTAAAATCATATAGCTCTAAGCAAAAGGGCCACCGACCACGGCCACTAGCAGTTTACACCGGTGGCTGTGGGCGGTGGCCCGTTAATTTGATGCGTATTGATACTAATCTATACTTAATAATATAAAGCTGAAGAGTTTGTTTTTTTGAACGCGCTAATCTCAGGAATTCCTGGTTTATTTTTGTATTGTTTAGTCCATTTATCGAGGAAGGCTATAGGCTACTTCTTATTTTGATATTCCCACGGGATCGGGACTTATGCGGGTGAAACCATGGGGCGCAGCAAAGGAGCGGAAATATTTGATTGTTTGCATTAAAAACGCTCCGAAACTACTACAACGATTTTGATGAAATTTGGTATGCAGATACATTGATTCATTGGGAGTGTCATAGGTTACTTTTTATTCCGATATTCCCACGGGATCGGGAGTTACGCTGGTAAAACCGCGAGGTGATGTTAGTGAATATATTTTTATCGCAACCAGTTTTACCTATCCTTTTAATAGTCTGTGAAGAGAAGAGAAATCATGTGAATTATGTACGTTCAGATTAGAGAGTAGTTTATTTGCTTACATACGTATAATTACTGCCACTTGCAAATACCTAACAGTTAATTATTCTGAGCAATTATATTTATAGCCACAGAATAAGATGTATCTATCTAGTTAATAAAATAATGAAAGTTAAAGTATGAATTGAAAAGAGTAAAAAAAATAAAACAATTGAATCAAAGAAACCAATACGGAATTATTAGTAACTAGCTGCGCCCCGCGGTTTCACCCACGTAAGTTCCGATCCCGTGGGAATATCGGGATAAAAAGTAGCCTATATATTAACCCAGGCCTCTAGCTATCAACATACCGAATTTCATTGCAATCGGCCCAGTAGTTTTAGCGTCAAGGAGTAACAAACATACACACACACACACACACACACAAACTTTCACATTTATAATATTAGTAGGATTATATAAATACTAACTGTTGCCCGCGACTTCGTATGCGTTGTAGTTTTGTTTTATCTTAATCCCTCTATCTATTTAAAAAAACTGCATCAAAATCCGTTGCGTAGTTTTAAAGATCTAAGCATGCATAGGGACAGACAGCGGAAGTGACTTTGTTTTATACTATGTAGTGAATCTGTTGAAGATGCACAATCAACCTTTGTCCTACGACTTTTGGAAATTTGAACATTTTTTAGAATTATTTTTACCAAATGCGAAATTACAAAAATCAGCTGTTACTTACACGAAGAGGTCATTAACCCTAGGATTATACGTATTTATCCGTTGTCCAGCACCCATAACACAAGTATAGTTACTTAGCTTGGGGCTAGATGGCGATGTGTGGAATGTCCTGCAATATTTTTTTATTTTTATTTTCCCACTGCAGGGCAAAGGTCTCCTTCATCTGTTTCCAAGCCTGTCGGTCCTGGGCTATATATTTACAGTCTTCATTGAATGCATCCAGATCATCACGCCATTCACGCGCATATCTAGCCCCAAGCTAAGTAACTATACTTGTGTTATGGGTGCTAGACAACGGATATAACTACTTATATACTATTATTTTATAAATGTATACATAAACTAGCAGCGCTCCGCGGTTTTACCCGCGTAACTCCCGATCCCGTGGGAATATCGGGATGAAAAGTAGCCTTCCTCGATAAATGGACTATCCAACACAAAAATAATTTTACAATTCGAACCAGTAGTTCCTGAGATTAGCGCGTTCAAACAAACAAACAAACAAACTCTTCAGCTTTATAATTATTAATATAGATATAACCAGACCAACAAATATCTAAGCATACATACTAAGGCGGGAATCGAACCCGCAACCCTTACTTTGACAGTCCGGCATGGGAACCATTGTGCCAACTAGGTCAAACTATCAGCAGGAGATCACAACGCTCGCCACTGCTCCAGTCTCTGACCATGAGTATTGTAACATAGTCCAAACTTCGAGGTCAGAGAAAAAAAAAACGCGATTAAAGACCAGGTAAATAATTACTAAGAATACAAACCGTGTGAGTTTATTAGAAAACCAGTCGTTCAATTTACAACTAGTGATTTGCTCGTATCACGTTTTTAATATAAAATGCCAACCAATATTAACAATGGTACAATAATTCATACTCTATTATATTCTCATGATATTCGTTAATTGTTCTCACATTCCCACTTTATTATTAGATATACGTGAACTTAAGGTGAAAGGGTACAGGCGCTCTCTCCATACAAACGTAGTCGACTGTTTCCTCCCTGGATAATGACACAAGCACAAATATTTTTGTGCCATAAAACCTATAACTGCCATGATTATGCCCTTATGTTTTGTTTTTTTTTTCATTTTCTAATTATCATAGACATTAAGATTTAAAGAATAAAAAAACAAAACATCAGGGCGTGGTCATGGCCGTTTGGAGGTACGAGGTGGTGTGTACTTCCAAAGGAAAAATCATCTTCGACCGGGCAGGTGTTATACCCGGTAGGCCGCGGCCCAACGATGTTTCGTTGGAACTTGCATATGAGCTTATCTTCAGAAAAACTTCGCTTGCGCGATCTAGGATCTCCGATCGGCTTAGTGGCGCCATCTGTTGGTGGCGATGTGAAGTGTCGCCACAGCAGTTTTAAGTTTTACGCAATAAAAATATTTGCTCTAGCTAGATCATTTTCCAGGGGGAAAACAGTCGACTACGTTTGTATGGAGAGAGCCTCCGGTACCCTTTCCTCTTAAGTTCAAGTAGACAAACTGTTCAGAGTTCAGAAACAATGACATTTCGTAAACAACACCTTGACTGCAGAAACATAAGTTCATAACTAGAATCAGTAAATATTTCTAGGGAATACAAAATCTACCGATATTACAACCCGGCTTTTGAGGGAGGTATCCACAAAACGAGGACAGGTCGGATAAATTTTTAGTCTACTGCGGTCATCCTACCTTCACTCGTGTCCCTCGAAGGTCCCTGTTTATTTGAAGGTCTTCAAGTCAAGAGACCTTCTAGGAAAGCGTGATAAATCTTAGACTGCATCGTCACTTACCGTCGTGTGAGATAGTGGTCAAACGCTGACCTATCTTCTATCTCTCTATACATATAAAATGCTTCGTGCTGATTGACTGACTGACGGATCAATGCACAGCCTAAACCGCTGATAGTAGAGACCTGAAACTTGGAGGGTGTGTTCTTTGTATGACCTAGGCATCCGATAAGAAAAGATTTTCTGAAATTCTACCCATAAGGGGGTGAAAAAGTGCGGCCACGTTTGTATGGGACAACGTGATTCCTTGGTCCAACCTACTTCAAATTTTGCATAAACATTCTTTAACAGAATTGATAGAAGACTTGCTCTGAAATTCATCCCCTTAAGGGGTTAAAAAGGGGTAGATAGTTATTTTGGGGGTGGTTTGCTTAAAAGTACCATTTTCGACGTCTACGCGGGCAAAAGCTAGGTTATTATACAAAAAGGTATCTAAAGGTGAGATCGACAAACGGATGTGTGATGAAGGCTTGTAATGCGGAACTAGTTCTGCGAATAACCAAAGTGCGAATGCCCGCTTATGTGACACGTTATTATGCGACATCACTCTAGTTTGACAGTAATTCAACAAAACTAGGGCGATGCGAGCTTCAAGTAACTTATTTAGTTTACCGTTTGTAGATCAAAAATTTCTTATCGTTTTTATTAGACCTTAATTGACCTAAATATTCCACCAAAATTATATACGTAATCGGGTTTTCAGTTGCCATTCCCTTTCACGCGAGATGAATGTTATTAGGTACGTATATTTAACAATCGTGATTAGTGAACTTAAATAAGTAAGTACATAGGTACATAGATATGTGTTAACTGACACAGAATGCAAGGTTTAATTTAGACATCCTTCACTCGCGTCGTCGTCGCGCGCACATTGGCTTCGAGCATTGTTTTATACTAAAAAATATAACCTACTAACAACGCCCGCTGTAGTTTTATTGTCATCATCAGTTTTTTTACACAATGACAAATAAACTTTTAAGATAATCGTGAGCTCTCGCTCTCGACATGCGAGTAGGTATTTTCAAAAATGACCCGTATCGTGCGATAGAGAGAGTTGTAAGTCCGAACGTAATTGCCTACATTTTGTTTTTCAAATAATGTTGCGGGCCGTAACGTTTTTACCCCCTATCTCTAACCTTTACAAAATGAAATAAATTTGGTCTCATTTAAGTCGCTGCATCTTATTCTAGGTTTATACGTTTTTCTGTTTGGGAATTCAGTTTAGTCTATTAAAAAACAATTGAAACGCTCAATGTAGTTTTTAAGTCAAAAATATAGATATTCAGATACTAATCACTTTTACCATAGGCAATATTTCTTTAAAATAAACCTAGTTTTCCATTAGATCTAGAACATTTTTTAAAAATATCAAAATGGGACTTCGTTTATGGGGAAAACGTTACCGCTTTTTGTATGGAAAATTTACAGCTTCACAGTGGTCTTAATTAAAACGATTAAATACAATCGCTAGCTAACCATCGTGATTGTTCGTGTTTAAACCCGCCGATTTAGTTACTTTCAGAAGTATTAGGGATGATTCTCATTAGACAGGACCGACAGGTCGTGTACGTGGCCCGGACGGTGCACGGATTAGAAACGATACATACATTTTGTATGGAGCAATTTATATTACACAGTACCATATACAGGGTTATTGGTAATTATACTAGCAAGTCGTTGAGGGCTACATCTGTGCACCTTAGCGACCAACTTTTATTCTAAGACTTTACAAAAATCGTTTTTTTTTTTTAATTTTGAGGTTAGCTTTACCTGAAAATCAGCTGTTCCTTACACGGAGAGGTCATCAACCTTAAAATTTTACTTATTTTTTAAGATTTAGCTACTGTTCTGAGTCTGAATGACCTTCGTATTAAAAAAATCTGCTGTTTTTCGAATTTACATAACCTCAAAATTTTGTGGCCCAAATGGCCCAAATAATGAGGCTAAGTGCGGAAACAGCCCCGTAAAACTAAACTAAACTAAACTAAACCTCAAAATTTTCATTTTTTTTTCGAATTTACAAAAGTCGTAGAACAAAAGTTATTTGTTACGATGCACAGAAGTAGCTCTCAACGGCTTGCTTTTATAATTACCAATAACCCTGTATATTATGAGACAGTACACGACCCGTGTCCCGTCGACTTTGACCGTACAATGCTCGTCTACACCACAGATCACAGAATCACAGGTGTCATATAAACGTGCAACACGAACTGCCCGGCCCGGATACGGCCCGGTCTAATGAGAACCATCCCTAATTTTCCTCTGGATATAGTCAACGATCTGTAGGAATACCAACTGGGCATTCTAGGCAAGTCTATTGCACCATAGATTCTAACTTCTATAGTTACTAAGCAATTCGACTTAATTAAATACTCTCAAATCGTTAAGCCACTTCTATTGGCTCTGCTTAATTTGTATGGAATAATTTATGAGATATCTACAAATATAAATTGTAAATGGTAGGCAGGCACATAAAACGATTACGAAAGAATAAAACCAGTACCTAGATGCAATAGTCTGGTGAGCGGCGATTGTATCCTGTCAACCAATGCTGGCAACACTACTCAGATGATAATGAAATTTCACATGTTACATTTACATAACCAATAAAAAAACTTTCTTATCACTACCACAGAATATATAATAGTAGATACAAGTCACTATAAACTTAGTATGAAACTAAGTCGCTTCCCGCTGTCTGTCCTTATGCATGCTTAGATCTTTCAAACTACGCAACGGATTTTGTTGCGGTTTCTTAATAGATATAGACTAATTCAATAGCAAAGTTTATATGTAAAATACATGCATTATACAGTGCTACTGGTAAATAAACTAGCAAGCCGTTGAAGGCTACTTCTGTGTACCTTAACGATCAACTTTTGTTCTACGACTTTTGGTAAATAAAAAAAAATGAATATTTTGAGGTTATGTAAATTCAAAAAACAGCAGATTTTTTCAAACAAAGGTCACTCAGACTAAGAACACTGGATAAAATTTAAAATTTACGTAAAATTTTAAGGATAATGACCTCTCCGTTTTTGGAACAGCTAATTTTTAGGTAAACCTAACCTCAAAAATTTTAAAGAAAATGTTCGAATTTTCAAAAGTCGTAGAACTAAAGTTGTTTGTTAAGATGTATAGCCGTGCGAAGTCGGAGCGGGTCGCTAGTATACTATAAATACAAAATACAAAGTCCTGACTGACTGATATTTCAATAATAATTATTAAAGGCCAATTTTAATTTGCCCTAAACGATTTTCACAACGGCAGTAAATTCAAAATATTAGCTACTATTTTACAAAATGACGGAAAATATTTCACCTACAAACGGCACACAACAACATTTTTAATTATTATGTTTTTTGCTGCTTTTACCGCTTAGCTAAAATGTAAGATGAAGAAATATTAGAATCAGATAATGTAGAGTCAAATAAACAGTCAAGCTATAGTGTCGGCCTACTTATTTCTGAATATGGTAGATAAGGTTGCGACAGTTTCTTACCTTAACAAATGTTACAATTGTCCCTTGGATTTTATTTAACACCTATTTGTCTATGTTTGCTACGAACTATTTGATTATAATACTTGCGTAAGCATCACAGATCGTGCTTCGTTCCTTCTTCGTATCGCAAGGGAATGGGATCAGTTGGCTGCGTCTGTCTTTCCGGACGTGTACGTACCTACATGTGCAATCTGGGGTCTTCAAGTCGCGAGTAAAAAGGTATCTTCTAGGAAAGTACCTAGCTCACAAAAAATATTTGGTTCACGGCGGTAATCGAAATCGTCTACGTAAAAGACGGGACGACTTGGATCCATGATGGACTAAGAAAGAAAAAACTCGGTAGATCCACAATTTGAAATCAGGATCTAATAAGAAAAAAATGCTTCATTAGATCCATCCTGGATCTGGCCAATAGATATTCTCCGAATGATCCGTCTGAACAGGCTCACTCAAACTGCCTTCCCTGACCGAAAAAATAAAAAGAATATCTTGACCGTAGACAAACTGTTGCCTATGGTTATATTTTTTTTAGCCACTGGGCTATAAAGCCAGTCAGTCATATCGTCATCTATCGAGCGATTCGGGCCAAGCATAAATTAAAAAGGGCAATTGAAAACTCATATTCTAATAACTAGTAATTTATGAGAATACAAATGTTACGTCATTACAACGAACAAACAATGGAATAGATAGGCCTATTCGCAACGTGTAGAAACTGGTCTATATACCTACTTAGGTACTATTCATGATTAAAGGTACCTACATAGAAAAACAGACGGACAAGAAAGTGATCTTTATAACCGTTCCTTGTTTTCCTTTTGAGGTACGGAACTCTAAAAATATTTCTTGTAGTGAGAAATAATCCTCTACCTAGAGACGCTAAAGAATAATTTCTTGGTTTTAGTAAATATTTTTGAAAATAATATTCAGTATTTTAAATTTAATAATATTATTCTACAGCAGTATTTTTAATTAAGGAATATAGCTTCTTTTTTCTTAATTTATTACGAAACACAAACAAAAAAATTAAAATAAAGCAAGCCACACCTCCGTGCCCGTCGGAGTGGGGAGCGTGAGGTTTTTTTTCGTTACGGAATTTCTGGATTCGGTCCCGATAGAAGCTATGCAGTAGCTTAAAAATACCCTCGCGTCTATAGTGAGGGAATCATTTCTCAATTCATGAATATTTTTTTCTGTCTATCTACCAACTTAGACTACAACCTCTAGATCTACTTGCTTGCTTATTTTTTTTTTTAGCAAATATTTATGATAAAGTTACAAATGGTAGAATAAAGAATTTCATCTATCTATCTTGCTATTAAATCGGACAGAATATCCCACGGTAGCGTTTAAGAATAATGGTAACAATTATAGCAGTTTATACTGCGAAATATATCAGTTTATAGCAGCTGATAACGTGTGATGATGATAAGTACCTACAATAACGGCATGTGGAAGAGAATGTGCCTATTTCATAACTAAGATTATAATAACATTGCAATAAATTGGTCCGAAGTTGATGCAACTTTAAATTGAAATTCAATACTGGTTGATTAACATGTTACTTTGGAATCTACCTATGTAAGATTGAGGGACTAGCAATCTTACTTAATGGCCGGTTTACATTAAGTATATCCAGCGATCGAATCCAGCTCTGGATTGCAACTGGAAAGATGTTAACCCACAATGGAATTCGCTAGATCCAGTGAGCAATCCAGATTTGGATTGGCGGTGTACTTTTGATTCAACAGGACCAATCCAGCGCAATTTGAATAATGTAGACGGTCAATCTAGTGCTATTCCAGTGCTCACAAAAAAATTGTGGCCGGTTTGCAGTATTCTAGTCCAGCGATCAAATCCAGCGCTGGATTCCAACTGGAGATGTAAACCCACACTGGAATGCGCTGGATCTAGTGAGCAATCCAGTCCAGTAACTGGATTGGCGGTCTACTTTTTATCCAGTACGACCATTCCAGCGCAACTTGAATGTAGAGTCATTCCAGTGCCATTATAGTGCTAACAGAACAATTTTACTGGAAACACAATTCGACATTTTATAAATTACTGGAATCATGTAGACGATATCTTCAGTCTGGTTCATTCCAGTCCAGCGCTACTGGATTACTGGACTGGAATAATGTAAACCGGTCATTATTCTAATCCAGCGATCGAATCCAGCGCTGAATTGCAACTAGGAAAATGTAAACCCATACTGGAATCCAGTGAGTAATCCAGTTCAGTAACTGGATTGGCGGCGGTGTACTTTTGAATCCAGCAGGACCAATCCAGCGCAAATGGAAAAATGCAAACCGTTCAACACAACCTATCTACACTTTTTTAGCTTGTAACTTGAAATCAAAGCAAAACGACTGTATTAGCTAACTTTATATTCAAGGCAGAAAAATCTCAAAGTTTTAGTCAAATCAGACGATGCAGTTCAAAAGATATTTAAACCAAATGCATTTTCAATTCAAAACGCTTTGTGATAAAATCTGCATAAATTCAGTTCAGTAACTATGCAGTTCTCTACTTTGTATGCAATAGGATTGTTTGGAACTAGAAAGGAATTCTTAGAGAAATTAGTTTTTTTATACAAGAAATTGCCATAATTTTGTAACAAGTTTTATAACATGAATGTGGATGGAGTTAACAGTTATTATTGTCACGGGCAGAATACTAGATGCGATTTTATCTATAAAATGTGATTCAGCGAGGGGTTTTAATACGTAAGGGTGTTGTTCTAGACGTCTAGGCGAACAACTTTTGCTCTACGATTTTTGAAAATTCGAACTTTTTTTTGATAATTCTGAGGGAATTTTTGCTGGAAAATCAGCTGTTTCATACAAAAACTTCGAACGAAATGTTCGAATTTTCAAAAGTCGTAGAACAAAAGTTGTACTTCTAGACGTCTGGAACAACCCCCTTTCGTATTAAAACCCCTGAAACAAATTTGTATTGTTTTATAAAGAGGAAAGATTTGATTGTTTGTTTGCATTGAATAGGCCACCAAAAGGATACATTGATTTATTGGGAGTAAAATAGGCTACTTTTTATCTTGATACTAGCGACCCGCCCCGGCTTCGCACGGGTGCAATGCTGATACTAAATACACTACAGAAAAACTGTGAACGTTGTATATAAAAACATAGCGGCCCGCTCCGGCTTCGCACGGGTATAAAATATATAGACTATGTGATTAAAATCGATTCAGTAGTTTTGATTTATTCATTACTGCCCGTGGCCCGCACGCGTTAAATTTGGAGTAAAACAATCCCCCTTTCCCTATACCATGAACATTTCCTGCTATCTTTGGAATATCTAAATTCATACACTACATTTTTACTTATTTACTTTTTACATTTTTTTGCCGCACCGGGCGGCCGGCCGGTACCGCCGCAAACGCTACGTCCCGCAATTTTTAAATCTGTAATATCTTCGAAAATATTCACTTAAATCATACGGTGTAAAGAGCCATATAGATCAATATTAAATGAACAATGTATTCAAGGTATTTAATTGGTTAAGGATTAATGCTGTATTGGTTAAAATCGCTTCGAAAATTAGCCATTATTTGTCGTAAAAAGTAAATGACAAAAAAAAGTTATTGTGGGTTATCCATAAGAGATAGACATATACCATCACGGACTTTTCTGTAGACCTTTTCAATGTGTACAATACTTAGTACATTATTTTGATAAAACTCGTAGGGTTCAGCCTGCGTTTGCAATGTAAGCGGAAAAAATGTAATTATTTACGACATCACATTAGAAACCTCAAAAATAACAGTACTTCTCCACTATTTAATGGATGTTATTATACATATAAACCTTCCTCTTGAATCACTCTATCTATTAAAAAAAACCGCATCAAAATCCGTTGCGTAGTTTCAAAGATTTAAGCATACAAAGGGACATAGGGACAGAGAAAGCGACTTTGTTTAATACTATGTAGTGATGCCCACGGAATCGGGACTTACGCGGCTGAAACCGCGAGGTGATGCAAGTACAATCAATCAACACGACCTTCCAAAGTGTTATTAATTCATTAATGATTAATAACAAATTGAAAAGTAGGTAATCGAACTTCGAGTTAAGTTTATGTATGACACAAAGTAGGAACTGTTTAGTGACCGCTAACGCAGATGGCAGTGGTCGAGTCTGCGGCCACAGAATCTCACCTAATCGGTAAACAAGACTCGATTTATGTAATATCGTTTTGGCGTCCGTGTCGCGTATTGTGCCTCACTTTCTCTTTAATAACACTTTCACGAACTTTAGTCAGATTCATGTTAATGTCAATATTATGGTGTTGTGTTGGTATTTAACATACGTAATAGTCGCAATATGCGTTTTATTTACGGCTCTACGCTTACTACGCGTAATATACTTACGAATGATATTCGATCAACCTCATTAAATGTAAATTTGGTTTTCTGTGTGGTTATAACAATACTACTTTTTGACTTTAAATTTAATGACTGTAGAATTTGTAAGTTAATAGAATAAATATCATCATATAGTGAGATATTTTTTTCTTAGTAGGTTAATTTGTTTTCTATTAAACTGAATCTGAGAATTTTTAAAAGAATGTTACAATTAATTAGATCTAATGATTATTGTTTGTCGCACTAAATATAATGTTAAAAGAAATAATTAACAAAATCGGACGACCCACTCTGTCTATTTAAAAAAACGCATTGACTTGAGTACATCCTCCGTTTGTGTTTTACGGTCAAAAAGGAAAGTATGTTTTTAAAATAATGAATTTGAGTAAATACTTAGGGTCACGTACCAACTAACTTAATAGATAATTTGAAGTTTGTTTTTTTAGTTAACAAGACAGGATGTAAACCACATCAGGATGCAATCAGTAACACACACCTTAAAATAATCCGGTTTTTACTACATCTAAAAAAAGAAAAAAATGAAATAGGTATTTAAAATACAATTTGTTAGATAAGTACCTACTACCTAGGTAGGTTGTTATTGTTAATACCAAAGGAAACAACATTCATTTTCTTAGTTTTTTTGCAAACCAAAGAGAAGATTCAGTCTAATAGGTATATTAACGTAGCAAGTCGATTTTATAGTTTTAACAGCTACCGACTGGTATAGATATGTAATACATAGGTACAAATATACCTACGTCATAAAATCAACTTGTATCCGGTTACATAAGTAGGTATGGTAGGTTAAGTTTCTTTCACCTTGGCAATGTTCGTCTTCTAATATATAAGAGATAAATAAAATAAATTCAGTGACATTAGATATTGAAGCAATAAAGAAGTACTAACTATATATTTTTTCTTTTTTTTTTGCATTTATATAAGTCTTGTATTTGTCACTCGTCACCATAACACAAGCCCAGATGAGCGATATTATCATTAAATACTCTGTTTCCCAAGTTACCATGACGCGTCTGGTCATATTACCATGACGCATGACGTCACACAATATTACCGTGACACTTATTTGTGAATGCAATTGTTCCACCGATTTATTACACGTTATCACGTCAAAAATAAACATATCTAGGTACATGCAGATAATCTACTAAACTAAACGTTCTAGTACGCCTTACAGATAATGAAAGCTTCAATAGAGGACAAACTGGCTGTACTACGTCTACTTATATTTTAATTAAACGGTAAATTCTAGTCTGCTTTTTAACTTTAGTATAAACATATTTAATCATTATGGATTGAATTTTAAAATCTCTCCACAGTAACAATAACAAACGGTTTGGGATAAAAAATATATCTTCAAGACGCTGCCAGAACAACGTAAATAAGAAAATATAGCCATTTACTTCAATCGCGATTGTAGAATAGTAAGCATTAATATAATATATCTTAAAATCTAAACTCACGATGCGGCAGCCATTGTGCGCATCCCGCGTCATGCGCCCGCGCACCGTGACCGTCAGCCGTGTCTCTAGGTGACATTTTAATGTTGCCTAATGTACGACCCATATAAGTATTGTCTTAAAGAATTAGAAAATGCATTACATAATTAACGAAAGGTTTAAACTTCCTGTTAATGACGAAGGAAAATTTAAGTTAAAAAAGTGAACTGTTCCGGCTTCGCTGTTATATTTGGAACTTTAACAAAACGGGCCTTGACTTTATTTAAGTTATTTTATCGTTTTAACTAAAAAGAGAGCGGGGTAACATTATATTTTACTGCTGATTACTTTTTTATGACATATAGGTACATAGGTAATTTAGAGACCTTCGTTTTAGAGTCTTTCAAAGTACTTAAATACTTTTGATTCCGCCATTCACAATATAAAATATACCCACTTATTGAGTCGTGTCATGCCTTGATTGATCTGCTTTAGCCGATCTCACGGTGTGTAACGAGGTCACTTGATATTGGCATTGTGAGTGCAATTATTGATTGTTGTACATTGTTCGATTATGTTCACATACAATGAACTCAATCTTCCTTCAGTGTCTGTGCCTTGACCGTCAATATCCTGTGTCTGATATAGTATAATACACTGACGGACATTTAAACTGCATTTGACAAAACGACTTTTGAAATAAGTAAAATATTTATTTCAAAGTCGTTTTGTACAAGGGCAATTTTTAACTCAATAAGAGTTTCGGTACAATAATATGGATTCAATTTAAATTTGTATGAACAGTTTGCATACCTATTTGAAAGTACTAACTTTGATGCAGTTTATGTGTCCGTCAGTATATTACCAACAGACGTAGATATTTAAATCTAGAGTAGGTAAGTCGGTTTGTAAAGTAAGTATTAACTGACAGAGTATCATACGGAGACCTATCATTATCTAGAACTTAGGTGAACTTTAAAGTCGTGTGTTGACTGTTATAAACAGTAAGATTTATCATTAGGTTCGTTGAATGTCAGCCCACGAACATTGGGTCAGGGCAGGGCGAGTGCTTTAGAAGCTCGCACGTAAAAAGCTTGTCCGTTCGTATGAGTTAGTGAATATCAAATGCCGTGGTTCCAATGCCGGAGGGGAATTATTGACAATTTTGTTTATTAATATTTTTATTTGTAACTGACATTATTGTATTTTATTTTTGCGGACTTGATTTAAATTTCTTTATTTTTATAATGTAGCTTGATTTTATTGACGTTAATTTTCCTATTTGATTATTTGGATTAGAATTAGTAATATAGACTTTTTTAATTATTTTTTATTTTATTATTATTTTATATTGATTTTCTGTTTGTCCATGGTTACCCGAATAAAGATTTTTTTTATTTTATTTATTTTTTTAAATGCACCTACGTCATATCATATCACTGATTAGTTCACTAACATAACACTTAAAGAGAAATGTGTTAAAATTCAAATGCTATTTGTTAAAACTTGTTTCTGTGTGTTTTTGTGAAGTTGTGACATAACACCAATTAGTCTTGGTTGACCGGAAATAAGAATACTTATAGTAACATGTTGTATCTAATTAAATAATAAGCAGTCAAAATAAGTTACATCTCCTATTTATAGAATTATAGGGTTTATAACTTTGTGTTTAAAAACGTGGTAGGTAATGTAGATATTAATTAGCATTGCTCCTTCAGTGAAAGCAAACATCATCATGAAACAATATGATGATGGTTCAGAAGTATTGACAAGTTCTTTCTTCTGGACACGGTCGAGTAAGCTGAAAGAGGGTGGTATAGTCTGGCAAGCAACTGGCAAAGCTCAACTAAAGCTTTAAAGTAAATCCGTTTGGACGAAAACCAGACTGATGGACGTTTTTACAAGCTTTTATTTAGCTTTACCTGTCCCTATGTCTGTCATGGAATCTTGCAAATAAAATTTGATCCGCTTCCCGGTTACCGTTGGAGTTGAAATTTTGCAAACATGTGTCAATCGCATGACAATGCAATAAACGCTTGTTTTTAAAAAGATTTATTAAAAGGTTTTTTACTAATGAGTTGTTAAGAGCTTTAACATATCGATATATAGGTCAGGTCAGAGGTACCACTTATAGGCAGACTAATGGAACACACCAAAAATATACATTCGTCTTACTGAAATAAGCCATTATACAATAGGTATCTATATTTTTATTTTACTCCACATGACTTCCACTCAATTAAAGATGTATGCAGCACAATAGTCTAATCAGTGATGTAACAGAATATAGGATGCATAATCGTTTTAATTATCAAATGAAATCAATATTAGAATGAAGGCCACAACATCGAAAGGATCACAAGCGAGTAATCGTAAGTAGGTGCTTGCAGGATGCGGATATTTTATCTTAGCCAGTCACTTCTCCAAGGCTTCGCCTGTATTCGACACACGATCCAGCCTTTCTAAATTAACAAATTGCACAATATTTATACCTTCCTAGCTAGTTGCACATATTAGAAAACTAATTTTTGTAGGTAAATTATATTTAATCGTACCGTATTGTTATGTTCCGCGTACTTGCTGCCTCTACTATCTTTTATTTAAATCTGTAATTGTTAATGCGTTCGACCTATATCTACATTTTTGAAATAGTTCATATTATTCTGCGAGCATGTGAATTATTGTTTCTAACACAATGATAGATAAATTGGACCATATGATGTATCGATGGAAAATGTTAACCACTCCATATTTATTAACTTTCAAGGTTAATACGATTAGACAATTAAGATCGCAATCTAATTGTGGATCAATCATTTAAACCTTATAAGGTACTATTGCTTTAGGATAAACGTGTTAGTTCGTGCCAGCAAATTCCATTAAGTGACTATTAAATTCAATGGTCACTTCACTTTAAAGCTCAGCCAGTTAAGCAGATGTGTAATTCTCTTCAGGTGAATTTTACGATATGATAGTAAATTTTAAACGAGTTAAGTAGAGATTTGAACTAAACGACTATCAATCAATAGGTATAAAAATAAATCCGCAAAAAGTAACAGCTTATCAGATTAATTCTTAATAATCTCAATATTGACCAATATTTGACTAATCATTAACACAAGAAAGCGTGTTATAATTATTGATTTATTGAGAGCTGTCACATATTTTAAGCGCGTCTAAAGTTGTGATCAGTCACGCATTAAGAAGTTAAGCACCTTTGATTTAAATTAAGTAGTATATATACTTATGCAATATATGATGATGAGGTAGACATCATTAGTGTTACTAATGTATTAGTTTAAAATGCATGAAATAACATTTTGTTAACGCCAACGACCTTGTTCACAGCCTACTAAATAGTCACTACCGGCACCCACCGGTCGCCTTCGTTGGTGAAAATTGTTGATTGTTCCGAATGTGTTTTGTTTTTCTCAAAAGTGCTAAGATGGAATTATATTTGAGATTTTTACCGACATTTTGGTGTGACTTCGAGCCAAAAGTTCCCTAAAGTTTTGAAGCTACACTCAAATTAAGAATTAAAACTAGTATACTTTTTAAGTGACAAGGAATTTTCGTCTGAAATTACCACAAAATATCAGTAAAGATCTCAGCTACAATTATTCCATCTCAGCACTTTTGAGAAAAACAAAACACATTCGTTAAATCAACAATGTTAGTTGTAAGCGACGGGTATTTCTGGCGCGTTGCGTTTGGCAGCATAAATAGCTTTTAGCACAGTTTATTTCTTTAAGTTTAATCTTGCATCGGTAAAGTAGGTATCTGCTGTAATTGGTTAGGAAAATAGCATAATAAAAACACCAATGACAACCGGTTATATAGGAGAGAGTGTCTGTAAGTTTTGCAAATATACAAATGTCATAATGAAGCTTTAAAAGTTTAAAAGTTTCATGTTTCATACCTATTTCATAGAAGGTTTCATACTACTGGAATGTCACGCATTACTTAATAGACTAGGTGAACGTTACAGACACTATAACCTTACTACAACGGATCTCGAGACACAAGAACTCCAGAGGTAATGCTGCTGATGAGCTGGCAAGAAGGGGAGCGGAGAATATTTGTAATGGGCTCTAGCCCTCTATCCCAATCCACTTAAACCGACTCAGGAACTGGATTCGAATCCACTCTAAAATGCGACACCGCGACCTCTCGACTACACTAGCTAGACAGGCCAAATTAGCATTCCCCGAGTAAAATGGTAGACTGATGAAACGCCTCCTCAATATAAACCGGTGATCAATGACTGGTCATGGCGCTTTCAGTAAACACTTATATATACAACTACGGAAAGCCCCCATGCGTGCATGAAGGCTGGAGACTCACACGCCTACTTCTGGACTGTTAGGTATACTGACGGAAATCAGACTGAAGACTTTGGTGACGTAAAAAGCCTCCTACAAATTTTCATGAAACCACACTCTGTGGCAAAATTTGTGGTTAGGGTTGGTTCTCCCCTAACGCATACAGGACCCAATGAAAGAGGTCTTGTTGCGGAAACTTAACCCGCAAACAAATACAAGTATAGTTTCATAATTAGGCTATAAAAGCCCTATTTAACTTAACATTTGCAAGACCTGTATCCTGTATTAGTTTCTTGTAACAGTTTCAATGGTGAAAGTAAAGGCTCAGTTATAGTTTCGGAAAATATTGAGTTCGCAGCATTCCGTGGCCTCGATTCGATCGGTGGACTGTATTTGTTCGCCGGTTGATCATGTAGTTCAAAATGAAAGATATAATTCGTAGTTAAGGTTCGTTTATTGTTCGTAGTTCTCGCATTTTATTCATTCATTAGGTAACGTATCTCGAGTAGTAAGTACACGATTTAATGTAGAGTAGGTAGCGTAATAATTTCACAATAAAATGACATGAGATGATGAGTCCGGCGGGCTGTGTAATCGTGGGTTGGTACGTAATATGCATTTATCTTCAAATTTGGGCCTCTTACGATTCCGTACATAGGTGTATCAAATTTGGACCTTACATAGGTGTATGAAACGTAAGAGACCAAAATTACGCACACTCCTTCACACACAAATGTTTCACGGCATAAGTAATGTTGTGCTATTATACTTAAAACAAGTTTACTCGTTCTGATTGACCAAAAAATATTTAAAAAGACAATTAAAAAATGAAATGAAACAGAATTAAGCTCAAGTCAAACAGGAAATGAATATAAATATAATTTTAATGCCTAGTAACCTAGTAATGCTATTGGTATGTGGTAGAACCTAAGTGGTTGGATTCGAGTTGAGAAAAAAAAATACAGTATCGTTGAAATCTCAATGTCAAGTTGAAAAGTATCGACCTCGAAATAAACATTGTCTTTCCGCGCTTGAGAAATCCTAATCTAATACATGTAATATCTAATACTAATATTATAAAGAGGAAAGATTTTTTTGAAAATATTTTTTTAGGAAAAATATGTCTTCAAAAATTAAAACCGAGACGAGACTCGAACTCGCATTCCTTGAATGCCGTTCAAGTGAGCTTACTAATTACGCCACTCAGTTGCAATTTTTGAAGACGCATTTTTCCCTAAAAAACATTTTCAGATGGCCTAGTGCAGGCCATGCACTTTAAAAAATAAAAAATTAATAAAGCTTTCTTTGTTTGTAACGAATAGGCTCTGTTCGAAACTATTGGACTTGGTATGAGGATACATTGATTTATTGGGAATAACATGGGCAATTTAACCTGGGATCGGGTGTTACGCGGGTAAACCGCGGAGCGTTGCTAGTATCTACTATTATATGTGCTAAATTCATAAGTATCTACGAATAGGTGTAAAAGAATTATACTGGGCCATGTGCAAGCGGATTGAAAACGTAACGAACATTTTATAGTATAAAACATCCCTAACGGTTCATTATAATATTACAAAGATCTTGATTAAATGTTTCATTCTTTTGTTTCAGTTCTACCATCAATAATAACATCAATATCAGTATCTCCAAACGGGAACAGTCCACAAGTTAAAATGGTAGGAGGCATGGCGGTAGATATACAAAAAGGATTCGTCCCAATGACTGCTCCAGTAGAAACCACAACGAAATCCAATTATGAAAAGAGTAGAAAAACTAACAATAACGTTACAAATTTATCACTAAACGAAAGATATCGAAGATTAATTCCTTACATGACGTTTTACTACGCTAACGATTTAGTAAAACCAACCACCAGCACGAACATCGAAGTAGAAAAGGCGGAAATAGTTGAAGCACATAATTTAGAAACAAACCAGCGACAGCCGAAGAAAATTGTATACTCATCTTATAGACAAATCCCTAGATACCAGGGCAATCGACTCACACAATATAACATTGCCTCAGCAAACCCAATCAAAATATTTTATAAAAACGGTGTACCGTTTTACGAAAGCCCCAATAAAGTGACACCTTATAAAAATCCATTAATATCCGATGATTATGAGCCGAGAAGATTCGTTCAAAAACCTAAGTCACCCGCAGCAGCTTTCGTGCCACCAACTAGAAAACCATACTTAAATCTGTACAATGAAGAAAGTCCAAACATAAGATATTATCTCCAACAAAAAGAACACGCTCCGAAATACAAACTAGTGCCCTACGAGCAAACACCACCGGTTAAAGTGCAACACCAGAACGACAATAACTACGAAGTTCGGAAACCTGTTATCGTTTCCGTGTTGGTCCCAAAAGAGTTGTATGTAAAACCGAGACCTGTCCGACCTCCGTTTATTTACGAAAACGGTAATCAACAAGTAAGGAAACAGCCGTCGATAATTTCAGAGAGTTATTATGAAAAACAGCGGCCTCACGCCGTGACAGTAGATACCTCGGATGAAAGCGGGAGTGGTTTCAAGCCGATTGCAACTCCTCATGAATATACAACTGGACCGCCAATTTATAAAACTACAGCTCTTGCTGAACCGATGATCTCAAATTACGATATCGAAAATATTTCACCGCCACCGTTCAATGAACCCACACCGATCCAGCCCCAAGCAACTGTCAAGCCAGAATATTTCCAATACGTGGTTGACAAGCAAGTAAAACCTTTGAAACAGACTGTATCAAACACTGTGTCTTTAGCTACCCTTTTGAATTCTCTTCAAGTAAACAAATCAATTCCTAAGCCGATTACTAGAGATAATGTTGCGTCGTCAATACAAAAGTTATTAGAAGTTTTGAATGAACTGAAATCGGTTCAGCATCAGGTAGTGGACCCTGTAATGAGCACTCCGAAACCTTTTGTACCATCGAAATTTATGGCTGAAGCTCATTTACCACACGAGATAATAGTCACACAAAAATCTGTGTTAAATAATGCAGAATTGCACGAAGACTACATTGCAGAAGTGAATCCACCATCACAACATTTAGACGGTAAGTAATATTACAATTTGAAATAATAATAAAAAAAATCGAAATTTTGGACATTATGTTCGCCCGAAAATCAGCTTTTGTTAATAAGTTAAACCTACATAATATTAAAATTCAAAATCGCTTTCTATTTACGAAATGCGGTCACACAAGGTTATTCAACGCGTAAGAAGTTTTTTTATTTGTTTACATTTTATGGCCGTCACTAGTTAATAGGTACCTACTTAACTATACCTACCTATTATGTCTGTCTGCATAAATAACGAAGAAATAATTATTAGAAACCAACATAGTTTAGAACAGTATTTCCTAAACCTTGTGGGTGCTGGAAGAATAGAGGGGTGAAAGGCCCAGAAAAAAAATGGGGTTGTATTAAAATTTATTATGTTTGTTTCAATTTGAACAAAAGAAACTCTTAATGTTATAAAGTTGCGTTTTAATTGCTATTATTGGAATAAAACTCTTGTTTAGAATGTAAGTTTTAAACTCCAGACTAAACTAATATCTTATATCTTTAAATGAGCAATTCTTGTATATATATAATTGGAATCTCGGAATCGGGTCCAACGATTTTCATGAAATTTGGTATATAGGGGGTTTCGGGGGCGATACATCGATCTAGCTAGGAATCATTTTTAGAAAATGTCATTTTATTCGTGTTTTATCGAAACTTACTTTTTTTAATCTGAAAAATATGACTCTTCCTCATCTATTGGCGAACTACTAATACTATTTTTTGTGAGCAATAAAGTTATGCCAGCAGATGGTGTTGTTAAGTAACACGAAGTCAATGAGTGTTTGCTTTGAGGTTAGACTAAGTAAAAAAAAAAATACCGAGCAAAGCTCGGACATCCAGGTACTACACTATAATAAAAGTAATCAATGGCGTTGTGGTACAGTTAAAAAATTGAGAGCGCTGAAATAAAAATTCCTTTGGTTTAGAGTATCAGAATCATTTTGTACCTACTAAAATCAAATCAAACCATTGTTTTACAAAACTTCATAGTGTCTAATTTATTTTAATGCGGATTTTGCTTGTTGTCCAAATATTTAAATAGCAAATCAATTAAATCATTATTAGGTATTTATTAAACAATTATTGTTATGAATATTTTAATACATATGTAAGATTCTGATCTTACGTAAGGCTTTGACGACATCGAAGGCACAGTGACTAAATCTTAGACTTTACTCGTATTCGATAGTCTAAGGACTAAATAGACAAACATCAAAAAACGTTAAAATTTGTGGGTCAGATACTTACCGCAACTATACAAATCCTTTTTGCGATTTAACTACAGTACCTGGATGACCGAGCTTTGCTTGGTATTTTTTTTTTTACTTAGTCTAACCTCAAAGCAAACACTCATTGACTTCGTGTTACTTAACAACGCCATCTGCTGGAATAACTTTATTGCTCACAAAAAATAGTATTAGTAGTTCGCCAATAGATGTCAGGAAGAGTCATATTTTTCAGATAAAAAAAGTAAGTTTCGATAAAACACGAATAAAATGACATTTTCTAAAAATGATTCCTAGCTAGATCGATTTATCGCCCCCGAAACCCCCTATATACCAAATTTCATGAAAATCGTTGGAGCCGATTCTGAGACTCCAATTATATATATATATCTTTATATATATATTGCTCATTTAAAGATATAAGATATGTACAAAAACATAACTCACCTATCTCCGCAGATCATTCAACCCTCAAAGGTACGAGTCAGCGGTTTCCTCTTCAAGTGACATCTAACGAGGAGGGAGGCACCCCGGGCCGGCCCGGCTCAGACTACCCCGTGCTTGCCACCATCCCGCACACCAGCTTCGACTGCAAGACTCAGAGGTACAAGGGATTCTTTGCGGACACTGAAACACGTTGCCAGGTAAATCATGCACAATGAATATCTTCAATAAATATTTTCTGATTCTGATTCTGAAGTAGGCTTTGTCCATACAAATGTAGTCGAGTGTTTCCTCTCTGGATAATGACACTAGCACGAATTTGTTTGTGCCGTAAAGCGTTTAACTGCCATGTTTTGTATTTTTCATTTTCTAATTATCAAAGAAATTATAAGATTTAAAAAACAAAATTTAAAAAAATGCAATACATAGGGGCATAGTCATAGTAGTGCTAGTGTCATTATCCAGGGAGAAAACAGTCGACTACGTTTGTATGGAGAGAGCTCCCAGTACCCTTTCCTCTTAAAACTCTATATCTCTTTTTGAAGATAAGAACGTAGGTAAGCTAATGAGGTTCATTTGATTTATTTGGCTTGTCGGTAATTTAATCTACCTTCATAATAATATCTATACTTACTACCTATTTTTAAGCGATATAAGTAGGTACCTACCTATCTAAAATTACCTACCTAACTAGGTACCTGCTACTATTTCACATGAATAATAAATTAATGAACATTAATTATTAAACACGACCCGCCAAAAATGGTCAGGTCGTATTAGGTTCGAGTTATTTTTATTTATAGATGACCTTTCTTACGAACCAAATACCTTTCCAGGTGTGGCACTATTGTGACCTCAACGGTGGTCAAGCCTCGTTCCTGTGCCCGAACGGCACCATATTCTCCCAAGCAGGTCTCACCTGCGACTGGTGGTTCAACGTGCAATGCGCATCCACCACTCAACTCTATGTCTTGAACGAGAGCCTTTACAAGTACATTCTACCACATTCGCCTAAATTCCCGGAAGATTACAGCGGGCCCTTGGTCGATAAGTAAGTAGAACCCTATCTACTATGGCATTTTGTATCTATACTAATATTATAAAGCTGAAGAGTTTGTTTGTTTGAACGCGCTAATCTCAGGAACTTCTGGTTCGAATTGAAAAATTCGTTTTGTGTTGGATAGGCCATTTATCGAGGAAGGCTATAGGCTACTTTTTATCTCGATATTCCCACGGGATGGGGAGTTACGCGGGTAAAACCGCGGAGCGCTGCTAGTATTTATATACTACTAGCTGCGCTCCGCGGTTTCATCCGCGTGAGTCCAGATCCCGTAGGAATATCGGGTTAAAACGTAGCCTATATTTTAATCCAGATCTCTAGCTATCTACATAGATAATTTCTTTATTTTACAACATTAAACCTTAATTCTAACATAAATTTCTGCTAAAAAAAACAAAATAAACCAAACAATATGGCACAATGGATACAGAGTTTCAATGCAATCGGACCAGCAGTTTTTTCGTGAAGGAGTAACAAATATACTAACACACATACTTTCACATTTCTAAAGTAGGATACTTGAATTTTTTTTTAAAAACATTTTTTTCATATAGGTACCTATTTACCTACCCTATATCTACTTCACCAGAGCAAGTAAACGTTAAGTACCTACTTAGTAAGTAGGAGTCACAAGTGAAAGTTTGTGTGTGAATGTGTGTTTGTTACTCCTTCAAGCAAAAACTACTGGACTGATTGCGGTGAAACTCGGTATGTAGATAGCTAGAGACCTGGATTACCACATAGGCATACGGGATCGGGACTTACGCTTACGGGAAACCGCAGGGTGCAGCTAGTACTTATATAAAATTCTCGTGTCGCGGTGTTAGTTACCTATGTCCACCTAAAAGGCTGAACCGATTTGTATGAATTTTTTGTGTATATTCGTTAGGTCTGAGAATCGAAAAACATCCATTTTTTACTTTATTTTTTTTTGTTTATGGATTAACAACATTTGCCGGCACAGCTAGTTATAAAATCCTTTTTTATCGATGTCGATATTTCGGCACTGTTGCAAGCTCCATGTTTACGAAACTGGGGTTTTGCGAGTAGGTATTGACAGTTGCGAAAATAGTATTGGTCTAGCGTGGGTTTCACGCACGTTTTTTCAAAAAAAATTGGTAGGTAGGACTTACTAGTTTATACGAAAATCTAAATTTGCCCATATCTTTTTATCGTGTTGACTGAGGACCTTGAATTTTATACACGTAATAGCGAATATAAGACCTCAGTATCTGGTATGAATTTCAACTTGCTACGTTCCTGAGAAAACGCACGGACGACGCAAGACAAACGTTCAAGAGACTCATCTTATAAGGGTTCCTTTTTTACCTTTTGAAGTAAGGATAAATATTGCATTTTAAATTCCTCCAGGTACTTACGTATACTTACTTCTTTCAGATATCTGACTCTTAAGTTCAAAGAGATGGAAGAAGAATTCAAGAAAAACAAAAACAAAGGAGCTTCTGACAAAACCGAAGACGAAGAAGATGTTAGTGAATCAAACGATCACTCCAGTGGAGAAGTGGACAAGAGACAATTAAACGATTTAAGCGAAGCCAGCGTCATTATAGAATCACCAGGGTACAGCGGGAAAGTTGAAAGACTTATAGATGATTAGACACAGTAAATTGTAGGTAGAGATCTTGTAGATAAGTATAAGACAACAGAATCGGGATCCCATAAGGTTTCGTTTTCTCATAAATTATGGAAGCAATAATATGTTCATGGTCAACAAAAGTTTCGTATTCACTAAATCGATGACCAACTTATGTTTTGGATAGATAGGTGCATTTTTGTAAGTAGGTAGGTACAACAGAAGAAAAAGGTTAAACATAATACCAAATAAAAAAAAAAAGACTTCAAAAAAGGGGAGGGAATTCGTGTGCATGGACGTTTTTGACCGATGAACGCAGACGATTTTCACGCTGTAGACCGGCAAATATAAAGACAGATTTTGATCTTTTTAATGTCATTGATGTTCCCATTGAAACCTTGTAAGGATCTCTCCGAGGTGATGTTTTTGAGTTGATGAGTGCACTCAGAGGAACAATTCTGGTACCTCTGAGTGCACTTAATTGCTCAATTTTTAAACACTAAAAAACGTCTATTGAAAGATGCTTATTGATGATGTACCAACCAGGAACCACCTTTTCATCATAAAAGTCCTCGATGGATTAAGATGTCGTGTTGAAGTTTGAGGAATCAGGAATTTTTTCTTGCCCAATTCTGCTGAATTTTTAGTGACATTGGAAAATACACTAAAATTTACCTAAATTGAGGTCAGTTGTTTTGATTTTTTGAAGTCTGTTTTCAAATTTATTTATTTATATTTATGCGTGTTTTTTGCTGAATTTATATTGGCCAGTGTCTTTTCCAATTATGTAAGTAAATTATAAGACCTTGCGCTCATTCTCCAAGACAACATTTTCGACTCGAGGTTATATTAGGTACCTACTTACACGGTTGCATCTCAACTGCATATTGAACCAAACCGGATTGTTTTGGACCTCTCCAAATTTCGCCAGTTTATATATGTAGGTTAGATAATAAAAACTGTGATAGAACCCGTGGATAGAACAATTTTACGTAAATGTCCTTGATGTTTATTAATTTTATTAAACGAATGAATGTATTTTCTACGATAAATGGAAATGTTTGAAACTTGGTCATCACAATGTTTGGCCAAAGGCTATATGTAGGTGTAGGTGTGTTATTTTTTAAACCGACTTCAAAAAGGATGACTTTCTCAACAAATAACTATGTTTTTATGACTATTCGGACATAACTACTTTGTTTACCAACCAATTGCTCAATTTTTTGTTTCTACCAGTAAAAAAGTCGAATTATTATTATTCAAATATATTTGACAGATATATTAACTATGTCCTATCAGGAACCACCTTCTCATCATGGTTTAAATTTT
Organism: Idaea straminata; assembly: GCA_951213275.1. NCBI lineage: Eukaryota > Metazoa > Arthropoda > Insecta > Lepidoptera > Geometridae > Idaea > Idaea straminata. Next base: position 6,508,143 of record OX577857.1, on the reverse strand, counting down.
GAGTGACTAAAAATTTCTAAATAAAAGTACATTTTGAATAAAGTAATTGTAGTAACTATAGTTTTATATTCGTCAAAAAATTGTTAACCAGCACAACAAGGTCCTAACAGGATCTATATACAAAACTGATTAAGTTTATTCTAATTAAGTATGTAATTTTTCCCTTTTTTAAAGTCGGTTTTTTTAATTTTATTGGATTGTGAAGATTTACGTGTTGATGTTTTATGTAAATAATTATAAGTATGTTTTAAGTAGCAGTCTCCATGCATGTCTGCGGATTAAACTTGCCATATTCTGCCATGTTTAATTCACTTATTTAAGTAACCTGTATGCAAATTTTGACTATGGGTACGGCTATGACGAAGATGCATCGCATGTCACACATCGATGTCACCTCCCATGTAAAACAAATTTATGAAAAAATAAGGAACATCGCACATGTTGAAAGATTCCACGCTACGATATTTTGATGTGATTGGTCAAACCAAGCTCACCGCGCTTCCGTCTCGCTCGCTCTTATCTATTTGTGCGATGTCGATGTACAATACATCACAGGCAAAGCCGTACCCAAAGTATATTTACCTACTTATGTAATTCGACTGATCGTTCATCAAAGTCGATCGTTATAAGAATATTAATTTATTTGCTTTTATACCTACTATAAGAGCGGTGTTGGCTTAGTGGTAAATACCCCGACTTTCATTCTGAAGGTCGTGGGTTCGAATCCCGGCCGTGCACCAATGTATTTTTCTTAAGAAGAATTTATGTGCGCTAATTGACATTGCTCTTACGGTGAAGGAAAACATCGTGATGAAACCCGCGGCTTAGTGGGCTCCAGAAGTATTGACAAGTTCTCTCCTCTGGACATGGTCGACTAAGCTGAGAGGGTAGTAGGTGTTGGGCAAGCCTACTCCATCCTCACGCAAAAAGGACCCAATTAAAAAGGATCTAATGGCGGAAAACAGCCTGTATACACGTACACGTACCTACTATCTAGTTTAAGTTTACTGATTTCAATTTGTTGTGAAATGAATAATCGAGCTTCGAATTTACTTTGCATGCCATTAGCTTATAATTTATTTTTTTATGTGGATTAAAATAGGATTTTAAGAAAGTCTTTCATTTAAATAAAAAATAACAAAAAAATAATCAGGAAAACTCCGACACAGATTGATACATTGAGTTTATTTACAGAATGAATTAGTTATGTATTCTTATATATCTATTTTTGTCGACGCTGAACAATCAATATTGAAAGAGTTAAATGCTGATAATTTTATGTATCAAACACAAAATTATTGGACATAATATTAACGTTCCCCTCAATGAATAGCAAGTAAATTAAATTAGGTTCTTATATTTATTTGAAACTCTCACATCAATCAATCATTCTACATACTTAGATTGGGATTGACAACATCAAACACTTAATTATCATAGAAGCGATGGGGTATTGGTGAAGCAGAAAATTCCTATAATATTGTTAAGTATAACGACCAAGTTGCAAAATTAAATACTTACATAATGTAATTTGTCGGATTGTTGAAAAAATAATTTCTTAACTTTTATTTACAAGGTTCATAATGGATTTTAAACTAACAGTTATTTTTACTACGCACTAAATGTTATACATTGAGCTATCGAGAAATATTTCAGAATATAAAATATTCCGATAAAAATAATTTAGTAAGGTTCTGAGCAAAATGTTTAGGGAATATAATTTTTAATATACAAAATAAAATTGCCTACATTTTGTTAAGTTTGGGTCTTTTTAACATAAATTTACTTATTTCCCTCTAACACAGGTTTTAAATGCCTTAATATGAATGAATGAAAATTGAATGAGATAATTGAAATAGTGTAAGAAATATTAAAGTCTGTGGTAAATACATAGTACCTAGGTATAGTAGGTATAACATAAAATACCTATATTACCAAGAACGTTATTGGACCTTTATAAGCTATGTTTAAGTATACAACTTAATGCCTTGACAGATTCGTGTATACAATTATTAGTATTTACAAAACTTATTTTTATTAGGAGATCAATAGTTGATTGGGTTGTTGCAAATTCTCGAAGTATTTTAAGTTGTAAGTGATAACTTTATACTTCTTATAATTCTATCTTTTATTCGAAAAAGCGTTAATTAATTGAAACACAATAATCTTTTTTTCTATATCCATTTGAATTGTCGCACGAAGATAGTCGGTGTCATAATTTATATTTTGAAGGCTCGCTCCATGAAGGTTTTGTATTTTTTTTCTACGTCGGTTTAGCTTGCAATCAACAGACGAATAATCGCAAATTTGTGCAAAACTAATACTTATTTGCAAAAAAAATATTACTTTATTATTGTAAACCTATTAGCTGCCACTTATTTGCAAAAAAATATTACCTTAATATAAACCTATTAGCTACCATTTTCAACATATTTCGCATTTTACAACTAGAAACAACCGAATTAAGACATATAAATAACCTTCGACACTAATCTTAGACTAAACAAACTGTTTTATTAATTTTAAACATTTAAAAGTAGACCGCCTACTCACTGTAATTCATTTCAAGTGGCCTGAACATGCCTATCAATAAAATTGTAGGTAAGTATAACTTATCAATTAAGTAGGTGTACAATAAAAGTAATGTATTGTGATCAATGCGATCACAAATGATTGAATGTCGCCTCCATAATAAAATATGATTGATTCATTTAATTTAGGTATTTGTTGTAACAGTGAGTAGCCGGTTGATTGAGTAAATTTTCTTAACCGCCCGCCGTATCATTTAATCATTTTTATAATAGTTAGGTACGCAGACAAATATTTTATACAAAAATATAACTATAGATATTACGCTTACAATGGCTAATCGTATTTGATGGTGATTATCTAATTTGAATTTTGAACACGTCATTTCCAAGTCCCAGATAATTTCCTATCTAACATAGATGTAAGTTAAGTATAATCGATTTAGGTATTTACCTACATTATACCGTTTCTCCATCATCGTCGTCAGCATCGATCACAAGTTGTTGCCAGTTCAGTCTTAACGTCTCATTCTTTACGATTACGGACAAACAAACGTTACTTTATATTCGAACATTCGCCGCGTAGCGTACGTATGTAGGTGTACCTCTATATACGTACTATAGGTACTTGTACCTGCTCCGCACGACAGACGTCTAACGTCGCGGCGCGGCAGTGCGCGGGCGCATTGCGGGCGACGCGTAGCTCGCCTCGCCGCCGACACGATACCGAAAACGGACCTCGTGTCGGTCATTTCAAATATAAATCAAATAGCAAATATTCTAAGACGACTTCGTACTTTAATATCGAGTCGCCGTGTAACGCCAAGCGTTTACATTAAAAACTTTTTAAAATTGAGGCGTTACCATCGCTTCGTTAACTTACATACTTGTTACAATTACCCTGTCAGATAAACAAATAAGGTAACGTACAAATACCATCCTAAAGAAAGTTTTGCACGAATACGTGCGTTAAAATATAAGGATAGAGTAGATAGAGAGTCGATGTCGGGGGTCGGTCGGGATCGGGGTCGGGTGGCTTGTGTTGTCTGTGCACGACACGTCGAGTTGTCTTAATGTTTGAGCAAGAGGGCGGCGTGCTTGAGACGCAGGTGCGAGCGCAGCGTGTCGATCCGGCTGTAGGTGGCCGGGCAGTACGGGCAGAGGGAGCGTTGCGCCGTGTGCGAGTGGAAGTGATGCCAGCGGTTCGACACCTCCTTGCCGCATGACTTGCAGCGCCACAGCGCCGCGCTCTCAGCAGCCGCCACGAACATGCTGTGGTACGAGTATTGCTGCTGCTGTGGCGGTACAACGACACCTCCAACACCGCGCTCTGCACACACACATACCCACATACCTACCTAATGTACTGTACTGTCTGTACTAATCTAATCATACACAACACACATATAACACACACAACACGTGCGTGCATCCCGTACGAGTGGGTGGCTGAGCTGTGGGACGTGCTACACGCACAACTGAAACTACATGAATTGTAACATACCACAATTTAATGTAAAAATTAGTAATAAATACAACAGATAAATGCAGGAGTTTGCAACACGTTAAAATTGCATTACATAACATCAAACAATGTGAAAAATAAAAATTGCATTAACCGCTTGCATAAACAAAATTATTTAAATTAAACTTTAACGGAGGCATCAAACCAAGACATCAAACAAAATATTCATAAACAACAAATGGTTCATAAAATTTCAAGTAATAATATAACAAGAGTAATAATAAGTGAGATGATAGGTACGCGATTTGACACCCCCTCTATTATAAAACTATTTATTGTGATAAGGTACGACACTATGTAAGTAAGTATAACAAATTGGCTAATGTTAAGAACAAAATAAACATAACTAGACCATCGCTATCCTGAATGTATAACTTTAGCTAGTCCTGCACTCCATTGATACTATCACATTCTTGTGATACAAATGTAAAATGTATATACAATAAATTGGAATATTCAATAGATTGGCCAAATATGTGACTAGGTCCACAAGACCTCAAATTTCATAAGACTAAATTTAGTAATTCGTTAACCTTATGTGTAAATTCCATATGGCATAAAGTTAGCTTTCAATTAAGTCCAAAATGTCACCATTATTAAAATTATTAAGTTGCATACTTTTTGAAAGCTGAAAAGAGATCAAAGTTAGATATTTTCTGAGCCAAACGATGTGATACTCCAATATATTCTGGCCAGACACTATCATAGTATCCTAACCTAAAATATCTAAAATAATATTTATGACCTAATCAATCAATTTGCTATAAGTAGCAAATTCAATATTAAAAATTGGTCTCGAGTGATAGTAATATAAAAATGCATTCACGATTAGATGAAGCGATTTAACGCGTTCGCGAGAGCGTCTCACGGAGCGAAATAAAGTGGAGTATTCTCCGCTTGCGCGCTGAGCTGAGACGCATGCGCGTGCGCAATCCACACAATACCTACAACTCGCATCGCCCGGCGCGGAAGCCGCGGCGCGGGCGCCCCGTACCTACATAGGACCCGTATCGGATAGCTATGATCTATATTAACAATACACGTTAACTTGCGCGACAATAAATTATTTATAGTACATAACTATTACGATTTGCAGAGGTAAACAAAGCTAACATTAATAATATTACCAGATATAAAACCTGTACATCACCGTAACCCAAACAGACTGCCATTACTAAATATAAATAAAAATAGGAGTACTTTGCTTATGTATAAATACAAATAGGTAGTTACTCTCTTCGTGATATTATCATTATAATAATATATATTTAAAATATCATTTAGTTTGGTTACGTAATTAAATAACTAGTAATATTGCACTGAGTATGAAATGCTATTAAACAATAAGCGCCCACGGTATTGGTACGAATAATAAATATAAAAACTTTTCTCAAGGGAATGGACTACCGAATATCGAGTTATATGAGAAAAAAACTAGTGTTCGTAAAAATCATCCAGTTAGAAATCAAAATGTAATTTTATATTATAATCTGTGACTGTAGAACATAATTTAAGTGATAAAAACCTTAAACAGGCTTTGAATCTCGCCCAAAAACCTGTAGGTGTCTTTATGAATGAACCATTTATTAATTATTGTAAGTGCTTAATGTAGTATAATAGTTTGTGATTTATGAAAAATTGTGTTCAAGAGTTGCAAAATATAAAATATCGTTATACTCGTATTTCGAATTGTAAATAGGTAATTTCCACGAAACACATTTTTTTTTCAATTTTGCGTTAATACGGTATCGCATTACCTTAAAGTAAATATATGTGGAGTATATATTTTTGGTGAGTGACTAATATGTATTAAAACGGACGTAGGAGCTTAGTGTTTATTCAAGTGGGCCCCTATATTCAATAGACAATTGTATAATCTAGCTAAGTATGAGTTATGACTATTTTTTTTAAATTGCACAAGTGGAATTGCATTTTCACAGCTACAAAAACAGCATTAACGACAAAACAAAACGAATGAAAAACAATTACGGATTCGTTCTTTCTTCGGATGTGGTTATTCCTAACACCATCTTTATTTATTTTATTACACACGTTACAATATTTGGTAGGCAAGGATCAGATTCATTCGAATTTGCGTCTTATAGGTTAATTATTAATATTTATGTATTAGTAAATTTGAGATATTTGAATATAAAATGAAGGTAAAATGTCGAGTGATACTGTAATCTCTATTCGCATTTCGTAAGCGATACGTTCCGAGGCGAGGCGGGCCGCGTTCTGTCCCTTACAACTCTACGCGGAGATGCTAGAGTCCTAGGTGAATTGCCTTATGCGAAACGCAAACATACTAACCATTAACAACATTTAAAACACTCTTGGTTCTAGCACCATTCCATTTTATCACAAATCAGTTACCGTACCACTCTAAAAAGTTTAGCTAAAAATGTAACAATCTTATATATTAATTGAAAATTACATACGTAAACGCTAGGTTAGTCCCAATCGTAGAATGCCAATATAAGTTAGTAAACGCGCAACATCGAAACGTTACATAAATTGTTTGAAGGAGGTTCGTTGACCCCGAGCACCGATCACACGAGATGCGAGAGTGTGCGAGCTATGAACGTGTCGCTCGCCACTGCTCGTCTCTTCATATCTCATATACTGACTGAACGCCAACTGAACGCGAACTGAAGGCCAATTCTCGTAAATAATATTGTTCAAATTACATGCAATATCATATAGATTACACAAAAACACCTTAAATTATGAAATCTACAACCCCTATATTAAATTTTTTTATATCACCTATCTAACAACACTTGGACTAATGAGACGAATCTATTGATATTTAAATTAAAAATCTATCGAGTGGTTTGTTTGGAAGATATGAATATAAAAATATAACAAACAAACATACATACAAACATAGGCGCGAAAAACATAACCCTTTCCTTGTAGTCGGGTAAAAATACCCTAAAAGTAATTTTGTCAAAAAACAGAGTTTGGCGGTTCTTTTGAGTTACTTAGAGCATATTTTTGTAATCGAAATGAGATTGAAATGTAATTTGAACAATGTTAATTACAAGAATTGGCCTTCTGAAGGCAGACACGAACAGTACCTACTATAGTTGAACACGTAACGCGACACATCACTTCACACCACATCATACCATACCATACTACTAAACTAATCAAATCAATGTTACTTACAAGAATCAAAACAACACAACACTAATAAAACATATTAATTATATCGTTATATAAATATAAAAAGTATATGAAATCAGACAATATAATATATCTAAGTATAAAAAAAAACAATCTCCGTAAATAGATCAACTAGTCTAGTATAAAAATCTTTTCGTACGTGTCCTTAGGCGCTATCATTGAATACATCACAAATCCTTAATAATTATCCATCTTGCAAAGGCCTCATAGAGTTACAAATGCATCTACACTGAGATTCAGTCAATATTTATATGTCGTTGACTAACGACAGATCACAATCTCTTGCCACTCCCCAAATATCTTTCTCCGATGTCATTCCGTAGCCGTACCAACCAACCAACCAACCTTAGGATTTGACATAATCATAAAATAACATAAATACAATTTATTAGCTACAGGAAACTCATAATTTCCTATCTAACGAATAAATAGAACAAGTAATGTAAGCCCGTACCGGGCTGCCACCGATAAATGGCCAGTACGTCTCACTTCGCGGTCGCACCGCTCTCTACTCAATAAAAACGTACGTACCTACCTATATATATTAGGTACATCTTAAATATATTAAGATTCTTATCGATATCATAATAGAAAATAATATGGTAATAATAAAAATAACATCATATTATTGCTTTTGCCCGTTCCCGTATAGCGATTGGTATAGAAAAAAAATCTTATCACCTATGAACGCTTCGAGTCATCTTAGTAATCTTAGTAACATTGACACAATAGATACAATCCTGACGCGAATCTTATAAAGATCACACTGGGGCAAGTCGAACGCACAACCGAGACAATACTAAAACGAAGCGCCCGCCACGAGCGAGCGGGCTACGCTACGTCGAGAGAGGCCCTTTTAAGTAATAGCACTTCAGCTTAATTCTAAGTAGGAAGCGATCGGACGCGACGACGACGACGACGACGCGACGCGAGAGAGTTCGTGCGCGAGGTGTATGGCGTGCGGCGCGACGCTCACGGAGCGTCCAGGCCGAGCCAGTAGACGGACAATCAGTCGAATGGTGCGTCCAGGTGGTTGGCGAAGAGCGGCGCAGGCGGCGCCGGGGGCGCGGCCGCCCCGCCGTGCGCGTGACCGGTCGGCTCAAACTTGCGCGTGTCCGGGTTGTAAGCGGGGTGCTTGAACTTGCAGTGGGTGCGCAGGTTGTCGGAGCGCGTGTAAGTCGCGCGGCATAGCGGGCACTCGAACCGGCCCGGGAAGTGGACGTGGTAGTGGTTGCGTATGTGCGTCACCACCTTGCCGCACAGCTTGCACCGGTGCAGGTTGAGGGCGCCCGCCACTCGCTCGAATGTCAACCGCATGTGCCAGCCCTTCGAGCCTGTAACCGTCACACCGTCTCACACTCACACACCGACACATCCTCGAGACAGCTCCGTCCCTGACCTGCCCTGCCTCGACACCTACCACCTACTCCGACACCTCATTACATTTACATTAGGTATATTACACTCATATTCATTCAACACAGTAAATAACATTGAATTTAGCACTATGTAAAGCTTTTATATTAGTCAACTGTTAACGCCTATGCTTTTCCTAGCACTATATAAAGAAGCGTTATTATCGAATAGAAAATTGGAAAGTATCAAAATCATGAGATCATTAATTGTTAACAAAACATTATATAATATAATAATAGTTAATGAAGATTCATGCATAAATGAATCGATGATACTGAAGAAATGGTGTTTGTTAATTGTGTGTTACTGAATGGCCGAACTTTTGTTACTGTCACCAAGCCTGTTTGCGTCAAGGCGAATCGAATAGAGAGAAATAGGTCTGCTACATAAATAAAGCATCGAAAGGATGAAATGAAAAGAAAAATATAAATAAAGGTACTTATATTTTCATATTTGCAACAAACACACAGTAACGATAAACTTACATAGGAATTAAGATTAAAGTATGCGAAAAATAAATTATAATTAGGATATTAGTAAATTAATCACAAAAGCAAAATCAGTCTTGGACGCAAGTGAAAAGTGGCATCCGTATCTACAAGGTACAGGTAGAATAGAGATCATAATTACTTCGCAAATATATCATATCGTACATGATACACATCTAAAACAATTCAATTGAAAGCGATCGTTGATCATTCATCATTTAATGAACTTCAAATATCGTCATACACTGTCAAATGTACAAAAAAATATATTCATAACAATCTTTATCAATTGAGTTGATTTGGAATACCTTATTTTATCCCTAACAGATTTCAGCGCAAATTCTGAATTATCTATCTATACAGGTACAAATGAAAAACATATTATACTTTACATCATTGTCTAAGGATAGTTTTTTGAAATATATCACACTTTCATGTAACATTTTAATGCAAAAGCGAAAAATTACTTGTCATTCGATGAACATTCAAGAAATATTTTTATGAGCTCAAGCTGTGTCAAGAGAAAGATTCTTAGATTGCATTACCTATTTGTTTAAAGCATTATTAATTAGTGGTTTCATTATATTTTACCTAATAGTTATCTTTTTCATTAATTCATTTTATCAATCTATTGATTATAATTTATAATTAATTTGCAAAGTACAATAAAATAATTATTTTAGAATATTCTATTTGGAATATAAGAACAGAATGGTTAGTAATTCTTGCTTGAAAACGGTAATTTATAATCATTTTCATCTAATATTATTATTAAAGTTAATTAATTTTCAGTTCATATAGGACCCATTTCATTGTGTAAGATTGTAAAACTTTCTCATTACGAATGAATTCCCCTATTTTCTGAATAATGCCTCTAGACCAGTAATTTCATATAATCAAAGTTTGCTGCACACATACTCCGGTGTTTTTTTAACAGACTCAAAAAAAACTTAATTCATCGCGTCTTTTTTTAACTACTAATTACTAAAGGAAATATGACTCTCTAAAAATCTATAAAAAGTATATAAAAGGAGCATGTGTGCAAATAAACCTTGGTTTCATAAAAAAAAAGTTTGCTCTTGAGGCATTATTTAGGAAGCCGATAGAGTAATATATTTGTATGGAGAAAGCTCTGCTAGAATACGGTCTTAAAATTTGTACTCACACAACTTAAAGTGCAGTACTTTAATAATTAATAATTGTATTGGTTCTATAATTGTAATAATTTTGAATGTCTATTTTAGAAATTTTACCACTCTTTGAAGCAATGTTTCGCTTTTCATTAAAATAACAAATAAAAATACAATTTTAAACCAAAAAAAAACATAATCACACCACACCTTATTTCTAATTAATACAAAATGGAAATAGTTAGAACCAATGTAGCGGTAGTGAGATCCATGTTAGGATGCCTGTATTGAAAGTTAGTAATGTTAGTGCAGATCTAATCATAATAGGAACCTACCTAAAATTAATTTATTACATTTGTATTTGAATTACCAAAAAAGTCAAAGAAACTACACTACTAAGTGAACTCATTACTATTATGTTTCATACGAAGATGTCTTTTTAAATTATCAGCTCGCGTTAAAGTAATCGGACACAAGGGACATTTGTGTTGCTCCGGATTATGAGATTTCATATGTTTTTTCTTATTATTAACTAATTTCCCGCATACCATACACGGCTCGGGAACGCCGAAGGGCTTATTTTGATGAAAGGCTAGACTAAAAGACTTAACAATATTTTCGACATTGGCTAGTTTCTGGGTGAACGGTACCCGCGGTTTTATATTTTCCTCGTTTTCACCTGCAAGATATTCACATACGTTTACAGCTATGATAAACATATCGAAATGGCATGCTGTTTCAAAACCAAACCGTCCAAACGCTAACTAATTATCCAATTGCAAACCCGAAACCGATAACACACCATACCTAACCACGATACCTCTTTTAATTCCACGCATGCACATTTTTATCTCGTACACTCGTCTCAAGACTTACATTCAGAAAAAATTACGCTCACATATTTAAGATACGGAACTTATCAAATTAAAGTAATTAAAAAAACGTAAACATTGCACGACCTATGTCCCTCGGGGGGCGCCAAATCATCACCATTAAGAAAATCTTATGACACCGATTTCTTCGTAGTAATAAAATTGAAACTAAAAGCGGAAAGAAAAGTTGAAAAGCGAATGTGATTAGTCCATGTGTGGATGGGAAGCGAACAATACATGCGGCCGTGTGCTTGGACATGCGTCTGTGCGTTGCGATGCTGACACCCGTATTCACAATCAACCCTATGCGATTGCATAGTGCGCGCGAACGCATAGAGCCGCAAATAAGACGCTAATTGGCTAGTGTGAAGAGAGCATCACAAAATTGACCAATCGCATTTAGCACAGTGCGTTCACTTATCCAAGAGCAACTTAAGTACTGTTTGTGAATACGGGCTGACATCTGACAATGTCTAATATTATTAATAACTTATTCAGTATCTTTGTAAGTTACAATTTTACTTTTAGACATTATCAGTATTATGTAAATGCAAATAAAGTTAACACATTAATTAATTACCTACATAGTAAAAATGTCTGGTATTTAACATAATTATGTATTAAATTATGCTGTGACTGATAAAATTTATGACAACATCTAAGGTATTTTGACCTTAGATTAGTTGATGAAAATTTATGTTGACTACACAATAAATATTAAAAATTAATTTAGGAATATTATGGAGTTATAGAAAACTTTGGACAGCTAGTATGTGGGGGGCAATTTGATGCAAGTTATTCATATTTTTTATTAAAAGTTGCAATATTAGATGTTTAATTATATACATATTACTCTATTATCGAAAGCGTTAATTTAAAAAATCTTCATTTATTCTTTATTATAATTGAAAATATTATTTATTAGAATTATTGCGTGTGAAATAGACTGTGTGAGGTTTTAGTCAGTTACATTAAGTCATAATTTTACCTTGCAGCTAATAGATAAATAATTTAATTTTTATTTTACAATATATTGTAATGCAAAAAAATTGTATGTAATTATTTTTAACCTGACATATAAATCCATAGCTATCACATCCAACATATTTTACATTAATTTTATAGTCACCGTGAAATAACAATTCCTAACAAAAAATCTATTGGTCTCCTTTGCCATAAGCTTACATATGAAATTAAAATCTCTAAAGAACAGGTTATGGAGAGAGCTGTAGGTATCTGATGAATATACAGGATATGATTGTCACAAATCATCGATGAAATGCATGTAAATATATGCATTTTTAACGGGAAATTCGTTTATAATTACTAAACGATAATTAAATGCGAGACATCTTTACTATAATAGGATATTTTGCCGTTTTTTAAAGAATTTTTAAAAATCGACAAATGTTACAATAAAAAAACGGAAGAGTTTTAATCGAATGACCACCCACTTTATAAGTTCATTGTTAATTTAAATTTGTAATATCAAAATTGGAATAGTGGTAAGAGAATAAAGTTCGCGAGAAAAACGCAGGCGCATCTTTCACAACGGGATTTGTGAAGAAGTTGTACCATTGTTACAACTTAAATCTTTGGTTGAATAAAGATTTATTTTAGCAAAGTAAACTATATAATGGGTGGTACGGTCAGCAGCATAATTGCAGATCCACCATAAAGTTCTAAAACTACTATTTTGTAATATTCTTAATCTAATAATTTTAGTTTGATAAATCCATGAGTTTAGAAAGAAGACTTTAAACTTCAACTAAAGCATGTGCTTCGAATCTTGCTTGTGTTGAAAACATTCTTATAACAGCCGTTTTGGAGCTCTACGGCGGGTCTGCAATTATGCTGCCGACCGTACCTTCTACTTAATTATATATAGATAGACGTGTAGGAACACCACACGCCCCGTCACTCACCATCTATGGTGTCCGTCTGGTCCGGCTGTGGTTGAAGGCTCGGCTCGCTCTCGTTGCAATCATTGTTTAAGGAGTGTTGGGTTAACATTGATGCCATTTCTGTTACTCCCAATGCCTGAAACGTTACACGTAGTATGCTATTCAAATGAAATGCATCTATATTGATAAACCTAGAGATTGGCAACGAGTGTGAAAGGACTTTTTTGGTGCTGGAGATCACAATGATCGTTTTAACCTATAGTACATGTGTAGCAAACGAAATAGCGAAAGAGTATTTTGCTTTTTGGTTTTGGCTAGATCATCTACTACTTTATAACTTCTAATTTTAAAATCAACGAAAAGTTTTTTAGAAATTTCTACAGTTAATGATAACTGTTTTAACAGTACTTTGTGTTAGTTACCATATTGCAAACAAGGAAATAGGTATAATCAGTTGTCGCGTAAGACTCTGTTATATTTTTATTTAGTTTTCGAAGTGAAGGAATTACGATATTCAATAGTATAATTACAGAGTTTAGTTTGTCGTTTACACTATTTTGGTATTGGATAATCGCCGGTCGAGTGTTCGCACGCGCTGTAAGCAATGAACATAGGATGGCTGCACGCATCTTGTTATCGTCCGACGAAGCTGCGCTTTTGTGATTCAGCTCAACTTGCTCGTTCAATTTCTGTCAACAAAAAGGGGAAGGATCTGCTTTATTTTACTTTTGATTTTCTTTAATTTTGGCAGATCCTTTCCTCCTTTCCGTGACACAAAATTGTATGTCAAATAAAATGAAACGATTGAATAACAGAAGAAAAAGATCAACCACAAAACACTAGTTAAATTAAAAAGCATTCGCATCGCGTACTACCTTAAACCAAACAAGAAGATTTTGGTAAATTTATCTTGTAGTCAAATAATAGATGTTACCAATAAATAAACTACTCCATGATTTTCTTGTGCCTTCTTATTGGTGGGTGTGTTCCGAAGGCACACATCTTAACTTAGTTTTTAAGACTTTCAATGTAATTTCATGCAAAATTATATGTTTCCAAATGAACAAAGAATTTTGACGTTGATGAATAAAGGTGACAAAAAGAGGAATTGATGCGCGGTATATGTGCGAGTGAACTACAATAAAAAAATGGTAAATGACTAGTCGAAATGGTTCTAATAGGATTTCTTGTAGAATCTTTTTTTTACTTAAAATGGAACTGAATTTTAAAAAAATGTCATTATAAAATCAATGAAATATGAAACGTCTTCCATCACTTCTGTTAAAAAATGTATGTGCAAAATTTGAAGTAGATTAGACCAAGCAATCACGTTGTCTCATCCAAACTTTGTCCCCCCTTTTCACCCCCAAGGGATGGAATTTCAGAAAAATCTTTTTTTATCAGATGCCTACGAAATACAATGACCTTCCGAAGAATACCTAACCTTCCAAGTTTCAGGTCTCTACAATCATAGGCTTAGTCTGTACGTTGATCCGTCCGTCAGTCAGTATGTATGGATAAATGATAAAATAAAGTATTGCTGACCTGTATGTGAGGTTGATCGAAGTGGTGCGGCGGCAGATGGTGTACGTGGAGGGATGGTGGAGCGGGCGGCGGCGCGGGGTACGGCGAGTCCGGTTCCTGCTTAACGAGCGGGCTGCGGCCGCGCGCCGCGTGCGCACCGTGCGCCGGCGGCGGCGGCGTTGACGGCTCCGATCCGGACCCCGTCCCCGTCGACCCGCCCTTGCCTTTCATGTGACTTATCTACATACACAGTTATATTAAGTACATAGTATATTTAACCCCCGACGCAAAAACGACGGGGTGTTTTAAGTTTGACGTGTCTCTCTCTCTCTGTGGCATCGTAGCTCCCGAACGGATGAACCGATTTTGATTTTGTTTCGTTTGTTTGAAAGGGATTTAATCGTAAGTGTGCTTAGATTTTTTTTCTAATTGGATCTGTATTTACTTTTAAATCGGATATTATAGGGTCGAAATACCCACACTCAAAATGCCTTTTTGAAGAAGTTTTAAACGAGATGAACTAATTTAACAAGAATTGATTTCATTTATTTTAATTGAGTTAGGGCGCAGTTCAGACTGTAAACATGCAACTTTGGTTTTGTGTTGCTCAGCTGCTGCGACATTTTCACATAAATCATAGCTACACTTTTACAGACGCATGCACATTGTACATATAGAAAGACGGGCCAATATTAGTTGTAATTAGGGCTTGAGCTCCGGTATTCGGACTTATTTCAGTATTTCAGACTTAGTTTTATTTTACGGGTCCGATCGATAGTTATCCAGATATTATTGGTTATTCATGTGACTTCTTACTCACCTCGTAATGCCTATAAGAGAGGTCCATATCGTCCCTGGGTAGGCTGGAGTTCTTTCTACGTCGTTTCTCTGGAGGCAGCGAGTGCGCGGGGTGTGCGGGGTGCGACGCGAGCGGCGCGGGCGCAGGCGCGGGAGCATGCGCCGCGGGAGGCGTCGCGAACGACTCCGACCGGGATAGATTCTCTGCGCTTACGGGCGGCGTCGATCGATCCTCGCACTGGACGATACAAAACATATACTGGTACATTCAAATTTAAAAAATAACCGGTCACTTGAAGGGTTCCGTACCATTACACAGATTCAAATGCTACATGGTCTAAATTTTGAGAATAAGACTAATGTTGACTTCGTCAACAAACTTACAAAAAATAATATTAGGCATAGGCTTTTCAGGCAAACTGCATTTTAATAGACAGAGATTTAACGCTATTTTAGGAAGAACAAAAAATATTTTATTACTTAGTTCGTCGATATCCTAGCATTAGAATATATTCAAGAATTCCTTTTAGATAAAATTATTCTAATTCAAAAAATCCATAATCGGCAGATGGTGAATATTAAACACAAATTTTACCTACTTAAATTTTCGAAGAGAAAGTAGGTACCTACAAAAAATAATATTAATAAATAAAAAAAACAGCAGGGTAGCTATTATCAATGAATAGTAGTTATTGAATGTGACTAATATACCTATTAACTATGTATTTATTCAGGTGTTAAGTTTTCCAATACTTAGCAGTTATTTAATTTTAAATACTTGAAAGGATATTGCCTCATTTAGTATGGACGCTGTACCAAAAAAAACACTACGACGTTTCGTACTCATTTGAAAGGTCTTAATGAACTCATTAAGACCTTTCAACAAAGGACACTATATTCTAAATTATTACAGTGTATTATTAACCTCGTGTAAAACGTTTCATAAAATAGTTTTGACTATGCGAGTTCTATCATTTTCATAGTACGAGACGTAGTATTAATGACGAAATATATCGGTTCCACTGGGTGGGATTTTTTGCTGACATAATATAAAATGAAGTACTCATTAAGACCTTTCAAATGGGGTACGATGTGTCGTACCCCATTTGAAGGGTCTAGTGTTTTGTTTGGGACGCTATGCGGCATTATCCTTTAATCATACATATGTTTAAAATAACCGCAAATCGTACTTACTTTAGGATTCAATGTATTATTTTCTGTCAAACCTCTAACTTGTAAGCTTTCAGCTGTTTTTAGGAACATTGGTAGCATATTTTGGCCAACATTCACTTCACCCTAAAAAAAGAGAAAAATAACATGTTTTATCATAAGAATCATCAAAATCGGCCTACGCGTTTGGGCTCTAGAGAGCCACATGGGTTCAAACATACATAAATAGACTGATGAACACATTACGTTCCTTTGCGTTGCGCAGTCGGGTAAAAACATCAAAGATAATGGCATCTATAATCATCTCTTTATTGCACAAGCCATTGCGTTATAATTATCAATAGTGGCACAATTTTACAAAGAGATTGTTACATTTTGGCATAGTTTATGGTTAGCCATTTTTTTAGTTACGCGACTTTTCAAACCTATGGCAATATTATAGAGTACATTAAAATACTAACAACAAATGCCTTGTAACGAAATCTCGTATAAAGTGTCAGATTTTCTTGTTTTGTGGCATTAAATATACCATATAAGAAAAAAAACTTTTTTTTTGCATCATATAAAAATAAGTACAAAACATTGAGGCGAGTACCATCCCAATAGGCCAGTCTCCAGACTGGCGTAGCAGGTTACTCAAACTTATGAGTTACGTTTGGAGGTATGGTATGTGTTTTAGGTTGTGTGAACTAAGAATTGTATTATTGTGTATGTTAGGTAGTCGAATAAATACAAGCTGTGTACTTGTATACAGGCTGTTTTTCAGTAAATAGACCACTTTAATTGGGTCCTTTTTGCGTAACCATGGACTACCTTGCCCAGCCCACTACCTTCTGAGCTTAGTAGACCGTGTCCAGTGGAAAGAACTTGTCAATACTTCTGGAGTCAACTACGCCGTGGGTTTTCCTTCACCGTAAGAGCAATGTACAAACCTTATACATGAAGTCCAATAAAGACTTCATTTCAGAAAAACGCACATCTTTCAGGAATATTATCGGATGTGGATGAGAGTTCTGCAGGAATATTGTCTCAAAATACGGTGAGCACGCAGATAATATCGTTTGGTGTGCCTAAAACAAACAACAGAGTATATGTTATCTATAATTGCGCTGCGTAACATATTAACCTAAGGGATTGAAATAATTATGGCATGGCAATACTTGAGCATATAAACAAATAGAAAAAATACCATATACAATTCTCCGTTTTTCTAAATTGCAATGAAATTGACGGTATTTCGTGAACTAGATATGGAAAAAAGATATAAGCATTTATAGTCACGTGTTTTTCATTGTCTTCATCAGCATCTGACACCATTACACAAATAGAAACTTCAAGAACCTCTTAGTAAACAAGTAGTTTTTGTTCGAAGTTTTACCATTAGCGGTCCAATTCCATATCAAATCAATCCTACCAAAATGTTAGACAAAGAGTTTTCTTAGCAACACGCAAGTACTTGCAAATAATGTCAAATTCATTTAACGGCTATCATATGAAGAACTCAACAATCTTACCTTGCCAAAACTATCCGTAACAGAACATATTAAGCAAGTTTCTTGAAGGTCTTTACTAAAATTTAACTAATAAAGAACTGCATAAATACTACCATTATCATTGTAATTTGGAAGACTTAGTATTAATATACATAAATAACGTCACATGTGTTAATAATTAGTTTTAACAACAAAAAGATAGGAAGTCATAAGCCATTTGTTTTATAAAAACTTGGTCACTAAACATTTGCTTTTTAACCATTAACTGATAAAAGTTTAAGCCCTATGTCTGTCATTTACATCTACTTATATTATTATGATTTATTTTAATTAGGGTCCGAAACTACTAGACCGATTTTGATTACACCTTGGTATGAGCATACATTGATTTATTTGGAGTAACATAGGTTAATTTAAATACCAATATTCCTACGGGATCGGGATTGACGCAGGTGAAATCGCGGGGCGCTGCTAATCTATACTAATATTAAAAAGCTGAAGAGTTTGTTTGTTTGAACACGCTAATCTCAGGAACTACTGGTTCGAAATGATTTTTTTTTGTGTTGGATAGTCCAATTATCGAGGAAGGTAGGCTACTTTTTATCCCGATATTGCCACGGGATCGGGAGTTACGCGGGTCAAACCGCGGGGCGCTACTAATTTTATATAATTTAGTAAATTAGGGCTTAATAATATTAATATTATATATAATATTATAATATTAATAAATAAAAATTAATTTTACTAAACCTAGATTCGTGTCGCAAGTGTCCATTTATGTTTAGAAAATAATCTTAATTTCTATTTATCATAATTATATTCTGTTTTTAGTATTGGTGTTATAGCGGCAAAAGAAATAAATCATCAGTGAAATTTTCAACCTGTCAAGCTATCACGGTTCATGACATACAGCCTATGGTGACAGACAGACGGACAGTGGAGTCTTACTAGTCCCGTTTTTACCCTTTGGGTACGGAACTCAAAAAAGTGAATAATCAGAATATTATCTGGTACGACACACAAGTAACTTGAAGTGGGATAAGTAAAAGTTAAACAAACGTACATTTACGGAAGATAATCTTTCATTACAAGTTACAGTTCGAAAACCTGCACTTTCCGTTATATATGTATACGATTCTCTTAGGTTTATAAAATATTTTACCCCGTTAAAACACTTTGTAACTTAACCGACTTTACAAATAAAATAAATCGATTTTGGCCTTTTACATCTGATCTAAATGATTTATACAGCGACAGCAACTTTAATTCATTCCATTTCGACCCAGTTGGCACAATGGTCACCATGCCGGACTGTCAAACACAGGGTTGCGGGTTCGATTCCCGCCTCAGACAAGTATTTATGCTTAGATATTTGTCTGTGGTCTGGTTGTTTCTATGTATTATAAGTATATATTTACAAAAGAAAAATAATATAAGTAGTATATCCGTTGTCTAGCACCCATAACACAAGTCTAGTTACTTAGCTTGGGGCTAGATGGCGATGTGTGGAATGTCCTGCAATATTTATTATTTATTATATATACAGGGCCAGCAACTTTAATCTATGTCATTTAGGGTGCTGTAGTGCCTGGGACATGTATTAGATGGAGTAGGCTTGCCCAGCACCACCCTCTCAACTTAGTCAACCGTATCCAGAGGAAAGAACTCAATACGTCTGGAGCCAACTAAGCCGCGGGTTTCATCACGATGTTTTCCGTCACCGTAAGAGGAATGTTAATAAGCGGACATAAAATTTTCTTAAGAAAATTCCATTGGGGCCGAGTTCGAACTCACGACCTAGGAGCGATGGCCTAGTAGTAGATAAATAAATAAATATTGCAGGGCATCACACAAGTAACTAGACTTGAGTAATGGGTGCTAGACAACGGATATACTACTTATTTACTTTTCTTTTGTAAATTTATACTTTTAATACATTTATACAACCAGACCACAGACAAATATCTAAGCATTTATACTTCTCTGAGACGTGAATCGAACTCGAAACCCTGTGATGGCAGTCCGGCATGGTGACCATAGTGCCAACTGGCTCGTCTAAAATTTTCAGATACCGCGACTTTACAAAAAAGCGATTGATAATATTATATTATGGCGCTTGATATATCGCATCGCATAGTAAATTATGTTTTAATTAGAAATTTAAGACCAAGATAAACGTTTGAATACCTAATAAAAACAACAAAATCTATAATGTTACATCTGCCATTTCTACTCAACTTTCATTTCACAGAGTTTTAGGTATCGCAACTTTCACTCAAAATGCTTTGGCAGGCGCGATCATACCTTTGATCTATTTAAAAGAAAAAAACTATTCTTAGCAGCGCCCTTTGGTTTTACCCGTAAGTCCCGATCCGATCGGAATAAAAAGCTCCCAATGAATCAATGTATCATAATGTACCAAACTTCATCAAAGTCGGTCAAGTAGTTTCGGAGCCTATTCGTTACAAAGAAAAAAATCTCTTTTTTTAAGTGTTAAATCTTATCATTTCTGTTAATGCTTATCTGTTAATGCTTTGAGAGTCCAGTATAATAATGCCTTCAGGTTGCTGATGGGCCTGCCCCGATATTGTAGCGCCTCATTGATGTTTGCCAAAGCCGATATTGATGGGTTTCCAGCGATATTAAGGAAGAGGACAGCATCAATGATGGCCAGGGTAAGGGGTAGTACCAATAGCTACCTGAAGGTAATCGCCCAGCGACTGGACAGTCCGATCTGGATTAAATGGGTCAGGACTCACGCTGTACTATAAAAACCTGTATTTTACTAACAATAGTTTATAAGATCTTTGTATACTAACATTATGGCTTTTTTGCTGCAATAAATGATTTGATTTGATTTTGATTTCAGAAATGAGGTCCGAAACCTACTTTAAGGACTCACTATTTATCATAAAGTAAAGTCGAAAGATTTCTTTGTTTTTCGGTTGTAACGAATAGGTTAGGAAATTCCTAGACCGATTTTGATTAAACTTGGTACGAAGATATACTGAATCCTTGGGAGGAACATAGGCTCCTTTTTATCCCCATATTCCAATGGGAACGGAACTTACGCGGGGGCAACCGCGGACCGCCGCTATATTATCTAACGTTATACTTATAGCCCATCTTCAACGGAGCGACTTAATTGCAACGCAACAGGTCTTCAAATACTTTGCAACGCTGCTGATTCTTACTCGGTACAACAAACATTAAAATTCAATTTGACGATATTATTGACTCCTATAGGAATGACTAGCAGCGCACCGCGGTTTCACGCGCGTAACTTCCGATCTCGTGATATCGGAATGAAGATCCTATGTTACTATCTATGAATTAATGTATCATCATATCAAATTTCATCAAAATCGGTCCAGTAGTTTCGGAGCCTATACGTTACAAACAAACAAGAAACGAAAGAATCTTTCCTCTTTTGATTATATTAGTGTAGATTCTATTCGTTGTCCGGTCAGAATAACAAAAGTGCCAAGCTTGGGGTTAGATGGACCGGTTTCTATAATGTCCTGCAGTATATTTATTTTATTAATTCATTTGCCTAAATCTAGATTCATTCAACTTGAATAAACTTCAAGTCAACAATCGGCAAGAACACAGGATAGGGAGAGCCATGGAAGACTCTTGTTTTGGAGGCCAAGACCCACTTTGGGCCGTTAAATCAACGGAGTAAGTAAGTTTAGATTTGTTGCGTCGTGTAAGGATCGACTAGTGTGTCGATCCACATTTTACAAATTCATACGAAAAGTAATTTGAATATGCAGCTGGTTGCATTTCACTCGCTACGTGAATGATGGGGCTAATCTTCCCGTTTTAAAAAATGAATCAAAGTGGCAATATGTATAATAAATATCCTACATTATTTTGTTCAAGAATTTCTACTATCAAACAATGGTAGGAAAAAACAAATTTCTAATTTATGAACTACATTATACTCTCCACACACAATTGTTTCGTATTAGATAGGTATTTAAAAATAATGTACAACAAATTACTCGTACTAAGGTAATTTATGTATTAATTAAGTACAATAATATTTTAGCACTAGAATAGCTAGTTGGCAACAACCGCGTAATCTTTTTTATCATCATAAACACAATTTAGCGAGTAAATTCGTCGTATAACAAGGTCTGTACCAAGGTTTACACATTGATACCTGTCTAGCTCAACGTTCGTCGCCGGCGCGGGCGCCGATCGCGCGGCAGTGGACACGTCAAAATACGAAATCGGTAGAGTTGCCCGCAAAAATAGGTAACAAATATTCCAATTTTAGATTAGTGTGTTATTGATTTTCTATAAACACAGAATACATCATAGTTACTATAAACTTTATCAGCCCTTTAGAGAATTTCCAAACATCCTTTCTTAGTGCTCGACTGTGACCTAAAAGTCTATGAGAATTTTATAAACTCGTAGCTCTTGTAGTTTTTAGAGATTAGAGTCATGACGATTTTTTCTCTCTTTTAATACATATTTTTAATATCAAAAAATAAATAAAAAAATCCTAATTATATGTTAACTGACTGCGAGAGATAAAAAAACGCTTAGTTTGTTCGTTACTTCAGTTTGCAAATAATTGTTTACATCGCGTTCTAACTTTGCCGCGTTTACGACATATTTTGACGTATTCAATAAACTTTATCGTGTAGTCGATAATCGTAAAAAACATAATTTTTAGTTAATTAGTGATGTTTTAGGGGAAAAAAAGGTAATAAGTAAAAAAAAATCGGGAGAATTTCCATGAACTCGAAAGTCGTGAGAAAATCACATCGGTATTTCGGTACGTCACTTCTACCGAAATAAAATACCAAAAAATCGGTAAGTTCATAACCACTGCGCGTCAGTCGTAGCGTAGGCAGTTGATGATATTCGATGCGTATTTGGTATTCACTTAGTTTTTTTCGCATCTTTTGCGGGACAGAGCTACTTAATTTGTGAGATAACATATAACTAATATTTACGTAGAAGAAGAAACTATGATAATAAACCTAACGTACGGTATATGGTGCGGTTGTGATAAGATACAGCTATCTGACCAGACATAATACGTTACTACAGCCGTCTAGATCTAGCTAGACCCTATAACCCGCTTAACAACAGCAATAAAAAATTAGAAAGTTAAAATATATGCAGTCTTCTGCAGACTCCTTTCAACCTACAAAACAAATTGCATTTTATTAGCATAAAAGTTTTAGCTTTCATAGTTAATTGTTGAATTTAAATGGCATATGAGAGAAGTAGCTGGACATCGTGTTATTGACCTTAAGATTTACCGGAATCTAGGTATGATCGCTAAATATTCTAGCGACTTATTTCCCGCGGATTGATTCTACGCTAATATACTTACGTAGTCACCCAATTAAGTAGTATACTAATATTATAAAGAGGATTTATTTTTTATTTTTGTGTGTGTAACGAATAGGCTCCGAAACTACTGAACCGATTTTGATGAAATTTGATCATCATCTTCCTGCCCTTATCCCAATTTATTTGGGGTCGGCGAAATATGTCTTCTTCTTCCATTCACTCCTATTAGTCGTCATCTCATCGTTAACATTCATCTCTCTCATGTCTTGTCTCACGCAGTCCATCCGTCTTTTCTTAGGTCGTCCTCTTCCTCTCTATCCCATCCAAATTCATCTTTCTTTGATGAAACTTGGCATGAGGATACATTGATTCATTGACAGTAATAAAGGCTACTTTTTATCCCGATATTCCCAGGGGATCAAAAAATACGCGGGTGAAACCGTGGAGCGCTGTTAGTATAGTATATTAAAAGTATTTGATCTAACCACATTAAGAAGAAATAAATTACGAAAAATAATTAAGCGTTCTACTATTTTATTGAAAACAAGCAGCGTTTTGCGGTTTTTTCAATCCCGTGGGAATATCGGGATAAAAAGTAGCCTATATTACTGTAAATGAAACAATGTATCCTCATGCCAAGTTTAATCTAAATCGGTTCAGTAATTTCGGAGCCTATTCAATGCAAACAAACAAACAATCAAATCTTTCCTCTTTATAATATAAGTGGAACGGATCACAGTAACATTTTATCGCATTGTGTACTTACTAGTACAAAATCGCCAAGTGTGAAGTTGTCAAAACCAAAGACAAAGTTTTTGAACGAAAAAAAAACGTCCTATGTCATCTCTATTAATTGTAATTTCGATCTCTCTGGTTTAGATACTTTCTATAACAGGTTTTCAAAATTGTTTTTTCTTAATCTCCATTTAGCTAGAAGCTCTGCTCACGTCCCTTTTCATACATTAGTTAAGTAGGTGGCCTTTCACGTTTCTCGTGTGAACCAAAGTCAGTTTAATTTGTTTCCTCAAATAAAAAAAACTGGCGAAGCGCTAGTCGGACTCGCGGACGAAGGGTTCCGTACCATGATGTTCGAGAGCCTCACATCAAAATTTTTATTTTCTGTTTTTAGTATTTGTTGTTATAGTGGCAACAGAAATACAAAATCAGTGAAAATGTCAACTGTCTAGCTATAACGGTTCATGTGATACAGTCTGGTGACAGAAGACGGACGGACAAACGGACAATGAAGTCTTAGTAATAGAGTCCCGTTTTTACCCTTTGGGTACGGAATCCTAAAAAGAGGCATAGTGCGTACATCTCCACAGATAAAGAGGCTAATATTCCCAAGTGTATAAAATGTCTAATTGTTTATCGTTCCAAATCCAAAGCTAGATATCTACGTTTCTCCACTAACCAGAAGTGGACTTTTTAGACGAACATTATGAATTGATAAACTTTTTGCAGTCAGTATAAAAATAGAGAAATAATTATGCCTTTCCATCCATAAAACACATTTAAAAACCGTTTAGTCTACATTTGACAGATTCTATATATGATGGGATTCTACATTTGACAGATTCTACATATGACAGACTTTGAAAAAAGTGAGAGTATATTAATCATAACATATTCACTAGCATAACTAGTATTCAATCTTCTATATGAATTCTCGTGTCGCGGTGTTAATTACCAAACTCCTAAACGGTTGAACCGATTTATATGATTTTTTTTTGTGTATATTCGTTAGGTCTGAGCATCGAAAAACATCTATTTTTTCCTTTTTTTTATTTGGCAAAACAACGTTTGCCGGGACAGTTAGTGTGTGTATAAAAGTGACATACTTTTATTTTGTATATACTTATTTATTATACATACATCACATCACATAATATTAACGACCTTAAAGTATTTATGCCATAGATATTTGTTTCCGGTATGGGTGTTTGTATTAGGGTATAGAACCGGGAAATTCCGGTACCGAAAATCCCAGGATTTCCCGTCATTATATGCAGAATCTGTCATATGTAGAATCTATCATATATGTAGAATCTGTGATTTGTAGAATCTATACTTATATTATAAATCTGAAGAGTTTGTTTGTTTGAACGCGCTAATCTCAGGAACTACTGGTTCGAATTGAAAAAATTTTTTGTGTTGGATAGTCCATTTATCGAGGAAGGCTATAGGCTACTTTTTATCCTGATATTCCCACGGGATCGGGAGTTACGCGGGTGAAACTGCGGAGCGCTGCTAGTCTATCATATGTAGAATCTGTCAAATTTAGACTATGATGTCAAAAGTAGAATTAGTCAAATGTAGACTAAACGTTGAAAATATCTAGACACACATAATGGTTACAATTCACCAAAGTATACCTAACTTTTGTACCTAATTATATTCAAAACCTTATAAATAGTCACATTTTAGTAAAGACCTTGATAGAATATCAAATATTTAAATGTCTAAATGAAGACTACCTTGACTAAATGGCCTAAGGTACCATTTCAACTGCAATGACAATCAAGATTTTTATATGTTATCTCGTATCTTCCTGTGATAGGTAGATATATATTATCTTTAATAGGCATCCTTGGAATTAATGAAACATTTAAAAATTTGATATAAATACCTAGCTAATTTAATATGATAAATAATATAGGTAGTTAGGCTAGAATAAATAGCTAGTTTCATGTGAAAAATCTAATCTAGACGCTTAAAATTATAAAGATATTAAATTCATTACATGTACTGTATGCGTCATAAGTACACTATCAGTTTGTTACCATAATACTATTAACAAGTATGGGACTTACGACCTTCTTCTAATAGACGTTACATACAATTATTAATACACGTTATTATTTTCAACGTGCTAGCTATGTATTTAGTTGGCCGAGTGGTATAAGCCGCTACCCGCTACACCAACCGACGTGGGATCGATTTACAGGTTACGTTGTTATAATGTTCACATAGTGCTGCACAGGATTGTAAACGTTACGGTGCCTGTGGACTTTTGAAGGTTTATTTACTTAATAACATTTAGCTAAGTAGGTAGGTACAGCATTTGCATTGTATGCAAAACTAAAATTGGTACTGAAAATTTTAATATAAAAAAAGAGAATATGAAAGCAGAAAGAGGTGTGTAAAAAATATGTGAAGTTCAATACAAAAACCATTCTCATTGATAAGTGCTATTATGTAATCGTATTACTCATATTTGTTTACTATTTAAATGCATTTTGTTGTGGCATAACAATAAACAGTTGTACACATGCAACTGAATGTCAATATTTACATATACTTCCTACAATATGACACAATAATGATAAATAAATAAATAAAATAAATAAATATTGCAAGACGTTGACGAACCAGGTGGTACAATGGTCAACATGCCGACTGCCAAACACAGGGTTGTGGGTTCGATTCCCGCCTCAGATAAATATTTATACTTAGATAGTGGTCTGGTTGTTTATATCTATTAGAAGTATATATTTACAAAAGAAAAGTATACAAGTAGTATATCTGTTGTCTAGCACCCGTAACACAAGTCTAGTTAACTTGGCGATGACGATGTGTGCAATATTTATTTATTTATTTACGTTGGATATAGCGCGAATGCCATCTTGCTCCTATGTAACTAGGTTTGTGTCATGGTAGAATAACAATCTGTACACAAATATTTGTTCAAAGGTGGGAAACAACCCCGCAATTTACTGCATCCTAGATGGGAATTCTCCCACCGTGCCATAGCAGTCGCAACAATAGATAAATAATAGAAATATAAATAAGCCAGTTAATTTCTGAAACTATATGTTCCAATGAAAACTGTGTAAGGACACTGATGATGTCATAATACCCATAAGGAAGTCTCAAACGTGAATTAGGCAATTAAAAATTGTAGTACTTAGGCTTATTGGTCGACTCATCCTATGAGTACTTATCCCACTGGATCAGTTGACATATACATATTTTTAATAGGTAGACTGATCCTACTGGCAAGTTAAAATAAGAAATTAAATAAAGTGCCAGAGTTTTATTAATATTTACGGAAGTTGGTTTAAGCGTATCTCCAATGAACTTGGAAGTTTTACATTTTTAATGTAAGTCTTAGATTTTTTATTTGACTGAATGTAACATGTAAATGTCCACCGATCCAGTGAGATAAGTACTAGTAGGATGAGTCTACTAAAGACCCAATACTTATAAAGATTATTAAAACCTGAAATTATCTGAAATATTATGAATGTTGTACATTTGCAAGATATTACTGTTTACATAATATTTACTTACCTACATTAGGTGGACATAACTAGGCAACAAGTAGAATAAAATCAATGAAACACAAATAGAAGTAGGTAAACACTTACCTTGACAGTCTCTCCATCGCATGCAAGTGTGACATCGCAAAGGGCTTCTCTCTGAAGTAGACTCGCAAGGACATCTGTCAAATTGGTTGGGTGGTTGTTCCAGCGTAGGCAGAATTGCTGGTCCATTGTAGGTGCCAATGTCAGTGACCGTGCTGAAATAAAACCAGCCATTTACGATTTTTGTTCATTTTAGTATAGACATACCTTTTGATTCAACCAAGTACAAATATACAAAAGTACTTAATCAGAACAGTTGATTACTATCTACTTATGTGAGTTTATGCTCAAAACCTAAATTTGTATGAGTGTATTTGAACAAGTGGTAATTAGAGACGTGCGCCGGTTATCAAATTTACATTGAGATACCTACTAGGCCGTTGCAAAAAATTGCCGGGCATAGGACCTAGATAGGAGAGCGGAGAGATAAGTGACATCAGCCGCTCGAATTAATGGGGGCCGCGAGCCGCGGGCCGCGGCCAGCGAACGAGCGAGCAAGCTTACTGTACTCCACATTGACAGTTAGCCCGCCGACATATCTACTTGTTGCATGTTCCAAACAACACCTATACATTATGTAATTTAGCTCCTGAAGACGGGCCGCGGGGCCACCGACCCTACGGGACGCGCAACACCTCTAGCCGCCTCTATAAACGAGTTTAAAAAAGTAGTACCGCTGCCCAAAAAAATCGCAACATGCTGACTGACACCGTTATAATCGCCAAGCTGGATGTCCCAGTTGCTAACTCCACACGCGTCATATTGATAATTCAACGATGCACCACTATATACCGTATAACACTGCTCACATTTTATGCCTAGATATTACAATCTGAAGATGTATTTAATTACTAAACGCGTAGTTGTGTCAACTTTGGCTATTCGTAGCGCCATTTGCCAATTTCGTATCACAAAATCTCAGAATTTTATTAACAATAAGCACTATATTTTTATTTTAACACACAAATAAATCACTGACACAAAATAATATCTAATATTGGGCACAACGATTCAATATTTCCTAACTCACCATTTGCAAATTTTTTGCCATCACAAACGCCACCCGACCCCTACCTTGCACTGTCTTTTTGACCACACACACATCTCGATTTCCGTGTTCACTCACGGCCTTCGGAATATCTTTCACATCAATCGGCCAGATTCGCAACGCGAACTTCATGCATTTCTCGTTTGTTGGCGCGAAATTTAATATTGCAAAATTTTGCACAGTGATTGTTTACAATGGCTTTTCTTCGTTTAAGACGTAGGTAGGTAGTCCATAATTGGTTAGAAGATTATAGAATTATTTACAAATAAATGTTATAATAAAAAATTACAATTAAATAGGTACCTTGTTTTTGACATTCGGCTAAAAATTCTGTTGAAGAGGTTATGACGCGGCAACGACTTGCATGTAAAGTACAAACATTGCACTCTATTTATCGACTCTTACTATTACTAAGGTGAAAAACATTGTATATTTTATTATTACATTTGATTTTTTGGTCTTTGATGACAACAAAAATTAGTACATTGGCCTTGACATTAATCTAAAAAATTCGCACATGTTATTTTCAGATTTTTAGTGTTGCCAACAATGCGGAATTCGATGTCGCCGTTTCACCCGTTTTTACCCGACTGCGCGACCTAAAGGACTACTCATGAGTTTATTATAATAGTTCAAAGAGATAAGTTATTACAAAAATTACACCTTTCTATTCCCATATTTTTAGATGAAATAGCACTGTGCAATAGGCTTCGTTAAAAGGCTTCGTTAATCCCTACCAGGCGCTAATTAAATTGCGTTGTATGTATATTTCTTTAACTAGCTGTAACTTCGTACGTGTAATAGCTGAACCACACTATCTAGTAAAACCCCATCAAAATTCGTTTCGTAGTTTTAAAGATTTAAGCAGACAGACAGCGGGATTTATACTATGTACCCAGTGATAGTGATAAAAGCAAACAGTCTGTCTGTCTTATTTTAACTCTGTTACCTACGCAATTAAAAACCACTGAACATAATGAATTAATTCAATCTTTTAATAGTAAGGTCTTTGGGAAGTTTGTGATTTAAGCTTAACACCAAAATCTACTCAAGTAGATTCGATTCAACTATCGAAGAAATATGTATATCTGTAGAATAATGTTAAGGTTACCTTTTTAATAACGGTAACGTGACATGACGTCACACTTTTTGTGATTGCAGGGGTTCTTCGATAAGACGTTATCACGTCATAAACGAACTGATATAATTTCAAACCGCAATTAGTGAAAAGCAGAACTACTTACCCTAAGATGTGGTAATATTTTTTGAACTGGTAATATAAACTGACATACTAGCGCCATCTACAATTTCACTATTTTGCAGAAACGTTACTTGATTTCAGGATAAATATGTAGATGTCGTTACTAGTATCTATTTTTGAATCTGAAAGTAGTGTATCGTGCATTGGCCTCATTATGTACCTACCTACGAAAAGAGTGAAATTCTACCTACGTCTATCAATCTTTATCTTGGCAAGATAAATCTCTACCTGAATTTTAGGGTCAAACTACTTAGGTACAAATTTAGAAGACAATCCAATTAAAATAATGCTGCCAAAAACAGCTGCTTATATGGTTAATATTTAAAAATTTCAGTGAACATTTATTATGTAAATTAGAGATAATATTATATTTACAAATATTTTGTTCCTTTTAGGATTCCGCACCTCAAAAGGTAAAAAAGAAACCCATATAAGATCACTCTCTTGTTCGTCTGTTTAATAGTACGTAAAAGTCGAAAATGCACCAAGAAAACACGTTGTTTCATACAAACTTTGGCCACCTTTTTCACCGCCTTAGCAGTAAAATTTTGATAAATCCTTTCTTATCGGATGCCTACGTCACACAATGAACACACCCTCCAAGTTTCAGGTCTCTACGGTCAGCGGTTTAGGCTGTGCGTTTATCCGTCAGTCAGTCATTCAGGACAAACAAATTTTATATGTATAGATTACAGGGTGTCTGTTACACAAAGATCTCTAGTTGACGTTCGAACAACCCAATCAATCTACACAAACAGGAGAGATCTAAACCCGACATATAGGTCATAAATAGGCATCCGATTACTAACTAAGAACCTGCCATTGGGCTATTTGACAGAATCACTTGCAATAGCACTGGGTATATCACCAATGTCCAAGTGCGTCAAGTGTTTGGCTTGTCTCTGAGGAATGTACGAATCTTGGATAAGGTAAGATAGGATTAGGTATGTGGTTTATTACTCGGATATGTAATGCCTTGATTAATATATTTTTATTCGACTACAAGGAAAGGGTTATGTTTTTCGCGCCTATATTTTTTTGTTTGTTTGTTTATAATATTCTTTATTCCCGCATATCTTTCAAACTACTCGATGGATTTCTTTAATTAAATAAGGTTTCGTTAGATTCGTCTTATTATCCAAGTGTTCTTATAAATAGATGCCATAAATAAAAATTACCTTATTTTTCTGCAATATGGGTTAAAAATTAAAGGGATTATATCAAGGATTTCAAAAAGGCATAATAACCATGTATTACTTATAACGATAATTAAAACCCTTTTTTTTAAGTAATTAAATAAACATTTAAGTCATAATATGTACATATTAGTGAGAAAGTGACAAAACGCATTTTTTATCAAAGTTGCTCTAGAGGGGATCTTATTAAACCGCTTTTAGGCTCATAATCCAACGTATTACGCACGCGTGTGTTTTACTTTACCATAACGCACCAGTGCTGTAAAGTTATCCCGTTATGTTAAATTCGTATGTTGCTGCTTATTACTTGTTATGTAGATGAAACATTCCTAATTTAACTGGAGTATACTGTTTTGAAAACCAGTTCGAATTTTAAAAAGATTTGAAGTAAATGGCATATATAAAGCGGACCTAGACCATAGAGGTATCATAGACCATTAAAAAAATTGATTGCCGCCTAAACACAAATATTTTGTCAACTTTTTATTATTTTATCACGTCTTTTCTAACATAGTTTTTTGACACAACTACGCGTTTACTCGCGACTTTGATAAATTTAGTGATCGAGCGAAAGAAGCGTCTCTGCTTGAAGTCCAGGAAAATTGGCTCTCCACTGTCAGTATGTATGTTTATTGGTACTCTAAAAAAGGTCGTATTTTACAATCGATCTAGGCAAAACTAGGTAACCTATATTATAAGTTTTACGATTTAATAGATTGTTTTGTCTTCGCGTAGTTTAGATTGAAGGCTTCCGCTTCCATCAAAAAGAGTTAGAAAGGGGAATTTGGATATGCGATCCGATTTCAATAACTCTCTTTTTGTTTGAAAGGTAGTAGGTAACTCCAGACGTTGGTCTCATAAACATTTAATCTTTTGAGGATCTTCGTGAGCAGAATAGCTCCTCCAAGGGTAAATTGCTCACTTTTAAATATCTATCAGAGAAATAGGTCTTTTAAGTACTAGGTAGGGATTAATGGAGCGCCTGGATTCGCCTTCTCATTATAAAACTCCTCAGTTTTTGTGCTCATGGGGTCTACTGTTACTTAAAAGGTAAAGTACGCGACTTAGGTAGTAAAGTAGCTTAGTATAGTTTTCTGCAGGACGTCTGACGTCGCCCGTATTTGTTCAAAATCACGACGAATTTGTAATCCTGTTGCGTGACATTGATGTTTGTTGAGGCTGAAGTACAGTTAATTATTGAAGATTCAATCCAATTCCATAACAAGTCATATTCACTTGATGTAAATTAAATGACTCGTGCAAACGCAGCATTTCAAATCAAATTACCGCGCACCTATACTGTTCAAAGAAATGATTAAATCATGGCACGTAGACTGCAATTGAAAGTGGAATTAAACGTCTGAATGTTGTGAACAGTCTGTTTATAATAACGTGACCATACGTCCCGCTTTGGGCGGGACAGTCCCACTTTCAAACTGTGTGTCCCAGCTGTCCCTGGCAAGGAAAAAATGTCCAGCTTCCATATTCAAGGTAAAGAGTCGTTGTGATGACTATAGACAATGTAGAACCGACAATCTATACCAATTTAAACTGCTGGAAATATGAAAAGAACATTCGGCGCGTACTATGCTCACATGTTCACAGTTCTAAGAAAGTTGGGTTAGATGGTCTAGCCCTTTTTTATGGTGGGAAAAAAGGTTTGGAGTCTCCCCGAACTTAACCCACTTTTCTGGACTAATAAGTAACATCATTAATGTATAATTTCATCAGAGCGATGTTCCCGGTTGCATCTCTCTCAGGAGGCTGGGGTCCACTTTTCTGCTTTTACGCCTCCACTTCGCAGATCTTCGGCATCCTCGTTAGTAATGCCATTTGCAAGCATATCACCCTTTACGACGTCAAGCTAGCACTTCTTGGGTCTACACAGTCAACCACGACCTGGCGGAGGCGCCATGACAAGACATTTGTTAAATTAATGTATGATTCCCACAAATATTACAATATTCTTTTGTAGATATTTAATTCAAATCTTCAAAAAAATTTGCAAAATTCTTTATTTGTCCCGCTCTGACGATATAAAATGATGGTCACGTATAAATTGTGATGATGAGAGTGGCTGTCCATGTCACTCGGTAATGTAATCCAGTGCAAATGAGTCAATCTCAACGGGCCGGGTGGTCACACAATACCATTAGGTAATCGATTCGTTATCAACCCTATCGATGTACGGACGGACGTCGGACACTTTATGCTTTATATTATAGAATTTGCGTACAAGTTTCTATTATACGACTGCCTACTCAGTAACTAACATAAAAATAAATATATATGGGACGTAAATATTTCCCCGTATTTTTATTTTTCTTTACTACGACGCGGATGTTTCGGTTGTTACAAAAGTCATGGGCGCGAGGAGACTGAATAATTATTATCAATACAAATCGTGTGAGTTTAACAAGTTTGTTTTGTGGGACATTCAACACAGCGTCATCTAGCCCCAAGTTAAGCAACCCAGGCTTGTGCTATGATGGCCAGATAACAGATAGAATAATTATAAAGGTACTTTTCTTGTGAAATAAAGTCTAGACCAGAAATAAGTATCTGAACATTTGTTTGAAGCGAGCATCGAACCCGGAACTTTCTGCATCGTAGGCAGGTGTTCGCCCGCGTGTCACAGAGATCATCTTAAACATAAACATAAATTAAGACTGTTGTACCCACTGCATATTAAAACGTCGTCGTACCGCACACCTGGTGGTAGCTAGGTTATACTTCTGATGTCAACATCATAATGACGTGAGTGGAAAGTCGACCACTGGCGTACATAGTTTTCCAATCTAAACAATAGAAATTCAACGGGTGCACGGCCCATGGGACTGTGATCTATCTCTATGTAAATTATCCTGCAAATAACACCGACTTGCAGCTCATCAGTTTGAGCACGTGGTTCATTATTATGAACCGGCTCGTCTAAATAAAGCGACACATTTTTTATCGCGGCCAATTTACCATCAAGGCCAAATGTTCGCGAATTATGGATTTCTATTGACTATTCAAATATTATACACTGAAAAAAAGGTTTCTTGAAGCAAGAAAGAATACTCTGTCTATAGACGCTAGAATTTTTTTGTTTTTTTCTGACTTCATATAAAAGGAGGAGGTTCTCAATTCGGTTGTATGTTTTTTTTAGTAATTTCGAAAATATTAAGCAGTATTCTTATTTTAAGTATATTGTTTTTAAATTAAGAATAGGTACTGTTTCATTTTAAGTTTTTTTTTGAGAGGGATTATTTCTTGCTTTTAAAAACCTTTTATTCTGCGTATAAATAAACCAAGAAAAGAAGTTAATTAAAAAAGAGATTGTAGATATTTCTTGTTGGAGCTTAGGCGTCCAGAAATCTAGAAAATCTTGTCATACTGTTTTTACCTAGTGTACCTAACACTTGTCTATTTCTGCATTCGAACTACAGCTGGAGACGTAGCTGAACCTGACCAAATTTAACTCAGCATAGGGGCTAAGCCGTGATGATGTTTGACTACTAACTTCTACCAACAACTTACAATATGAACTTATGAACCGGAAGAAGAACCTATTTCCTATTATGCTGGCAGGTTTTCTACTTGACAACGCCTGAATTTCAATAGAACAGAACCACGGAATGTCTTTGTGATGTTGTTATTCGTAATTCGTTAATTGGTGGATTTCCTGTAAGGACCTGTTGTTGTGACTTATATGTGAGTATCCCTACGTTTAAAGAATAAAACACTGCTGTACTGAGACGTTGTTTAAATCTCATCGGTTAAGAATTGTGAGCGCTCACCTACTACGAGACCACATAAAAATAATATTATCAAAATTTATACAATATTTTTAAACTTGTAAATTACATTTTATTTAGGTTAAGTTTCGCTTAGATAAAATTATTTTATAAGTTTTTATAGTGATGTATGTTTGTATTCAGTTTATTTTTATAAAAATCTAAATTCAAGAAAAATAAATGAATAAATATTATCTAAGATTCGTTTAAAAAATAGATTGACGGTAACCACAGCAACGTCAATACGTTGCTAACTTAACTTGTCTTGTCTTAACTTAATTTGTCTTCGTGGTTAACTTGTCAATAACGGAAAGAGCGTTTTTTGTAAATACCGGTGTTCATCGATTTATAAGACGATATTACCTCAAAAAATCTCAGATAATATTATGTGTGGTCTCGTAGTAAATACAAAATATTATAGAAAAAAACTTACCGTGTCATCGTGTAAATAATTATGTCACATTCGCAATGGCATAATACGCAGAGCCAAGTGTCTCCTAAAGTCGGTAGTCTGGTGTTGCCACAGGATCCCTTATCCGCCATCTTCGTACCTCTTTCGTGATCAGCTCCGGGTACAGCTAGATTATTAGACATTCGAAGAAACTCAATTCGCTCTGCGGTTTCTGTAATCAGTGTATTTGTGAACTCTGTGTTTCATAGTGTTACTAATTAAATAAACTATTTATTATTTTTAAGTTATTATCAGTAACTAAATATACATTTTATATAGCGAAATTTCTATTTTTATTTTTATTTTACATAGGTAGATAATTTGGTTCTTTTAAGCGAATAACTCACTCTTCCTATTGGAAGACGAAGGCTTTCACAACGCGTATATTTTTGGGTTTTATATTTGTTGTTATTTTAATGTTTTTGTTATTTGATAGTGTTGTTATTCGCGGAGACGATATTCATTAATACCTATTAATTAGTTTTTTACGCATAATTGTGTGAATGGTAATTTAAACATTCATATTAATATGCTTGCCAAATCTATTACCGAATATTCTAAATCTGTTGCTGCTAAGTTTTCAAATTACCGGTGCTTTGTCAATGATAGATGACTATGAGGTAAGTACGTAACATAATATCATATATTTTATCCACAAAATGTATCAGATTTTAATAAGTAGGTATTATCAAAACTTATCACTTTTATGACGTTAAATAAGGGTAAGTATAATAAAAAAAAGGAAATATTTTTTAGTGAATAAAAAAACAATCAAAATCAGTTATTTGTAGAAAAACTAAATATCCGCGCGTCTGTAATAATGCGAATTTAAAAATGTGTCGTCGACCCTGTCATCATCTAGAATACCTACCTACTTATAGACTTTATAAGTACCTAGCATGTAAGTCAACCGAATATAATTTAGTTTTAATTTATTAGATTTTCAGACAATGCAAATCATTTTAGGACTGTCTTCGGTATCGTTAATTATCAATGTTTTAATTCTCCCGAGATTTATTATACCTACAGGTATAAAAACATGTAAAATTTTGATGCCTACGTGTGTATTTGTTGATGTGTAAAATTCGCAAAGCTTCTTCGATCTGAAAAGGAAAATAATGTTAATATATAAAAGTACTTGAAAATAATAACCGAATATTGAAGGTTTTTAGCCCACACACCACAGTATCATACTTACCTATCAACTTTGTACCAATATATCTTTGAGGAATTATTAGGTAACAATTTCACCTAATGTAGAAAATTATTTTTTCCTTTTGTACCAGTAATCAACAATCATCATAACTTATTAGGTGTACCTATCTAGTAAAATTAAGAGTCCTTGTGTCCTAAAAAAGCTTACGAACATTTCAAAAGCTTTTTCATGGAAATGTTCAATCATTTTATTTGTAGCTATTTTTTCCTAGGTTTCGTAGGTAGGTACTTATCTAATTTAGTAACTAGGTCAATTGATCAGTGAGATATTCTCGATAAAAAGGTTCAAATAGGTAAGTTATTATAAATTACCATCGCTTCTTGCTTCTGTTTAGATCAGCTCCCCTGGACTAGGGGGGAAGATTTAAAAAATACGGATCTCCAAGGGGAGCCACCCGGGGGAGCCTACCGACCGTAATAATTTTCTATACGAGTGTAGGTACAATAATTAATCGGAGCAACAAGAAAAAATATTCTTAATGATAGGAATTCCAATCGGAGAATAGGGAATATTCCAGAAATTTAACTTTTTTTTACAAATAAGTGTCTACCTAGTTCAAAAAAGTTTAAAAAATATTTTCCTTACTTCTTTCATAACTACGACTTAAAAAACTCATTTGGTCGTATTTTTTCAAATAAATTGCGTCCTTATGAACTTTTTGAATTTTCACGGAAAATGTGTGGGTAGGTACCCCTAACTACCGCACTTGAGGTAAAATTAAAGTCACTAAATAACGAACGTGGGGACGTCTATGTAACTAAGTTTACTTACAATGAGATTGTTATAACCATACGAAGTGGCTATGCTGAAACTTAAATGTCAAAAGCACAGGCCAAAAGTAAGAACGGAAAGAACTTAGAAAATCTGATTTTGCATAAATGTTCTATGGTGATAAATTTATTGGATACCTACCACATATTTTCATAAATTTTCCGCAGTCAATATAAGGAAAAGAAATGGGAAATTTACGCTAGGTATACCACATGATTGTGGATATACGTTCTAACGCATACCTTTTAACAGGAAAGGGTATCAAGCGCTCTCTCCATACAAACCTAGTCGACTGTTTCCTCCCTGGATAATGACAATAGAGCAAATATTTTTGTTGCATAAAACTTATAACTGCCATGGCCATGCCCCACATGTTTTGTTCTTTTTTGTTTTTTAAATCTTAATTTCTATGATAGTGAGAAAATGAAAAAAAAATACAAGGCAGTTATAGGTTTTATGCAACAAAAATATTTGCTTTAGTGTCATTATCCAGGGACGAAACAGTCGACTACGTTTGTATGGAGAGAGCTCCGGTACCCTTTCATCTTAACAAAGAAAGTGACTTTTCTCGGAGCTTTCAAGGTTGATGATGAGTCAGGTTATTCGAGTAGGAAAGTAAGTACCTACTACCTACTTACCTATTTATAGCTTATAAGTAGTACCTACAGTTGACGAGATAAATTTATATTTTAGGTAATTAATAATGTATAAATCACGGTAAAAACCTAGATCAAATGGTTCTGAAGTAAAATATTTCATTGTCCCTGTGTTAAAACAAACAAAATCATATAGTCCATTGAAATGTTACATTTTTTAGGCCTAACCTTGCGTTTTTCAGAGGACGCAATTTTATTTTTTTGATGTGTAGGGGGGGTCACTGTAAAGCTAAAACCAAGTTTGTGGGGTCGCCACTCTTGGCCCACGGCCGCCATCTTGAAAATAGGGGTT
This sequence comes from Idaea straminata, assembly GCA_951213275.1. NCBI lineage: Eukaryota > Metazoa > Arthropoda > Insecta > Lepidoptera > Geometridae > Idaea > Idaea straminata. Next base: position 6,469,747 of record OX577857.1, on the reverse strand, counting down.
GAAATGGTTTTTACGATATATCTCCTTAACTATTTATTTGATCAAAAAAATTTGTTAACATTTTTTGTTGCAAATTAAATTCTCTACAACTTTGGTTCAGTAACTTTTTGTCGTAGAACTATAAAAAAATAAAATTGCGTCCTCTGAAAAACGCAACCCCAAATGTAACTTTTCAATGGACTAATAGGCATAGGGAGTTAAGCAACTCCTTTCATTAATAAACAAATGTTTGTAAAACTTTTGGTAGGTATTCTGAAGAGATACCTATTATGCAAGTGGATGTGAGTGAAACTTATAGTTGAGTGGACATTGTCCAAATATCCTGTGGCATTGGTGCGATTATTCAAAACAGATTCAGTAACATGAATTAGCGATGTGTGCGGGTAACCATCAACGATTCTATTCGGTGTGGACTCTTGACTGAATTGCTCTACTAGGCTCTATCCGCAAGTAAATTTGAAATTAAAATGAAGTTCTAATTTATTTCAAGAGTATGCTTTAGAAATGTATTATTAGTAAGTTTAGTTTTTTTTTGTCAAAATCGGCTTCGTCAGCTAGAGTCTCTTTGAAACATTTTCCGATAACTCTCAAAGTTTGAAAATTTGGCCCCCTGAGCCCAATTGACAATTCACTCTGTTTCATTGTTAATCCTAAACAGCTGTTTTATATCAAAATGTGATGAATAGATAGATGAATCAACTACTTAAATCGCTCTCTGAAGTGCTGAGTTCGCTCAGTCGTCACAAATCTTGTAAACTCCACTTGCAGCCTAGTGGTTAGAAACGACCCCGTTTATACTTCTCTACTGTTATAAAACTGTAGAGTTTTTTATTTATTTAGAAAACTGTTTTTCTTCACTACATTAAACACATTATCAATAGTGTATAACTATGGCGTAAACATTACAGTTTTACCACAATAAACAGTGTTATTTGTAATATTAGAAAGCGGTTGAGGGCTACTTATATGCACCATAATAATCAACTTTTGTTCTACGACATTTGAGTAATTTTTCTTCAAAAATCAGTTGTTTTAAATTATTTAAGAAAGGGGGCTTGAAAATTGAGGGCTACTTCTGTGCACCTTAATAATCAACTTTTGTTTTACAACTTTTTGGAGGTATGAAAAATTAAAAATTCTGTTGTTTTTTTAAATAAAAATCCGGCTAGGATTTATAAGCGTCCATAAATCTTTAAAAAAATGAAATTGTTATTTTGTATAATCATAAGGTTGATGACTGTACTTACGTGTAAAGTAACAGCTGATATTAGATTAAAAAACTATTTTTTTTAAATCAATTCGAATTTCCAAAAGTTTGTATGATGTATACTTTGGTTTGGTACCTACTTAATTGAATCGAAATACCTATTGGAATTTAATTACAACGTCGTAGCTCCGCAATGATTAACTAGGCTAACAATGTAGCCAACTGGCAACGCTTGTAACCTAATGGAACTAATGCATTTTACATTAATATCGACCATAGACTAATACGGCCTTTCCCAAAGTGGGTGATACCGCCCCATTGTGGGCGCTGCAGGCCTAAACGGACGGTAAGAAACCAAAAAAAAATTGGGTGCGTTGTGTACTACCTACAGCGTCAGGTTTCAAGTTAACTCTTGCGGATGTTAGTAAAGTAATGTTTAATCTCCCCTAATATAGCTCATTAGGGGAGATTAAACATTACTTTACATTAATAATTAATTTAATTTTATGTTATTCTTACCTAGTGGTTTTTAGGTAGGTGAAAATGGGGTAGGGACGATAAAAAATAATTTATTCTCAAAGTGGGCAGTAGACTAAATAAGTTTGGGAACCCCTGCTCAATAAAACAGCTCCACCTATTTATACTTTGAAGTTGTACAGCTGTATCTACTTACTCCGTTATAGTAATTTATATTTATGTACATACCTGCTTTGCTTAGTTAGTCGTCATCAGAATTGGAATTAACTCTCAGTATGAAAATGGTAGAACACTTTGAAACGAAGTTCCTTAAGGCGGGTTGGCGAGAGGACCTAACCGCGAAAAAAACGCAATGCTTACTTAGATAAATTGCTCAATTGCTTAGAAAAAGAGAATGAAGGAAACCGATAACTAATCTTCTATACCGTGCGGGTAATAAGGACCAATAAAGGTTTTTTAAAACCTTAATATTAGTGAGAAAATAAACAAATTAATTGTTTTCAATAATAAAGCAAATATTTATCTAATGACCTGTTTTTGAGTAGTTTTCCCTATATTTACGAAATATTTTGTTTTCAATTCAGGTGGCCTTTATAACTTCGTTAGGCTTCGTTTCAAACGCGTGTCCCACGACACGTAATTTTTTTTCTTTCTTAGTAGCAAAAACCTTCAATATTCCATTATAATCAGCCCGGTTAGCAGTTTAACATTCGCTTTGATATTTCAAATAGCACTCAAATCAATTAATTAACATTAGTGACAGCCAACTCACCTTTAGTAGTTAAATTCATCCGTTCCTCTTCAACGTTTGCAATCAATCAGTACCGATTTACCCGGACTGCACGTTTATAATTTGGTATGCGGCTAATTACCCTGCGAATTTGAGAAGTACCTGCTCAGTCAAGGGCCATGAATTAGATTGTGGCTGTGTTTGCGAGTGGTTTACGTAACAGAGACAGGCTCTTATCCCAATCGTGCCACCTTCGTTACATCAAATACTACACAAATACTAGGAGAACATGTCGACCTAGGAGTTCTGTTTCACGCACACGAATACAACATTAATTTAGTGTGCGAATTAACGTTCCTTTCGGACAGGGACTCGCCTGTGTGTGTAGCTATACAAGTATAGGTTGACGGTTGTGTGGGGTGAAGTTTGTATGTGTTAACTTTACACGTAGTTTTCTTTCAGTGACATAACGGTTAAGGTGAAAGGGTAGCGGCGCTCTCTCCATACAAACGTAGTCGATTGTTTCCTCCCTGGATAATGACATTAGCACAAATATTTTTGTGCCATTGAGAGGTGTCAAGGGACACCAGCATGGAACGAAGTTTCTTTCGATTAATTAGTGAAGGAATTGTAATAAAATCAAAAAGTGTCGTTACAAATTTTGATCTTAATTTTTTCCTCCTTTCAAAATGCGCGATAAGGAACTAAAACATAGGGACACGGTCATGGCAGTTATAAGTTTTATGCAACAAAAAAATTTGCTCTAATGTCATTAACCAGGGAGAAAACAGTCGACTACGTTTGTATGGAGAGAGCCCCCGGTACCCTTTCCTCTTAACGTTTCGCCTGTGTGTGTTGCTATACAAGTATAAGTTGACGGCTGTGTGGGGTGAAGTTTGTATGTGTTAACTTTACACGTAAAGTTTCCCTTCAGTGACGTAACGTCCGCGTTTAAGTTGTAGTCGGATGTTTCCGCATAGTTTGAATGAAAAGTAGTTCCAGTATGATTTTGTAGCTAACGAAATATGGTTGACAGAGTTTTGCAGGTGTGTTTGAATGTGAAACCAGTGTATTCACTTCGTACGTTTGTCGAGAAGTTTTCCGCGTCGCTTATCTGTAAAGAAGAAAAGTTCTGTGAGAAATTGTTTTAAGTTCCACAATAACAATAAAACTAGAATTTCATAGGTAGGTACACCAATGTATTTTTCTTAAGAAAAAATTATGTGCGCTAATTGACATTGCTCTGACGGTGAAGGAAAACTCGTGATGAAACGCGCGGCTTAGTTGGCTCCAGAAGTATTGACAAATTATCCTCTCAGCCTAGTGGACCTTTGGAAATAGTCGACTAAGCTGAGAGGGTAGTAGGTGCTGGGCAAGTGGGCAAGCCTACTCCATTCTCACGCAAAAATACCCAATTAAAAAGGGTCTAATTGGAAAACAGCCCGTTCAAGTACAAGTACAAGTAGGTAGGTATTAATAAAATTTTCTACATACCTACACTCTTCTTTATAGAAATAGATCTATCTATATTACACAAAAAATCATTGAAATTGTGTGAGTAAAAATTAAAAAATTAAAATCGGACTACTCTGTGAAAAGCCTATGCGTGATCACACATGAAAAAATAATAAAATACACGCGTCGACTTGAGATCCTAGTGCATTTTTTTTCGTCGGTTAATATTCTAAATTTGTACCATTAGTGAATTGTTAACAGTTTGTTTAAAATTTTGAATAATACCTAGAATACCTACCTACTTATATCAATTTGAAACAAATATGATGTAAGATCATCTATCAATCGTAACAGTAAACTTGTTCCTATATACAAACAAAACAAAGAACCTTACATTAACTAATAGGTACAAAACCCTGTTTGTTAGGAAACAAAAGACAAGCCACTGTATTATTATGGAGTAATTACGAAGGTAACCTATCGCTAGGTGACACCTTCGACAATGCACTGTCATAAACAATATCCAAGTAAAAGTCACTCTAGAGACGAGACGATAGAGGTAATAGACGAGTCACACAAAACATATTGAGTTAAAAAACTTGTAATATTGAGACTTTAACCTTTTTATGTAGTAGTAGCTTTAGGTAACTGCGGGTAAAAAGGGCCACCTGCCACCTAAATTAAAAAGACTAAATTGGTATAAAAATGAATCGCTGTAATAAATCTCGAGAACGGCTAAACCGATTTTGCTAATTCTTTTTACCCGACTGCGACTGCGACTATTTATGTATGTAGGATGAAAGAAAAAATTAAGAAAGTTGCTCACTAAATTATTGGTGCTAGTATATACACAGGTAGTATTTCATAAAAACAGGAAAACTACTTAAAAACAGGTCATTAGATATTTGCTTAATATTGACTATCAAAAAAATAATTCATTTGTTTATTTTTTTTGTTATTCTATCACTTACTAGCTGTGCCCCGCGGTTTCACCCGCGTAACGTAAGCGTCCTGGTTCTAAGCTACGACCCCACCAATTTTCTGTCAAATCGGTTCTGTCGTCCTCGAGTTATAAAATGGTGTAACTAACACGACTTTCTTTTATTTAGATGGAAGAAAAATATATCATGGTTTTGAAAAATACTTTTAGTGGCCCTTATTACCCGCAGGTACATTAGTAGAGGAGGGGCGACTTTGGGTAACCGATAAAGGATGTCAGACATGAAAGGCAATAAACGGGTGCCGGAGGAGGCGACCTTTCATAACATCAACGAATTATTAGTTGTAACAACACATTGTTGTTGGTTATTATTTAAGAAAGCGGTTGAGAGCTACTTCTGTCCACATTCATTACTTGGACGGTAAAAAATCTTGATTATTCAATTGTACGACTTTGACGTACTACGGAAATTCGAATATTTTTTATTTTATTTTTCGGAAATCGACTATTATTTGTTAATAAAGGTGATTCAAATTTAGAACAGACGATAAAACTTAAAAAGTAAAAATCTCTTAGAGTTTTTTAAATTTATTCTATTAATTTAACCAAACAAACATTAACACATTTTCTTACAAACTAATTTCCCGCCAAACTGCAAAGTGCTGTTTGTTGGCGAGTTAATGACCTTAGCAACTGCTGATTTTCGGATAAAAATTAAAAAAAAATCATTTATTTCAGATGACGAGATCTATATTACATTACATTAAATAATATTTAATAAATTGAATTAGTATAAAATAAAAAGTACTGAAAATGGAATACTCAATAAATTAAAAATATAAGTAAAAGTCAATAATAAGCCATACATCAACATTATAATTTTCTTTTACAAACATAAACTCAAAAAATATACGAATTTCGAAAAGTCGAACCTTCAACAAAAATGGATGTGCATAGAAGTGTTTGAATTTTCAAAATTGGTAGGTAGTAAAAATAATTGTAGTATCCTAAAATAAAATAAAAAGTATAGCATAGAGCGAGGACTAAATGCCAACTCATTTAGAAAATTAAACCACATCTAATACGATCGTGGTCAATTACCACATGACCAGTAGGTACGCAGCAACTTCATTTTCTAATGAAAGGTCGTCTCTTGGGTTTATGCAGTTATCAACAACAACAAAAATAAATAATTGCTTTATTGGGATTAACTAGTAAACAACTCTAACGATATTTGATAAGGTAGATTATATATATTCCACATATCGCCATCCAACCCCAAGCTAAGTAACTAGATTTGTGTTATGGGTGCTAGGGCTAGGCAACGGATATACTCCCCCCCCGAGGGTTCCCGCCTTGTCGTGGCGGGGGGGCTTAGTAATCGTGGCCTTGCCAACCACGGTGAAGCCAAGAGGAACCCAGGGCCAAGCCAGGCTGGAGGAGCTGGCTAGCCCGAGAAGGACCGCTCCACCGACTTCCCCGCAAAGTCCGGTGCGAGCGGTACTAGAGGTAGGTCGCAGTGCTGTATGGGCGGTACTGCGACTGAGGCGGGTTGCGGTGTAGTATGGGCTGCACCGCAACTGAGGAGTAAGGGCCACGGCGGGAGAGGGTTGCCGGTATTGCGGTGAGCCGTTTCCCCTACCTTCCGTGGCCCTGACGGGGCCGCCACCGTTAGATGGCGGACGCGGTGGGGTCGCAGAGGAAGAGGACTGTCGGTGTGTTGTTGCCGCTTTCCCTGTCCTCTGCGACCGGAGTGGCTGGCGATGGGGCTACTTATCTGACCCATCGCAGGGGACCATGGGCGTCCAGGCATGGGGCTGTCTGGCGTCCATCCGCTTGGTCCCCGAGAAGGAGGTTGCGACGTGCCAAGTGCTCTGGTGCGTCGCAACAAGGGGGGAGGGGCGAAAGCCTCGTAAGAGGAGGGTCCTCACGGACAAATGCCGTCGGGGCTGCTGATGAATGCGAAAGCGATGCCGGTAGCCCCGACAATATGCATCGAGACGGAGCACCCTGGGGTTTTAGTCGGTTGGAGCCCGACATAACCACTTCGTTGGCCCCGACAACGGAGTGGTACCCGACCGGGTTTCCCCAGGCCAAAAAAAAAAAAAAGGCAACGGATATACTACTTATATACTTTTCTTTTGTAAAAATATACATAGAATACAAAGAAACAACCAGACCACAGACAAATATGTAAGTATAAATACTTGTCTGAGGCGGGAATCGAACCCGCAACCCTGTGTTTGGCAGTCCGGCATGGAGACCATTGTGCCAACTGGGTCGTCGTATCTAATAAATATAAGTAATATAATTTTTGGACACACTTTCTAGGGACGCCCATTTAATTTTTAATAAATGTACTTAAGTGGTAGGTTACTTAATTAATTTAGGTTTTTATTTTAAGTTTTTTGAGGTGATAACGTCCTATAAATTGGTGAGTGCACGTATGTAAAATATTAATGTCAACGATACAAAAGAGTTCTTATGACGTTATCACATGAAATTATCGTCCCTTAACCGACTTTACAGACAACCATTTTTTCACAAAATAGGCTTATATTTCACCTCATGTCACCTTATGTGAAGTGACGATGAGGAGATCGACGATGTGTAATGTGTGTGTGTGTGAATATTTTACTCCTTTTTTAATTGATTGAATGAGAATTTAATATAAAATTTACATAAAAGACGTGTTATTATTGTAATAGTTGAAATACAACAATAAAAAAGTAAAAAGTTTTTGGTATAAAAATATTAGGTACATTACATAAACAAACTTGTTGCCATTTCAAGTCGCGAGTGAATAGGTATCTTCTAGGAAAGCGTGCTACATCTTAGACCGCATCGTTACCTACCTAGGCAGGTGTGATAGCGGTCAAAAGTTAATATTAAATTAAATTAAAATTAAATACTGCAGGACATTCCACACATCGCCATCTAGCCCCAAGCTAAGTAACTAGACTTGTATTATGGGTGCTAGACAACGGATATACTACTTATATAGTTTTCTTTTGTAAATATTTACTTAATAGAAACAACCAGACCACAGACAAATATCTAAGCATAAATACTTGTCTGAGGCGGGAATCGAACCCGCAACCCTGTGTTTGGCAGTCCGGCATGGTGACCTTTGTGCCAACTGGGTCGTCCTATCAAATTAAAAAAAACACAAAATAACGAATTGTTCCAGAAAATAGTATCTAATCCATGTATGATTTGAGTTAATATAATTTGTTTTCAGGTGCGTTGTGCAATGCCAAACTGGTTTCATGATTGTGTCATTGTTTCCGTGGCGCGGCGCGACCGTGCACCGGTCAATTTGTTCCATTGTTACAATAAACCCATTGTAATTTGACAGTGAATACACAGCTCATTTTTATGAATTGTAAAGTGTGCTTTCATTTTATTGACAGCAAGATATTGTTTATTTAAATTGTATCACTGTGGAACTTCCATCACATTTTATTGTCTTTGTACGAACTATTTTATATTTAAAATGACAAAGTTTTTTTTTTATGTGACAGTGGAAAATTGTATATTTTTTTCTTTGTTTTCGTTGCATTTCATTTAGATTTGATATGTCAGTTTTTATTTTTTGTTGACAATTACGACGGCAACGCCAAAGTTTATTCCTAAATTACCAAGCCAATACCTAATTAAATAATAGGAGTTTTGGCGGGAATGAGTAACAACATGTCGTGCTGCAGTTTTATTTTCATGAAACTTAGTTGTAACCCGAGTTGAATTGTATAATTCTGGTGGAATGTTATTCAATTTAGTTCTGTGAAAGTACACAAGTGTAGTGAAAGTAAAAATCAGTGTCAAACATGAAGTTTTCTCGTTGCCTCCAAATCTCCTATTAAGGTTATGGTAAACTTGCCACCGCCCCTGACTTGACGGACTATGACGACTTCGACTGTTTTGAAACACTTTAGGCCCGATTTATGAAAAATCGGGTCATAATTTGATGCAAAATATAACTTGACACTGGCTAAATGCAAAAACCGTGCGAAGCCATAATTAATAAAAAAATAAATAATAGATAACCAAAGAGTATACCTATCTCCCACCAATTCTTATTCAATAAACATAAAATGGCGTAAATCTGTAATGAAGCTAAAGCTAAACCAGCTATTTCCGGTTTCCAAATAATTGATTCAAGCCCTAACGTGCCACAACAGCTTGCCTCTGATAAAACATTAATTGACACCGCTGCCTATTTTCAGAAAAAACACATTAAACGTGTCAAATAAATTCAAGAAAAATAAATAAGAGTATCGTTAGTAAACGTCCCGTTGGGTTTTCCTGTTGTGTGGTCACTCTATAATACGTGCGCCAAATAACAATCTGACATACGAAGTCAGGCTGCAGGTTAAATTGGTCGCTGTATTTCATATTTAATTCATCAAATTTACGTAAATTTATTTTATTCAAAGTACATTAAAAATACGAAACCTATTTTTCCCAACTTGTCTCATTAATTAGAAATAAGTTGCAGGATTCCACCCGAACAAACATACATACATTGCAAGTTAAATAAAAGCTATTAAAAACACAACCTGTTTCTTAACAATTTTATAAGCAGTGCTCCGCGGTTTCACCCGTGGAACTCTCGATCCCGTGGGAATATCGGGATAAAAAATAACCTATATCTTATATCTTTAAATGAGCAATTCTCGGCGAACTACTAATACTATTTTTTGTGAGCAATAAAGTTATTCCAGCAGATGGCGTTGTTAAGTAACACGAAGTCAATGAGTGTTTGCTTTGAGGTTAGACAAAGTAAAAAAAAAATAAAACTCATTCATCCAGGTATTACTGTCAATGAATCAATGTATCTTCATACCAAGTGACCTCTAAATCGGTTCAGTACTTTCGCAGCCTATTCACTTCAAACAAATAAACAATCAAATCTTTACTTTTTATAATATTAGTATAGAAAATAAGTACCTTTTAAAACTTACTAAATCTTCTTTAAAAATCTTGAAATAATTTTCCCCTCATTTCAGAAACTTTCCATATTTATCAATAAACATAAAGTTGTTCTATTGTGTACAATATTTAGATATCCAAACTTGGTAGAAACGTTTTACAAATTCTAAGCATTTTGCGGACACCTCTGCTTCTGCTTACAATGGAAGAGATAATAATGAACTTCAGATTTTACTGTAATTAGGTGCTGTGGGCGATAAGGACCCCAATTCTCTCTGTGAACTTGTACGAATCGTATTTCTTAGCGCGTTTTATCGTTTGCTGCGATATGTGAGTGTTCACGGTTCGGATTTTCATTTCGAACTTGCTAAGTAAGAATTTGGTAAAGTTTCATTTTCTAGTAATAACTAGCTTTTGCCCGCGACTTCGTCCGCGTAAAAGTCGAAAATGCACCAAGGAATCATGTTATCCCATACAAACTTTGCCCCCCTTTTTCACCCCCTTAAGAGTAAAATTTCGGAAAATCCTTTCAGGACAAAGAATTTGAAATATATATAGATGAAAGCAGATAAATATTAAGTTAAATTTAATGTAATATTATTCATATCATCATTTTATTTATCTGGGATTTATATTGCGGTAGGTCCGGTATTTTATTAAAATCGACAGATAGCGGTTTATAAAATCCCATACAAACATCTTAAATCGATAAATAGAGGTTCATAAAACCCCATACAGACATCTTAATTAGATAGAGGTTTATAAATCCCCACAAACGTCATATTTAACCCGTATATGCCGAAGTACTCCTATTCGTCTAAAAATCACGCAAATCGGAGACAAAAATAGTCCTATACATATCCCGTATATGCCGAAGGGGTCGATATCGACCCCAAAGCACTCCTATTCTTCTAAAAATCACGCAAATCGAAGACAAAAATAGTCCTATACATATATGGGCCAAGTAGGTAATTAGAGCTGACAATAGAATTTTATTTAGATCGTATAACTACGATTTCAAAACAAATCCTATGTTACACAAACACAACTGAATGCAATGCAACGTACACAGATGTCCTTTGTTATGCAAATGTGTGTATGTGTCCCTAGGCTGATGGGAGAGCGCGAGCCGTTCGTCGTCGTCGCGTCGGTCACTCGTACCGCTCAAGGCTATGGCTCCGTTACCTGTAACCCTGTACAGGTTAAATGGTCAATTATGCGACTAACCCTGTGCAGATACTCCGCACAAAGCCCCGGACAAATTCAGCCCGGAGTCAAAATTGTACCAAATTCTGTCAATATGCACGCTGCCTGTATGTGGGTAGGTATATGTAGATTTCCACTGAATATGTCTATCCCGTGCCTCCAATTACATTCCATAAGAGTAAGAAGAAAATGTTTCTATTTCGGTTATGTCAAAATATTACTCCTTTTACTTTTAATTAAAATTACTAATTTAACTAATTAATTTCACTTAATTTATATTTAAGTAATCCTACTAATATTATAAACGTAGTTAAGAGGATGGAGAAGAACTTTTGACCCTGAAATCCCCGCGGGATCGGGACTTAAACGAGTGAACGAAGTACAATCGTTTTTTTTTTCATACAAATAATAATATGTGGAACATTAGTTATCGGTCTTCCTAATTATCTCTTTGTCTTACGTTTTTTCGTTTCACGTTTTCCAAGTATGTTTTGAAACGAAGTTCCCCTCGCCACCCCACGATAAGAAACTTCGTTCAAAACGTACCTATAGAAAAGTACCTACTTGTGACATTTCATAAGATTTTCTATTTTTGTGAAAACATTCTAATATATTTGAACCAGTGCGGTGTATTCAAAGAGAGTGGGGTGTTCCTATTCTCTATTACAATGATGAAAGAATTTTTCGGTCGGTTAAAACTTTTAAAAGTTACTCCGAACATCCTGCCGGTGGAAACTTTTCTCGTAAGTACAAAAAGAATCTTATAAGATTATTGTCCTTGTATGAAAAGGAGCCTTAACCACAAAATAGATACTCTTTTATAAAAGTTAGATATCTTTTAACAAAGTAAAAGGACCTACGCTTTTCTGTCTTGTTATATAGTTTTTAAACTAAGTCATCATCTTTGTTTTTAGATTACCTGTAAAAGTCAGACTGGTTTTAATTATTTCCCCATGTGGATTTTTAACTATAAAATACACAAAAATTAAAGTATTGCCTGGATCTCGAATTTGGAACTTGTCCAAACTCTTTGTTGAATTTTCCGTTCCTTCCTGTAATAAGATATAATCTATTCCTACCCTTATAATTTAATTTTATAATTAAAGCGCACTCTTTATTATGTTTTCATCGCAAAACCCGCATAATTATAAGTACCATCCGTTCAATTTTGGTTATATTCAAATCAATATTTATACATCTCACCGTATCCTATATATGAACAATATTTTTGACCTGAACAAACATACTTACATACAAACATACATTGCAAGTTAATTAAAAGCTTTTAAAATGACTAAAATTCTCGGGTTGGTTACATATGGCCACCTAAACGTTAGGTCTCAGAATCGAACATCTTAATATATATAAATCTCGTGTCACAATGTTTGTCCTCAATGGACTCCTAAACCACTTAACCGATTATAATAAAATTCGCACACCATGTGCAGTTCGATCCAACTTGAGAGATAGGATAGTTTAAATCTCAAATTATAGTCGCAAAATCTACTATTTCTACGCGGACGAAGTCGCGGGCAATAGCTAGTCTATTTTATATTTTGGCTCCTTAATTTTTTTTATAAATATTTATGATAGTAAAAGTATAAAAAATATACGCACTGGCCCATCTTAATCGGTTGAGCTGTGTCTTTGAGTAATCGGTAAACATAGGTACATAAAAACATACCTATAATTGAGAAAATCCTCCTTTTTTTGAAGTCAATTAAACCAGTATAAACAAAAATATTTCGTTTATAGTCCGTTTACGTAAAAAACACAGATAACAAAACAGCTTGTTTAACATGATTAAAACGTCACTTTGAAAGGGCAACAAAGTGGTTTTATTTTCAGCACCTTCATGCGAAAAGGTTTTATATAAGGTACCTATCGGGAGATAACATAACTTAGTTTAAACTGAAAGAGTTTTAACGTTTGGATTGAACCTACTACGGGCTATTTTATGAGATACAGGTACAGATTAAGGCCTTTCCTTCGTATTTGGTTTCCGTTTGGACTAACTTTATGAGCAGCTATTAACCGTAGTAGGTTCTACCTAGTTTTAAAATTTGGCATGTAAATGGCTATGGTTTGCATATATTCCCTTCCAGCTGTATTTTACAGCTAATGGTTGGTTAAAAGTTTAAGCCAGAAATATGGAAAAAATATTTTTCTATGAAATTGTCTCATTTTGTGACTTTATACGTAATAGATACATATATAGCTTAATAGTCGATTAATAGCAAATTAACATGTCTTACCAAAATTAAGGTGAAATGGTACCAGCGCTCTCTCCATACAAACGTAGTCGACTGTTTCCTCCCTGGATAATGACACTAGAGCAAATATTTTTGACGCATAAAACCTTTAGTTAACTGCCATGACTAAACAAAAAAAAACATAGCGGATGTTTTTTTTTTTAAATCTTAATTTCTATGATAATTAGAAAATGAAAAAAACCAAGACATTGTCATGGCAGTTATAATAAAAATATTTGTGTTAGTGTCATTATCCAGGGAGGAAACAATCGACTACGTTTTTATGGAGAGAGTGCCGGTACCCTGTCCTCTTAATGCGATTATTAAAGTGATTTATCCAAATGTACCTATTGATTGCATTAGAACACAATCTGCTTTACGTTAATACAGCATTTCCTGTGGGTATCTATCTACCGGAGGGCTTGTGACATGCAAATCTCGGTGATAGCATTAAATCCCATAGACTGAAGTGTGAGCTAGTAGGTCTCACAAATTGATGTAACTATCGTCAACACGTGTACTGAATACGGTTGTGATACGGAACGAGATACGATTGACCATGTCTCTGTTAATTCTATTGCGAATTCCTTTGTCGCAACTCGAAATTGCAACAAACGAACTGCGGAAGTAGATAACGGTTGAAACTTCATCGGGCGGACTGTTTCATTCTGGAATCGTGTAATAGTAGATTGTATCTCAAGGGGTCGAAATAATACTTTTGCGTGAGGGTGCTATTTTGAATCCGAAGCGGAGCGAAGGATTCCAGAGTAGAAACTCGAGCGTTTCTGATAGCGGATTCTTATATAGACTCCTGAACGTATAAAATGTTTGAGAGTCATAGCGTCACGTTAAAAAAAATTTACATTGCTTGCTTCCCTCGCTCCTATTTCATTAAATAAATCGATAATAAACATCATTTTTATTACTGTCCAAAAATTTCAAAGTGATAATTTAGGTACTATTGCAAAAAGACTTGTTATGTGCAAAAAATACTTGTATAATTATTAATTTTAAAAGTTCTTTTCCAAATATTTAAGAATTTGCGATCGCTTGCTTCTCTTGCTCCCATTCCTTTCACGATTCATTCATGATTGAAAGTGGCAGCTCATTGTAATTAAGTATTTTTATTTTATTTTTTTGAAACTGGGAAGTCAGACTGAATTGATTCAGATTTTTGTTTATTTAGTTTACGTTTCTGGGGCGATACCATCGATATTCACTCTGGGTGTCACCCATGCTAGCTACGCTACTGAACAAAACTGTTAATAAGCAACTGCTGTTAAATACAGTTTTACCCCACCTATGTTCGATCATTTCCTTTGATTGTCCGTGCTCCATTGTCGTAAATACCTATGTTCAGAATTATTTGGTGAAATTTTCATGACAAGAACCACTGAAGTCAGGTGTGTATAACAGGCGGTTGTATATTTTATGATTGCACCACAGTTTTCCGACTTGAACTTCGCCGACGGATGGTTTTTCGGCTGAACTATTTATCAACGGGAGTTTTCATAGAAAGGTTTTTACATCGACATACATTTTTACATTGTAACTTTGTAATGTTTTGTAAGTTGTAAATAAATAATCCCTATACACCTTAATGTAGTAGTATGCAGTCTATTTATATTTCTCAATAAAGACATCCAAAGCATGCCTTCCATAATCCTAGTCTGCATTATCCAGCAGACCGGTTCAGTCCACTTTACGGACAGTTGACTTAAATGTCTCCGAGCCATTCGAACGAATCGCATCAATGATAATATAGGTAGCTAGCTAGACAGTCCCTTTACAAAATAACCTTGATATAGGTTACTTAAGAGTGAACACGTGTATTGATTTCTCCATACTATTTTATTCTCCTATTTTCATCCTCAATGTCTCTAGCTAGAGTAATTATTGTTTTTTCATAACACCTAAGTTCGCTGTACACAGAAAAATGGCAAGCAAGAAATAATCCTCCCTCTTTATAGACGATAGATAATAATTTATTTAGTAAATGATTTGAAAATAATAATTTCAGAATGTTTAATAAAACCAAAAGATTATTCGCTAGCGTCTATGTAGAAGATTATTTCTTGTTTCAAAAAACTTTTTCTGTCCTTGTTCAAACCGTGTCGAGAGAAAAACAATGTAACAAACCGACTTGCAGATTTATAACATAAGTAGGGTTTAAATAAATTTGAAGTCTAGTATTACAAAAGTCAATTCAGGAAAAACGTTAGCTTTTCTTAAATTCGGCATCTAAAATACCTTTTAGGTACCTAGTTTATTCAGTGAGCTTATTGTAAATGTAAAGTCTCAACCGACCACTTTGGCGGCGATTCAAAAATCAACTCAAACACTACTTCTGGGTTGAAACTAAATTTGGAACTGCAGCGGTGAAAAACTGCTGTTTCGGTAACTGGGTACTAAGGATGATAGCAAAAAAGTTAGCTACTAAATTTGAGGGACACCGACTAAGTTTATCTGTCTTTCGGAAAGTTGTTTAACGATTGTATAAAAAAAAATGTTATTGTAGCCATTGTTGGAACGCCGCACTTCAAAATTGCGGTAAATATGACATGAGTTAAGAAAGTATGTGTTTCAGTATGCAAGTGCTGAAGTGGCTGAGGTGGTTAAGGTGGCTGAGGTGGCTGAGGTAGCTGAGGTGGCTGAGGTGGCTGAGGTGGCTGAGGTGGCTGAGGTGGCTAAGGTGGCCGAGGTGGGTGAGGTGGCTAGGGTACGGTGCTTCATCATTTGTTTGCACTTGACGGGACCTTATTACTAAGACTTCATTGTCGGTCCGTCCGTCTGTCTGTCACTAGGCGTTATCTCATGAACCGTGACCTAGACAGTTAAAATTATCAATGATTATGTATTTTTGTTGAAGATATAGCAACAAATACTAAAAACAGAATAAAAATTAAGTGGGGCCCCTTACAATATGGTAATGAACGACTCGCACTTGGCCAGTTTTCATTATTATTTTTAATTTAAAATTCAAAGTCCTAACCAACTTTTACATCAATTGTTTCAAGTTACAAGTATCTACCTAACATATATTTTATATGAATTAGTTATAAGTAATAAGTTATATAAAAATTCGCGAAAACGTTTAATTATAATCGGAACCATTTGTTTCCTTTTCTAATTCAAATGATACAGTTGGTTTGAGTCCACGTTTTTAAAAAAGGTAATAATTATTCACTAACGGAGGGTAAAATAATTAAGTATTTTTATAAAACCACATCATATTTAGTTAATGATTACTCGAACAACTATATCAATTAGTAGAGTTGATTAAATAGAGTAATTTACTACAGTTACTCAATGAGAACTGTTCTAAATATTTCCACGAAGCCCCGGGGAAGAGGAAGACCTCCCGCCACCTGGTGGACCAATGTTGCTAGGGACATTAAGGCTCTCGATATCTCTACAATGACAACCCATAAAGGACCTGGCGCAAATGTATAAGGGGGCCCGACCCTAACTGAATTGGGAAAAGGGCAGGATAAAGAAGAGAGGAGATTAAATAGAGTAATTTGGTAACTATATTTCTTTTTAGGGTTCCGCAAATGAAAAGGTAAAAAGAACCCTTATAAGATAACTTTCTTGTCCGTCTGCTTTTTTATTAAAATGGCAGATATTTCGTTTGTCTGATCGACCGTTATACCATGGTAATACTCATGTTTGTTCATATTAGGTTTGTCGATTTTTGGCAATTTATTGCAAGAAAAATTATCCTTGAATAGTGCTCGCCTACGTTTTGAAAAACCCTTAAACTAATTTTCAGACTCATAGCTCGTGTATCTTTTTCTTGATGAATCTTTATCTTTTAAACACAAAATAAAGATAAGAAAAACCCAGATCCCAAAATATTTGTTTACAGAATTTGACCAAATGCGTTTTTGGTAGGCATAACGCGTTATAAAAATTTGATCCAATGCGTTTTTTAGCCGCTTGCGTTTGAGAGATTACGCGTTTTTGGTCTTATGCATCGAAACTAAACAATATCTGTAAGTTCACAAATATTTATCTGACATTATTCGTCTTTGCTTGTATATTAATACTAGCAGCGCTCCGCGGTTTCACCCCCGTAACTCCTGATCCTGTGGGAATTTCGGAATAAAAAGTAGCCTATAGCCTTCCTCGATAAATGGACTATCCAACACAAATTTTTTTTTTTAATTCAAACCAGTAGTTCTTGAGATTAGCGCGTTCAAACAAAACAAACTCTTCAGCTTTATAATATTAAGTATAGACTATGATCTTCCCCGTGTAAAACACCTTGATATGGGTAGACTGTGAACTATAAATACACTGCATTGTATCAAACACACCCCTTTGATTGCGATGTTGACATTCAATCAAACGTATTATCTCAGATGACTTGTATTCTCGTTGTAGAGTTGAAGAATCGTTTGAATTAATTTGTAATATCACGGATAATCCTAGTCCTACTAATATTATAAATGTGAAAGTTTGTGTGTGTGTATATGTATGTTTGTTATTCCTTCACGCAAAAACTACTGGACCGATTGCGCAGATAGCTGGAGACCTGGATATTAACACTTATGTTATTTTTTATTCCGTTTTCCCACGGGTTTGGGACTTACGCGGGTGAAACCGTGGGGCGCAGCTAGTTTTAAACAAAACCGACTAAGTGCGAGTCGGTCTCACGCACGAAGGGTTCCGTACAATGTTGTATGGGAGCCCCTCTTATTTTTTTTTTCCGTTTTTGTATATATTGTTCTATCGGCAACAGAAATACATAATCTATGAAAATTTCAACTCTCTAGCTATCATGGTTCATGAGATATAGCAGGTGACAGACGACGAACGGATAGTGAAATCCCGTAATAGGGTCCCGTTTTTACCCTTTGGGTACGGAACCTTAGGAAAAGTAATCTGAGCGGCTCAGAGGCCGGTGGTCATTTTAAATGCTTTGACAACCTCCGTGGCACGGTGGGCAAACTTTGACGCAGAAAGTTGCGGGTTCGACTCCCGCCATCGAAAAGTATTAGTGTACAGCTATTTGTTCCTCGGAGTAGAACCTTGAAGTTTATGGAGTTGGGACCACAATTTTTATTTATTTTGTATTTATTTCTAGAAAAAGATGTTTTTTCCATAAATTATAACCTCAAAACAAAAAAGTACAACCTCTCTCGTATTACAATACTCTAAGGTAAGTAAGTGTCTGGTCACCTTAGCACAAGCCTAGTTGCTAAGCTTAGGCAATTTGATTATAATTTATTGTCTCATACTTTTGGAAGCCGTGCAGTTGACACATAAAGGCCCTTTACAATAAAAAAAAAGTTTAATAGCAAAGTATGATGCTGACACCAAACCGGCGATTATTCCTGTCTGCACTATAAAATGCAGCCAAG
The DNA here is from genome assembly GCA_951213275.1 of Idaea straminata. NCBI lineage: Eukaryota > Metazoa > Arthropoda > Insecta > Lepidoptera > Geometridae > Idaea > Idaea straminata. Next base: position 6,451,182 of record OX577857.1, on the reverse strand, counting down.
GACAACCTCCGGTTTGGATAGAACTGTTGATAAACTACAGGAAACAGCTATTTGGGCTATTATGATGGGGTTATAGTGAACTGGATACTGAAGAATTATGGTTACCATAGCTATTTATTACAAGCAGCGCTCCGCAGTTTCAAACGCTTAACTTCCCATCCCGTGGGTAAATCGGTTTAGAAAAAAGCCTATGCTGGGACACTCCCAATGAATCAATGTATCCTCATACCAAGTTTCATCAAGATCGGTCTATGAATTTCGGAGCCTATTCAATTCAAACAAACAATAAAATCTTTCCTATTTCAAATATTAATAAATAATAGAAATAGATTAGATAAGGTATAAATCCCCAGGCCCTCAGTCATCTGACGTAAGCCGCTATATCTCGAATTAATAATGACTTATGGCTTCTAAATATGGGCGCTGAATAGCATCAATCAAAGTTTAGTTAGCGGTGCATGTGCTACGACGAATGTAGAACGCTACGAAGCGCTACGAAGGGGTGCGAGCGTGCGGGGCGCAGGCGGGCGGTGGGATCTAGTTCGGTTGGCTCGGTGTCGCTGTAACCGCGGTCACGGTCATCGCTGAAGAGGCTTGATTACTGTTCTAACTTACACGTACACTACTCTACACATACATTTGATGCACATGTCTGTAGTCTGTATAGGTAACTTCATTTTGTTGTCAACTTTGTTGAAGTGCTTTCCAACTAAAGTTTATGCGAGTCGATGTTGTAGGCACTTATTGAAAACATTTCCAATTTTAGCGTGTAATTTAACTCATTGATAAAAATCGGGTAGGCTGCGTCAGGGTTGTAAGCTAATCCTACCACTTTGTTGGACATCTACTACTACTTCTACTAATATCCGTTACAATTTATGACGTTATATTACATCAGTTTTTTCTAGTGACCCCCTACTCTTCTTATCGATTTAAAAATAATAGATAAATGAAAAAAAAAGATGTTTCTACTTTTGAAAGTGCCTAGGTAGGTAAATAGGTTTGTAGGTTAGTATTCAAAAATGCATTACAGTTATCAAGACATTTCCATACCGCAACTTCATTTCTGTCAGATAAATTTTCCACTTCAAAGTTCTCGCAAACAAGATCGTTTACAGCGCAGAGAGCTGAGTACCAGGGGTGCAGAATCGCGAGAGAGTTGCGTTACACGTGCCGCACCCACACAAGCTTACTTCCACCCACACACACCCTGCAGTGCATTTATTATGGAAACATTACAGACTTGATCGACTGGAAAAAAGTTTAGGTTGAAAAGATAGAATGTCTATTTTTTAAACTTCAATTGTTTATTGACGATTTTATTAATTACTAGCTGTTGCCCGTTTCTCTTCATACATTATTCGTGCGAAGGAAAAATAGTCGTAATTCAGCAAAACAAAGATTGTGACTTAGAGAGCTTATTATTGAGAGGAAATGTTTCCTTTTGCATCGCTCGTTGGGCAACCTTTACATCCATACGTACGGCATAGCCGAGTGCAAACACAAAAGCAACCCCAGACTTCAACTGAAATGAAAACCTGTAGAGGTCTCGACTTTCTTTTTAAGGCCAAAGCGCAGTTAACGTCTTTCTATTTAGCTACGTTTCTGGTTTTATTAAGTAATGTAAACCGTGACACTCAATTAGTAATTTGATTTGAAGTTTTCCTTAGCGACGACGACTGTTTATGGGTTGTTTAGTGCTCTCAATCCAACCGTATTGGTTCCTTTCAATGTTTGATATTTTTAATTTAACTTGCTTTCACATTTACCGCGTTTAATAATATTGGTATTTTATTTAAGTACTGTATTGATCTAAGTTTAAAGTTTAGAGTCTGTAGTGCGAGTTTTGGAACGAAGTTCCTTATCGCGCGTTGCGAAAGGGGGCTAGACGGGTAAAGTTAAAACCAAAAGTTGTAACGACACTTTTTGCTATAGTTGTTTCTCATAGAAAGCAAGTACTAAAATTGAGCCTAACGATTAAGTTTAAATTACATTATATTGAAATTCTGAAATACTGGTTCGAATTGAAAAGATATTTTTGTGTTATATAGTCCATTTATTGAGGAAGGCTATAATATATATATTTATTTTGATATTCCCATGGGATCGGGACTTACGCGGGTGAAACCTAAAGTTATGATCTATGTAAAGCTTCAAAAATCTTTACCTACGCTTTTAATTATATTTTTTTACATCTGTGTCTGAACTAAGATGTAACAAATTATTGTAACTATTTACTAAATAAATCATTTATTTCTTATAGTATTTTTCTTTAATTGAAGAAACCTAGTAGGTTACTACGTACTGGCGAGGCTGCCATAATCAGTTTTAACAATAAAACATTACAATATTTTAATACAAACGACAATAGAACAGAATATAAAAAATTTCAAAGATAGCATTTAATATCGTTTGTATAAAGCGCTGGATACTTTATTCCATCTATTTCATAGCATCTCTGCTCTAGAACTTTCAATTTTACTCCCCGCGCCTCTCTAGTCAATCTACGAGTATATAAAAATGTAGAGAAACGTCTAAAGAAACGTGATAAACTTTTTAACAAGATATATAAATACCTACGTATAAGTAGGTATACATTATTTAAAACTTAAGCCAACACTAGGTTCATTATTTGTAGAAATATTTTGAAGTACACTTAATGCATTTTAAACTTCCTATAATGTTCGCAATGAAATAAATTCATAAATTATAAACAAATATTATGCCTTAAATTCATGTCAGTTGGGAGAGCATCATTCTGCGTATCACGCATAAATTGGTGACTGTATCTCATGAACCGTGATAGCCAGACTGTTGAAATGTTCAAAGACAATGTATAGTATTTCTGTTGCCATTATAACAACCAATACCTTCAAAAAACAGAATATAATGACATGAAACCTTTCGTGCGCGTGTCCGACTCGCACTTGGCCTTTGGTTTTTGATATTTTTTTCAACCTAGACACATAATTACTCTAAAAATAGTGTTAGGTTTAATTATTTCTGTAAAACAGAAGGCTGTAAGTGAGGGATTTTTTTGCCTGCGCGGCTGGCGTGAGAGAGCTGAGAAAAAAGTAGGAGGTTTTTTGGTGGGAATTTGTTGGACGGCAGAAAAAATGAGTGAACAAAATTGGATGGTGATGAACCTAGATTGATATTAAAGAGGAGAATAATTGTATAGAGATTGAGGACAAGGCTGGATGAGGGAGGCTGATTGAGATCGGCAGAATATTGTACATAACCGATTAATATACTGTAAGTAAACTTTAAAAGTTGTTTCTTTTTCCAAGCCTAAGTTACTGGGAGCAAAATATGTTTCTGAGACTGAAATTCATCTAAATAGATACTAGAAGTAACAATTTATAATTGGCAGACGTTTCGGTTTGTTGATTTCTTTTTAATATTAAGCAAAAAAACTGCCCTGGATTATGCTCTAGATTTAGTATACAAGTATGGCAAAGAAGACAATACGATTAACTAATATTTAGCTTCGTTCCACTTAATAAAATTTTACAACTCTGTACCATGTATCTAGTTCTTATCCTACAGTTGCATTTCTGGCATCACTGTGTAAATATCATTGTAACTGGATTTCTGCCAAAATCAAACTTGTCTCTGTAACTTTCCCTCTGATTTAAAAACGTGATAAAATGTAATGGTCTTTATGAACCAATTTCGGTAATGGAAAAGTATTTTGATAGATAAATTTAATGTTTTTCAAGGTGTGATAATATAGATAAAAGATTAAAAGTACTTAACAACTTTTATTTTTTATGGCAACGATAACTTTTTGGCATTCAACGATACGATCATTTAATTTTATCAAAAATAGCTGCACCCTGCGGTTTCACCCGCGTAAGTCCCGATCCCGGGGGAATTTCAGAATATAAAAAAGCTTATGACACTCAGCTACCTCCAAAATATCTCTATGCAAAATATCATCTATATCAGTCCAGTGGATTCGGAGATTATCCCCAACATACATACATACATACATGTTACCAACGTTACCTCTTTATCATATTAGTATAGAATTATGTTTACTTAATATCATTCACTATGAATTAATTATAGAGACTGTTACTTATGAACAAAAAATATAAAAAAATGGCGGCACCTCCCGCTATTTTTACAAATTTCTTAAAAAAAAATCAATAAATAATGTTCACTCACCTCGTTTTCAACAAAAATATCATAGATTAAATGTTAATTTTCAAGTGATAAAAATAGCTTTTATTTAGAAAAAATCTCAGTTCTCTATTTTTTTATTACATTATTTTTTTATATTTTTAATAAAAAAATAGAAAACTGAGATTTTTTCTAAATAAAAGCTAGGTGAATGAACATTATTTTTTGTTTTTTTTTTTAAGAAATTTGTGAAAATAGCGGGAGGTGCCGCCATTTTTTTATATTTTTTGTTCATCTCTCTCTCTCATTTTCAAACATTTTAGTAGGTTTCATAAGATTTGTATGATCAGTCGGTATTCGTCTTTATACTGCATCTTTTGTCTATGATAATATTAATAATACATTTAATATTATGTTGATCGAGCTCGATTTCACATTTCACTAGCATCCTAGTACCTTATTTACCTGTTTTATTATAGAATGGTTGAACATTTTCGTTCAATGGATATAAATATACCTATAACTACTGCATTAGCATCTAAATATATGCCTTATTAGCTGCGCTCCCAATATCCCGTGGGAATATCAAAATGAAAAGTAGCCTATAGCCTTCCTCGATAAATGGACTATCCAACACAAAAATCATTTTTCAATTCGAACCAGCGGTTCCTGAGATTAGCGCGTTCAAGCCAACAAACTCTTCAGCTTTATAATATTAGTATAGATAGGTACTTAAAAATGTTATTCGCCACGTACAAATTATATGAATAATGTATGTACTAAGTTTACAATTTTGCTGCGTAACACATCCTAATTTATTTACTTATCTCGTTTTTGGGAAATTAACTAAAATAGTTTGTAAAGTGTACCAATATCATTTCAAATTATCTATAGCTACAATTTATAATGTTATTAAAATAGAGATTTAAACTAACATGGGTATATTCTGTACTAAAGTTATTGAAATCGGGATATTAACAATGGTTTTTTCAATGGTGTTTACCTAATATTTCTATGCGGTTAAAAGTATAATTTTTACCACACGGGCTTTACAAATACGTATATTTATTGATAACTCCCAGTTACAATATCAAGAATTAATTACCTTGAAAAAGGTAGGTTTTTTTTGACGTCATAACGTCTACAATTGATGGAACACCTGCATTCATAAAAAAGTGTCAAGGTAACACGCGTCATGGTAACTTAAAGCCAGATTATTTAATAAAAATATCGCTCATCTGTGCTCGTGTTTTGGTGTGACGAGTAACGAATAGAAGACATGTGTAAAGGAAAAATATATATTAAGTAAAAAAATAAAGAAAAAATATTAAGGTATATCAAAAAATTCTCAATTTTTCATCGTTTTCTTATGACGTTGTCACGTAAATATCGTCCGTAAACCGACTTTACAGACACCCATTATTTTTAAATCATATTAAACATGGCAAATTCAAGCTTTATATCAAAATAATCTACATTAACCATTCATACCTTAATAACTAAATCGATTCAGAAATATATTTTCATACGGGTTTTATTTTTAGTATAGAGGGGTATCCTACAGCCAGTAGCGTAGACTTTCCCATTAAATATACTTTAATCATGAAAACGCCCCACTGAACCGTAACGGTTAGCCGGGTATTAGATAACTTATTAAATATTATATGAAGTCCGGAACCATTGTACCGATTCAGCCAGTATTTGACATTACCATTCACGTACCAAACCGAGTTTCAATTGTGACAAACGGTAACTGCACACCGCAACAAAATTAACAAGTTGAGTTACAGTTAACAAGGCCCCTGTGTTTGTGTAAACTCAACTAACTAGCTAGTTTTTATGTCAGCCAGACAGACGCAATGAGACTTTACAGTGACTAGCATCCGTTAACTTTTACACAATTGTATTTCCATTTGACCTGTATACTGGTAACTCGATTAAACTGCAACGGTAATCGCGGACGCGTGCTTTTATTACTGGTTCGGTTTATAAATGATTTTAATACAATATCCTATTCTTTACCTATAGTTAGGTACAAAATATTGTGCCTTGTGATTACCTTTTATTAAAACGTTTGACAACACTATGGTAAGTGACGACACGGTCTAAAATATAACACACTTTCCCAGAAAAAACCTAGGTATACGCTCGTGACTCGCGCCCCGCGGTTTCACCCGCGTAATAATTTTCTGCGCAACTTTCTTAATTTTTTATTTTTCTAAAGAACCTTCTCCTAATAATAACAAACAGACCAAAAAAAGAGTTGGCCAAATTGGTCCAGGCGTTGTTGAGTTATGCGCTTACCAACACATTTTGCGATTCATTTTTTTAATATAGATTTATTGCATTCTACTACTAAAAACTCTTTTGACGTTACCACAATGGGAATGGGAAGATCACGCGCAATGGGCAGACCTATGCCTGAGTGCGGAAAATCGGAGCCCCTAACCTGAACCTGAACCTGAACCTACCACAATGGGTGTGCGCATTTATTATGACTAATGAAGTATGCGTACCTACGCGCAAAGAGTATAGGCACAATAAATATAGTTACATCCTAAAACTAATTATAAATCCGAAAGTTTGTTTATTTGTTTGTCACCCGCTTTAGGGTCATAAATCGATAAATAAAATATTGGAACGAAGTTCTTTATAGCGCATTGCGAAAGGAGGCTAGACGGAAAAAAAATAAGACCAAAAGTTGTAACGACACTATTTGCTATAATTGTAAGCCGTGCGGAGTGCGCGTGTTTCTCTCTCTCTCACACACACAGAAAGTTATTTTTAATTAATATCATTGTATCGATGTCTAAAAAGATAAATTATCAGAAAATATCTTTAGTTTGAAGTCTAACAAGAGTCTAACAGGTTTAAGCTTACAATAAAATTGTAAGTGTCCAGCGTTCCCTGAAGCAGATAGAAAATTATTGGACATTCCCGACTCCACGCTCCGATCCGCGATTAAGGACAGACTTTACCGGTCGCTCCCTTTAAATCACCTAGATTAAATAACTTGCCTTTAAAATACTCTCAATTCCGCTTACTGTAATAGTTCTATTAGGGAAGTTTTTACAACAATATTTTTATCCTGTTTGTTTATGCCTTCCTCGATAAATGGACTATCCAACATAATTTTTCAATTCGAACCAGTAGTTCCTGAGATTAGCGCGTTCAACTGAACAAACAAACTCTTCAGCTTTATAATATTAGTATAGTATAAATAGTAAAAGAAGTGTGTATGTACATAAAGGCGGCAGGTAAAAAGTTTTTATTTTATGCAAAAGTAAACTTCGAAAGGTTGTTAATCACGTAGATTTCTTGTTTATCTTGTGTGCGCATTGCCTTTACCAATGTTCTTATCCGGATTTTCTCTAAATACCTACACAAAAACGTATCCGTTCTTGTACTTAGTATCTTCGTTCATTTTTACACGCGACGGAACGGAAGACGTTATATACATTAAGGGTGAGATGAGAGGGTGTTTGTTTGTACACTCAAATGTTTCCATTTATCCCTTAAACGGCTGAACCGATTTAGATACGGTTATCTGTAAACAGTGATTGATTGGCGATGGTTCGTAGATTGTTATTTGTTATGGTGATTATTCACCAGAGGCCGCACTTTACATTTTATTGCAAAACAAATGTTCCCTTTGATCACCAAAATAACATATTATTATAATACCTACTACTTATAATAATATAATTTGGATTGATAAACAAATTCGAAATTTTAATTGAACCCTCGACAGATGATTTAATTGGAAAAATAAAAATAATTATAACAGGAAAACTTACAGTGATATAAATCTAAACAATAACCAAACAAAAAAAAAACAAAATTGGTTCAACCGTTCGGGAGTTACGATGCCACAGACACACACACACACACACAGACACGTCAAACTTATAACACATCGTCGGTTTTGCGTTGGGGGTTAAAAAATCAAATACACAATTTTCTTTTACGCATGTAACAACTGTACATTGTGTGCGAAAACGTGTAAATAATGTAAAAGCTCTGGACACGGTCGACTAAGCCGAGAGGGGGTATAACTTTGGCCCTTCTCCTTCTTATACATGTCACAAAGGCACTATAGCCACATCAGTAAAATCTGGTCCTTCTTTATTTAAACATGCGCTCAGGATTAATTTAAAAATTGCTGACGCAGTATACATAATCGAGATTCTATAAATCATCTAAAAATAATCTAGGCCAATATTAGATATATGTCTGTTATACGTCCTGTATCACGGGGCTATGGAGCCCCGACCATTGGAAGGCGTGCGTGGAGCCGAAGCCAACACGGAGTGGCCCTTTACAATAACAAGTATAGTAGCAAACAATGGGGTGGAAGTGAAACCAAGGACAACCTCCAGTTTGGATAAAACTATTGATAATCTACAAGTCGAAACTACTTGAGCTATTGTGATGAGATGGTAGTAGACTAGATACTGGGGAACTATGGATACTATTAACAATGTTCAATAAACACGTAAAAATAACAGGCGGAGACTCGCCAACTGTCAGACTGGGCCATCCTAATTAGCCGAGTAAATTACAGCAAGGATGGAGAGGCCTCAATGGATTTTAGATACCTATATTATTATTATGACTTTATCAGCAGTTTAAAATTATATTGAACGATTTGTCAAAATTAATGAAAAACAAATGAGTTATTCTATATTTTCCAACTGATAACGAAAGATTGTAAACGTTATAATTAAAGCGATGGCCATCAACAAAACACAATTATTGTAATAAGCTAATAAACATAATAAATAGTTTAAAATATGAATCCACAAATCACGATAAATCTGCCAATCTGAGTGACATTTCAATTATTTAATTTTACCACTCATAAAACACACTCGCTGTTGAAAGTACCTAAATACATACATATTGCAGGACAATCCACACCACATATCGCCATCATGCCCCAAGCTAAGTAACTAGACTTGTGTTATGGGTGCTAGACAAAGGATATAGTACTTAGATGCATTTTTTTGTAAATATATACTTATAATACATAGAAACAACCAGGTACCATAGACAAATATCTAAGCATAAATACTTATCTGAGGCGGGAATCGAACCCGCAACCCTGTATTTGGCAGTCCAGCATGGTGACCATTGTGCCAACTGGGTCGTCAAAACCCTCTACAATTTGATGATTTTTTTAACATTTTTAATATTAATTATATTAGCCTTTAATTTGATAATTTATACAGAGCCATTTAGTTCGTTGTAGTGCCAAGGGCATGTATTAGATGGAGTAGGCTTACCCAGAACCTATAACACCCTCTCGGATTAATCGACCAGGCGAAATAACTTGTCAATACGTCTGGAGTCTGAAGTGGTTTCATCACGATGTTTTCCTTCACCGTAAGGGCAATGGAGCCGGAGTGGTGTTGTCATAGTGGTGGACACCTCGTCTTTCAATCGCAAGGTCTCGGAAATTAGTGTATTAATTAACATTGCTCTTATGATATAATAACACTTTTAAACTAATATACTTAACCTATATTTTTTTTGTAAAGAAATACTAAACACAATTGTTCGAAAAATGTTGGCAGCTTAAAATAAATAACATAGGTAAGTACCGACGTAATTGAAATCTGTACGTACAGGAAACAACGTTAAAGAATCTGCCATGTTAGAGGCAGTAAGCAAGTTGAGTGCACGTGATAATGTTGCTTCGAGACTACAATTAGGTGTCGGACAGTTAACGAACACGTCCCGACCGCAGGAACAATTCACTTATAATAATATCGAATAGCCTTTTGCAGTTGTTTTAAAATAAAACCTTTATCAAACTGTTTATTACAGAATCGTGATTTATCTGGAGTGTACATCTGAGCTTCGGCCCCCTTATTCCAAAACGACAACATTTCCATGCATGTTTCAGAACATATTCTTTTTAAATTAGAAATACTTACTGCTTATCATTTTTTTTACTAAAACTAAATAAATATTCTCTTGCGTCTATAGGTAGTCCGTCATTATTTCTTGCTTCAAGAAACCTTTTTTTCTGTGCATTTTGTGATTAAATTCATATCTATACATATAAAATGCTTTGATGGATACGCACAGCCTAAACCGCTGATCGTAGAGATCTGAAACTTGAAGGGTGTGTTCTTTGTATGACGTAGGCATCCGATAAGATAGATTTTAGAAACTTCAAACCCTACGCGGACGACGTCGCTGGTAACAGCTAGTATTATCAAGACATAAAATAATTATACTTATTTTAATAAGGAACAAAGAAACATTGATGAAATAAATGTGCCTGATCGTGCCACACCGTAAGTCAAACACTTGTCTTACGTAATCCCTGCATCAAATCTAATTGCCTTGGCTTCTCTTAACATCAATATAGTAATATTAATTGTATCGTGGTTACTTCGGGGTTAATCCCTTAATTGTTGGATATTAAATCCAAGCCGAAGTAACGTTGCTAGTTACATTAAACCGAGAGTAATTGTGGTAATATGTTTTAGGTTTAAGCTTTATTCTTATCTCTCTAAAAGCGTTAGCGTAGTGGTAGACACCTCGAATTACATTCTGAAAGACGTGGGTTCGAAGCCAGCCGTGCTTCAATGGATTTTTTACGAAAAATGTATGTGCTATAATTAAGATTGCTCTTACGGTGAAGGAAAACATCGTGATGAAACCCGCTGCTCAGTTGGCTTCGGATGTATTCACAAGTTCTTTTCTCTGGATACGGTCGACAAACTAAGCACCCTCTTAGGCCTGGGTACTGCATCTAATACTTACCGTGGCACTATAGCGCCCTGATCGCTGGTCCAGTATAAATCATCTATAGTTTATATGTAAAGGCATAGGATTTATAGATATCTCTTTATGTAGTTGGATTGCGTGATAATTCCCCTTTTTACCCGACTACGGCGAAGGCAAAAGGGAGGGTTATATAAAACAAACTTACGAAATAAAGTACTCCAAGGTTTTCAATCTTGATCTTTACTTTCACGCGTTAGAACAAACCAACTATCGCTATCTTTAGGTGTTCCAGCGAATACCTAATGATTGTTCGGACTATTAGTTTGTTGATAAAATCAAACTCAACCATAATGTCTGATTTTATTAGCAACAAGGAAATTTGAATGCTTCGTAACATGGTATAACATGTACCTCCCGTTGAGGGGTATATATATATACTTATTTACCTACTTATAGATAGATAGAATAGAGAAACCCGTAAATATGTGAAACTAGCTGCTCCTCACGTCTATAGCGTCTCTTGGGAGACGAGTGTTGAAAACACTCTTATAACAGCCGTTCTGGAGCTCTACGGTGGGTCTGCAATTATGCAGCCGACCGTACATAGATCACAATGTGACCTATGTACAAATGTTAAGCATCCAAATGGAAACATCTTAAAAACTAAGTTAGGATATGTGTAAGTTAGGATACATTAGGGAAGTCCGTATGTAATCCCGTTTCGTACTCAGGATGAATATTCCAACTCGCAGATTATTTCTTAAGGCGATGTAGATTGCACTCAGAAGCCATAAAGGTTGTTAGGTATAGTCTGGTCAAACAGAGCAACTATTCAGATATATTGTAAAAGCAAACCAATGTTCAACAGCTGCAAAATGGTCTGTTTCGAATATATTTTCATAAAAGACAATGCGGTCAATCAAGAGGCAAACGATAAAACATCTATACTTAATATTATAAAGCTGAAGAGTTTGTTTGCTTGAACGCGCGTTTGTTTAATCTCAGGAACTACTGGTTCGAATCAAAAAAATATTTTTGTGTTGGATAGTCCATTTATCGGAGAAGGTTTTAGGTTATATAACATCACGCTGCGACCAATAGGAGCGAAGAATCAGTGGGAAATGTGGAAAAATCTGGGAAAATTATTCATCTTTGAGGGCTTCCGTTTTTTGTTGCTGATCTCAGGAACTGCTAGATCGAATTGAAATATATAGGCTACTTTTTATCCCGATATTCCCACGAGATCGGGACCTACGCGGATGAAACCGCGGGGCACAGCTAGTTTTATATAAAATCTAAAATTTAAACAATGACTGTAAAACAATTCTAATAGAGGTTATCGATTTTTAAGCATAATTTAATATCATCAAAATGAATGACAGAATTAGAGCAATAAATAGGCCCCTAATGAAGCGGTATTATTATTATGATAATATTATTGCAAATGGCTTGTTATATAATAATATGGCTTATTGACTGCACACAGAAATAAACTGCTGTTTGCATATTACATTATATTACATTATTACCAGCATCAATTCGTACTCGCTGTCAAAATTATATTATTTTTAATGGGGTTTGTATTATAGTCACTAATAATCAGTTTTATAGATTTACTTACTGTAATGCTTGCGTATTTGTGAACACGAGCTACAGTTGAAGGTGTAAAGCTGTTTTTTTATGGTGGGGAAAATGCTTTGCAGAATCTTCACTGTCCCGGGGGGAGCAGCGGAGTATGTGGAATTTACCACTAAAAACCCCACCAGGTTTTCTATCTCAACGCAGCGTCGGGGTGCTGGATGCATAAGCATTTTTTCTAATAGACACCCCGAAGGCGTCGGCCTAATAAGGCCCCGATCTCGCACACGATCGCGCAAAGCTTATGCTGCCTCAGGAGAGGTCTAGGAAGCTAGGGCGCTCTAGGAAGAGCGGAAGGGCGGGCGAGGTTTACCCACGCCCGCGCTTCCGCTCGGGTGTGGCTAAACCTGACCAAGCATAGCGCCAGGACTAAGCTGTCAGGAAGCTTTACTACCGACGTACTATTGAAGCAACTTATAATATAAACTACATTGTACCGGAAGACGAACCATTTTCGTCTTTCGGTAAAAGTTTTTCGACTGACAACATTTGAATTGAAGACGAACGGCGAGATGTCGTGTGATGTCGTGTGATGTTAAATTTTCTTTTCTTTTTTTCACATTGTTTTCGGTTATTTTTATTCTCTTCATTATGTGTAGTGTAGAATCAAGCGTCTAGCAAGCCATTTGCGGAGACATTTAAATGGTATTTAATTTTATGTTTAGTTTTATACTCTAGTAAAGTGAAACTGTCTGTCTTCCTTAATAAATAAAAATAAAATAAAATGTTGTCAATCGTCGTTATAGCTGCAATAGCTGGGATATTGGAAAATATTGACTGTAAGGATAGATTTTTCGTTTAATTCGTGATACGTGTAATTGGTAAATCGGTGGATTGGAAAAACCCTACATTTCAAGAATAAAATAATATTCAAGCCTTCTGCAATTACTTTATAATTCATTCATCAAATTAGAAATTGAAATATACTTAGAAAATTGTATGGTTGAGATTGTATTTAGAAAACCTCATCCTGTGTAACAACCGTTTAACAAACTTTCAGTGACTTTATTCACGAGGCAACCTTTGCTGAACGAGAATCGGAAAACCATAATTTTTCACTTCTGCCAACTAAATTATTTTCGATATGAGAGTTTGTAGGTAATTAATGCCTTTTCAAGAAAATAAACTGAAATACATTGTGTTTGATTTGATGAAAACCGTTTAAACTGAGGAACATCTCACTCACATATATTAAACTAGTACAATAACTTCTACACGTGGCTTTGCCAACCATTTCACCCTCTTAGGGGTGGAATTTCTAAAAACCGTTTCTCAGTGGATACCTACACTTTACAAAGAACTCTTTAAATTGTCTCTAGGACCAGCGCGGTTTAGGCTGTGCGTTGATATATTAGTAAATCAATCAGTTACAAACTCTTGCCGACAAAAGCTGTAATTTTATACCTATACGTTTCAAGAAAATAAAAAGGAAAGTGGACAATAATTGTAATAGGCAGACATAAGTAGTAAGTAATTAGTAGGTAGACGATATGCAGAATCATTTACCATTTTTACAAATTGCCCCCTTACCTAGTAAATTACAGATGTAATACAATAACTAAGGGTTCCTAATACTAACCCTATTATTGTATGCGAGGGAACTACAATGTATATGTATTACAATGTATATGTACTTATTAGGCACTTTGATCTAGGTGGTTAATGGTTTATTATCAAAAAAAAAAAAGATATACAAATAGTTGGCATAAACAACGGACCTCGAACTAGGAACAAGTCCTGTGTCTCGAGAGTCCAGAGAAGATTACAATAAAGTATAAAATTACTGAGAAAGGCAAAGTAAAGCAAAGCAAGCAAGGAATAGCAAAGCTATTAGTGGATAGGTTAATCATATAGATTCTAGAATGCCTTTGTCATAAGAAAAGCTATTGCGAGGTAAGACTGCCAATAATTGTTTTCTTTTTTCATTTTTTTTAAACATTGTATTTTTTTATATCACAGGGCTATGGAGCCCTTGACTTTAATGGCAAAGTATGATATGAACACCCAACCGGCAATTATTCCTGTCTGCACAATAACATGTAGCCAAGGATAACGGCCCTGGTTTGGATAGAACTATTGATAAACTACATAGGAGAAAACTACATGGGCTATTGTGATAGGATAGTAGTTTCGACTGGATACTTGGATACTACCATAACAATGTCTTACAATCATGATTTACATGTTTATAAAGCAGGCAAATACTTACCAACTCACAGGCTGGGCCACCTTAATTAGCTGAGCAAGTTATAACAAGGGGCAACAGAAACGTGAGCAGCTGAAGGATGGGAGGGGCCTCCCTGGATTTCAAACTGTCACTGTTAGTAAAAGCGAGCGAGCCAACTCATCAGTGACGTTTGGCTTACATGTCTATATCTCGAAGCACACTGCGGGTTTATAATTATTTTTTTATCACAGTTGCTCATAAAGTGGATCTTATTAAACGGCTTTTAGGCTAATAATCTAACGTATTACGCCCGCGTGCATTTTACATTACCATGATACACTAGTGCTGTAATAAGTTATCCTGATAAGTTAAATTCGTATCTTACTGCTAATTACAGGTTATGCAGATGTCGAATCGTCTGTATGTCAGACTGTATAGGTTAAAAGTCTTTTGCCTGCCCTTTCGGGAGTATAATTAACAAAAAAAATATTGCCTAAAAAATAGTACCTCAATGTAACCTATGTTTTTAAACACAAATATTTTGTCACTTTTTATTATTTAATTAGGCTGCGCCGCGCGGTTTCCCCACGGGATCCCGATCCCGTGGGAAAATCCGGATAGAAAGTAGCCTATGTGTTATTCCAGGTCTCTATCTATCTACATACCGAGTTTCATCGCAATCGGTTCAGTGGTTTTTGCGTGAAGGAGTAACAAACATACACAGACACACACACACACACAAACTTACACATTTATAATATTAGTAGGACAAGTCTTTTCTGTTTTTTCGCAACAATTCTTGGATTTGTAGATTATGACAAGGCTATATCTAGGTAGCTTAATGACTTCACTGGAGTAACGACCCTACAATTTCTATTTTTCATTCTACTTAAATGCATTTTTGGCAAAACGGAAAATTAAGACTACTTTATGAACGAAAACAATTAGTAGGAAATGTAGTTTCTGGCAACCAAAATGACCTTGCTTGTTTATGTGTAATAAAGAAAGGAGAAATATGAAAATGTGCGTGTTTTTGTTTAAGCAAAGCGAATTCTTGGAGAATATTCTCTTTTTTGGCACCGACTGAGAAAACTAAGAAGAAAAAACATTGAAGTTACAACATGGGGTGGATTTTCCAAAACTTATTTTGGCTTATGAAAACTAGTTACAGGAATTTAAATAATAAAGATAAACGATCTTTATTATTATTATCATGATTGTTTTTAATGTATTGTAATTTTCTTTTACTTTTATTTGTTTTTAATTTTATTTGTAACTAGCTGTTGCCCGCGACTTCGTTCGCGATGTGGTTTTGGGTTATTTAGAATAACTAGCATTTTTCTGCATAGATACAATTTATCATTCGGTGTAAGTTAAAAAAACAAAATAGGTAGTTACATTGTTTTTAAACTATATTTTTAATTGATTTGGCAAAGGCAATTCTTATTCGAGGCTTACTAATACTCCGAAAGGAGGTCTAAAGATGCCTGACGAGCGTATAGAAAGAAAAACTTTCGGCCCTAGGGAAAATCGCTTTTACTGACAGCTGTCATGTTAAATTATGGCTTCGCGCGGCTTGTGTAATGTGTTTGTAGCCAGTATCAGTATCATTACGCATTAGGGACTTCAAAAACCTAACCTCCTTGATTTAGGTAACACCAAAGAATAACAATTATGGCTTCGCACGGCTCATCCATACTGCCAGAGTTTAGTACATAATAGGTTTTTTCTTAGTAATCGAATTCAGGTAGATATATTTAGTTCAAGATATCTTATTTAATAAAATAAATGTAAAGATGAAAATGGTCAAAGCGACGTATGACCATGATGCGCCTCTACCGGCGCCCTGTCAAGATGTTGCAGATGTGGCTTTATGTGCAGATGTAACCGTGCGGTCAGTGTCGTTTCTTGAGTAAAAAATACTGGCGGGAAATGCTTGCATTTTGAATGATTTTAATAAGTATTATCTTTTGTTATTTTATTATGTTTTTGTGTTAAGTTTAATCTGGTTTTTCATTTATGATTGTGTATTTTGTGTAAATAACATTTTTTCTAGACAAACCGTGTTACAAAAACTGTAATTTAAATCTACGGACTTCGCGTCATCACTCAGTGTTGGATAAACTAATTTATAAAAATCTCTTCGGTAAGTACCGACGTATTTGAGTATTGAAAACATGTTGAAAACAAAAAGCAAAATCAAAAAATCTACATAATGTCTCTTTGGTCCCAACCTTGTAAGAGGATCAGGTAGTATGGAGTCTCTCATTCACTCTCGTTATTAGGAAGAATTTTATGTTTATTCGTAATGAAAAGCACAGTGTTTACCTCGGGTTTGTTTTGTTTACCCAAGGTGTGAAAGTCACTCATTTAGTCCCTCGAAGTATTAGCGCCCTCGCGTGACTTTCACACCTTGGGTAACAATGTACTATTTTTGTTAATTTTTCACAAATAAAACATAATACACAACCATATATGATATGATAAGCTAAAACTAAGTCCAATTTCTATTCGCGCAAAACTTTCAACGTTCTTTGTCTTCCTAGTTATCTTTAGATTTTTGTAAATTAAAGAAAAAATAATTATCAACTACCTTTGTGTCTCGATTCATATTCTTCAATTAATAATATAAGAGGTTATTATAGTATTTATAACACCAACATCATGCAAATAATAATCTATTTTGGTGCAAATAATATTTTACATTGTTTTTATTATCAAATAATAATATTAATGATTAAAATAAAGGCAATTGGACAGAACAAATACTAATACTTAAAATAACGCGATGCACATTGAGATCCTTACATATTGATAGCAGGCATTACGCTGAACAAAAAATGCTTTCACACCAAACATCTAAAGCGTCTCGGAAACGGGGTATTTGAAGGAACGTGATGTCCTATTAATCCAATTTTCTGAATTCTTGACCAAAATACCCAGTTTTTTTTTTTTTTTTTTATTAGGTAGCTGGCAGGGCTACGTAATTTTGGGAAACAAAATGATTTTTACAAATGACTATTACCTGTATATTTTTTAACCGACATCAAAAAAGGTGGAGGTTCTCAATTCGTCACGTATATATATATATTTTTTTTTTGTATGTTCGCTGATTACTCGTAAACTCTTGGAGCGATTTGTATAATTCTTTTTTGTTTTTACTATCTAAGGTTTCCGCTACTTGAACTCATAATTCAAACTATATAAGCAGGAGAAAAGCGCGATAGAAGTGTAACATCGGAGGTCTTCGGTAAAGGAGATCGGTAATATTATGTAGTAGTACCTCTTTGTACTAACCTCATTTTCAGTTTCACGTAGGTAGTATTAAATGCAAACTATTTGGTTTTATGACAGCTGTCATCTTGAGCGGAGGCATGTACTGCACCCCTACCATGACTTTTTGAAGAACTCGAAAAAAAGAAACCCTTTTTCGATAACTCTCTTGTCCGTTTGTCTGTCGGTGTGTCACTACCGATATTCTCAGAGAAGGTGGACCTAAGTAAGTTGATTTTTAGGAAGTTTCATAGTAAATACTCAATATAGTATGTTGAATCGAATACGTAAAAAACACGTGGTAAGGGTACTGTTCCCTTCTGACGTTCGATTACGTTTTACCACGGAAAAATATTTCGATTCCACATTTTTTTAATGTTTTTTATCAAATATCTTAATTATTGTATTAAAGTTAAATTAAAACATACCCTAAATGTTATTCTGATATATTCTGAACATATTCGTGTGGACCTTGTTAAAATCTGTTCTGTAGTTTATGAGATTACCTGGTTCAAACAAACAAACAGACAAACAGACAGACGGATTTTTTGATGTCTACAGATTTATTATATGTATAGATTATGTATATAGATTTGTGTATGTTTCAATTTTTGCTTTTGTAAATAAATAAATTCATGATGAAAAACAGTTTTCGAGGAAATAAATATTTGAACTTATTTGATTAAGCTTAATTTTTTTTATTGTAATTAGCTTAAAACCTCCATAATACTAAAATAGGAAAAACAATTTGGAGTTTTGGCGGGAACGAGTTAACAACATGTCGTGCTGCAGTTTTATTTTCATGAAACTTAGATGTAACCCGAGTTGAATTGTATAATTCTGGTGGAATGTTATTCAATTTAGTTCTGTGAAAGTGCACAAGTGTAGTGAAAGTAAAAATCAGTGTCAAACATGCAGTTTTCTCGTTGCCTCCAAATCTCCTATTAAGGTTATGGTAAACTTGCCACCGCTTTACTATAGCCCCTGACTTGACGGACTATGACGACTTTGACTGTATTGAAACACTTTAGGCCCGATTTATGAAAAATCGGGTCAATTTGATGCGAAATATAACTTGACACTGGCTAAATGCATACGTGCGAAGCCATAATAAAAGAAAAAAAAAAAAAAAAAAATACTAAAATACCGACGAGAGAGCGATTAAAAATCGTTGGCGTCAGCAGTATTTTTAATGTCACCTGAAAATGGGTCCTTAATGATCGGATTTCTACCAAGTTTGTAAGAAATAAAATACTTAATTCCTAATTACTAGGTTTTCGGTGCCAAGCTAAAAGTAATTACAATGTTTTCGTTAAAATATTTATTTAATTACATTTTAATCTCTTTTCTGATTCTTTTGTAAAATAAATAAATATTGCAGGACATTCCACACATCGCCATCTAGCCCTAAGCTAAGTTACAAGACTTGTGTTATGGGTGCTAGACAACTAATATACTACTTATATACTTTTCTTTTGTAAATATATACTTTAATACATAGAAACAACCAGACCACAGTAATATCCAAGCATAAATACTCGTCTGAAGCGGGAAACGAAACCGCAACCCTGTGTTTGGCAGTCCGGCATGGTGACCATTGTGCCAACTGAGTCGACAAACCTAATAGAAAGGATAATGATGTCGAAAAGATAAATGTGAGGACTTGAATAAACTCAATAGATAACATTTAAATTTAAGAACTTCGATAGTCTTTTACTTGTTAAGTTTAAAAAAAACGCTAAAAGTGACGCTTAATAAGATAACTTTTAATTATGACTTTCGACGAGCGGTTTCATCGTTTCATCCAAGTTAAGATTTTATAAAACTTTTTCAACATAGAAAAGAAAACAGTCTCAGATGTAAAAACGTTTTCCATGGGGTAAGAAATTTAATAAATTTATTGTAAAATGCTGCGAGCACTTTGGCTAGCTCTTTCCCTAATACTTGGCTGTGGTTGTCACTGCCTTCCAAAAAGAACATGAAGCTCAATGAAGGCTTAAGTAAAACATTTCTTAGACGTATTTAAGTATTTAATTAATGAAAACGTCGAGAGTTCACTTAATAGTTTAATTTCGGAGTAACTTTTGAGTTACTTGTCGAATTTTATTTAGGTAGGTAAGTAGTTTGTGGGAAGTTTAGAATTTATATACGGTGATTTCCACTGGTTTTTAGGGTTCCCTTATAGATTTGTCATGTCTGACTGTCTGCCGTATGTCAGCCACTTTTTTCCGAAACTATTTTTTTACCACTTGAGGTAAATTTTCAGTAGCAAGGAGACGCATTGTATTCTCTCGTTTACGATTTGCGATCGCATTAACTATGTCACCCTATAGGTAGAACCTACATGCTTCCTAAATCTCTATTATCATATTCTGAAAATCTTCGTACCTATCTTTTCATACGAACACTTGATTTTACATTCAAAACGACGATTTGAGAAGCTATCCGTAGTTTTTAATGTAGAAAGTTGCTCAATGCGATTGAATGAAATAAATGGATGAATTTAAAACAGCTTAGTTTTATTTCATTATTTAAAAAAATGTATAAGAATGAAACAACAAAGCATCTTTACCTACTCCCTTAAGAGGAATGGGTACCGGGGGCTCTCTCCATACAAACGTAGTCGACTGTTTTCTCCCTGGATAATGACACTAGAGCAAATATTTTTGTTGCATAGAACTTATATCTGCCATGACCATGCCCTCTATGTTTCTTTTTGTTTTTTAAATCTTAATTTCTATGATAATTAGAAAATGATAAAAAAACAAAATATAGTAACATAGTCATGGCAGTTATAGGTTTTATGGTACAAAAATATTGGATATAGTGTCACTATCGAGGGAGGAAACAGTCGACTACGTTTATATGGAGAGAGCGCCGGTACCCTTTCACCTTCATATTTGGTACCAATTACCTACAGTAAACTAACTAGTCTACTAAGAATATACTCATAAGTTATCCCAACTTGAAGATGTCGCAAAACTCGCGGCAAGAATGTGGCCAGGGCAAGTCAGGGTACAGAAACATTTGACGGTCGCGGCTCGTCCAAGACCTAACTTCTTGATAGTAGGAAACCGCCATGTTGCGTCGATCGAGAAAATCTTACAAACTTATAAAGTTCATTGGATGCCTTTACTCAGTTTGGAAGTTAATATCTTGGTAACTGCTTGAGGAAACTATTGAGTACCGACACTGTACACACTGAAGTCAGATGGCATACCATCACTTCGTCGAAAGGAGTGACATATCTATGGATTTTTATAAGTCCTGAGCAGATATTCAAATCAAAATTTCTTATTCAAAGGTGTCATGCAGTGCATTACATCACTTTCAAGCTTAAGTAAAAATTAAGTAGGAGTCCATTTGAATTAGCAATATTATGCGCATCTGTTACCATTAAGCAGATAAAGAACCTAATATAAGTACCCCGCGTATGAACGATGAATGTGTCGCTATTAATGTAATTCACCCAAACACGGATCTATTGATCTATAACCCATATAGATCAATAGATCCGTGTTTGGCTACTGTCATAAACACCTTAGATACTATACCTAATTCGACGACCCAGTTGGCACAATGGTCACCATACCGGACTGCCAAACACAGGGTTGCGGGTTCGATTCCCGCCTCAGACAAGTATTTATGCTTAGATATTTGTCTGTGGTCTGGTTGTTTCTATGTATTATGAGTATATATTTACAAAAGAAAAGTATATAAGTAGTATATCCGTTGTCTAGCACACATAATACAAGTCTAGTTACTTAGCTTGGGGCTAGATGGCGTTGTGTGGAATGTCCTGGAGTATTTATTTATTTATTTATTTATAATACGTAGGTTTGGCTCTAATTAAGTGGTGTATATTAAGTTCTATATTATGTGTGAAATAATAAATAAAATAAATAAAGATATACCCATACCAGAAAGAAATACTTGTTTGAGGCGAAAATCGAACCTGCAACCTTCTACGTTGCTGGCGAGCGCCATAGAAGTTACCGTGGTGGTGAGGTAAGTAATGATCACTAATCTATCACGTATCTTCGTGTATCTTGTAATTGTATACTTTTACTGTAAAATAAAATCTGATAGAACGAAAATCGATCCTAACTAAAATAACCCCATCTATCTAGTACCTACAAAAAGTAGGTAATTAACCAACTAACATTCCAAGTAAAGGACGTTTTGCTACTAGGTCACTTTGATCTTGTGTCGTTTTAATATGAAAGACATTTTGCTTTTAGGTCGTTCCGATATGTAAGGTAAAAATCAAATAAAAAATCAAACATTATTATTTAAATTTCAAAGAGCATTCCCTTTGAAACTCCACAAAATTACAACAGTATCAACTCAATAAAGAAAAAAAAGGGCCAAGTGCGAGTCGGACTCCCGCACATAGGGTTCCGTACCATTATATTCTATTTTCAGTAGGTATTTGTTGTTATAGCGACCACGGAAATAAAATATCATCTGTGAAATTTTTAACTGTCTAGCTATCACGGTTCATGAGATACAGCCTAGGGACAGACAGACAGTCTGAGTAATAGGGTCCAATTTTAACACTTTGGGTACGGAGCAGTAAAAAAGGTTGATATAGATTTTTTTTTTCGATTTTTTTTACAGAGAAATTTTAAACATTTCGCACATCACAAACAAAAGGGTATTAACTTGCAAAACAGTGTTTTGAGATATCGCGTTTTGAAAGTTTGAAAATTCATAGCTGTGAAACTATCGATTCAAATTTATTACTGTATACTAAGATTTAAAGGTACAATATCCTACTTTAAGTTGATTTAGTTTGGTATGTATTGCAAGAGTGGTTTTTGTTCTATTAACACTTTTATAGGACTGGGTGAAGATAAGACCTTTTAAGCTTTTCAAATCACTCAAAAGTAGCACTTACGACTGTCTAGACTAACCAAAATTGACTAAAATTTAAAAATTTGAAGTAGTAACAATTAATGATACCTTATTATAACTACAGAATGTCAAGTTTAAGGTCGGTAAGAAAGTAATCAAAATAAAATGAAATACAGTTTAGTACTAAAAAAGGTTTATTTTTCCTCTTAATTTCTTAAACCGTGGAAAATGGACTTCAAAAAAAGGTATTAGATACAAAATAATAATCCTATGCTAAAAGTGCTTGAAACATAGTTCTAAATTATTATTAATGGCATATTATCAACAGTCTCATTAAATTTATTTTAAATACTATTGGTAAAGTTGACATTACTTCAAAAAGTTATAAGGGTGTAGCAATTAAAATTATTTAACATTCATGCTAAATTAATAGTAAATCATAACAGGCTACGACATAGCAGTGGGAAGCCTTTTGCTTGTCTTTTTCTTTTTCTTCTCTACTCAATATTTTCTCATTTTGGTGATCATCATAACTCTTCTGTAATAGCGTTTTCTCTTCAGTACTACTGTTTTCATACGAAACACAAATTTCGCAACGATCTTTTTTCGGCTGAAAAAAAGAGATATTAAAATCCTTGTGAAATATATTTGAGAACATAGTCTTGCTAACAAATCGTCGTGAGTTTGATTCACATACTTTCTTGTAATCCTCGTAGATTTGCGTTAAGGATCTACCTCCTTCTATGTATTGACGAGTACTCTGTGCTCTGATATAATGACTCTCTATTCGTGTTATTAAATCAATAAACTTGCGAACTTCGTCAGCTTCTTCGATCAGTTTAGCATGTTTGGCATGTTTTCCTCTATAATCTTCATTGACGAATCCATCTTCATTACATTTCTGTTTAACGGTGGCAATCACTTTATCGTTTATGTCCAATGTAGCTTTGAAAAACTTTTTGCAAACACGAATTTTTTGGTCTTGAATATTAAAATAGAAAGCGTAATTAATAGAACGTCGTCGTTCAGCTGAACAATTGGAGCACCGATTCGGTTGACGTGTAGTTGTTAATTTTTGCATATTATTTTTAATGAAATCTCTTTGCCTGTTTACATCACCCAAATTCCAGTAGTTTTCGAAAATCTGCTTACGTGCAGCTTCGTCTATAGATAAGTTACACTTTAATCTACACGTGGTTTCATTACAGGAATTTTTAATTGAACGTGCTTGCATTCGCTGTTTCTTGTAATTCAAATACTCCATTCCCAAATTACGTTTCTTCTTGGAAATTGCCTTCATAGCACCAGTAACGACAGTGTTCTCTGGTTCAGTAGAGAAAGACTTATGTTTTGTACAGTCATTATCTATACAAAATTTGTCAAAATGAGGGATGCAGAGGAATCCTTGGCATTGAAAGCATGTGCTAAAAATATCAGCAAAACAGTTTTTATATTCACAGTGCTGTTCAATAGTGAGATTTGTTACGTTGGAGAGCACATTCTCATTATTTGTTTCTGTAAAAGTTTCACTTACTATAAGAGGTTGATCACAGTGCTGTTCAGTAGTGAGATTGGTTACGTCAGCAAGTACATTAACATTATTTGTTTCCGTAAGAGTTTCATTTGCTACAGAAGGTTGATCTACCTCTTGAGTTAACGTGCTATCGTGAACAACAGAGCTACAGTGATCAGTGATGTTGTGAAATTCACAATCGTTATACGTCTGTTGATTTTCGAAATGATCCCAGCATAGGAAACTATTGCATTTATTGCAAGCCGAAAACACATCCGAAGAACAAGAGATGTACTCGCACGTTTGATGGCTGCCTGATGACCCAGAAATACAAGATTGAGGACGACGAGAGAGATTATTATGGTCGGGTACGTAATTTGGGTCATTAGTATCATCGTTATCAGCAAATGGGTCTTCATTTTCATCAGTTGAGTGACTTTCAGGTGTACTTTGGCGGTCAAAGACAGCTTTCATTATCTTTTGGGCCCGTCTGCTTCGTTCCATGATTTTACGTTAGACTAAAATTAAAAGAAATGTCACAATAACCACCAGATAAAAGGGTATCATGTTATTTCTAACTCACAGTTTTTAACAAAACAACACGGAAAGGGGTATCATAACACCCCGATTCGAGGGCTATACAGTATCATTTTAAGATAAATCTAGTGTAAATTAAGAGTTTATTAAAATTTAATATTCAAGAAGGTAGTATCTCAACATAGTTTGTAATAAAACAACGCAACCGTATTGAAACTAACAGGCAAGACGGTATTAAATCAACATAATACTGAATACAACTATGAATCCGTATTGAAATCAACATGCAAGAGGGTATTAAGTCAACATAATACTGTCTAAAATACTCACATTTTAAAATTTTGCCCCGAACTTAACAATGAACTGGTCGTAACTCGACACGGACGCGTGCGACGCGTGCAAACGCTGAGCGGCAACTGAACCAACTAAGATGCGACCGTCTTGATTGGATCGGAAATAGCGCGAGTGAACAGTGAAGAAAGAAATGTGTTGCCATATTTCGGAAACTATTTGGGCTACAGATACCATTGTCTTGCCAGTTTGTAGAGAAAAAAATATACATTTCGAAATGCGAATAAAAAAAAAATGGCACTCTGCAAGATAATACCCTTATGTTTGAGACGTGCGATTTGTTTCAATTACCAACAAGAAATAAACAGAGAATTACACAAACTAAAAAATGAGTGGTGAAACACGGACAGACAGAGTGATCTTAGAAAGGTTTCTTTTTTTACCTCTTGAGGTACGGAACCCTAAAAATACCTATCTGTACCTACTTATATATGTGTCTATGTGTGAGTGAAGCACATTACAAAGATTTCTAACACATTTTACAGCGCAGAGTAAAGGGAAACAACCATAATGTTAAGGATATCCGACACAATAAATATTGGCCAGACAGAGCCGAAACTTTCGTTGTTAGGTTTGTACCTGTATATTTTATGGTTGTCATTTTTTTAATTTCACCCGCGTAACTCGATCCCTTGGGAATGTCGGGACAAAAAGTAGAATACTTTACTCCCAACTGAATCAATGTATCTTCACACCAAGTTTCATCAAAATCGGTCCAGTAATTTCGGAGCCTATTCGTAACAAACAAAAATAACAAAAAAAAAACATTTTAATTAATGTAGATATTAGTACACAATAAACAAATAAGTATAAAATATACCCATATTATATATATTTTAGTAAAAATAGATATGTCATAGACTTACCTACTTTTACAAATTGTTATAAGAAATTAAACAATGATACGGTTTGAATGATTTCAATTCAACGGTCAGTGGTCAAACATTTCTAGTAATAGTTTTACAACTAAAATCTCTGTTCCCGCTTTCGAAACTCTACTTAAAACATAAATAACAGTAACTGTGCTTCTAAATCTGTGACTTACAAACTGCACCGCAATAGAACATGGTGTAATACTAATACCACGGTACAAAACATATAGTTACAACTACGAGAATATCATTTCTAAGTTAATTCCATTTGTGTTACAATAGTACATTGCGATACAAGTGTGGTAAATTGATCATTGCATAGAGGCGCACGAGCGGAACGCTAGCACTTTAAAATGCAATGATCAATAATCCACACGCGAATCTTTTTTATCACAGCTGCGAGTAAAAGAAAAGACTTGTTAAAATAGTAAAAAGTTTACAAAATATTTGTGTTTACGGCGCCAATCTATATTTTTTTAATTCGAACTGTATTTGCTAACCTCAAAAATCTTTGTTGGTACCTACCTTTTTTATACATCAAAACCTTAAATTAAGAATGTTTCATCTACATAACACGTAATTAGGAGTAAGATACGAAGTCTTATCGGGATAGCTTTACAGCACTTGTGCGTTATAGTAAAGTAAACAGCACCCGTGCGTAATACGTTGGATTGTGAGCTTATAAGCGGTTTAATAAGATCCACGTTATGAGCAACTGTGATAAAAATTATATTACACTGATCCAAATAAATTATGTAACGTTACCAGTTGTTTACGCACGTAGCTTTCTTAAATAATCAGATCCAGAAGGAAGTCATAATGGGTACGATAAAACATTTCTCTCTCTTTGGCCCTAACCATCAGTAGTCTGGGCTCTGCCTCGCTGCCGACGGTCTTCTAGGTTTAGATTTTATAATAATTTACTGTTTTACTTCCAAAATTTAATTGTATTGTCCGATTCTAGTCTTGACGTTGTACGTTTAATATCTAGTGCGAAAAGAACTTGTGTAATGCAGGCAGTCAATTTCATTGGCCAAGAGGTGTTGTTCTCACAGTCGTGATTAATTAAGCACGTAGACCACACTTCATAAAATAAACATCTATTCCACCTAAAATATCCCTAGTGGCGGTTGTGAAATCTATTCCAGTATCGTTTAGTGAATCATTTGGGCATCACACAACTAGGGTTTTCATTTAAAAAAATCTAAATTCCTGAGCAAATTCCGGACATTCCATGAAATTTCCGGACTTCCAGGCATGCTTCTACGTCATATATCTTGCATATGAATGAAATAAACTTAAATTGAAAAGATAAAAGTACTGTTGTCACAAAATGTCAATCTTGAAAGAGAACCCAAATGGTCTAAGGAAGGAACAGGCTCTCTGTAGACTTTCTATAGAACCCAGTCCAATATAAAAAATATAATTTGTGGCATGTTTTATAAAATAATGAATAAATATTCAGAAGTGTTACATAATACTAAAAGCCCCGTCGTCCAAGGCATCCCCCCGACCCAAAGTCCCGAGCAAGGCAGCGTTCCCCCTCTGGATAGTTAAGCTAATACGCTGGGAAAGGTACTACCGGCCCTACGGTCCCCAGTGGCCTCGCAAAGAAAGCACTTTATAAACGCCTTTACACCCTAAGAACCAATAGGTTCAAAACCCAAAGGCATAAAAGCGTAACACCCAGGCTTTTTACTTATAAATGTAGACATTCTTGACATTTTAGAATTCACCCCGCATTCCGGACAAAGACCTATATTACCGGATATGTCCGGAAAATTCCGGACATGTGGCAACCCTATACAGAACTAACTTTGATATCTGTTCGGAATCGATCGTTAGATTCAGTAAAGAGGCCGCTAATCCGGCGTTAAATGGATGCCCCTCAATCTGACATGACTAGTTATTTCTGTCTTTTGATTTACATAAGTTGGTGGTCAGAAATATTTATTACCTACTAGGTTATGCCCGCGACTTCGTCCGCGATGAGGTCAAAAACCACCATCACGTGGACCATGGAATCACGTTGTCCCATACTATTACCACATGAGTAAGGAATATCTATTACATACATTCTATTCTATTCTAAACTTTGCCTCCCCCTCCTTTTCACCTCCTTAGGGGTAGAATTTTGAAAAATCCTTTCCTATCGTTAGCCTACGTCATACAAAGAACACACCCTCCAAGTTTCAGGTCTCTACGATCAGCGGTTTAGGCTGTGCGTTGATCCGTCAGTCAGTAAGAAACAAAGGATTTTATATGTATAGATGGTATATTTTATAATCAAACTAGCTGCGCTATGTGTAGCTGCCCGATCTCGCGGGAACTTAGGGATCAGAAGTATCATCTTATGTCCAAGGTATGCCGATTTTCTTCCAAATCGGTCAAAGATAGATAAATTCTTGATTGTAAACACCATTTTCAAATAAAACTAACTAAAAACCAAGCTTAAGTCTTAGTGCTACAAAGAGCGGCCTTATCGCTCAAAACGATCTCTTCCAGGCAACCTTTGGATTGACAAGAAGTCCAGGCGCAATTTTTTTTTTTTTTAATTTTAGGATTAATAATTTATCTGAAACTAGTTACATACCGCGGTTTCACCCGCTAAAGCCCCGGACCGGGATCGAGATAAAAAGTAGCCTGTATCCTTCTTCAAGTTTCCATCTACCTATCTCTAAAAATTCATCCAGATCGGTTCAGCTGTTTGGACGTGAAAACGAGAGACAGACAAACAGACAAACCTATAATATTAGTAGTACAAACAGACCTATAATATTAGTAGGGATCGAGATACATTTCGATGTAAATTTTATTAACTTTAGTCATCCAATGGTCTAATAAGAGATTATGACTCAATTGTGACTTTCATTAGTTGAAGTCACGTAAAGTCTGGATTTATTCAGACTATACCATTTGAAAAGCCATTTTGTCCTTATGTTTTCATCGAAAAACGTTAAGCCTTAAAAAGCTGGATTTAAGCTATGTTTATTCGGTTAACGGTAATCAACGAGAAAACGCTTAAGTTCACTATTCACGAAATTGTTTTATAATATTACTAGCTGTTGCTCGCGACTTCGTACGCGTGGTAGTTTTTTTCCCAATAAATAAAAATAAATAAATAAGTATTGTAGCTGTCCAGGCAAACGTTGTTTTGCCATATAAAATAAAAAAAAGATGTTGTCCGATTCTCAGACCTTACAAATATTCACAAAAAATATACTTATACAAATCGGTTCAGCCGTTTAGGTCGTTTAGGACACGATTGACATCAATATTTATACGATACAGCTAACGTCACTCAATTGTTTTGCCTTTCCGGAACCTTACTATTAAAACTTGAACTTTATGTTATGAAATTAAAGTTCCAATTGACTTTTAACTATTATTACGAATCGTTTGTATAGGAATTGGGAGTATAGAAAAGCGTTGTTTTTAGACGTTTTTTAGGCAATTTTTTAAAATTTTCTTTCCGTAAGAGCCATCCTCGTACCTTAAGGAATATTCTAAACAAAGAATTAGCGAAATCGCTTCAGACATTCAACGATTCATTTTTATATTATAGAAAGATTCGTTACGAAAACAGTAAAATGTATTGGTAGACAGAAAGTAGGTAATTTAGGCATGCTACAACTAAATATAGCTGCCTACTTTGGTAAGTTGTGAGAAGAATACATAAGGATGTAGTTTTAGCTTATCCTATAATGTACTTCTGCACTTACCAGTACTACATTCTGAATTTACAGTATGGAATATTGTTTTAAATATTTATAAACAGAAACGTAAAAGAGAACCTGCACTCAGCGTCTAAGCCAATGATTATTTGGATCATATTTCAAAAAGTAAAAAAAATAGTACTAAAATAACCCGCAATTCATTTTATAAGATAGAAAATGGCTTTAAGCATTTCGATCCCATTCACCCACAAATAAAGTAAACTCAACGCTTCTGGTTCCTAGCCAGCAGGCGTATAGATAAATGCACGGAGTGGTGTAAACGGGCGCAACCTTCACTGGTGCAATGTAACTAAGTATACAGTGTATGTGTGGGTAGAACGGCACGTGTAAGCGCGTCGCGTCCCCTACTCGCAAAACCCGCGCCGCCGCGTCCGATATACCTTCTGCCCGTTTCTGCCGCCCTGGTACCCGATCGACCTACTGTAACCGTTTGTAAAGAAACTGAAAACATGAAATATCCTTTTATAAACAAGTTTTTTTTCAGGGTTGACTTTTATAGTTGCACAATAAAAATACAGTCATATTAATCGGATAAGAATCGTGTGCAATTTGGGGGTCTTCAAGTCGCAAATGAATAGGTATCTTCTAGGAAAGCGTGCTCCATCAAGTTTATTTGTAGTTTAAGTTTATTGACATGTTTATTTGTATAGTAAGGAAAGCCTCGGCCTGTCACCGCACGCAATTGCAATGCCCGGCAGGGCTCATATGTGAACTTGTACGCCTATTGTAACATCTATTGTACCTACCATATGAATGTAAATAAATGAAATGAAATGAACATCTTAGGCCGCATCGTCACCTACCATGAGGCAGGTGTGATAGTGGTCAAACGCTGAATTATCAGCATGTAAAAAAAGGAGACGGAACTTTCTAGTTGAAGATCTCCTGTAAAATCCTTTGCTTGGCTCAAATTAATTAGGTATTGCTTCAGAATCCACTTTATTAAAAACTATTTAATGTATTTATCCTGTATATACAAGCATGAAACTTGCAAAGAAAATAAGATGCAATGTGCTATTTGTTTCCGTAGTAGCCATAAATATAGGTGACCACGGGAGGTGCGAGGAAGTAAAGCCGATTACACACGGACTACATTTCTCTGAGAGTATATTCCCTCTATTGTCGAAGTAGTATTGCAAAATATTCTACATCAAGACAATGTCGACGCCAGCTGTAAGATTTCCTTATACCTATGCTATTGTAGGTGCTTTGGTTCCAATGTTCTAAGCTTCATTTATCGATGTGAACAGTAAATAAAATAGGTCTAAGAATAGAGTTTATTTACAAAGATAATATATTTCAGCCATACTCGATTATGTTTCATATTAACCAATAAGATTTACCTTCAATATGAGCAAATATTTTAACAAATATTGCTTTATAAGCGTCCATAAGGTCAACCGGCGCTCTCTCCGTACTCGACTGTTTCTACCTGGATAATGACACTAGCACAAATATTTTTATGCCATAAAACCTATAACTGTCATGACTATGCATCTATGTTTTGGATTTTTTCATTTTCTAATTATCATAGAAATTAAGATTTAAAAAACAAAACATAGAGGCATGGTCATGGCAGTTATAAGTTTTATGCAACAAAAATATTTGCTCTAGTGTCATCCAGGGAGAAAACAGTCGACTACGTTTGTATGGAGAGAGCCCCCGGTACCCTATCCTTTTTAATGTCTAATAAATAAATGAAATTAATTTTGCTCGGAAGCGCTTACACTCTTTGTTTGGTGCGCTTACATATAGCTTTTTGCACG
This sequence comes from Idaea straminata, assembly GCA_951213275.1. NCBI lineage: Eukaryota > Metazoa > Arthropoda > Insecta > Lepidoptera > Geometridae > Idaea > Idaea straminata. Next base: position 6,419,602 of record OX577857.1, on the reverse strand, counting down.
ACATTTCAGTCAACAGCATTCACCGCTGAACATAGGCCTCTATAAATATCCTGAACGATCTGTATTGTGCCAAGTAGGTACGTCGGTACAACAAACGAGACCGTTGTAGGTGATTCCTATACCCACTGAATACACACTTGTGTATTTAGCGGGTATAGGATATACTTATATCGTACTAGAACAAGTTCTTAATTTTAAGTAAATAAAAAACTTACCTACTTATAAATTACGCCCTGCGTAACTCCCGACCCGTGGGAATATCGAGATAAAAAGTAGCCTATAGCCTTCCTCGATAAATGGACTATCCAACACAAAAATAATTTTTCTTACTTACCTACATAAAAATAATCCAGAATTATTGGCGATTTCGACTAAAATGAAATGTAATAATTCATTGATGGATCTTTTTGCACTTTTATGTCAACTTTATTCCTCAAACCTATAAGTAGTTTTTGTAGAAACCATCTATCTACGCACCGTAAAAATCCATTGACGGACATTTGATTTTAGTGGATGGATTTTAAGCTATTGCATAGCTTTTATCGCGGGCTTTGAGCGCGGCGACCGAATAAAAATTACGTAACGAAAATAAAACCTAACACCCCCCGCCTACCATGTAGCTCGGCCAAGTATTCGCTTAATGTATGTATATGGTACGATTGTACGAAGCTCGCACGATGCAATAGCTTTACCGCGGCAGTCCCCGAGTTCCACACGTTTTTTTTTAAATGTAAAACCACAGATGTTCTAAAATTTCCTAATAATCAGCTTAATAACAAGGCTAATCAATGATAAGGTAATGAAACACTAGGCTATATTTTATATGAAACGAATATGAATTAAAGCTCATGGTAATGATAAACAAGAGAATGAGAACGAATGCAGCTGTTTGGCTACACTTGTACCTAATCGTGATTACCAACACTTACACAATTATGTGCTAATTAATGACTATCATTTCTTCGAATACGTACCCATGCTACGGTTATTGGTAATTATAAGTTAAGGGCCACTTCTGTGCATCTAAACAAACAATTTTTGTTCTAGGACTATTGCGAATTAGATTTTTTTTTAAATTGTGATGTTATTTTTACCTGAGAAACGGCTAATCCTGAATCTTAAGGTTAATGTGGTCATTAACCTTAAGATTTTTTTTAAAGTTTTATCTACTGTTTTAAATCTGAATGACCTTTGTTTTAAAAAATCAGTTGGTTTTCGAATTTACACACTGTCGAAATTTTCAATAAAATGAAAGAAAGGATTTTCCGTAATTCTACCCCTTCGGGGGTGAAAAAGGGGGGCAAAGTTTGTATGGGTCAACGTGACTTGGTCCATTTTAGATTTCTACGCTGACGAAGTCGCGGGTAAAAGCTAGTATCACCACATGTATCACTACATAGTATAAAACAAAGTCGCTTTCTCTGTCCCTATGTCCCTTTGTATGCTTAAATCTTTGAAACTACGCAACGGATTTTGATGCGGTTTCTTTAAATAGATAGAGTGATTCAAGAGGAAGGTTTATATGTATAATACCATCCATTAAATAGTGGAGAAGTAATGTTATTTTTGAGGTTTCTGATGTGATGTCGTAAATAATTACATTTTTTCCGCTTACATTGCAAACGCAGGCTGAACCCTACGAGTTTTATCAAAATAATATACTAAGTATTGTACACATTAAAAAGGTCTACAGAAAAGTCCGTGATGGTATATGTCTATCTCTTATGGATAACCCACAATAACTTTTTTTGTCATTTACTTTTTACGACAAATAATGGCTAATTTTCGAAGCGATTTTAACCAATACAGCATTAATCCTTAACCAATTAAATACCTTGAATACATTGTTCATTTAAAATAGATCTATATGGCCCTTTACACAGTATGATTTAAGTGAATATTTTCGAAGATATTACTGATTTAAAAATTGCGGGACGTAGCGTTTGCTGCGGTACCGGCCGGCCGCCCGGTGCGGCAAAAAAATGTAAAAAGTAAATAAGTAAAAATGTAGTGTATGAATTTAGATATTCCAAAGATAGCAGGAAATCTTCATGGTATAGGGAAAGGGGGATTGTTTTACTCCAAATTTAACGCGTGCGGGCCACGGGCAGTAATGAATAAATCAAAACTACTGAATCGATTTTAATCGCATAGTTTATATTATATTTTATACCCGTGCGAAGCCGGAGCGGGCCGCTATGTTTTTATATACAACGTTCACAGTTTTTCTGTAGTGTATTTAGTATCAGCATTGCACCCGTGCGAAGCCGGGGCGGGTCGCTAGTTAAATATAAAATAATGTAGGACATTCCACACATAGCCATCTAGCCCCAAGCTAAGTAACTAGACTTGTGTTATGAGTGCTAGACAACGGATATACTACTTATATACTTTTTTTTTTGGAAATATATACTTATAATACAAAGAAACAACCAAACCACATACAAATATCTAAGCATAAATACTTGTCTGAGGCTGGAATCGATCCCACAACCCTATGTTTGGCAGTCCGGCATGGTGAACATTGTGTCAACTGGGTAATCTTCTTATAATATAAAAATGAATCACAAAATGTGTTGGTAAGCGCATAACTCAACAACGCCTGGACCAATTTGGCCAATTCTTTTTTTGGTCTGTTTGTTATTATCAGGAGAAGGTTTTTATGAATAAAAAAATAAAAAAGTTGCGCAGAAAATTATTACGCGGGTGAAACCGCGGGGCGTTATTAATAAAAAAGAATAAATTTTTTTAATTTTTTAATTTTTTTTATTTAATATATTGTCGTAATTGTCAGTTATTACTGAAATTTTAGCTTTGTCGACTAGCGAACGGTTCAACAATTCAGAATTCAAATTTCGAACGTTTTCGTTATAATATTCATTATCACAAAATTTGGTAATGATCGTATGTCTTTCCTATCGCTAGTGGTTAGAGAGAAATTAAATAACACGACCCATGGCCGCTTTGTTTTTAGATCGATATAAACGCTAAATTGATGCTTAACTGATTTGAAATCGATATCAAAACGGCCACCAAGTTACAATATACGGACGCATACGAACTTACATAGCCGTCCAAAAAGTTAATTTTAGACAACGAAAATAAAACAATAGATTCCCGCAACAACTGTGTTCCGAACGCAATCAAAGTTAAATGCAAAACACTTTTAACAATCTTTGTATTTTAATTAAAACTCAATAGTCAGGTTCTGGATATGATACCTACAATGCAATGAAAGTAATAATAAAAAGTAAAAAAAAGTATGAATTGAACACTTACAGGTTATCGTTTTGAAGCCGTTTAAAATTCAAGTTTGTTCAAATGTAATAACATGTTTCCTTTGTGAAGTAAGCGAGTGGTCTAGTGCATTTAACAATGCATACGCTACTATAAATATCGAATATTCAGTCTATAATTTCTTATTTCTTAATTTTGACGACCCAGTTGGCACAACGGTCACCATGCCGGACTGTCAAAAACAGGGTTGCGGGTTCGATTCCCGCCTCAGACAAGTATTTATGCAAGATATTTGTCTGTGGTCTGGTTGTTTCTATGTATTATAAGTATATATTTACAAAAGAAAAGTATATAAGTAGTATATCCGTTGTCTAGTACCCATAACACAAGTCTAGTTACTTAGTTTGGGGCTAGATGGCGATGTGTGGAATGTCCTGCAATATTTATTTATTTATTATTTATCTTGTTATTTTACGTTCTACGCTACTACCACTCATAGGAAGTAGGTGTTATGCAGTACTACTTAAATTACCTATCACACATTTTTTTTTTCAAAATTGCTCGACTCATATGCTTGATAAACATAGGCTTCGATGTGCATTATACAGTTGAAAAAATCTTTTGCCAATTACTCGAGGAAATAGTTTGCTTGTTAATTTAATATGGAAAATCATTCAATCAATTATTCTTCACATTAAATAGAGTAATTCTTCACATTAAACAGAGTAACTTTATAATCTCACACGATTTGCATTCAGTCTCCTCGCGACCATGACTATTGCAACATAGTCGAAACGTCGAGTTAAGAGAAATAAAATTACGAATTAAGACCCGGGAAAATAATTACTAAAAGAATAAGATGTCAAAAACGCTAAATTCCCACTATCCCCAGTTTGTGAGATAGCATTTGGTGGATAGGGGGAATACCCCATTTGTCTATTTAATCTCATTTGAGGTATGAACGATGAACATACATCATTGAAATTGTATTTCATTTAAATATTACAGCAGTTCTTACATAATTTAAAAGGAGTCGCCACTCGCCAGCAACATCGAATCAAATTAATTTTCGTATTAACATCGATTCTATTCTATTCTATTCTAGATAGCGATTACATAAAAACTTCCGTGAAAACTTAAGAAAATCCAGCGAACAACAGTTCTACCACTTGAAGACGATCGATTTAATTGAGGTAGAGTTTTAGCTGGCTTGTAAAACTTTGATCCGCGATCGTGACCCGGTTTGGGGCTTTGACTAAGCTACACTTACAAGACTAGTTCGCGACTCAAGTGACACAAGACGTGCGACTATAATAATTCTTATAGGTAAAAAGTGTTTGTCTGTAAAGTCGGTTTACGGACGATAATTTTATATACGTGACTAGCTTTTGCCCGCGACTTCGTCTGTGTTAAAGTCGAAAATGGACCAAGGAGTCACATAGTTCTTATCGGATGCCTACGTCATGCAAAGAACACACCCTCCAAGTTTCAGGTCTCTACGATCAGCGGTTTAGGCCGTGCGTTGATCCGTCAGTCAGTCAGTAGTTCAGGACAAAGCATTTTATATGTATAGATAACGTCATAAGACAAAAAAACTAAATTAAAATCGGTTCATCCGTTCGGGAGCTACGATACCACAGACAGACAGACACACACACACACACACCCACTCACATACACACACACACAGAGAGAGAGAGAGAGAGAGAGAGAGACGTCAAACTTATAACACTCCGTCGTTTTTGCGTCGGGGGTTAAAAACATTGAACATTGGTTACTTGTCAATAATGTTGCTATGGTTACTTGTCAATAAAATGACACATGACACACTTTTTTATGAGTGCAGCTGCAGGTGTATTTATAAGACGTTATCACGTCAAAAGAAAAATCTAAAAGTTAACCACAACAACATTAGATGGTTACGATGTTCGTAGACAAAGATGAGGTGCAATGATAAAGTGAAATGCATCTTTGTCGTACCACGGAAATCACTAATATGAGAAAAAGAAAGTAACATTACAACATACAATAAAATAGGACCATTAGGAGCATTAGGTCTTACGATAGTTATGTAAAACACTGCACAGACAAAAGAATAGTTAGTCATTCGTAGACCCACCGCCGTCGGTAACGTTCGTAGCTCTTTTTTTCAAACTAGCACCAGCGGTTTCACCCGCGTAACCTCCGATCCCGTGGGAACATCGGTATAAAAATTAGCTTTTATTACTATCAATGAATCAATGTATCCTCATACCAAGTTTTATCTAAATCCGTTCAGTAGTTTCGGAGCCTGTTCACTGCAAACAAACAATCACATATTTCCTCTTTATAATATTTATCTATATCTCTATATATAGGATAAAGTCATAACCAGAAATCAAATTGTTGATTTTGCAAAAAAATACATCCTAAATTTTTATAGCAATCGATAGTGTTGCTGATAGAGATTAATTCCTGGAAACAAACATGGTATGGAAAATCAAAGGAAATAGCTCTTTTTTGTAGTTTTCCCAAATTTTCATCTTTCCGTCTCTGGCTCTCTCATTTTTTTCCCTTTATTTATTCTTTTTTAACGTTTGTCGGGACAGATGGTTAGTATATATAGTATAGCGGTGTTGGCTCAGTGGTAGATACCTCGACTTTCATTCTGAAGGTCGTGGGTTCGAATCCCGGCCGGCCGTGCACCAATGTATTTTTATTAAGAAAAATTTATGTGCGCTAATTGACATTGCTCTAACGGTGAAGGAAAACATCGTGATGAAACCCGCGGATTAGTTTTGACTGGTTATCTTCTCTGGAAATGGTCGACTAGGCTGGAAGGGTAGTAGGTGCTGGGCAAGCCTACTCCATCCTCACGCAAAAAAAGACCCAATTAAAAACGGTCTAATTGCGGAAAACAGCCCGTTCAAGTACAAGTAGTTCCTGTTACAAATATACGTAATGGGCGGAACTGTGATATTTTTGACGGAGGTATCTTTTATGACAGCAACAATCGATGGCCACCGAACAAAATTCACCAAACAATCTAATATGTAAATTGGGATAAACCGTTGCAAACCTAGCTCCGAATGGTTACAAGTCTAGGGTTTCATTTAAATAACACTAATTTAGGATGAGAGGGTTTGTTCTTGCACTCAAATGTTCCCATTTATCCTGAATTTATCAAAACGGCTGAACCGATTTAGATACGGTTTACTGTAAAATGTTTGCAATTCATTGGCGATGGTTCGTAAATAGCTGATTATTCAGCAAAGGGCGTCGCAATTTACATTTTATTGCAAAACCAATGTTCTCATTTATCTTCGAAACGGCTGAATCGATTTAGATCCGGTATGGTCATTTTCACTACCTACAAGATATTTACCATGTGATTCAATACAAGGGCGTAGCTACCGCCGTATCAATTTTAAGGTGCCCACGGGAGCCCCCAACGATGAACGTAAGCAAAAATTAATAAACATGAAAAATATAAATATAAAAAATATTTCAGAAATGGCAAAAGTAAAAAAATCTCTTTCTTTTTTCCAGCGTAAAGAGTGGGTTCAAAGCAGGTTCAAAGGCAGAAACTTTAGGGAAACTAAAGTCATCATCTATAAATGATTTAATAAATCATTTTGCCACAAAGGTAAGGAGTGTGTGTGTATTGTTTGTAACTTTTTGGAAAAAATTGACAGATAATTATGATGAATAAATATTTCTTTTTAATTTTACGCAATGAAATCTTTACCCTTCATAAGGGCTCCCAAGCAAATGTTTATACGGGGCCCCGCCAAGGCACGCTACGCCACTGATGTGATGTTTCACAACATCAATATATAGAACTCCACAAATAAAAACAATAAACATGATATATTGAAATACCTTCCTTTACGTATATCTTTCTTCTACTCTTTTACTTACAAGATTTTCTACTCAGTTGTCGATTACTAAGTATTTTTGACAATGTTTTCCTAAACACTGGAACTAACGAAATATTTTTGCTAGTTGCACCCCGTGATTTCACGAGTTCTGATCCCGTGGTCATATTGGTATAGAACGGGGCCTTTGTGTTAATCCAAGTCTCAGTTTATTCGTGAAGGAAGCACAAACAAATTTTCTCATTTATAATATTAGTAGAATTCCACATAGTGTTTTCATCAAACATCTTTCAACAGCTGATTAATTAACTAATTATCAGCTAACAAAGCACTTAATAATTCCTTTTCATCGACAATAATGTTAATCCGTATATCAATCAAATTAATGAATAATCAGTAAAAACATTAAATTGTTTGCGGTTTTTCATAATGTTTCTAGTCCAGTTTTTCTCAAAGTGGGCGATAACGCCCCGTGTGGGTGTTGGAGGCCTAGACGCCGGTAAAAAAAATGAGAGATCATTAAAATTGATTATGTTTGTTTTAATTTGAATAAAAAATATCCTAAATATTATAAAGCTGTGTTTTAATTATTCTTACTGGTAAAAAAATCTGGTTTAGAATGTAAGTTTAGGCATTCTTCTTCAGTGGCATCTCTCGCTTAGAGCAAAAAGCTTTCTAGGCAAACCTTCCATTTAGGCATAATGCCTTCATTGCCATTCCGCTTTATAGTTAACTCGATCAGATTTAAACTCCAGGCCACACTTATATAGCACAATATAATTAAATTGACAAAAGTGATGAATGTTGTTGCGATTAAGATATCGTAAAGTAAAAAAATGGTGGGCGCCTAAAGAAGTATTGATTATCAAAGTGGGCGGTACACGAAATAAGTTTGAGAACCTCTGTTCTAGTCATTCTTGGATCTGGTCAAATAACTATCTAGACTAATCGAGAACAAGTTTTATTGAGATTTAGTCACTACGATTTAGTCCTACCGGCTACCTAGTCATATCAAAACGTAGACCTATAGACACCAACCCCAAGGTTCTTTATTGGTTATAAATCTTAAGAGAAAAGCTTTGTAAATTTTTAGGCTCTAAAACTAATGGTCTGATTTTAATGAAACTTCGTATCTAACATAGTCTTTTAATCGTGGTATTCTTACAAGAACGGAAGAAGAAGAACCTGTGTAAGTCAGATGAAACCGCGTGACGCAGCTAGTCGTTATAATATATGTTTAAACTTGATGTAAAAGCTTTTAAAGTAGGTTTTATTACAGTTTTTTACATGAAATTTTAATTTAAGTTTTAAGGAAAACAGTTTTTGTACTTTTTAAAACATTAAAATGAATAAAAAGGAGCCCCAGGCAGAGTTTTATGTATCTACATAGAACCAGCAGTTTAGGCTTTGACAAACAATATTTTAAAAGTAAAAAACGAGAGTATCTTCCCAACATTACAAAATATACAGGAATCGGTCATAATCATATTTCATACTACTATTTCCGTAAATTTTATTCAGAGGGTGCCAATAAAAATGTACCGCCCCATTCCGAATGTCAAGCGTCTACAGCACCACGTCGGAGTTATGATATTATGAATCAGTCAACCATCGGCCATCAGTGCCTTCAGCAGTGGCCGGTTCGAGTTTTGTATATGAGCCTCCGTAAATCTTGTGATTTTAAAAACCGTGAACAACTAGATTCGGACTAGAGATTATTTTACGTATTGAATAAAAAAAAATATTGAGAAAAGTTTGTCTTAAATGCTTTAATTTGTAGAATACCTAATTTATATATGTTGAAAAAATAGATCATCTATATCTATACTTAATATTATAAAGCTGAAGAGTTTGTTTGTTTGTTTGTTTGAACGCGCTAATCTTAGGAACTACTGGATCGAATTGAAATTTTGTGTTGGATAGTTCATTTATCGAGGAAGGCTATAGGCTAATTTTTATCCTGATATTCCCACGGGATCGGGAGTTATGATTATTATAAGTTATAAGACTACTAGTTGTCCTGGCAAATGTTGTTTTATAACAAAAATATTCTAGCCGATTCTTAGACCTAACACAATAAAATCATAAGAATCGGTCAAGCAGTTTCGGAGGAGTTTTGTAACTTACACCGCGACACGAGAATTGTATATAATACTATTTTATGTAGCACTAGCAGCGCTCCGCAGTTTCACCCGCGTAACTCCCGATCCCGTGGGAATATCAGGATAAAAAGTAGCCTATAGCGTTTCTCGATAAATGGACTATCCAACACAAAAATAATTTTTCAATTCGAACCAGTAGTTCCTGAGATTAGCGCGTTCAAACAAACAAACAAACTCTTCAGCTTTATAATATTAGTATAGATTATATACAATTAATTTTATAATTATCATAGAACGTTAAAAAACAAAATATAAATAAAAATAAGACATAGGGGCATGGTCGTGGCATTTATAAGTTTTATGCTGCAAAAATATTTGCTATAATGTCATTATCCAGGGAGGAAACAGTTGACTACGTTTGTATGGAGAGAGCGCCGGTATCCTTTCACCTTAATAGTTGTACTATAATAGCCATTTTAAAGAAAAAGTGTTTTAAGTTATTTTCTTGTTTTTCGTTTCAGTTCATGTATTCTAAAGTACTTCGGCAAGTTTCCTAAGCGGAGTTTTCCCTAAATTTTGATAATGGTATAGATAGTCTCATGGTGGTAGGTACCTACTGTTTCGAACTTGAGCCAAATTGTCCGTCGCATCGTTTCAGGACAAGGCGCCTATTTAATGATCTCCAAGTTTTATAATTTTAAAACTCGCGTGTTGTTATTATAAAAGATTTAATTTTTTAAGGTGATAGTCAAAGTCAAGTCAAAACAAAATTCTTTATTCCTTTGGATGCTTAATACCTAAGTACAAGATCACATAGACACGTCTTAAAAACTAAGTTAGGATGTGTGCCTTCGGAACGCGCCCACCAAAGAGAAGAAGGCACAAGAAACTCATAGGGCACTCACACTCATTTATTTAGACTTACAGAACACTTAGTCACGTGTGTAAGTTACATATTTTTAAGGACATTGAGTACATTACATCATAGGCACATGTAATAATATTAAAATCTAAAACAATTAATGTATAAATAAAAACGAAACATTAACAAAAAGGTGCTGCTGTAAAGACCGGCGCTCTCTCCATACAAACGTTGTCAACTGTGTCCTCCCTGGATAATGATACTAGCACAAATACTTTTTGTGCCTTAAAACCTATAACTCCCATGACTATGCCCCTATGTTTTGGTTTTATTCGTTTTCTAATTATTATAGAAATTAAGATTTAAAAAACAAAAAAGACATATAGGCATGGTCATGGCAGTTATAGGTTTTATAGCACAAAAAGTATTTGTGCTAGTATCATTATCCAGGGAGAAAACAGTCGACTACTTTTGTGTGGAAAGAGCCCCCGGTACCCTTTCCTCTTAAAACTTATCGGATTACAGTCCTATTTGATAACAGCAAAAATAGCTCGTTTTAATTTAATCAACTGTCAAATTAACAACACGAATTAAATCCATCAAACCAAAGTATATCATTTTTGCCGAATATCATCGGATATTAATTTCATTAAGAGCTCTGATTATTATCACAACAATCGCATCAGGGGTACCTACAATAAATTGAATTGCAAAGTAATAACATTATGCGTTGTACAAATTAAGTGTTAACCGCAACCAGAATGACGTTTAATTTTAAACTATCGACGGGCGCGAGAAAAACTGATTTTCATTGGGGGTCTTTGTTCGCGGTCAGAGGGTTGGATGGGCGCGAGGGAGATGTTGCGTGAAGCCACCCTCTAGCCGAGATTGTAACAGAACCTTCTACTCATTGCTGCTCGCCTGGTACTATTTGGCATTGACTTAGGGGAGACGTCCTACAATTTGCTGGACAATTTTCAGGAGTTTATTGAAAACGTGATTGTGCTTCAATTTACGTACCTATTTTTTCCGTTGCTCGTAGTTTAAAAAATGAAAAAAGCATTTCGATAGAAAATAGGACCTCGGTCTGGTACCGATAGCAATTTCTCCCAGCCGTGTAACTTTGTAAATTAAAATACTCATACGTGTTTTCTAACCTTTCCTTTTAACTTTGTATGCAAAATAAAAAGAAAATTATAAGTCTTTTATGACTATATTAAGGTATATTAATTAAGGTATAAATAGTCAGTCAAAAAACCTGTAACTATAAATTATTTCCAGAAAATACAGCCTACTTACTTACTTCCTTGAAATTCATAAAGGATTTTATGTGTGAAAAAGAAATATTTAGTGCAGATTTTTCCTTTTATTTCGTAATATGAACTATCTTCATTAACAATTCATAAAAATTTCTTGAGAACAAAGTAAAATGTAAACGGCAACAGCTAAATAAAGATTTCTTTAGCTAAATAAAGAACCTGGAAACGATGTTATTCGTCCTATTTTCCGTCTTATCGCAGTGAATAATGGTAGTAACCTTCCACATTAAGTGTGATATAATGCCAAGTTCAAGTGCATAAATTGTTTACAAATTCGTAGTACTCTTAACTGGCTAATCTTTAATGTTTTACACAAGGTAACATAATTTTCAAAATTTTGTGTTTGTCACAAAGTCAATTTTAGAAATGAAACAAATATGATTCTTTTTCTCTTAAATAACATAATATAATAGATAATTTAAAATGTGTATTTCCACTATATCCTACACACAACTTGATATGAATAAATAAATGGTAGTTGCGACCGCTAAACTGAGTAGTCATACATCACAGTGTTCCTTCTTTTAAATTAAAATCGGAGAGAAAAATTAAGATTTATTACATCTGTTATATAACAACGTGTAGCTCAAGACCCATAGAACATTTTTTTTGAAACAGTTTTCCAAAATTACTAGTGAGAGTGCCATAATCAAACAAATAATAAAAACAATCCGTTGATGCATCTAAAAGATAAATGATTCATCAAGTGCAGTGCAGTGCTGTGTTGTGTTGCGGTCACTGACCGATGAATCATTACTCGCTTCAACACTCGTACAAGTTCTTGCACTGATCACAAACTGTTGCGAAATTTTGCAATCGTTATTAGCGCATCAGTAGCGGAAGTGTCTCTGAGACGGCTGCTGAGCTAGAGTCTCGAGTTCAATCCTATACACAAACAATTATTTTTGATGGACAAAATTTTCCCTACAATGGATCTCAAGTGTTTTAAATGCAAAAAATTGATTCCTGACAAACATTTCTTACGATGTTCGACTTGCAATAATGCATATCATGTATCTTGCTCAAACAAATCTGAAAGGCTGTTCTATCTAATGGATGTTGATAAGAAATCAGCTTGGAAGTGTATTGAATGCATCCATAACAAAAAAGGACGAAAACAAAAAACTACTAACAGTAAAACCACAAACTCAAAATCTCCTCTTAATAGGAAAAATACACCCAACATCAGTACGCCCAGTAAAAAAGTGCACAAAGCAAACGTGTCGACTGATAATTCTTTTGAGGGATTATTGCTTGATGATGAAGTAGAAGATCGTTACCAGCAAAATTTCAATTTAAACAGAAGCTGTCCTGATGTACAACTGGACCAAAACGAAAAAATACAAGAGTTAGAAAATCAATTACTAGAAGTGAGAAAAAAATTAGAAATTGCCGATGCAGAAATAATGAACCTTGTCACAGAAAATAGTATCCTTAAAACGAAAATAGCTTCATATGGAACCCGAATAAACCAATTAAAAGATATATGTAAAATTACGCCTCAAAAACTCTCTCAAAACGTTAGTCGAAGTAGTCCGAACACACGAGCAAATATCACTCCAAAAGAAGCAGGAAAACTTCGTAGTGATGGCATACGTCAACTTCAAGAAATATCAACACCTAAGCGAAAACAACAACAAATAGCGGCAAAAATGTCCTCACCTGCGAATGAATCCAAAGACTCCCTTTTTGACATCACTGACTGCGAAGAAAAGATCCTCCCCATACTAAACACTGCCTTAGATCAATCAAAAACTTGTAATAAGGAAATTCCTCCCATGGCTAGAAACGCAGAGAATCAATTCAGTCAAATTAATAGGAAATTAAAAATTATAAGTAATAGATACTATTCTGGATCACTTAATTTAATAGAAAATACTTTTTCGCCCGAATTTAAGTTTTGTCGCTACCAGCTACCACACATAAGTATAAAGCAGCTATTGACTAATTTGGATAAAAAAATATGTAACTTAACTTTGAATGACTATTGTATAATTTTATTGGGTGAACAAGATTTTAAATTTAATTGTAATTTTATTGAATTAATTGACATTATTATGAATTCGATCAAAGACATTAACTTTACTAATATAATAATATGTGCACCTACTTATGTACTAGGAGCGCCTATGTTTAATTATAGAGTAGAATTGTTTAATAATTTATTGTTTAAAAATCTGCAAAATAATGAATATATACATCTTTTTGACTCAAATTATAGCTTAAGGTATGACATGTTTTCTAATTTAACGGGAAGAATTAATAATGTTGGGTTACTACATATTTTCAAGACTATCATGAATAATATGAAAATTGATTTTGTAAGATACCCACTTGTTACTTCAAATACTGACTGCAATAATGCCATTGAGAGTACTACTAAATCTATTCATACATCGAGTAATCATTTTTTTCGTTTATAATTATATATTGATTCTTCATCAAAATATAGATGGCCTAATAAGCAAAACAAATTCGCTTTTAGTTAATTTAGAAACACTAAAAGAGGAAGGCAAATCTGTTGATGTACTATGTATCACTGAACACAACATGATAGAAAGCGACTTGCATTGTTTAAATGTGACTAACTATACACTTGCGTCCTACTACTGCCGAAAAACCCGTAATGGAGGCTCATGTATCCTTATCCATAACACGCATGAATATGAAAATTATAACGACATAATAAAAAAATCTATTCATGACGTGATTGAATGTTCAGCAATTAAACTGCCACAACACAAAATGTTCATTGTATGTATTTATAGACCCTCTCGATCCAAGATAGAATTAATAAATTTATTTTTAAAAACACTTGATGATATTCTGAATTTGCTTAGCAGCTTAAACAACTTTGATATAATTATTTGTGGTGACTTCAACATAGACATTTTAAAAGATAATAGGATAACGATTGACTTTCAACAGTTATTATACAAGTATAACACAAAATTTCAATTCCTTAAACCAACTAGATTAATAAGTAAAACCTGCATTGATAATATTATACACAATACAAGAGGTGCCCAAGGTGAGATATTAGAAATGGCACTATCTGACCACACGGCTCAGACTTTGAAAGTACGCGTCAGAGCGACAAGTCGATTAAAATATTGGTATACCATCAAGCGCGATTTCTCTGTTGATAATATTAGGAAGTTTATTAACTGCATTGCTAGCCTGAGTTTCAATGAAGTATTTGAATCTAATAATCTTGATGCTGCTTTCAATATCTTTCATGATCATTTTTTGCTTTTTTATAATCTATGCTTTCCAAAGGTTAAAGTAAAAATACCTACAAGAAAAAAACCTAAATGGATTTCTAAAGGTATCAAAATATGTTGCAAAAAGAAACGTCAATTATTATGGAATTATCGCATATCACCAACAATTACAAATAAAACTGCATTTAAATCATATAGCAGTCGATGTAGAAAAGTAATGAATCTCACACAGAGGGCACAAAATGATTTCTATATAGGCCAATCCCGTAATAAATCACAGGCGACATGGAAAGTAATAAATAAATACAACAACAATAATAATTTACCTAGAGAAAATATCACCACTATTTTTTGTAATGACGTAGAGATAACTGAACCAATTGACATTGCAAATAAGTTTAATGATTTTTTTATTGAATCTGTGACATTCAATAATATTAGTTATGAAAATCATATCAACATCAAACATTCCCATTCGCTTTTTCTTTTACCCACTACCCCATATGACATAGTAAAAATAATTAACCTATTAAAAAATACGAATAGTGTAGGCTACGATGAAATATCTACTACAATTATTAAAAAAGTTGCGGATATTATAGCCCCTATACTGTGCCATATTATAAATATGTCTTTGGAGCAAGGTATTTTCCCTGAACGATTAAAAATGACAATCGTTATGCCATTGTTCAAAAAAGAGGATAGGAAAATCTTAAAAAATTATCGTCCCATCGCATTAATACCAATTTTTTCAAAGATTTTTGAAAGTGTTATCCATCAGAGCCTTAACAATTATTTTGAAACTAATAATCTATTTACAGAAAAACAATTTGGTTTTCGAAAAAATAAGTCCATAAATATGGCACTGCATGAGTTTTTCGAAAAAGTTATCGCAAATGTAGACAAACGTAAGCCAACGATGGCGTTATTCATGGATATGACAAAGGCATTTGACAATGTCCATCACAAAACTCTATTAAATAAGCTTGAAAGTTACGGTGTAAGGGGTAGTGCCAACAAGCTTATTGAGTCATATTTGAGTAACAGAAGACAAGTCACCCATATACATAGGATTGATGCGGTATCTGGTATGAACACTTGCTATGCCTCGAATGAACGGCCAGTATACAGTGGTGTACCGCAAGGCAGTGTACTGGGCCCACTGTTATTTATAATATATATAAACGATCTTCCTAATATAATGAATCATTTTATGACGATATTTGCAGATGATTGTACTGTTTTATTTACATATAGTGAGGATCTGATTAATATAGAAAATGACATTAACCGTGCATTGCAATCTTTAATTAACTGGTTGACATCGAATAATTTGACAATTAACTTGACTAAGACATTTTTATTAAATTTTAAGCAAAGAAATAATACTCCCTTAAATTTTGACATTAATCATTTAGGAACTACTGTAAATGAAATTGACTTAACTAAATTTTTGGGCCTTACCATAGACAATAAACTGTCTTGGAAACCTCATATAAATGATCTAGTCAAAAGGCTACATCAATTTTCCTATGCGCTTAATAAACTACGAATGGTTGCTAATTCCAAAACACTTCTGGCAGCCTATCATGGATATGTTGCATCGATCCTCCGATACGGTATAATGTTTTGGGGCAATACGACAGACAAACAAACTGTTTTTAAGGCTCAAAAGAAATGTCTTAGGTCGATTTTCGGCTTGAAACCAGATGTATCCTGTGAACCATATTTTCGTCAATTTAAGATTCTCACATTACCGTCTATTTATATTTCTGAGATTTCAAATTTTGTCAGAAGCAACTCTCAATATTTTAAACAATATCCCACTGAGAGTCGTCTTGTGGGATCCTTAAAAACAACTCACAAGTGTCATACCCTTCTTCGCAGAATGAGTATAAATTGCATGGCACCCATTATTTATAATAAAATTCCATTATCGATCAGGTCTATAGGTGATAATAGAAGGTTTAAAACCGCACTCAATGGCTTTCTTGCGGAAAGAGCATATTATGACATAAGAGACTTCTTTAATGATAATATTAAGTATTGGACAAAAGAGATACCTATTTGACATAACAATTTATTATAATTTTTATTTCAATCATTTTATTTTTATGTTTTAATATTTTTGTTGTATTCTTTTATTGAATTAGCTAATTGATTATAGATTTGATAGGTGACTGTAATTTTAAAATAATTCATATGCCAATATGGCGGAACATGGCTGTACCAAATTTAAATTTAATAATAACTTTGTAATACCCGTGTTTATGAAAGATTAAATGAATATGAATATGAATATGAATGAATATGAATAAATATTTAATTTTAATTTAAACAGAATAAGGAATTTCTTAACAGTTATGTTGATAAAAATTAGATCTGAAAGTTTGCTTTTTCCTTATTTGTCCGCGTTATTTTATTCTTAATGAATATTGTAAGAAAACTGCTACTTTTTTTTCGGCTGCTATTTTATGAAAAGACATTGCAATAGAATTATAATCAATTACAAGAGAAAAACTTCGTCAGAGTTCCGCTCCGACTGCTGTAGAGAACTTTACGCGTTACCTCGTAACACTAATCATAAAACTAATAAATTAACCGTTTTACATCCTTCTCAAACAAAAGAGAATTCTGTGACCGTTTAACTTATAAATTGAAAGAGAGAGTGCGAATACCAAAACCCGCTTTCCCACATTCCAAAGATAAAAGGGAAAACCGTTCCAAGTTTCATTTCCGACAGGGACAGAGATAAGACTATAACCCGTGGTGCGAGAGGGTGAAGAATAGAAATGTTTGTAAGGACATACCTCTTGAGTGTTGCTGGTAGCCTGGTAGCCGGTTACAGGTCGCGTAATGTCGGTGCGAAACGACCCGGGCTTAGCGGGGTGAGCTGTTGCCTCGGTGGCACTACGGCGCTGACTGCAATCGCAACGGATTCACTCGGGGGTGGTGCATTCTGTGCAAGCGAGACTGCAGCGCCCGCCCATTCGCTTCATCCCTCACTTTCCCGCCCTAATTGTTCCCGTTAACTTTTGAAACTTACAACGACTACGATTTTTAATTACACACCTGATTAAACAGTTATAAAGTATCAGACCGCTTAATCAGAAATATCAACTTGTGTTTTAAACACGACCGTTGATCGTGGCAAGAGTAATGTAATGGGGCGAAATGAGCGATACTTAGTGAGACGAGACGGTACTAGACTGAAAAATGAGATTTGCTTGTTTTTGTGCGTATTTGATAGTTACATTAACTAATAAAAAGGTGAACGTTGGGCGGGCCCGCCTACATGTCGGTCGCTACGGAAACCGCCCGCCGCCGCCGCCCGCCGCCGCTGTGCCGCGCCGCGCCGCCGTGCGCCTCCCGCTCTTACTCCACGTGTTGTCACGCTACATCTTGACGCCGATTACAAACAAATAATCAAACAATACCCTATTTTTTTAATTTTGATTCCTATATAATAGGGATTTTCTCCATATAAAACTCAATCATTCTTAAAATTAAGTAGGTCTACTTATCAAGTTGGTGACTGTTCAGACTGCTACGAGCAGCTATAAATCGCAATTTCAGCGACTTATTACAACAAGCAACAGGTAAAATACCTCGGCGACCCAGTTCGCACAATGGCGGATTGCCAACACAGGGTTGCGGGTTCGATTCCCGCCTCAGACATGTATTTATGCTTAGATATTTGTCTGTGGTCTGGTTGTTACTATGTATTATAAGTATATATTTATAAAATAAAAGAATATAGGTAGTGTATCCGTTGTCTAGCACCCATAACACAAGTTAAGTTACTTAGCTTGGGGCTAGATGGCGATGTGTGAAATGTCCAGCAATATTTACTACTTTTAATTTACTTACATATCACCGCTTCGGAAAAAGCCAATCTCTTTGCCCTTGCGTAACAAATCTTAGGTATCGATAAGAGTGGGCGCCACTTATGTAGAGACAACATTTCTAAATGTACCTATAGGTATCTTTTTTGATAGAGTTGGCATAGTAGGATGAAATTCAATAAGCAAAATGCTTACTTATTCTTTTTTTTTTACAAATTAAATGATGAAAAAAGCGTTTGATTAACTGTGAAACGACTTTCTATAAATCGTAGAAAACATCTTGATGTAAGAAGGTACAGTCGGCTGCATAATTGCAGCCCCCGGTAGAGTTCTAAAATCACTATTATTAGCATGTTTTCATTCTAATAATTTTTGTTTGATAAATTAATGAGTTAGAAGACTTTAAACTTCAACTAAAGCAGGTGTCTTAAATCTTGCTAGTGTTAAAAATATTCTTATAACAGTCGTTTTGGAGCTCTACGGTGGGTCTGCAATTATGCAGCCGACCGTACCTATAGGTATCTATTTTGATAGAGTTGGCGTAGTAGGATGAAATTCAATAAGCAAAATGCTTACTTATTCTTTTTTTTTTTAAATTAAATGATGAAAAAAGCTTTTGATTAACTATGAAACGACTTTTGATAAATCGTAGAAAAGCTCTTGTTGTAAGAAGGTACATATTATATTATTTGCAACTTACGCTTAAAAAACCACTAGCGGAGACTTTGGGATAACAAAAACGTGATACTTATAGACATATATAAAAAATCAGGCATGTACCCATATTACAGTAGGTAGTATTAATAATTAAATTAGTATTAATAATTATGCCTATAGTGTGCGAATCACAGCTCGATAGTATGAAGTTTTAACTCTCCGTGTTTTTACTCGTGTGCCAGAGCGGCTGAAGCTTTTAGGACGAAAAAAGCCGAAGCTGCGAAGTTACAACGGGCGGCAAATGTCATGATCTGTAGCAGAGCCATCGTAATAAATACCCGACTGCTTTCTCGCCACGCTTCCGGGTTTGTTATACAGGGTCATTGGTAATTATACTAGCAAGCCTTTGTTTAGGACAAATAACTTTTGTTCTACGAATTTTGGAAATTCGAACATTTTTTTTTAATTTTGAGGTTAGGTTTATTTGAAAATCAGCTGTTTTATACACGGAGAGGTCATTAACCTTAAAATTTTACTTATTTTTTAAGTTTTATTTAGTTTTTTAATCTGAATGACCTTTGTTTTAAAAAAATCGCTTAATAAGTACGCCTACAAGTCGGTACTACGTACTTTGTTCACACTTATTGAAGAACAAAACGACGGTTTTCGACTAAATGGGATTAAAATAAAATTGTTAATCGGTGCTAGAATTATATTGAGTTCCATTGTTATGGTGCGGTGCGGGAAAGGTATGACAAAATGACGTTCAACTATTGACGAGTTCTCTTAAGAATCTCAATATTATCATAGTTAGGAGTATTATATTTAAGTAGGTAAGTAAGTATCTATACCTACCTAATGTTTAATCCCATTTTGAATTTATATTTATATACTTAAAAAAAAAATTTTTTTTTTAAAGCTTTAAAATAGTAAAAGATCCTAATTAGGTATAGGGTAGGTACTTAGTTTTACAATGCTGTTTCCGTACTAAAAAACTAGACTAACTAAGCTAACTAGGTAACGGTATAGTGATTAATCTATACATATAATAAATCTGTAGACATCAAAAAATCTGTAATTGTAAGATATCCAGAAAAAAAATACACAGGTCGTCTTTAAATCGTTAGCTGAATACGATAGGGTGGTTTTTAGAATTTTTGTCTGTTTGTCTGTTTGTCTGTTTGTCTGTTTGTCTGTCTGTTTGTTTGTTTGAACCAGGTAATCTCATAAACTACAGAACAGATTTCGACAAGGTCCACACAAATATGTTCAGGAAATATCAGATTAACATTTAGGGTATGTTTCAATTTGAGTTTAATACAATAATTAAGATATTTGATAAAAAAACATTTAAAAAATGTGAAATCGAAACATTTTTCCATGGTAAAACGTAATCGAACGTCAGAAGGGAACAGTACCCTTACCACGGGTTTTTTACGTATTCGATTAAACATAATATATTGAGTATTTACTATGAATCTTCCTAAAAATCAACTTACTAGGTCCACCCGTCTCTGAGAATATCGGTAGTGACACACTGACAGACAAACGGACAAGAGAGTGATCGAAAAAGTGTTTCTTTTTTTCGAGTTCTTCAAAAAGTCATGGTAGGGCTGCAGTACATGCCTCCGCTCAAGATGACAGCTGTCATAAAACCAAGTAGTTTGCATTTAATACTACCTACGTGAAACTGAAAATGAGGTTAGTACAAAGAGGTACTACTACATAATATTACCGATCTCCTTTACCGAAGACCTCCGATGGTACACTTCAATCGCGCTTTTCGCCTGCTATAGTTTGAATTATGAGTTCAAGTAGCGGAAACCTTAAATAGTAAAAACAAAAAAAGAATTTTCCAAATCGCTCCAAGAGTTTACGAGTAATCAGCATACATAAAAAAATAAATATATACGTGACGAATTGAGAACCTCTTCCTTTTTTGATGTCGGCTAAAAAATATACAGGTAGTTATTTGTAAAAATCATTTTTTTCCCAAAATTACGTAGGCCTGCCAGCTACCTAATAAAAAAACTGGTCAAGAATTTAGAAAATTGGAAAAGGGGTCCGGACATTCAGTATGGTAGCGGGGTTATATGTTGTGTTATGTTTTTAGCGCTGTGATTTTAGACCCGATGAATAAATTATGCCCAACGCTTTATAGGTTTTGTTTGATGGCATTATTTGTCATTTTCGATAGGTATGGGACTCAAAGTGAACCGCAAACTTTTGAAAAATTATAGGTTATCATTTTTCTTTAAATATTCCATTTCCGAAACGTCTCGCTTTAGAAGTTGAATGTCCTTTTGTAGTTTGGCATAAAGGTTTTGGAATAATCGGTTTTGACATAAAAACCTAAACTAGGCATAACATAATTATACACAATTATTTTTGGCATAAAGTCACCGCGCACTCTTAGAAAATCAAGGAACATCACGTTTCTTCAAAAACACTGTATCGAAAACGCTTTAGAGGGTTGGTGTTTTTATTATTTGTTTTTTTTTTTCGATGCCCTCTATCGATAGGTATGAGTCTCAAAGAGCACCGTGCACTTTTGTGAAATCATAGGACATCACGTTCCTTCAAATACCCCGTTTCCGAGATGCTTTAGATGTTTGGTGTGAAAGCATTTTTTGTTCAACGTAATGCCTGCTATCAATATGTAAGGATCTCAATGTGCATCGCGTTATTTTAAGTATTAGTATTTGTTCTGTCCAATGGCCTTTCTTTTTAATCATTAATATTATTATTTGATAATAAAAACAATGTATATTATTATTTGCACCAAAATAGATTATTATTTGCATGATGTTGGTGTAATAAATACTATAATAACCTCTTATATGATTAATTGAAGAATATGAATCAAGACACAAAGGTAGTTGATAATTATTTTTTCTTTAATTTACAAAAATCTAAAGATAACTAGGAAGACAAAGTATTTTGAAAAATTTGTGCGAATAGAAATTGGACTTAGTTTTAGCTTATCATATTGTTGTGTATTGTTATATTGTTGTTTTATTTGTGAAAAATTAACAAAAATAGTACATTGTTACCCAAGGTGTGAAAGTCACTCATTGAGTCCCGAGACGGAGTTTGGCGCCCGAGCGTAGCGAGGGCGCTAATAGTTCGAGGGACTAAATGAGTGACTTTCACACCTTGGGTAAACAAAACAAACCCGAGGTAAACAGTGTGCTTTTCATTACGAATAAACATAAAATTCTTCCTAATAACGAGAGTGAATGAGAGACTCCATACTACCTGATCCTCTTACAAGGTTGGGACCAAAGAGGTTATAGATTATGTAGATTTTTTTGTTTTTGCTGTTTGTTTTCAATACTCAAATACGTCGGTACTTACCGAAGTGATTTTTATTAATTAGTTTATCCAACACTGAGTAATGACGCGAAGTCCGTAGATTTAAATTACAGTTTTTGTAACACGGTTTGTCTAGAAAATGTTATTTACACAAAATACACAATCATACATGAAAAACCAGATTAAACTTAACACAAAAACATAATAAAATAACAAAAGATAATACTAATTAAAATCATTCAAAATGCAAGCATTTCCTGCCAGTATTTTTTTACTCAAGGAACAACACTGACCGCACGGTCGCATAAAGCCACATCTGCAACATCTTGACAGGGCGCCGGCAGAGGCGCAGCATGGTCATACGTCGCTTTGACCATTTTCACCTTTACATTTATTTTATTAAATAAGATATCTTGAACTAAATATATCTACCTGAATTCGATTACTAAGAAAAAACCTATTATGTACTCTCTGTCAGTACTCTGGCAGTATGGATGAGCCGTGCGAAGCCATAATTTGACATGACAGCTGTCAGTGAAAGCGATTTTCCCTAGGGCTGAAAGTTTTTCTTTCTACACGCTCTTCAGGCATCTTTAGACCTACTTTCGGAGTATGAGTAAGTAAAGTGCCTTCGCCAAATCAATTAAAAATATAGTTTAAAAACAATGTAACTACCTATTTTGTTTTATAACTTACACCGAATGATAAATTGTATCTATGCCGAAAATGCTAGGTATTCTATATAACCCAAAACCACATCGCAAACGAAGTCGCGGGCAACAGCTAGTAAACAATATAGTAATAAATACGCTAAGCGAACGCTCGGCCGAACTATAATATGCTGGGGGGTGTTAGGTTTTATTTTCGTTACGGAATTTCTTGATTCGGTCGCCGCGCTCAAAGCCCGCGATAATAGCTATGCAATAGCTTAATAAGTTTGTCTGTCCATTTCCAGGAATTAGACATTTTCGAGACGTACCTACTTGCATACATGACAATAAAAGAGGCGTTCAATTTTCGTGAACGATACATCAAATGTAATCTCGATGAAAAATGCGGACATAATTTTTGTCTGCAGCAGAGTTGCTGTAGTTCGTGCTAGAAATGTAAGTTATGTAACTGCTTGTTACCTACTGGTTACGGTACAAATTTCATTTCCGCTCTCTAGAACAGTTCCTATTTGATATATTTTACAAAATACCTAGGTGAAAAATACTTTTGTTTTTATTTTATTCGTCTTAAGCACCTGCGACACTTTTGTAGTAACATCTTTTTAGGGATCCGTCTAAGTTCGCATATTGTTACGGGTAATTACGGAACCCTAACTGCGCGTGGTCCAACGACACGTACTTGGTCAATTTATATCATCATTTTAAACTGAGCTATATATTTTGTTGGCACGGCGCTGTGTTCTCCTAATTATCATTCAAAAATCATTTGAACTGACTATTGTTTGCATTTCATTGTACGCGAATTACGCGATCATAAAGTAAATTGCCTGTCTAACTGCTTTTGTAATGCAATCCCTATCGTACATTACAAAAGCAAAACGGAAAGCTCGACCGCGCCCGCGCCGTAGACTGTAGAGTGCATAACTATCATAATATTAGGCTAAAGCACCTATTTTCTTTTATTTGTCTATTGAAATAATTATAAACAACAAAGTGATCCTATAACTGAATTTGAATATGGGTTTTGCCTGAAATAAAAATCAATTTATTTTATTTATTTATAAGGGTTTCGCTTTTTTTTTTCGAGGTACGGAATTCTCAAAACGTCATTTTTGCTTACCTACTTTGACTTTATTTAATGACTAGCTGCGCCCCGCGGTTTCACCCGCGTAAGTCCCGATCCCGTGGGAATATCGGGATAAAAAGTAGCCTATGTGTTAATCTAGGTCTCCAGCTACCTATATACCGAGTTTCATCGCAATCGGTCCAGTAGTTTTTGCTTGAAGGAGTAACAAACATACACTCACAAACTTTCACATTTATAATATTAGTAGGATTACAGTTTAATAATTTTATTTTCAATGTAAAATTAAACTTATTGCATTTTTTTTAATTTAGACCAAATTTTAAGTAATCAGTTTTGCTGTAATTTTTATTTATTAATCTTTCCATGAACGTGATTTGCTTAAATTTCCGTGATTTACGAAATGCAACTGTATTCTGTTTTCCATTTAATTTTGTAATAATTAAAATGCGGCTTGCTCGCTTAAAACAAGGCACACACTATATTTTTCTAGTGTTATTATTTTAAGGGAAAATTACATAAAGTTAAAAATATAAAGCTAATCTATTTTTAGGGTTTCATACCTCAAAAGGTAAAAAAGCAACCCTTATAAAAAAGGAAGCTAATATCCTACTAATATTATAAATGTGAAAGTTTGTGTTTTATCCCGATATTCCCGCGGGATGGGGACTTACACGCGTGAAACCGCGGGGCGCGCAGCTAGTATTTTTATAATTTGGTTAATCGCCTATAAGGCCTTTTGCGTTTTAGGAATTACACGTTAACAGTTGTGCGTACCTATTTAAAAAGCTTTTATTTAAGTGTACACTTTAAGAAGTTTCTTTTAATATTTAAGTTAAATCTAACAACAATGGCAAATGGAACATCTTTTTTGAAATAGAAAAAACAGAAGCTGATGCAATAACGTCTTGTCCATAATAATCAGGCTACTAGAAGATGAATGACATCAACGTCTTAACCACTACGCAGATTGTATTTTTAACCGACTTCAAATAATGAGGAGGTTCTTAATGCATAGCACATTTTTATGGTACCTCCGGGGCCTACCTAAGGGCCACAAAAAGTTTTTCTAAACCTTGATATTATGCAAAATATAACTTGCCACTGGCTAAATGCACAAGCCGTGCTAAGCCATAATTAATAGGGAAAAAAAACCTTGATATTAGTGACAAAATAACAAGAAAATAAACAAATTAAGTGTTGTTCAGATTGACCATAGGTAAATGAAATATTATATTTATCTAATGACCTGTTTTTCCTATTTTTACTAAATATTTAGTTTTTAATGTAGGTGGTTTACTGAATATTTTTTTGTTAGAAAACGGATAATGCAAATTGCTCAACCCAAGATCTGCAAGTAGAATCGCCTCTTAAAGGTACAGATTGATGGAACATCTGAAGTCACCTTCTCATTACTACACTCTTCAATGAGTTGCGACTACGGGTTACAATTTGAAGAATTTAATCGCTGTTTCCTGATATATATTATATTATATATTAAATTGAAATGACTGAAATAAAAAATAGTTGTCTGTAAAGTCGGTTTACGGACGATAATTTTACGTGATAACGTCATAAGAAAATATTGATGGTAACGATAGCAACGATAATACTTTGCTATGGTTACCTTGTAATAACGCTCACGTGAGCGGAACGTGAGCGTGATGTCACACGTTTGTGTGTGTGTGTTATCACGTGAAATAAATAAATTTAAAAAGTGCCATCTTCTGATGATGTTTGGTGCGGTTACATTTCCTTATTTTAAAGTCGATTTTCAATTTATAATTCATTTTTTTGTCTGTTCTATTTTTGTATTTTCTCCGTCGTTACATCTATAATATAAAAATGAATCGAAAAATGTGTTGGTAAGCGCATCACGCCTAAACGGCTGGACCGATTTCGCTAATTCTTTTTTAGTTGTATTTGTTATTGTTAGGAGAAGGTTCTTATGAAAGAAAAAAATTGGAAAGTTGTGCAGAAAGTTTTACGCGAGTGAAGCCGCGGGGCGCAGCTAGTTCCAAATATTTTTATGTTACAAAATATAAACGCATTCAAGTACCGGTGTTTCTTGCGAATTATTCGTTGTTGTTGTTTACAGAACCGGTAGTCGAGTCATTTACATTCATGAGCTCTATAAGGGCTAAAATCTAATGTAATATTTGATAATTTAAATTGAAAACTTGCAATAGTAATACATTCAGGGTAAGTAGACAGAGAATTGAAGGTCTTCGCCCGTTTTACCTGACAGTACCTACAAGGAAAGGGTTTCGTTCAATTTCGTAACTGAATTCTCATAATAAGCTACGAAAATCGTAACCGGAGGAAAGGGTCCCGGCGTTCTCTCCATACAAACATAGTCGACTGTTTCCTTCCTGGATAATGACACTAGAGCAAATATTTTTGTTGCATAAAACTTATAACTGCCATGACCATGCCCCTATGTTTTGTTTTTTAAATCTTAATTTCTATGATAATTAGAAAATGAAAAAAAAACCAAGACATAGGGGCATAGTCATGGCAGTTATAGGTTTTATGCTTCAAAAATATTTGCTCTAGTGTCATTATCCAGGGAGGAAACAGTCGACTATGTTTGTATGGAGAGAACGCCGGTACCCTTTCACCTTAAAAGCCGTACTTTGGCAAAAACCTTTAGACTAAAAGCACTTTCGTAGAACTTTTCATCGGCCGCCCGAACGATTGCTGGTCGATTACTTTTGTAGTTGACCGATAGAAAAATCGTCAGTTGACGTCAGTTTTCACCCTTACAGGAATTGTGTTCAGTAATATAGTGCCTGGGTAATTTTCTGTTGTAAATAATAATCATACCAACGTGGTTTCAGTTTTATGGTGATTCAGTTTTAGTTTATGGCGATTGGGTCGTAGGGGCCAGTTAACATGCAATGATCAAAAGTAACGGAAAACAATTCCTGGCTTGAAAATATTAAGAGTTAATTGAAGACTGTATGGAGCTACAGAGAGTTACTAGGTTTTTGACGTGATAACGTCTAATAAATTGATGAAACACCAGTATTCACAAAAAAGTGTCATGTTCCCATTGTGTGACGTTATTGTCACGTTCCCGATGCGTGTCGTCATTGTCACGTTCCGGTGACGTCATGTCAACAATGACGTCACACAGCACGCAGTTCAAACCTAAAGGGAGGGCTGTTTTTAACCCGTATTGCTGACTACAATACTTAATAAAAAATATTAACTACAAATACTTATTTTTTTTGTATTGTAACGAAGGTCAGGAACCAATTCGAGTCCCTGAGCCAGCGAAGTCTTTATTTGTTTAAAGTGTTTTGTATGAATAAACTGTTAAGGTGAAAGGGTACCGGCGCTCTCTCCATACAAACGTAGACGACTGTTTCCTCCCTGGATAATGATACTAGCACAAATATTGTTGTGCCATAAAACCTATAACTGTCATGACTATGCCCCTGTTTTTTGTTTTTTTTTTTTTCATTTTCTAATTATCATAGAAATTAAGATTAAAAAAAACAAAAAAAAAACGACAAAGATATTTGTGCTAGTGTCAGTATACAGGGAGAAAACAGTCGACTACGTTTGTATGGAGAGAGCTCCCGGTACCCTTTCCTCTTAACGCTAAGAATGCAAGATGGAGGTCCATCTTGCATCATCAGTACTTTATTTTTGCTTCTTTCTTTGTACCTACAAAGAAAGAAGCAAAAATAAAGTACTGAACTAGTTATGTTTTATACCTTTGTGAGTGCGGAAACCGATAACCTGTATAAGCTTACTCAGAAAGTTTGTGGCCACACTACCCGCAAACAATACTTTGGTAGAGTAAACTATACCTACCTTCTTTTGAAGTCCATAGATACTTACAACACGTAGAGGTACAGTATGCGTCATAAGTTCATTATCAGTTTGCTACAATAATACTATAAAGTTTTGTCCTGTAGATTATCAATAGTTTTCATCCAAACCGGAGGTTGTCCTTGGTTGCACTTTATAGTGTAGACAGGAATAATCGCCGGTTTAGAATCCACCCCATTGTTTGCTATTATGCTTGTTATTGTAAAGGGCCTCTACGTGTTGGCTTCGGCTCCACGCACGCCTTCCAAAGGTCCGGGCTCCATAGTCCCGTGATACAGGACGTATCACAGACTATAAACAAGTATTGTACTTACGACCTTCTTTTAATAGACGTTACACAAAAACATAAATACCTACTTGAATTAAAAGTACACAGTGTGATTATTATTTTCAACATGTTAGCTATGTCTTTAGTTGGCCGAGTGGTATAAGCTGCCACCTGCTACACCAACCAAACATGGGTTCCATCTACAGGTTACGTTGTTGTAATTTTCAAATAGTGCTGCACAGGATTGTAAACGTTACGGTGGCGGTGGACTTTTGAGCGTTGATTGTACCTACTTAGTCCGTAATGAAAATATAGGTACTAAAATGATCCAGCAAAAAGAAAAATAAGTTGTAGTATTTTCTTAGGTTTCTTCTTCTACGTATTGATAGCACAAATTAAAGGACAGTTGATTATATAGGTAGGGTCCATCCACTTCACCAAGTCTTTGACGTTGTTATTAGCTGACATTATGACGACCCAGTTGGCACAATGGTCACCATGCCGGACTGCCAAACACAGGGTTGCGGGTTCGATTCCCGCCTCTGACAAGTATTTATGCTTAGATATTTGTCTGTGGTCTGGTTGTTTCTATGTATATATATTTAGTATATATTTACAAAAAGTTGTCTAGCACCCATAACACAAGTGTAGTTACTTAGCTTGGGGCTAGATGGCGATGTGTGGAATGTCCTGTAATATTTATTTATTTTTATTTATTATGTCAGCCGACGTGCAGCTATTAAGGCTGGAGGGACAGGTCAAGAGGTGTAGCATAGTTTTTTTGGAGCCCCATGTAATTAAATAAATAAATAAATATTGCAGGACATTCCACACATCGCTATCTAGCCACAAACTAAGTAACTAAACTTGTGTTATGGGTACTACACAACGAATATACTACTTAAATACTTATATTTTGTCGATATATACTTAAAATCCATGGAACCAACCAGACCACAGACAAATATCTAATAAATACTTGTGAGGCAGGAATCGAACCCGCAACCCTGTTTTTGGCCGTCCGGCATGGTGACCATTGTGCCAACTGGGTCGTCAAATCGTAATTACGTGGTCGTAATGAGTAATAGGGAGTTTATAAAAGGTTTCCAAGTAGATTCAAACAAGAACTGAAAATATTACCTATGTTACAAAGCCTTAATATTCTTTGTAAGCTATCAAATGTCACCTTGATGTTTTTCATAACACAACTTTATACCTAATACCATCATTCTGTAGTCTGTCTGTACGCCTACACGTGTATATTCTCGTTGGAGATAATCACGTGTAATATGTTCTTTGGTTCACCTTGAATGTTATGAAAAGATGGCGACCCGTAGGTACTTACGATGTCGTAAGTCGTAAGCTCATAATTTCCATAAAGAAAGTCGACGGTGCGTGAATCGACCGATCTTGGAGCTCCGAGCTTTGATACATGTGAGGAATATGGGACGTCTGACGTCTTAGTATTTTGTGACGTCCTAAATATAGGACGTCTTAGTATTTTATGACGTCCTAAATATAGGACGTCTTATTATTTTATGACGTCCTAAATATAGGCAGTCTTAGTATTTTATGGCGTCCTAAATATAGGACGTCTTAGTATTTTATGACGTCCTAAATATAGGACGTCTTAGTATTTTATGACGTCCTAAATATAGGACGTCTTAGTATTTTATGACGTCCTAAATATAGGACGTCTTAGTATTCTAAGACGTCCTATATTCTCAAACATGGTTTATCATATTGTATAAAACATGTTTTTCACAAGAAGCTTCTTTGAGCCAACGCCGATTGTCTATTGAAATGTTTTAAAATATTATTTTTCTTGCATTTCCTTGAGGCTTAATAAGTTATTAAACAAACATAAATGTATAAACAACGCTTTAGTTGTTAGTTACATTTTTAAGATTCCGTAGGTACCAGAAGTGGAAAAAACGGGACCCTTATAGGAACTTCGTCTATCCATTTGTCTGTCAATATCTCAGGAATGGATCAATATAGCGAGTTAAAAACAGAATAATAAGTTCTATTAGGTGTAAAACCAAACGTCAAATGATCAAATGACATGGCCGTAATAAGATTTTTATCACAGTTGCTCATAAAGTGGATCTTATTCAACGGCTTTTAGGCTCATAATCCATCATATTATGCACGCGTGCGTTTTATATTTGTTAACTAGTGCTGTAAAGTTATCCCGAAAAGGTAGGTACCAAAGAGTTTATAACTAGCAAAAATGGTTGTCTCTAAAGTCGGTTTACGAACGAAAATTTTACGTGATAATCACTTAGAAAACGATTAAAAATTGAGTTGTTTATTTTTTGTTTTTTCTTTTATTAAATATATTGTTTTTCCGCACCATTGTATTTTGTTCTTAACCCCCGACGCAAAAACAAATAGAAAAATCTCTAAAAAATAATGTATGTCACACGAGGATGTATAGGTTGAAAGTCTTTAGCCTGGCCTTTCCGGAGCATAACACAAAAAAATATTGCCTTAAAAAAATGTAAACATAGAGTTAACACAAATATTTTGTTAATTATTATTTTGTTTTCTTTTCAAGTCTTTTTTTTTATTCGCAACTGTGATAAAAAACGTCGTACGATATACGTGTGGAATTGATATTTGCATCTTGGCTTCATTAACACGCTCGCTGCCGCTCGCGCGTCATAAACCGCCTCTATGCAAAGATCAATTTACCACACTTATATCGTAATGTACTATTAATAGTTTGAACGCAAGCTAAAAGGTAGTTATTTGAATTTTAAAATAGCTGTAATTTAAGGTCTTTTCTGACCATTGGTAGCAAATACTTTTCGTAAGCCGGCTCATTAGTCGGCATTAAAAAGCTATTTAACTACCATTCCAACCCCCCTAACTAAGTTCAAGCTCTGAAATCAAAATTTAACTTTTTGCAGTTGACGCCTGAAGGTAATTGAACCATTTCCTACCTAGGACTTTGCCAAATTCCAACCATAAACATCATTGGAGTTGAAACGAAAATTTTAGGCATAAATCGACAAAACCAGACAAATACTATAAAGCTGAAGAGTTTGTTTGTTTGTTTGAACGCGCTAATTTCAGGTGGTTCGAAATGAAAACATATTTTTGTGTTGGACAGTCTATTTGTCGAGGAAGTCTATAGGCTTTACTTTGTATCCCGATATTCCCACGGGATCGGGACTTACGCGGGTGAAACCACGGAGTGCAGCTAGTAATATATAAATATACATCAAAATTGTCTAGGTTTATTTATACCCCTAGAATATAATAAAATATCACTAGATAGTTGTTACGTAAACAAGAGCTTCTAGGTAAGAAAATAAAAGTACTTATATGAATTTTTCAATAAAATTCCAGTGTGGCACCCTACCGTGCCCTGACCCTCACCAATATAGGTTAGAAGGGCACAGCGTTGTTATAGCAACGACGCTCGGTATGTAGGCAAGGTAGGGGATTACAGGCGGGAACTGGGGACGTCGGCGTCGGTATTATTATTGCAAAAGGAAACGAAATTTTTATAATTACTGAAATGTACACCTACTTTATTAGTGCATTGTTATTACTTTTTATGTTTTAGAAACAACTAAACTCGAATTAATTCGAAAATGCTTATAACATTTAAGATGAAATGGTACCGGGCGCTCTCTCCATACAAATGTAGCGACTGTTGTCTCCCTGGATAATGACACTAGAGCAAATTTTTTTGCATAAAACTTATAACTGCTTATGCCCCTATGGATTGTTTATTTTTTAAATCTTAATTTCTATGATAATTAGAAAATGAAAAGAAAACCCAAAACATAGGGATTAAATATTTGTGCCATTATTCAGGGAGAAAACAGGCGACTACGTTTGTATGAAGAGAGCGCCGGTACCCTTTCACCTTAAACGATTGAACTTTTTATAATAATAATCATCGTCATCATATCAGCCACAGGACAGTGCTGAACAAAAGCCTCAAAGACTTCCAAAACGATTGGTCACATGCTCTGGAAGTCCATATCTGTGCTGTGTACGAAACCCTAAAAGGGTCTAAGAAGTATTTAGGCTATAAACAAACAGCTACAGATAGTGTAAATAGAACTGTGGAATGTTGGAACGAAGTTAATTAACGCGCGTTACGAAAGGGGGCTAGACGGAAAAAATTAAGACACTTTTTGCTATAGTTGTAAGCCGTGCAGCGTGCGCGTGTTTCTCTGTCTGTCTCTCTCTCTCTTTCTCATAGAAAGCAAGCCAGTTATTTTCGTTTGGTCTTTCTTCGTTCCATCCTGGTGTCCTTTGACACCTCTCGAGATTTTTTACATAGAATACGCTACTTTAATGACGATGTTTGAGTGAGTATAGTGTATAATTGTATCCGTGAGATTATCATCATATCAGCCCATACGCGTCCACTGCTGGACATAGGCTTCCCCCATACGACCACAAACAGCGGTCCTGAGCCGCCTTCCACCGACTACCCACGACCGCTACAATGTCGACGGTCCACCGGGCAGCTGGTCTCCTAGCACTCCAACGTGATTCGTGAGATTATATCTTTCAGTTTTCAAACTAAATTAGTTTATAATTATACTAGCAGCGCCCCGCGGTTTCACCCGCGTAAATCCCGATCCCGTGGGAATTTCAAGATAAAAAGTAACAAATAACTTTCACCCTCCATTTCCCCTCCTTAAAATAGGAAAATTGAAAATCCCTGAAACACGTCATCATTTATTTACGATAAGAAGATATAATTCTAATTTTCAAGTTTCTACCTTTAAAAAAAATGAAACCTTCATAAAAACTTCCACGCCCCATTTGCCCCCCTTAGGGGTTGAATTTCGCAAAATCCCGTCTTAGTGAGCACATACGTCATAAAAGGAACCCCAATGCAAAATGTGAGATTCCTAGCACTTGTATAGTTTCTGAGATTTTGTGATGAGTGAGTGAGTGAGTCAGTGATTTTCCCTTTTATATATATAGAAGATAGATTTATTATTTTATGGACTACCTCTTCACTTTTAGTGAATAAAAAACACAACAAAGCATGATTAACAGTAAATAACTCGCTAACTTACTTTCATAATCAAGAATGAGGAAATTCAAAACACGAACTGGGGAAAAACACAAACAAAATATTACGCAAATAGCATCCTAAATCGTCCAACTTTCCACCGTCGACAGACAGCATTGTTGGAAGCTATCCTATGTAAAGCGTTGTAAAGTAATCAAATGTAATATATCAACCAAAACCAACGGCTTTGTTTCAGTACTATTCTTTTCATTCATTTAAATCCACCCTTTTGAGGGGTTGAATTTATGCTTTCCAGGGCTTTGGAATCTATTCAAAATTGTGTCTGGTTTTAATGTTTGGGTGGTCGAATTTAGTCGAGTTACTTTTCTCATTTCAATCGGTTTTTGTATGAATCTACTGCAACAATTGCTGATTGTACCACATAGTCCACAGTCCTAAAATATCATGTTACTTTTTATTCCGATATTCCCAAAGAATTAGATTTATGTGTGTGAAACCAATGACACAGCCCGTGAATCTTGAATCTCGTGGAACCTGATGTGTAGTATCTAAATATGCCTGAATAATTAAGAGGAAAGGGTACCGGGGGCTCCCTCCATACAAACGTAGTCGAATGTTTTCTCCCTGGATAATGACATTAGAGCAAATATTTTTGCAGCATAAAACTTATGACTGCCATGACCATGCCCGTATGTTTTGTTTTTTAAATCTTAATTTCTATGATAATTAGAAAACCTATACAAAAATATTTGTGCCCTAAAACTATACCTGCCATGATGCCCGTATGTTTTGATTTTTTTTTTCATTTTCTAGTGTCATTATCCAGGGAGGAAACAGTCGACTACGTTTGTATTGAGAGAGCGCCGGTACCCTTTCACCTTAACGTTCGTCGTTGAAAGATTCTGTCGGCAAACCGTCCGGCGGCGAAGTCAATATAGGCAAACTGTGAGACAATCTAGGTAAATAATAAACACCGGCACAGGCGTACACCTCTCTCGAGGTTAATTAGGCGCTAGTCATTTGATAGAAAACAACAAGAGATCCAACGCGAACGCTCGAAATTGAACTTCAACTAGCAATTCTCGTCAACGTCGACGCAATGTCGATTTAAGCCTCACACCACAATAACAAACATCCTTCTATTCATAACTACTAGGGCTGTCACGTAACTTTGCTTAAAATGACGTATAACAACGTTCCATCAGCGACATTTTTCCATCATTACAAAATTTGAAACTCATAGTAACGGTACAAGTTAAAACGACTAATTCACCTTTCAAACAAAAAAAAACTAAATCAAAATCGGTTCGTTCGTTTGAGAGCTACGATGCCACAGACAGACACACACACACACACACACACACAGAGTAACGTCAAACTTATAACAACCCGTCGTTTTTGCGTCGGGGGTTAAAAATTGTTGTTTGTAAAGTCGGTTTACGGACGATAATTTTACGTGATAGCTTCATAAGAAAACATTGATGGTAACCCTAGCAACGATAATACTTTGCTATGGTTACCTTGGCAATAACGTTGCTATGGTTACTTGTCAATAACATGACGCATTACGTCACACTATTTTGTGAGTGCAGGTGTTTATCCATTTATAAGACGCTATCACGTCAAAGCAATAGAAAATATGATAAATCCAAATGTAATCAAAGTGTGATTCTCGGCGATGGGTCGCTCGGGGATAGGGTCGCTTCGCCGTTAACCCGTAGTTTCCGTGAGTTTCGAATTAACATTGCTAATTAACCAAGTAACTACGCCATTTTTACATTATAACTATATGTATAATGTATATCCTTTGTCCTGAATTCCGTTTTGTTATGTCGTTACTGTAACGAATCTATGAACAATCCGTTGACAGAACTTGGCAACCAAAACGTGGCATCTTGGTAAACATTGTCCTCACCAAATTTTATTTCCTGTTGAACTCGTAGATTTTAACTCCTTGCTTATATTTATGCCCAGGAAAGGTCTTCTATCTTTGGAGGTTGTCGATTTTATCTTAAGAGTTTCACATTTTCTTGGAAATGATATTGAAAAAGGTTACATTTTCCATTTAACTAATAATAATAATATTGCAGGACATTCCACACATCGCCATCTAATCCCAAGCTAAGTAACTAGACTTGTGTTATGAGTGTTAGACAACGGATATACTTCTTATATACTTTTCTTTTGTTAATATATACTTTTAATGTATAGAAACAACCAGATCTCAAGAGTCAAATATCTAAGCATAAACACTTGTCTGAGGCGGGAATCGAACCGCAACCCTGTGTTTGGCAGTCCAGGAACCATTCCGGACTGCCAAACACCACCAGACCATTGTGCCAACTAGGTCTTCAATAATACTAATATCCAAAATCAACTATTCAGCTGACTGTACAACATCTTAGCTGCTAGATGAGGGAGACACGGGACCCTAAAAAAATTTGCTCTTTAAAGCCTAATTAAGACCTATCTAATGATACTCCACAACATAGGATAGATTTACGTGTAGAAGAGGTAGAGTTTGACGACCACAAAAAAAAGAAGATTTTATTTTACCACTTTCTCGGCGTGACTTTGCCAAATTACAGCTTTCTAGTACTAAGCCTTTGAGTGGAATGGCATAGGTGAACTTAAAAACAAGATCTATAAGCTCACCTACCTCAAATTTTGTTAATCAATATATATAGCAAACTATCTGTGCTCCGCGGTTTCACCCGCGTAAGTCCCGATCCCGTGGGAATATCGAAATGAAAAGTAACACAAGCCTTCCTCGATAAATGGACTAGAAGATTTTTCAATTCGAACCAGTAGTTTCTGAGATTAGCGCATCCAAACAAACACTTCAGCTTTATAATATTATGTATTGGTAGATATACCTACCTACATATTGACGTATTCCGTAAATCTCTCAACAACTCAGTTGGCACAATGGTCACCATGCCGGACTGCCAAACACAGGGTTGCGGGTTCGATTCCCGCCTCAGACAAAGTATTTATGCTTAGATATTTGTCTGTGGTCTGGTTGTTTCTATGTATTATAAGTATATATTTACAAAAGAAAAGTATACAAGTAGTATATCCGTTGTCTAGCACCCATAATACAAGTCTAGTTACTTAGCTTGGGGCTAGATGGCGATGTGTGGAATGTCCTGCAGTATTTATTTAACTAAGTTACAAAAGGTTCCTACTTACCACAAAAAACTTAAATTCCTTTGATATTTGGCTAATATCCAAAAGACGAAAACTCCTTTCTTTTAATCAAAAATTACAAGTGGGTGCCTAACTGCCTACTTTCTTATTTGCTTACACCTTAGATTAGGGTAGGAGTACGATTTGCTCAGAACTATTGATCGACTGGGAAAGTAACAATAGCGTTATTTTTACATAGCTAGAGTCAATTTGTGTATCTAATTGCATGTGTGACATATTGTTTTTGATTATTTATAGGAGTTTAAAATATTTACCTAATTAGGCATTGTATTTAACCTGTACGTTGAAACGAACAACTTAATTAAACGAACATCGGAGGCTTAATTAACTTACACGATTTACATATCATCGGTTATGATTAATATTATTTAATTAAATACGTTGAAGTGCAAACTGCGTGAATGTGTCAACCCTCAGGGTTTCGTTAATAGGTAACGCGACACGACGAACGGTTCCCACAAAGATTCTGTACAAAGATAACAGCAAAAGTAGATCGGTTTAGTTTGTTGATGGAACACCTTTCACAAATTCATGATGTCATACGCCGCTTCTCGTTCCGGGAACGGACGCGTCACGTTCCGGAAACGAACGCGGACGTGACGCGACACGCTTCTTGTGTTTGTTTTATATTGTTTAATACTTACTTTACGTTTAAAATGTCTTTATTTAATAAATGATAAAAGATTCTACATAAAAACATTGTTTAATAATAATATCGCTCCTCACCTTAACACAAGCTCAGTGCGTGAGCGTTATTTACAAAGTAAAAAAAAATTGACATAGCATAGTATTATCGTTGTTATGGTTACCATCATCGTTTTCTTATGACATTATCGCATAAAATTATCGTCCGTAAACCGACTTTACAGACAACCATTTTTATTTTTTATGTACTTACTAGATAGATATATAACTTTATTTGTACAACACTGGAAGGAACATAAAACACGATATACACAAGTACAATAATTGCTAGAAAGTATATGTTGCACAAATGGGCGGCCTTTTCGGTCTACAATTTTTTCCCTTAACATCGTCCGCGTAGCAGTTGAATTGTCCAAAAGTACTTTCTGAGCGGATACCTACGTCATAATAGCTATCAAAGTATGTCAAACAGCCCGATTCCTCCATTAATAAGTCAATCAGTCGGCACTTTGCATTTTATACAGGGTTCATAAGTCAATCAGTTTTTCATTTTATACAGGGTTATTGGTAATTATAATAAGAAAGCGGTTGAGTGCTACTTCTGTACACCTTAAGAATCAGTTTCTGTTTTATGAATCATCCTTAATTAGCAATAAGAAGACTACCGAGTCAGTACTAGTTTCTTTATTTCACCCTGTAATTCACCAGTGTAATTTACACTCCAATATTTGCATTTTGAATTTTGATGATTACTCGACACTCGTTCAAGTGTGAATATTACTGGTAAACAAACTGGTGAATAAACAGTACACTTAATATCGTTTTTTCAAAAAGAACCCTTAAACGGTATAAGTATCTCTTTTACGGTATAAGTATCTCGTTTAAGGGTTCTTTTTGAAAAAGCGAGCAACTTGTAGGTAAATATCGCGGTAGGTAATTAACGCAGCGCGATTTGAATTTGAACTTCATTCCGTTGTAGCGAGAGTAGCTTTTTATTTAAATGAGTTTGTACAGTGGATCTTCTGTACTTGTACTATTATTTATTACTAGCTGCGCCCCGCGCGGTTTCACCCGCGTAAGTTTCGATCCCGTGGGAATATTGGGATAAAAAGTAGCCTATATGTTAATCCAGGCCTTCAGCTATCTACATACTGAATTTCATTGCAATCGGTTAAGTGGTTTTAGCGTGAAGGAGTAACAAACACACACACATACACACACACGCACACACAAACTTTCACATTTATAATATTAGTAGGATAGGATGTGCTAATACTCACATTGTAAGTATTATGGAGTCAAGTCTACAATGTGAGTGTTTCCTCTATGGAAAGCCTTTCTCTAAGATTCAGCGTGTGATGGATGAGGTAGGGGTGGGCGGTTATTACCGGCTGGAATTAGGCGGCTCGACCCGCCAAACAATGTCCGTTGGATCTACGCTTGGAACACTAAGCGTACCAGACTTCTATGCTATTATTTTATACAATAACTAGGGTGATTGATTTACGAACTCTTTTTGATTTAGTCATTATTTTCCTTAGGTCTAAATCAAGTATTTTTTATTTCTCTTACCTCGACGTTTCGACTACAAGAGTACAAGAGTAATGGTATCGATCAGACCGGTAAAAATAATTACTATGCACAAATCGTAGAGTTTAAAAAGTTCTTATTTATTTGATTTTTATTTAAAAAAAATGAAGCTTTGTTTTTTTTTTCATTAAAATATAAAACAAAAAATGTTTCATTTTAGGTACTATCTGAATTTTTACATCAACAAAAAATTAACACGATACAATATAAAAATTGTAAGTATTGTACGAAGGTTCATTTTAATACTTAAAATAACAGTGACCGAAACAAACTGGATGTCAAAACTCGTTTTTCAATTGCCATTGTTAAGTTCCCAACACTTCTCCACAACAATTTTAATAATTTACTTTTATCTGTTTAATTCGCTTTATTTACGTAATAGTAAAATGCTATTGTTTAAAATACATAAGTATCGAGTGTGTTAATACCCTAACATTGGTCGGTGTTATGAGCGAATTGCGATCACAACACATTTAATGCCTATTGTATAGGGTTGTGATAAAGCAGCTTAAAGATAACTCGTTAACGGATTGCTGGTATTCAGCCTAGTGGTAGGTATTAGTTTGAAATTATTTCCATTTTGCCCACGTTTCGTTCCGTTTGTAGGAGAAATTACTTTTCAAATATTGAAGTATTTTTATTTTTAGCGCGAAACTTAATAAACAAATAAAACTCAAAACTGTGCATCAATTTATATAAGAAACAGCTGATTCAAAAATCTGATGTTTTATTTTGACGGAGAGGTCGTTAACCTTAGTAAACGAATAAAACTCAAAACTGTGCATTAACTTATATAAGAAACAGCTGATTCAAAAGATTCAGATGTTTTATTTTGATAGAGAGGTCATTTTAAATTAAATAAGCCAAAGAATTTATTCTTTGGCTGATTTTCAACAGAACATAACCTCAAAAATTCCAAAAAATGTTCGTATTACCAAAAGTTGTAGAACAAAAGTTGATTATTAAGATGCACAGCAGCACTCAAATGCTTTTTTTATATAATGACCAATAACCCTGTATACAAACAAACCAATTCATTTTCATGATCTTGATAAATCAGAATATCTATCTAGGTATATCTTCAATCCCATTATAAAATATTACATGGCGATGTAAATAATTTGTGAGAGTGCGACCGTATTAAAGCATTGGTTGTCGCTGTGAGTTCGATCGACGCAGAACTAATTGGAAAACGACAATCCTATTTCGATGATTAAGAGGAAAGGGTACCAACGCTTGCTTCATACAAACGTAGTCGACTGTTTTCCCCTTGGATAATGACACTATAGCATTTTTTTTTGCATAATACTTATAACTGCCATAACCAATATAACCATGCCCCTATGTGTTTTTTTTCTTTATGTTTTAAATCTTAATTTCAATGAAAATTAGAAAATGAAAAAAAAAATAAGACATAGGGGCATAGTCATGGCAAAATATTTGTGCTAGTGTCATTATCCAGGGAGGAAACAGTCGACAACGTTTGTATGGAGAGAGCGCAGGTACCCTTTCACCATAAGTCCTCACCTCGATTCGACTTGACTACGTTACGATCCACGATCGCGACTCGCATGAGACCATGTAATATCAGTGATATGTCAACCAGAGGTAGAGATACATCTTTGATAAATAAACTTGACCATACGAACTAATTGGCTCTTAATCCCTCAGGTTTTTTTTATTTAATTAAATAAGAATAAACATAAATACAAAATATAAACACCTATTAAACCACACGAGGTTTATCTTAGGTGTACATTCCTCATTTACTCACTCAGGTGCAGGGTAGGTAGGTGTACTTATAGTCTATTTGTTTTTTACGTCGTCGTATTCAATGCAGTCGTCGCATGCCTACTTGTACTAGTTTATATAGGGCCATTGGCAACCAGTGCTGCCTACATCTACCTACTTATTTTTTATTTTTTTATTATTTTTAATATTTAGTGGTGCTTTTGGATAAGATGCATGATGACACGCATTCTAATATTCCGACCACCTCAGCTGCTCCACGTATACAGCTCGTACCAAATTGCTTAAAGGCACTGCCATGGTTCAGGCCATTTTAGCCATCAATTTTGTAGCAAGGATAATTGATATTTTTTATGATAGCCTGCCTAAATTCACAGAAGTGGCTTATAGGTACTTGGAAACAATGTTATATACATAGATGTTTTATTTTATATTTGTTAGTTACTTCATCGTATTGGCTAAGATGTAAGGATGCTGTAATTTAGTTTTAATAATAAATATAAATATTGTGTCACAATCTTCTTCTTCTCTTATATTGGTGTGGCTCACCTATTGTTAAAGTTTTCAGATCGCCTTAAGGTATCTAACTTGACCTTACGACTGCTACTTGAGGTAGCAACCTTGACCAACAGCTTAACGTGCCTTCCGAAGCACGGAAGGGCTCACGAAAACCACACTACTAATTGGCCATCGAAGTAATGACCGTACCAGGCGTCGCTTAACCCGCACGACCGTAAACGCTCAGCGGGTTTTTGAGTCGTTATAGGTGTCCGCTTGAAAATCCGAAGTTACGCTAATTTTAATCATATGCCCCAATTTTTCACAAACTTAACCTGGCAATACTAATATTATTGTTCCGACAATAATTGTTTAGCTATGTAATGAAGTGAAACCGTATTGCGACATAAAGTATATTTAGTAAGG
The DNA here is from genome assembly GCA_951213275.1 of Idaea straminata. Taxonomy (NCBI): domain Eukaryota; kingdom Metazoa; phylum Arthropoda; class Insecta; order Lepidoptera; family Geometridae; genus Idaea; species Idaea straminata. Next base: position 6,378,186 of record OX577857.1, on the reverse strand, counting down.
ATTTTGATTTGACCTTAGGGTTGAAGGGTTATTGAAGGTCTAATGTAGGTAATCCGTTGTAGTAAAGGTGAAGCAGGAATGAAAACCCCCATCCCTTTCCCACGCGCGCGCCGCGCGATGACTCTATCCCTTTTACCCGCGCGCCGCGAAATGGCCGTTTTAACTGTTTTACGTAAAAAAATAACACCTATTTTAGTGAAAAACCATCTGTACTACCTTATGGTATTTAATATAAAGTTTATAAAATATACATTTTGTACTTGCTTTTTCTTAACAATCGCTGTAAAATAGAAAAAGCTCAAAAATTATGTTTTTTTTTTTAGGATTTTCCCGATTTTTTCTATCGAGGCAAATCACTCTAATCATGTTTTGAAGTGTATAACAATACGAAGCATTTCTTCACCTTTACGACGGTAGGAATATCATTCTATGATTTTAGTGGTTGATACCCAAAAACTGTTTCTAAGACACCTCTATCGCTCTTCTGGTCTTACCACTTCGGCTTAATATTACCGATCCCGTGGGATTATCGGGATAAAAAGCCTATGCTATTCCTAATGTATCAATGTATCCATACCAAGTTTTGTCAAAATATGTCCTGTAGTTTCGGATCTATATCTATATTATACCTATCTATATCTATCTATCTATATTATAAAGCTGAAGAGTTTGTTTGTTTGTTTGTTTGTTCGTTTGTTTGTTTGAACGCGCTAATCTCAGGAACTACTGGTTCGAATTGAAAAATTCGTTTTGTGTTGGATAGGCCATTTATCGAGCAAGGCTATAGGCTACTTTTTATCCCGATATGCCCACGGGATCGGGAGTTACGCGGGTAAAACCGCGGAGCGCTGCTAGTTCGTTATATGTTTAAAACGACAAACAAAAAATAAAAAAATCTTTCCTCTTTATGGAAAAGATTATATTAGTATCATACGTAGCATGACGGTTAGACCATATGAGTTACTTGCCAAAACCCAACACAATCCAATTGATTTTAAAATATTAAAAATTTGAATCCGAATTCAGATTTTCATTAAACGATTGCCACCTTTAAATGAAATTACCATCACTTTACGAGCTCTGAACACAAAGCATACAAACAATTGTTCAACTGTTAATGGTGTAATAAAAGTGGGCAATTACATAACAGAATAACTTTAATAAATTAATAGGGGCAGTTATCGGCTAGATAATACGATTGGAAAACCATTCGATGATATTCAGTTCAGGTAGGGGATCCCAAGAGAGTCGTATCGTTATTACGAATGAACTGAACAGCTCTCTACATCTCCTGTCGTTTGTGGGTCCATTGTGCCCTAATTCCTGGATCCAATGGAGGCCAACGGTGTTGCAGTTGTAGTAGTCAACTATTGGGATATAACAAAGACTTTCACACGAAGTTTCCTCTCCCATTTCCGGGGGAAATGGGAGGAGAAACTTCGGGAAACTAAAGTTGAAATTTCCAAAAATCCTCTCTTAGAGAATGCTTTCGTTTATAAAATGAACTTATTTTTTAACAGACTTCAAAGAAGGTAGAGGTTCTTAATTATATTTTTTGAAATCTTAATTGTCTCTCTAAACTGTGATTATTTTTATAAGATGAGTCTTTTTCCCCTTCTCTGAAACTACAGTAACAACACAGCAAGCGGGAATGGAATCAGTGGCGCCTTCAATGCGTCAGTAAGGGATTGGAATCAGTCCCTTCAGTACTGTACGAATAAGGAATGTCTGTCCTTATCTTTGTCGTCTGTGTTTCCTGACGTGTACAATTTAGGGGTCTTTAAGTCGGTAGTGAATAGGATTCTTCTAGGAAGGCGTGTTACATCTTAGGCTGCATCGTCACCTACCATCAGGGGAGTGGTCAAACGCTGACCTGTCATTTGTTTTAAAAAAACCCCACCACACTACGGATACATCATTAATTTTTTGTCTAACCTTTGCATTTACCTACCTAATTTAAGATATCACCTAAATCCTTTATTCAAATGAGTTCAAACAGTAATAATTGAAATTGACCCGTTCGCGTCATCACGTCATTCGAAAATGTGGATTAGGTATTTTTATTTAAACCGCCATTCGAATATGACATAGGTAATAGGTACCAAATGGGAAGTTTTCTCCGATATCAATAAATTATACATGTTCCCGGCTAATTTGGAATGAAGCGTCTGGGTCGTACCGGAAAAAGGTTTGGTCACTGTTTTAGCGGTACTAAATTAGATATACTAGGATGTTGCTTACCTAATTAAGCATATAACAAGTAAATAACCGGAGAAGTTTATTTGTATATCTAGTACCTACGTATAATAAGAAAAATCTCGGGCTGTCACCGCACGCAATTGCAATGCCCTGCAGGGCTCATATATGTGATTTTGTATGCCTATTGTAACATATATAATGAATGCAAATAAATGAAATAAAATTGCTTCAATTTAATGGAAACATAATATCTTTAAACGCTACAGAAAAAAACACAGGTCTTAAGGCAAAATGGTATTCCAATTACCTTCCTTTCCTCTATTGAGCTTGTCATTTCCCAAAACAATAGTACCTAAGTAACCATATTTAAAAAAACTGCTGAGGGTCGTATTGGTTATGAGTAAGCCTTCTCCATATAATACCCAAACTTATTTTATCTACTGCCCACTTTGAGAATAAATTATTTGATAGTGGTTATTGAGTAGGTGAACAAATGGGGCGCCATTTATCACCTACTTAAAACCCACTATAACATTAAATTAAATTAATTATGGTGAGCTATATTAGCGCAGATTAAACATTAATTCTACATGAGACTACTATAACCCGCAAGAGTTAACTTGAAACCTGACGCTGTAGGTAGTACACAACGCACCTTTTTTTGTCTTATCGCTTATTAGGCTTGCAGCGCCCAAAGGGGGTGTTGTCGCCCACTTTGGGAAAGACTGATCTAATAAAAGGCTATTGCCTGGGACATAGAAAACAAAACCACAAAAATAGATTTATAAGGATACAAACAAGTTTAATCGATAGTTTGTGTAATTTTTTTAGTAATTTAAAAAATATTCTTGAAAACTTTAGACTGTGTTGCCTTACAGAATTACGGCCCAGTTTTTGACCGTTATTGAATCTGGCAAAAAAGAATCCGTGAGCGACTCCGACCAAGTACAAACAAATGAATAATACGAGATCATTTATAGAGGGTAAGTCCCACTCACAAACGGACCTCACGTAACCCAGCCACTACATTGGATTCTAATTTGACTTTATTAGATTTGAGCGACATTTAAAATTCTAGTTCAAATTAGAGTATAAAATTGGATTGTTTACCACTATCCACCGAGTTGTTAGTAATGAGTTCCGCCTCTGATTCTAGCCTCGTTTCTGAGGGCTTACCACGTTCACGTATTCAGTCAAACGCACCTTACGCACCGCATTCGGTACTGGCAGCACTCCGCAGTTTCACCTGCGTAACTCCCGATCCCGTGGTATTATCGGAGTAAAAAGATGCCAATGACATTCACTCCCAATGAAACAATGTTACTTCATACCAAGTTCCAACAAAATCGATTCAGTATTTTCAGTGCCTATTCAATTCAAAAAACAATCAAATCTTTCCCCTTGTCTATGTCACTCCCAATGAATCATTGTATTCTTATACCAAGTTTTATCAAAATCGGTCCAGTATTTTTGGAGCCTATTCGTTACAAACAAAAAAAATCCTCTTCATTATAGATACTAATGTAGATTATAGATACAGAATGATAAGTATAGTAGACTAGCGTCACAGTACGTGCTTTGCTACGTATAAAGTGAAAAAATGTGATAAATGAAGAACCGCTCGAACGATTTTGTGCAAACTTCACATAAACCACACGGACAAATCTTTGGTTGGCTTATAATTTTCATAATATATTGTAAATCTTATATATGTATATAAAAGAAAGTCGTGTTAGTTACACCACTTATAACTCAAGAACGGCAGAACAGATTTGGGTGAAAATTGGTAGGGAGGTAGCTTAGAGCCAGGAGACGGACATAGGATACTTTTTATCCCAATATGCCCACGGGATCGGGACTTACGCAGGTGAAACCGCGGGGCACAGCTAGTGTTTAATAAATAAAATAAAAAAGGTAAGACCGGTTAGTGTATTATGTTTAAGTTTCATGGGAAATACTAAATTAAATACGAATCGTTGAAATACGTTCACGATTCATGGTAAGGCTCCTGTACTTCGTATTAACATTAAACTACCTATATCACTTACACGTCAATTTATGCCGCTTTGTGTTTTACCAGTTTTACTTACCTACCTACTTTAATTATAATTATATAGGTATTTACGTTGATTACTGTTGCTAATTTTATTACGTTAAGGTTATTCAAAGGTGCCTACTGCCCACATATTTAGATCAGCCATTTAAAGTAAAAGCCACATAAAACACAGAAAATACACACACACATTCAAAAACCAAACACATAAAACTTGCATTTGACCTTATCTCACCTGATGGGAAGCGACGATGAGGTCGAAGATGTAGCATGCTCGCCTTGAAAGAGAACGTATACCTTGACAACATGATGGAACGCGACGAGTTACTTGGCACCATGTCTTTGTCCAAGAGGTGCTAGTAGCCGATTGCTAACGCCTACCACTTGATTGTCTGCTCCTTTAGCGCCAACCGCAGGTTACGTGTAAGACATCAAGGGGTAAATCCAACGGACGCGAGCAAACCTGAACCTCCAAAGTTTGTAGTTTATAGTGACTCATATGTATTGTGTTTTCAATTATATCACGAAAGATTCACTACGCAAACGTTCTAAATAAAACAAAACCACCACGAGAACGAAGTCGCGGGCAACAGCTAGTACTATAATATAACAATTAAAACATAACAATTTTTTATATATTTTTTTATTTTTGTTGATGATTATGTAGTACTTTTAGTTAATAATTACTGTCTATGTTGTTAATTGATTGATTTAATTATATAATTCTGTTTCATTCATTTAAACAGTAGCCTATGACATTCTCAATTAAACAATGTATCCTCATACCAAGTTCCATCAAAATCGGTTCAGTATTTTCAGTGCCTATTCAATTCAAACAAACAAACAATCAAAAATTCCCTCTTTATACTATTAGTATAGAAGTATAGATAAAGATGTGCCCTATATAATATTACGTCCGTCTATTGAATATCGTATCGTAGCCCCAGTAACTACTCTCTAACGCGCGTCGTCGTCTCGTAGACGACAAGAATCGTGCAATTAAAAGTTTATACCTTACGCAGATGCCTTGCAGTGATCGGTAGAACGAACCTGTAAACGACTGTAAACACGCTTCCAGTTGCATCTAATAAGTTTTTATTTATCTGGAGGCGTGGCCTTGCCTAGGCCAAGAGGCCAAGTGATACGGCCATAACATCTTTTTTTTTCCTGAATAATATGGCGGCGGAACCTGAATAATGAATAATATGGTTGGCGGCGGTTTTTATGTCGGCGTAATCGGCGCGATATTAAAAAAAGTAATCTTGAGTTCTAGTTTCGAAATTGTGAGGTTTGCCGACAATATGGGCGAACTCCGTAAAGCCCCCTTAGACACGATTTCTTTCAATTAGCGATATCTCCAATCGACAGATTTTTATGTATAAAGTTGACATAAACCATTGTATGAAATTGGCGTAAGATGAAGAAAGTCTACCATTTTATTTCTCTTACGCTATACCATGTTGTCTTTTGTCAATTTCATACAAAAAGAAAAAACTAAAAAGAAGTCCGTCATGTTGCTTTCATTACCGCCTACCGCGCCGATTACGCCGATTACGCCGCCGCCGCCGACAAATTATACGTCAGACGCCGCCGCCGATCAAAAAGTCATCGGCGCACATCTCTAATTTTTCAACCTGTGGATCGCAAAGCCTCACTGGGGGGTCGCGGCTAAACGAAAAAGTAAAGTGTTTGTCGATCCCACACTGCAATAAAATACTCTAATACAAAAACTTTTTATTTTAATCCTCAGCTTAATTTTAAGAGTCAAATAGGGTCAAAAAAATAATTTTAAAAAGTTATATTAAGGCTCTGGGACGTTTTATATTACGGGTCGCTTTATTTGATTTACTTGTTAAGGGGTCGCTCTTTCAAGAAAGTTGAAAAACACTGGTTTAGGGAACACTATTTTTTTTTAATTAGTCTATATACAAATTCTAACCGAATTTAATGGTTATTTAATATCCAAAATGGTAAACAATTTGTTAACTTTTTTGCCTCGTATAAGATCCATATCATCAACGTGTCACTGTTGTGAGAGAAGGAAGTAGGAGGATTTAAAGACGCAGCTGTATTACTAATTGCTCGATTAAAGGAAACAACTTGATTAAGGCACGTGTAGTGTTGATTTACAGTATTACATTAGCAACTCTAATTAGATAAGGTGTTGCTTGTTGAGAATATTTTCAAAGTAATTTTCAATGAACGTTGGTAAGTCGATAATTGTTTAGACTATATAAACGAAATTGAAGTTTAGATCACCTGCATTTATGATGTCTTCTGCATTAGACCATCCGCTGCTTAAGGTGAAGTAGGATCTGAAAATCCCTATCCCTTTCCCACGCGCGCGCCGCGCGATGACTCTATCCCTTTCCCCCGCGCGCCGTGAAATGGCCGTTTTAACTGTTTTATGTAATTAAAAGACTAACATCTATTTTAGTGAAACCCATCTGTACTACCTTATGGAATTCGATGTAAGGTTTATGAAAATATAAATTTTGTACTCGTTTTTCTTTACAATCGCCGTAAAATTGAAAAAGATAAAAATAATGACGTTTTTTTTTTTATTTTCACGATTTTTTTCTATAGAGGTAAATCACTATAAACGTGTAATTAGTCTTTAAAACAACCTCTCCATTAAAAACATACAGACAGAAGAACAAGAAAGTAATCTTATAAGGGTTCCTTTTTTACTCTTTGAGGCACAGAACCCTAAAAACACTATTGTTAACTAACTAGGAGAGATTCAAAGCATAGTTTTTAATTGTTGGAAAATTAAGTTCTAAAATGATGTTTTCAAAATAATTTTAGATTTTTACCCTGGTTATTTTTACTTACTGGTGTACCTACATAAATAGAGTGGACACAATACAATTGTTTGTCATTCAGTTTTCATATTCAAGTTTTAATCGGCTTCTAACTGTTTTATTTCTGATGTTTCAGAACTTATTATGATTTTGTCTTCCGTCTACACGGACGCAGAAAATAAAATTAAAATTGATCTATACATATAATAAATCTGTAGACATCAAAAAATCTGTAATTGTAAGATATCCAGAAAAAAAATACACAGGTCGCCTTAAAATCGTTAGCTGAACACGATAGGGTACTTTTTAGAATTTTTGTCTGTTTGTCTGTTTGTTTGTTTGAACCAGGTAATCTCATAAACTACAGAACAGATTTTAAAAAGGTCCACACGAATATGTTCAGAATATATCAGAATAACATTTAGGGTATGTTTTAATTTAACTTTAATACAATAATTAAGATATTTGATAAAAAAACATTTAAAAAATAAGAAATCGAAATATTTTTCCGTGGTAAAACGTAATCGAACGTCAGAAGGGAACAGTACCCTTACCACGGGGTTTTTACGTATTCGATTAAACATACTATATTGAGTATTCACTATGAAACTTCCTAAAAATCAACTTACTAGGTCCACCCGTCTCTGAGAATATCGGTAGTGACACACCGACAGACAAACGGACAAAAGAGTGATCGAAAAAGGGTTTCTTTTATTTCGAGTTCTTCAAAAAGTCATGGTAGGGGTGCAGTACATGCCTCCGTTCAAGATGACAGCTGACATAAAACCAAATAGTTTGCATTTAATACTACCTACGTGAAACTGAAAATGAGGTTAATACAAAGAGGTACTACTACATAATATTACCGATCTCCTTTACCGATGTTACACTTCTATCGCGCTTTTCTCCTGCTATAGTTTGAATTATGAGTTCAAGTAGCGGAAACCTTAGAAAGTAAAAACAAAAAAGAATTATCCAAATCGCTCCAAGAGTTTACGAGTAATCAGCGAACATACATAAAAAAATATATATTTACGTGACGAATTGAGAACGTCCACCTTTTTTGATGTCGGTTAAAAAATATACAGGTAATAGTCATTTGTAAAAATCATTTTTTTTTTCCAAAATTACGTAGCCCTGCCAGCTACCTAATAAAAAAAACTGGTTATTTTTGTCAAGAATTCAGAAAATGGGATTCATAGGACATTTTGTGCTAATAGAAATTGGACTTAGTTTTAGCTTATCATATTGTTGTTTATTATGTTTTATTTGTGAAAAATTAACAAAAATAGTACATTGTTACCCAAGGTGTGAAAGTCACTCATTGAGTCCCGAGACGGAGTTTGGCGCCCGAGCGTAGCGAGGGCGCTAATACTTCGAGGGACTAAATGAGTGACTTTCACACCTTGGGCAAACAAAACAAACCCGAGATAAACACTGTGCTTTTCATTACGAATAAACATAAAATTCTTCCTAATAACGAGAGTGAATGAGAGACTCCATACTACCTGATCCTCTTACAAGGTTGGGACCTTAGATTTTTTGCTTTTGCTATTTGTTTTCAACATGTTTTCAATACTCAAATACGTCGGTACTAACCGAAGAGATTTTTATAAATTAGTTTATCCAACATTGAGTGATGACGCGAAGTCCGTAGATTTAAATTACAGTTTTTGTAACACGGTTTGTCTAGAAAATGTTATTTACACAAAATACACAATCATAAATGAAAAACCAGATTAAACTTAACACAAAAACATAATAAAATAACAAAAGATAATACTAATTAAAATCATTCAAAATGCAAGCATTTCCCGCCAGTATTTTTTACTCAAGAAACGACACTGACCGCACGGTCACATAAAGCCACATCTGCAACATCTTGACAGGGCGCCGGTAGAGGCGCAGCATGGTCATACGTCGCTTTGACCATTTTCATCTTTACATTTATTTTATTAAATAAGATATCTTGAACTAAATATATCTACCTGAATTCGATTACTAAGAAAAAACCTATTATGTACTAAACTCTGGCAGTATGGATGAGCCGTGCGAAGCCATAATTGTTATTCTTCGGTGTTACCTAAATCAAGGAGGTTAGGTTTTTGAAGTCCCTAATGCGTAATGATACTGATACTGGCTACAAACACATTGCACAAGCCGCGCGAAGCCATAATTTAACATGACAGCTGTCAGTGAAAGCGATTTTCCCTAGGGCCGAAAGTTTTTCTTTCTACACGCTCTTCAGGCATCTTTAGACCTACTTTCGTAGTATGAGTAAGCCTAGAATAAGAATTGCCTTTGCCAAATCAATTAATAATATAGTTTAAAAATAATGTAACTACCTATTGTGTTTTTATAACTTACACCGAATGATAAATTGTATCTATGCAGAAAAATGCTAGGTATTCTAAATAACCCAAAACCACATCGCGATCGAAGTCGCGGGCAACAGCTAGTAAGTAATAAAAACAAAAAAAAAAACAAAAAACAGGTTAAATATTAAAATGAGTTATGGACTTTTCGCGAAAATCGAATTTACCTAGATCAAATTTTTATACGAATACCTATACGGACAATAGATTTAGTATTGGATATTTTAGACTCGTAGTATACCCGTTCCTGAGAAAAAGGAGTTTATAATAAGCAGACAAACAGATATATCGAGTAATCATAATAATAAGGGTCGATTTTTCCTAGATTTTTTTTAGATTTTTTTTAGATTTAATTTGATATAAAATATTTTTTATCCATTAAACAGATCGGTGAAGGTCGTCCTTAAAGGGATCCCGTACTATAACTTAGTTTTGCAAGTGGTAATTTGATGATGGCGATTGATTTGATGTTTGGTCGGTCAACGAACTATCGTCGGATCGTTTAGTTCGTAGTCTGAGTACATCCTAAATGAACTCGAATTCAAATAATATCTCTGCAAAGTTTCGTGTGTCCAAAACATGTTTAAAATAAGCAAAAAGCGAAGTCCCTGCAGTGAATAAGCAACATAAACGGACAATAATGAATTCAAATATCTTTAGAAACTCCCAGTTAGATATTTAGAACAAAGAAAGAATATTCATACAATAGTTTCCTTAAAATAAATCCTTTTTGTACAAAAAAAAACGGATAAAAGTTATCTTCGTAATAAACAAACGAAACGTTATCTGAACTGCAGAGTTTTACAGTACCTTTAAACAAAAAGCATTAAGCCAAAACGGGCTCCTTAAAACTGTGGATGTGCAAAGAATTCATAAGGTACGAGTACCTACTCAAACGTCGGTCGAATTTCGCCTAGTCAAATATAATTAAAAATGTTTACGATGGGCTAAAACGACGCTGTAAAGTGGCAAGGAAAATTATATGGAAAACACTAGCACGTCACTAATGTCGTAAAGCAGAGGTATCCAGTATCAAGTTAGTGCCATGGGGCAGTCATCGTTCAGTAAACTGCTTACGTTTATATATTCAGCACGCGGTTTTATTCATATTCTTTTAATAATTTCAGTATCAAATTATTGCTATAAGGTATAAGGTCTATCCGCACAGCACAGTGACGGCACGTAACCGACAGTTCCGTGACGTACCGTGCCGTGACGTGCTATTCGTACATGTCAGTGTCAGTACCGACACGGCGCAGTGATTTTTAGTACTCTTTCGCCATAACTCCAACTCGCACTTGGCCGGTTTTTTAAATTATATTATGTTTAAAAACGGGAGCGAGCAAAGATAACGACCGCAAAATTTCCGATATTTTGACTCCAGTTATAAGGAAAATGAATATACTAATGGGCTGATCGTCAAAAAAATACTGAACGTCACTGTCACTGACCAGTACGGATAGCCTAGTACAAAATGTATGCAACAATATCACTTTCACTGACACTGATGGCACGGCACTGTGCCGGCACCATAATTTTTGACGTTCGTACCTCACAAGTAGAATGCGCAATGGACATTTTACATCATTACAAAATGAACTTTATTCACAAAACAATATGGTTTATTTTAGAGAATTACAAACTCAGAGAGAATTTCGGTCCGAGAAGGATGGAGATAAGAGTGTAAGTGTATCCCTTTCCAACTGTACTGCCAGTCCGAAGACATTTAATGATAATAGAAATGGTAGAAAATTAATATGCCTATAGCCGAACAAAATATCACTTTTTTTAGTAGAAATCACAATATTTTTGAGATTTTTGATTTTTTTTATGGAATGGTTTTACTTATTTGTGCGAGAATAATAAAATAATAAAATGGTTAAATTATAAAAAAGTTCGATTGTCAATGGGATAGTAGGATTTATTTATATGCAACAGCAGCCCATCGGCCATGTTGATTTGATATCCGCGGCAATTTCGAAGCGATATTTATTGCCATTTTCATTTTCAATAATTTTTCCTAATAAACAGTATTATTTAATTTAATATGGGTAAAATTTGTGCTGTTAACGGCTGCAAAAGCCAGTCATACCTGAATTGCGGAGTTTCTTTCTTTCAGTAAGTAAATAGACCTAAATTTTACTTTCTTAGAAAGTAGAGTCACCATAAAATAATGATGAAATTATGATATCATAGAATCTAATGATATTATATATCTGATCTAAATTTACTTCTCACTTATTGCAATTTAACTAGAAAGATCCTGTTTGACCTCTAAATATTATACATAGTTTTCGAAATGCCCCGTGGTTTCAACAGTGTAAGAATCAATGTCCAATCCTGATACTAAGTTTAATTTATCGCATCAGTCCATTAGTTTCCGAGCCTCTGCATTACAAACATATAAAACAAAATAAAATTCAACATAATATTTTTTCTTGGCAGTGTTCCTATTAAATACTTAGCTATAGGTCACCTTTTAATACTATTTTAATAAATATTATGTACTTATAAGTGGTAACGTTTGTTTGAATGGATAAATGAATTTAGATATTTCTCTACAAAAACTACATTATCAGGTGATTCCCTGGGGCCCATTTTATAGATAGCTCGGACAGCTCTTTTTGCAGTACCTATAAACATAGTATCACTATCTGCAGTACCTACAACCCCACAGCTTGTCGCTGACTTAGATTACACCATCTGTCGAAACCAGCTATTTCAAAGAAAATAAATAAGATCTAAAACTTCACATTATTGCCTATGTAGTTATGTAGCTGTGCGTGTATTTCATCTGCAGAAAATTTTAACGTTTGGTCACCCTAATGACAGGGACAAATATACCATCTCAAATCTATCTTTCTCGGTTCGCTAATGGGCCTTTCGTGAGCGTTCTAGTAAGGGTAGCAATTCTCTGGCCGGCACTGTGTCGTCACTGTGCTGTGTGGATCGGCCTTTATCCTTTCACTGTTGTATGCGGTAATGGATCTTGAACGCAGAGTAAATCTTGAGACCTGCAAAGATTCGTCAACGCTCATGCAATATCATCGATTGGTACATATATATAGGCATTTTTTTAGGCTATAGTTTGCTAAAGCTTTTTGTGTATAGCTTGTATCGCGGGGTTTGAGCACGGCGACCGAATTAAGAAATCCGTAACGAAAATAAAACCTAACACCCCCCCACTCCGCCTACCATGTAGTTCGGCCGAGCGTTCGCTTAACGTTTATGTATATGGTACGACTGTACGAAGCTCGCACGATGTTTTATTTCTCAGGTTCGATTCTTGGCTTTGCTACCTGATAACTTTCCAAGCCACTATGACCTGAACTTCATAATTGCACTCATAACTGTGTTAGGGCATGCTCTGAGAAATTCTCAGTTTTTATAAAATCACGAAAGTTGGTCTATTAATTAAGATGTACAGTCGATAATACGGGTTATTCCACAAATCCACCCCAAGATCCCCCTCAGGGGGGAAAAGTGGAATTGAAAATGAACGAGTCCAGAAATCCCCCTTCAAATCCCCCTTAAAGGGGAAAAGAAGAATAAAAATAAAAACAAGTCCAGAAATCCCCCCTGAGAATATGCTTAGGAAAAAGATTATACTAGTACGAGTAGGTACTAAGGAACCTGCGTAAGGACCATTGCCATCTTAAATAAAAACAACATATTGCATAAAATTACGGAAAACTATTTAAAATACAGGTCATAAGATAAATATTTGCTTATTTTCAATCTAAAAACAATTAATTTGTTTATTTTCTTATTATTTTGACACAAGGTTTTTATTTTAGCGGCCCTTATAACCCGTAATTTTTTTGAGTTCTTTGGCCACATCGCCCGTAAACCCGGTGATAACCTCCAAAAACTAATAGTTACCGGGAAAATGGACGGTAGGAGATCGAGAGGGAGAAGTCCAATGCGCTGGACTGACCAGATCCGCACCACTCTCAACATGAATATCGCCGAAGCGGTTCATGTCGCTGAAAGCCGGAATAGATGGCGCAACATTGTACGAGAAAAGTTAATTCCCTGATGGGTCACGACCCCCAGCATTGGGGAATCGACGCAAGGAGGAGGATAACCCGTAATTAACTTGATATAATTATATTCTGTGATATGGGTACCCAACGCATGTTGCAGGTAAAGCGTATATACTTTCCCCGTCCGTTGAAATAACCCGCCATTAACCTTGTTTGAAACGGGTCTTTTGCAAAAACCAACGTCGAAATTGATATCAACTCATGTTCACTAACATAAATTGGCTCTCTATGCATATTTACGCGAACTATTAAAAATTGATCGACTCGTATTTGCATCGCACCGCACCATATAGGTAAACTGCATAATAGCTGGAAAACTCGCTTTAATATTAACATATGTTTCTTTTCAAAAGCTTTATTGAAATTTCAGATGACACAATCTTCTTTTAGTCGTTTACTTTTTTAGCATACTACGTATATGTGTATGTTTACGGGCTTTTTTCCGCAACTAGACTTTTATTAATTGGGTCCTTTTTGCGTGAGGATGGAGTAGGCTTGCCCAGCAAGTAGGTGCTCTCAGCTTAGTCGACCGTGTCCAGAGGAGAGAACATGTCAATACTTCTGGAGCCAACTAAGCCGCGGGTTTCATCATGATGTTTTAATTCACCGTAAGAGCAATGTCAATTAGCGCACATAATTTTTTCTTAAGAAAAATACATTGTTGCACGGCCGGCCGGGATTCGAACCCACGACCTTCAGAATGAAAGTCGGGGTATCTACCACTAAGCCAACACCGCGCTCATTGAGATTCATAGCAATTATTTCCCGTGTCTTAAACGGGTATTTTTTTTCTTGCCTTGGCGTTTCAAATATGTTACGAAAAAGCATGCAATTAAGACCCGGGAAAATAATTACTATGCTCAGAATCAGCAAGTAATGGGGATTTATGGACATTGATGCTCATTTTCAATGGGGATTCGTAGAATAACCCAATAAAAATCGTGTGATGAGTTTAAAAAGTTAAATAGGTAAAACTTGATTTAGATACATATCATTTCTTTATATTCATCTTAGAGTACTTATATTAATAAGAAGTAACCATTATAGTTCTTCTTCTTCTTCGTATTGATAGCACTTAAAGAGGGGATTTCATGAGGCACGGTCAGATCCGCCAACTCCAGTGTGCTGCCTAGTCTTTTGTGTTGTTATTAGCTGACATCAGGTCAGCCACGTCAATCTCGGGAGCCCCGCAGTCACAAGTGAACACGGCATGGATCAATCATGCCCAATATTCCCAGGTTCACCCTGAAGCGACCAACCTGAGTCCTCAGTCTGTTAATTGACTTCCACACTGTCCAAGGCAAGTCATGGCCAGCGGAAAGAGTCTCTGCAAGGTCCAGGAAATGTGGGAACTATTATAATATACGTCATCATCATCATCCGAGCGATGTTCCCGGTTGCGTCCCTCTCGGGAGCCCGGGGTCCGCTAAAATCATTATATATATATAGCCTTTTATTTATCCTTTGAATATTAAAATTACTTATAAAACATGCATCATACTAAACTTACTATTACTATGAGAGTATTGAAAAAAAACGAAATCTACTGTGAAAATTAAATTGTCCGCTATTCAAGGATCTCTTTTTGAGTAAAGTCCTCCTCCATGGCTTTCCAATAAATCCGCTAAAACCATTATAATATACGTAATATATAAAATAATAACGTAAAGTTGACGATTCAGTAGGTATCCGTTGTCTCAACGATTGTAGAAGTGTTCTATTTAAAATGCAACGTGCATCTAAACCTGAAAATAAAACTGAATTCGTATTAACAGTCACAGATCCCTCGCACTCCCGGATACAAGTGATCGTAAAAACTTTTAATTATTTCGGGTGAAAATAGTCGGAGAGACCGCAAACATAAACCTGTATTCATTATTTTCCTTCCGTAACCCGCTACAAGACGTTAGTACCTTGTTTTAAAGTGTTGTAAAACAAGCGTTACTTGCGTTCTCTCACAAACCTACCTGGGTTACCTAGGAATATGGCCCTCTTCTATACTAAATAACAAAAAAGAGGAAAGATTTTTTGTTTGTAACGAATAGGCTGTGAAACTACTGGACAGATTTTGATGAAACTTGGTATCAAAATACATTGAATTCTTGAGAGTAATATAGGCTAATATTTCGTAAGTTTTTTGTACTACCTAATATTAACAGATTACTGTTCTCTGAAACAAATATTTACTTACTAATAGATTTCAAATTATTTATTTATTATCTAAATAAAATTTTAAAATCACCACGTGAGCGAAGTTGCGGGCAAGAGCGAGTTATAATATAAAAGTCTGTGAGCACCTTAATACCCCACACTCCCTCATAACAAACGATAGAGATTTTGCTACACAAAACTTGTGTGTTTCTAAAAAAACAAATTGTAGGTAGGTATGTAAAGTCGGTTTACGGACGATAATTTTACGTGATAACGTCATAAGAAAACATTGATGGTAACTATAGCAAAGATAATACATCGCGCTGGTCACCTTGTCAATAACATGACGCGTTCCCGGAACATGACGCATGAAGTCATGTTTTTTGTGAATGCAGGTGTTCATTTATTTATTAGACATTATCACGTTAAAAAAAAGGGCGAGTCGGACTCGAAGTACCGTACCATAATATGTTGTATGGGAGCCCCATTTTTTTTTTGTTTTTACTATTTTTTGCTATAGCGGCAAAAGAAATACATAATCTGTGAAAATCTCAACTGTCTAGCTATCAAAGTTCATGAGATATAGCCTGGTGACATACAGACGGACGGACGGACTGTGAAGTCTTAGTAATAGGATGTCGTTTTTACCCTACGGAACCAAAAAAAAATATTTTTTTATATCAATTTAGAGACCAGATGTTTTTTTTAATTATTTTCATCGTTTTTTTATTTAGCTTGCAGATTTCTTTTATATTTCTGAAAATCACACACAACCATGAAGTTTTACAGGATGTAAGTTAGTTAGTTACCAAGTTGGTTAGTTAATTAGTTGTGTTGCATTGTTAGTTAACATCCAGATATAAAAAACCACGCAAGTCCTTTCAGCATTTATCGCTATTGCTTATAGTTTGAGATATACCTAACCATTCGGTCGTGGGTTCGAATCCCGGCCGGCCGTGCACCAATGTATTTTTCTTAAGAAAAAATTATGTGCGCTAATTGACATTGCTCTTACGGTGAAGGAAAACATCGTGATGAAACGGGCGGCTTAGTTGGCTCCAGAAGTATTGACAAGTTCTCTCCTGTGGACATGGTCGACTAAACTGAGAGGGTAGTAGGTGCTGGGCAAGCCTACTCCATCCTCACGCAAAAAGGACCCAATTAAAAAGGGTTCAATGGCGGAAAACTGCCTGTATACAAGTACAAGTATACCTAGCCTCATCATCCAATTCACTCTGTATACTCCCGATCCCATGGGAATATCGGGATAAAAAGTAGAATGAATCAATGTATCCTCATACCAGGTTTCATCAAAATCGGTCCAGTATCAAATCTTTCCTTATAGACTAGGATTTGCCCGCGACTTCAAGTCGAAAATAGATCAAGGAATCACTTTGTCCCATAAAAACTTTGACACCCTTTTTCACCCCCTAAGGGGTAAAATTTCGGAAAATCCTTTCTTATCGGATGCCTACATCATACAAAGAACACACCCTCCAAGTTTCAGGTCTCTACGATCAGCAGTTTAGGCTGTGCGTTGATCCGTCAGTCAGTCAATCAGGACAAAGCATTTTATATGTATGGATATTAGATGTAGCACTGTATGAGTGTGTGATTTTCATTATATCACCGAGTGATTACCAGGCAATGGTCATCATGCAGCAGAACTTCCCGTTACCAATACAAAAGGCTTCAATCAACATTGACAAAGCGACGAGGAACGAGCAACGAGAAGTCGGCATCGCGTAGAAACGCAGCTGAACAGCAATTAGCATCAAAGCTTCGCAATATGATGTACAGCAGCATTCCGCGACTTCACCCTCGTAACTCTCGATCCCGTGGGAATATCAACATAAAAAAAAACCGATGATATACCCAATGACGACCCAGTTGGCACATTGGTCACCATGCCGGACTGCCAAAAATAGGGTTGTTAGTTCGATTTCCACCTCAGACATTTTTATGCTTAGATATTTGTCTGTGGTCTGGTTGTTTCTATGTTATAAGTAGATATATATTTACAAAATAAAAGTATATAAGTAGTATATCCGTTGTCTAGCATCCATAACACAAATCTAGTTACTTAGCTTTGGGGTTATATGGCGATGAGTGGAATGTCACGCACTATTTATTTATTATTTATTTTAATGAATCAATGTATCCTCATACCAAATTTCATCAAAATCGATCTAGTAGTTTCGGAGCCCATAATACAAACAAAAAACAAAAAATCATTCCTCTTTATAATAATTAGCAAAGAGTATAGCAAACAAGTAAGTAAGTACTGGTCTATAAATAAAAGAATACGTATATTTATTAAAATGCAATTACATAACACAATTTTCAATAAGCACAAGTCATATCTTTTGCATGAAGGGTAGTCGCGGGCAGTCAGAGTAGGGTATTATAGGAATTTTGTACTGGAGGCTTGGCAAATTCAGAAAAAAGTATTTGCAAAATGACCTATCTATACTAACATTATAAAACTGAAGAGTTTGTTTGTTTGAAAGCGCTAATATCAGGAACTACTGGTTCGAATTGAAAAATTATTTGTTCGTTGGATAGTCCATTTATCGAGGAAGGCTTTAGGCTACTTTTTATTTTGATATTCCCAAGGTATTGGGACTTACGCGGCTGCTAGTTATTTATAATTATTTGTAATGTTATTTTGTTGGCTCCAGACATATTGACGAGTTTTTTCTTCTAGACAAGATCGTCTAAGCTGAGAGGGTAAAGATGCTGGACAAGCCTAGTCCAACCTCATGCAAAAATAACTCAACTATGGTCTTGTTAAAATAGCCCGTACGTACGGTCGGCAGCATAATTACAGACCCACCGGTAGAGTTCAAAAATTACTATTATTGGCATGTTTTCATTCCAATAATTTTTGTTTGATAAATTTATGAGTTAAAAGATTTTAAACTTAAACTAAAGCAAGTGCCTAGAATATTGCTTGTGTTGAAAACATTCTTATAACAGCTGTTTTGGAGCTGTTACGGTGGGTCTGCAATTACGCAGCCGACCGTACACAAATACAATATATACATTATTTTGTAATTTTCTAAAGAACATTACCAGTAAAAGTTTAAAAACTGTACAGTACCTATTTCTAACTAAAATTTAAATAATATTTTTAAACTAAAACATTTTTCGAGGGAATTCGGTAACCATTTCCCTGAATGGTTTGACAGTCGTAATTGAAACCTAAAAATATATCCGGCAAAATGTCATTTCCATGCTTATTAATTTGTCGAACTGTTGAACGCTCGTTTTTAATCTCATCGCCAAGAATATTAAAGCGTGCAAAAATTTATTGATTAATTTCACACGGTCTACCTTTCAAATAGGTCTCGTCGCGTTTCATTCAAGAAATTTTCAAAATGGTCCAACTTTCACGAAAGAAATAACAAACAAACACTAAAAAAATTTTTATTGAATCAAGAAATAATCCTCTCCAAGACGCTAGAGTTTTTTTTTTGTTTTTAGTTAATGTCTTGAAAATAATAAACAGTATTATTAATTAAAGAATGTGGTATGTCTATTTATTTGTTTCTTTTTAACTTTTACAATGAATTACCGCTAAACCAATAGAAATCTGGTTTTAACTATCGGATAGCTATATTTTCGAGAAAGGCCGTCGCAGCCGCTCGAGGACCACCCGCCCGTGAAGACGCGAACACGTCCTTTTGTTTTTTTGTAAGACTAAAGTTCTCAAAACGTCAGGTTTTAACAGAAACAAAATTTCTTTAAAATAGTTTCATTAGTATACCTATTTCAAGTAGCAAAAACCTTAGAAAATAAAAAAGAATAAAGTTTTTTTGTCATATTCACGATTCCGAGATTAACTTTATACTTACTTAATATGTACAAAAGTTTCACAGAAGTCACTTGGATGCTTAACTGCATTGTATGTTCAAAACTTGGCAAAATCTTTCTGATAAGTAAGTAAGAAGCAAGTGTTAGATGTTCTGCGCTTTGTGATTCAACTGTATACGAAGCTGTGTGTTTGTGAGATGCTACCTTTCGAAGTTCTTGTTTAGGTAAGTACCTATCTATTCCATATTTCCTAACTTAAGATGAATGTTTCCCAATAATCATACCTAGATTTTGAAATTTAAAAAATCAACGTGTCGCCGGTCACGCTTTTGGAACGCGTGTTTACTTTTTATGACGTGATAACGTCTAGTAAATTGATGGAACACCACAATATTGTGTGACGTCATTGTCACGTTCCTATTGTGTGACGCAACAATGAAGTCACACAACACGCAGCAAAACAAACAGTGTTTATTTAATATTGTTTAATAATAATATCGCTCATCTGGGCTTGTATTATGGTGACGAGTGACGAATAGACGACTTATATAAAAGAAAAAAATGATAAAATAATAAAATAGGTAGGTACCTACTTAAATACTCAAAAGAAAAAAGAAAAAAAAAACGAAAAAAAAACAGGAAAAAAATATTTTTCATCGGTTTCTTATGTCGTTATCGTCTGGAAACCGACTTCACAGACAACCATTTTTTTTCATTTGTTTTTCAAATATTTTTCACTCATTTTTTTATATTATGTATAGGAGTTTAATTATCGGTCTCCTTCATTCTCTCTTTCTTGTACAACATTTTTTTCTCGGAATTCATTTCCAGTTTCATAAATCACACAATACATTTTCAGTGATATTAGTAAAATGCACATATAACAGAGTAACTTACTTATCTATTAACTTAAAAACAACTACCGTTATTTTTACTAGCAGCGCTCCGCAGTTTCACCCGCGTAACTCCCGATCCCGTGGGAATATCAGGATAAAAAGTAGCTTATAGCCTTCCTCGATAAATGGACTATCCAATATTTTTTTTAATTCGGATCAGTAGAGTCCTGAGATTAGCGCGTTCAAACAAACAAACAAACAAACAAACTCTTCAGCTTTATAATATAAGTATAGATATCTGCATCTAAATAATCTAAAGTCGGACACCCAAACTACAAATAGATTATAGGTACGTAAAACTGCACGGCTCATATTTTCCTTTGTAGGTTTTAACTAATTTTATTTTTTACAAAACGTATGAATCGTTATTTTCGTAAAAAAAAAAAATTTTGTGTCAATTGATATCCTTTTACGAAAAAGTTGGAAGATTAATTTATCTGGGTACGAGTAATTAATCAAGAGATTTTTATAGAGTTCTTTGAAATTTTATCTTCAAAGGAATGTAATAAAGTCGTAAAAAAATAATTTAATTACACAATATTATTTTGTGGATATACAAAAGAAACTATACCGAGATATATACAAAAACTTTAAACAATTCATTGTAACAATTAATTATATACATACTGGCAATTGGATTCAAAATTAGGTTATTTTTCAGCTATTCAGCACATATTTTATACAGTTTATAGAAAAAGTTTGTCTTCGAAATCGAAAAAGTAGTGACGGTCAAAAATGCACTCAAAATTTCTAATAGTCCCTAGTATAGAAGGCGGAACGAGATCTATACAAAAAAAATACTCTAGGTTTAACCAAAAACTTACATTAAAAATCTTTACATTCAAAATTAAAAGCTCTACAGAAGCACAAGCTTATTGATACTACTTAAAATTCAGAAAACAATTATGTACATACATACCTACTTATTCAGTTTCACATAATGTTTTGGAATTGCCTTCTTTAGCCAGACTTCGGGAAAAATCTAGTAACAAAATAAGCTTTTGTTTAAACGGATACGATAGTAAGTAATGAAATGATGCCCCCCGATTCAGTCCGCTTATCCAGATTAACTTGAATACCTGTAACCTCTCTCCTGTTTTGTCGTTTGAATTCTTATTAAATTCTCTTGTACGGAACTGAACTGTTTCTTATGGAGAAGATAAGAGGCCAATTTGCTTTATCTTAAACATGCCTTTGTTTTTAAGCGAAATGATATAAAGGCGTGTATTGAAATCGAATCAGTGTAGGTTCTTTTACGTGTTTTGTTTCCTTGAATCAGAGATAAGTAAACTTCACGTTGCCGTTGTCATATTCTGTCGAATTTTAGTATCTGCCTATGATAATTTAGGTATTCTTTTTTGGTGATAAATGACAAGAAAATTTTTCACTTTGTGTCGACAAGGTGCGCTATCAAATTTGATACGGATTTGCATAAAGATAACCTCGATCAAAGGATTGCTTTCAAAGTGGTTTACCTTGCGAACATATTTAAGTTTTCATGAAGTGAGGAAATGGAAAATAAATTGGGTTTGTATAAGTTTCTTAAAAGCAACATACATAAGTGCGAAGTTATTTACTTTGTTTCATGCCTGGATTATAGGAGCTTTTTACTATTCAACCATCGTGGGGAGACCAACTTGAAAGCTGCTATGGTTATGAAACTATATTTACGTTATTTTCATTTGAAATAGAATAAATTAGATACGGTATAATACGAAACATTTTTCTTTCTGTGATTTCATACAAACTCAATTCCGAAAAAAGCACAAAAGCTTCTAGTCTAATGCATCGATCGAACCTAAATTTATAGTCTAGCACTAGATCATCTATTTAGGTTATGACTGGGGGGGGAAAGATACCTTGGTTGTCACCTAGTTATAACGGTGGATTGTCGGAGGGCAAAGACAAAAGAACAAATAACTATGTAGTATATTTTTTTTTAAATCGATAAGCAGAGAAACAGTACAAGTTTAGACAATATAAGATATCATAGGTTTAAGTTTGGGTTAGAATTTATTAGATTTAATTGGGACTGGATTTAATTATAAGTTTAGTTAATTTTAAAGTTAGATTTAAGTGATACTCGAGAAAGATTTAGTTTAACGTTAAGTTTAGAGTAAGAATTAAATTAAGATGTAGTATCTAAGAGGTTCTAGAGGTGATACTAAGGCAAGCAAGGTATTACATACCTTTGCAGGCAGACATTTAGGTATTTATAAGTTACTAGCTGCGCTCCGCGGTTTCACCCGCGTAAGTCCCGATCCCGTAAGAACATCAAAGTAAAAAGTAGCCTATAGCCCTCCTCGATAAATGGACTATCCAATACAAAACTATTTTTTCAATTCGAACCAGTAGTTCCTGAGATTAGCACGTTCAAACAAACAAACTGTTTAGCTTTATAATATTATTATAGATTATATTACCAAACTTTATATTACTAAACTAAAATATAGGTAAGCAAGGATGTGTTAATTCCAAGAGCAGTATGTGCAACAAAATATATCTAAAAACAAATAATAGGTGTGAAACACAAAACAAGATGAACTTCAAGCGCTTAGCTCATGTATTTAACAAGCATACGTCCTGATATAAAGAGCAAATACATTAACATAGCAACTTCCCGAATGCCTGTGAGGAGTTTCAAACATTTTCGAAACTTTTCTATATGCGAAACGCTATTGAAAGCTTTTCAGAGATTAACGCACGAGATGAAAATATGCGCTTAAGGATTACCTACTCTACTCTAAAATTGAAGTTGTCTTGTTATAATGGTCACTGTTAACGGTAGGCACCTACATACCTACCTCAACTCATATTTTTTTTTACGATTATTATAGTTTGACTAGCTGTGACAAACGTTGTTTTCCCATATAAAAAAAGGAAAAAGAATAATAGATGTTGTTCGATTCTCAGACCTAATAAATTTACACAAAAAATCATAACAATCGGTCCAGCTGTTTAGGTGGAGTTTGGCAACTAACACAGCGACAGGGGAATTTTATATTTCAAAAAAATTGCAGGGCATTCTACACATCGCCATCTAGCCCCAAGCTAAGTAACTAGACTTGTGTTATGGGTGCTAGACAACGGATATACTACTTATATACTTTTCTTTTGTAAATATATACTTATAACACATAGAAACAACCAGACCACAGTCGAATATCTAAGCATAAATACATGTCTGAGGCGGGAATCGAATCCGCAACCCTGTGTTTGGCAATCCGGCATGGTGACCAATATATAAAGATGAAACACTTTTTTGACTGAACGTTTGACTAAATACATCACCCATGACAGTAGATACAAGGTTTTGATGAAATGTATATTTTAACGAATTACTCCTTTGGCCAACATGCACTTTGACCAAAGACACCCTTGACCAACCACCCCAAGCCCAATTAGTATGAGTTAAATATTAATTTTTAATTTATAAAGGGTTAGGCGCGGGAACCGTCATATGGCGAAACTACTGAATAGAAAAATCATAATTGATTAATTTTATTTGTAATAACGTAGTACTATACTTAGTTACCCACTGAGTTATTACCACTCTATTGTGAGAACATAAAATGTGTTTGTGAATTGAAAAATATAATAAGCAATGCCGCATTAATTACATAATCAATGATCTATGTTGTGTAGTCTTTGTTATGAAATTGCATAGCGATGATAGAATTTTCATTAAGACAAGGTAAGACCAGAAGCGCGATAGAGGTGTCTTAAAAACAGTTTTTGGGTGTCAACCACTAAAATCCATAGAATGATATTCCTACCGTCGTAAACGTGAAGAAATGCTTTATATTGTCTACACTTCGAAACACGATTAGAGCGATTTGCCTCGATAGAAAATTCGTGAAAATTCTAAAAAATCGTAGTATTTTTTGTTTTCAATTTTTCGGCGATTGTAAAGAAAAAAAAAATATAAAATTTTATATTTTCGAAAACCTTACATCAAATCCTATAAGGTGGTACAGATGGTTTCTCACTAAAATAGATGTTAGTCTTTTAAATACATAAAACAGTTAAAACGGTCTTTTCGCGGCGCGCAGGGGAAAGGGATAGAGCCATCGCGCGGCGTGCGCGTTGGATAGGGATAGGGGTTTTCCTACTTCACCTTAAAGAAAATAGAGCTTTTCAATTTTGTATGATTTAAATTCAATTCCTATATAAATACTAGCTGCGTTTCACCCGCGTTAGTCCCAATCCCGTGGGAATATCGAGATAAAAAGGAGCCTATGTGTTAATCCAGGACTCCAGCTATCTAGATACCGAGTTTCATCGCAATCGGTTCAGTGGTTTTTGCGTGAAGGCGTAACAAACATACACAAACTTTCACATTTATAATATTAGTAGGATTGCACGACATTCCATACATCGCCATCTAACCCAAGCAAAGTAACTAGACTTATGTTATGGGTGCTACACAACGGATATACTACTGACATACCTTTCTTTTGTACATATACTTATCTAACTAATATTATGAATGTGAAAGTTTGTGTGTGGGTGTGTGTGTGTGTGCGTGTGTGTGTGTGTTTGTTACTCCTTCACGCAAAAACTACTGGACCGATTGCGATGAAACTCGGTATCTAGATAGCTGGAGACCTAGATTAACACATAGGCTACTTTTTATCCCGATATTCCCACGGGATCGGGACTTACGTGGGTGAAACCGCGGGGCGCAGCTAGTAATACATATAAACAACCAGACCACAGACAAATATTTAAGCATAAATACTTGTCTGACGCGGGAATCGAGCCCTTGTGTCAACTGGGTTTTGGTCTTAGCAAGAATAATTCTGTCCAATTTCAGTAGGCAATATACCTACTTGTTTTAAGGAATTTAAAGTAAGCTTGATGAGAAATAAATCAACTATATCTAAACGAATAAATATAATTTCTCAGCGTTTATAAGCAATTAGCCACGCCGCCGCGCAGCAATTCATCGCACTGGGACCAAATGAACTTAGTACTTCGTATAAATTGGTTTTAATTCATAGATTTTTTAAAAGGGACAATATTGATTTCAAAAAATATTAATTTAATTTTCCAACTTATAAAATAAATTAAATATTTCCCAGTACCTATCGTGCGCTGGAGTTTAGTTGGGCTTTTCTTACTTACATCCAAAAAAATATCATTCTGTTCATAACAATTTATTCAATACTATTTTAGTAAACCTACCTATACCTATATTCAAATTAACCGCGCTCCAAAAATAGATATATTAAAAAAAATACCGACAACATGACAATACATGCATTTTTCTTCATAAATGAATTTTTCTTCCATCACCTTTTTGGTCCGCATGAATTCTAACTAATATCCGAAAGTTTTTTGTGTATAATATGTATAGAAACCCTTCGCGTATTGAATAAAATTAAAAATAAAATTTGCATTGAGGCGGTTACTTTAGAAACTGATAGCATAAGCAGTAATAGTAAACATATACAAATAAAAAAATACCTACCATAATATCATAACGTAGGTACATAAAGTTGAACGTTCCGGTATTGTCTTTTGCGTTTCCGGTATCTTTTTATACCAATTTGCATATTTTGTGATTTTTTTTAAATTCTATTGTTATATTTTAACTAACTGCGCCCCGCGGTTCACCCGCGTAAGATCGCGTGGGAATCCTACAAATATTTAAAATGTGAAAGTTTATGTTTGTATGTTTGTTACTCCTTCACGCAAAAACTACTGGATCAATTGCAATAAAACTTGGTAT
Organism: Idaea straminata; assembly: GCA_951213275.1. NCBI lineage: Eukaryota > Metazoa > Arthropoda > Insecta > Lepidoptera > Geometridae > Idaea > Idaea straminata. The sequence goes on along the minus strand of OX577857.1, from coordinate 6,352,112 downwards.
GTAAATAGCTGGAGACCTGGATTAACATATCGGCTACTTTTTATCCCGATATTCCCACAGGATCTTACGCGGGTGAAACCGCGGGGCGCAGCTAGTATCAAAATAAAAAGTAGCCTATATCCTTGCTCGACAAATGTACTTTTTCAATTCAAGCCATTCATTTATGATTTCATTCATTCATTTATTCATTCAAACAAACAAACTCTTCAGCTTTATGATATTTTATAGTATAAATTTAGGTTTACTAAGTTAGATACTTACATACAATATCCAAATATAAATAGGAAAACAAAAGGTACATCGTAATAAGAATATTTGTATGTTTTTTATGAAACTAAATGCTCAAATCTGTATGGACGTCTTATTAGCAAGTTTCCTCCGGTACGAGTATCTCACACTGTTGAACTGAATACAAAATAAGGAAATAAAGAACATTGGCAATGTAGTGTAAGTCGAAGCGCATATATCGCCGAGCTGCTTGAGTGACGGCTGCGTACTTCTGTACCGAGTTGAATGCTTTAATTGAGACGAATACAACAATAACGCCTGTTATACAACGATTCCTTAATTAATTCCTTCCAGACATAAACAGAGCAGGCCCCTCTTTCACACTGGGCACGCTGGGCACTTGCCCAAGGCCCCCCTAGTTCCTGCCAGATTACTTTTTTGAAGGAGTTATTATTAATTTTGCCCAACTCAAATCTAGAAAGGTTCTTCTTTCGAAACATAGATTTTGATGGAGTTATTAATAATTTTGCCCATCTCAAATGAAGAAAGCTTCCTCTTTCGCAACATCGATTTTGAAGGAGTTAATAATAATTTTGACCATCTCAAATCTAGAAAGGTTCCGCTTTCGAAACATCGATTTTGAATGAGTTATTCGTAATTTTGCCAACCTCAAATCTATGAAGGTTCCTCTTCAATCAACATAGATTGTTTAAAGTACCTGTGATTGCTAAAAGAGTAACTTTTGTTCCCTCAAAATCAGGGCCCCATTATCCCATTATGCCCAGGGCCCCCAATAGGTTAAAGACGGCCCTGAAACTGAGTATTAATTTAGTGCTTACATCTTCAGATATTGTTGTTCATTCGCAGCCACACGTCGTCGGCGAAAGGCAAACATGGCAAACGGTACTCATTCCGCAGCTAACTAGATCTTTGAGCGCAGTTTGGACTTCGGTTGATCGTGTTTACTCGTTGCTCACTAGTTAGACAGCAAATTGCGGATAGCTTCTTTGTGTTACCGGTCGCAACTTCGCTAACTAGCTGCCGTTGACTGATCAACATTCTAAAACTGATTGTTATGTAAAAACACAGTTAAACTCATATTTTAATTGGTTTATTAATTTGTTATATTTAATCAAAGGATTGTGTGCAATAGAATGATCATGGAGTCTACTTAAATGCTGAAGATATTTAATTTCTGGCGCTGCATAGCTCTATGAAGTGCATAGTTAGAATTGAGAACCGCTAATGGTTGGTATGAAGTGGAATACGTTATTCTTGCGGTTGGATACAAACTTCTTTGAAACATTCTTAAATTGGAAATAAATGGGTGTATCACAGTAGTACAGCGATTGCGGTTAGGACAAGGATAGCGTTTCTCATAAGGATTAATATTATTTATAAAATCGTCAGGATTAACGGGCGAAGGTGTCCACTCTTTTGGCGTAAGCATTCTGAAATTAATTTCATCATCGTCATCTAGATATTTAATGACTATTGGGCGAAGATTAGGGTCCGTAACATCAGTTTCTGATTCTGAGCCGGGTAATTGATTTCCTAATTCTTTTGGTACTGAATTACTGGTTACTGGGTTATTAAAAGGCTCAGTAATTTTCGTTACAATGATTTCAGATTCAAATGGTGCCAAAATGTTATTGTCATCGCTAGTCACCTTTTTTTCATATTCATAATAAACATTGGGTTTGTTTAAGTCACTTGTGTTATATTTATGTTGTATGGTTTGTTCGCTACTCTCGTCAATAGTGATCATTGTCAGATATGTAGTTATGTTTACAACATGGGCATTGTCTTCATTGTATACTTGATTATCATCTGATTGAATTTGAACTAAGTTATTGTCTTGTCCAGTCAGGTTTTCTTCTGTAATGAAATCTTCGATAGGCGCTTTCACATAAATTATTTTTGAATTTTCACTATCCGGTTTCGTCACGTTGTTATTTGAACGAGATTGATTTATTATTTTTTCTAATATAGTACCTAAGTTTTCATTCGTAGTTATTTGTGTATGAATTGCACCAAAAACGGCGGACAAAATTACTGAAAATAGAAAGAATGACAAATTATCATCTTGGTTAACTTATTTTTCAATGAATAGGCTGGTAGGTGGTTAATTACGTAAAATATTGTTTAACTTTCTGGGTATTAAATCTTTTCAGTGTTTTGAACTAATGTGAACCCAGCCAGGGATGGTCTCCAGAATCAAGACCAATGGAGAGAAATGGGCTTTGCAAGTTAAATTATGGTTAAAAATAAAAAAAACCAAACCCAAAATTTAGTCCTCATTTGGGTTTGAAAAAATTTGAAATTACGACGCTTCACGTGAAATTTGTCACGGTTTTCTGACAAATTACTACCATAAAAACCTGATCAAAGTTATTGGCATCTATTTATTGGCAGAGAATAACAGTTTAGACATTTTTAGTAACTTTCTTATCCAGTAAAGAAGCGACTGTAGCGATCTATGGCTAAGAGTTAAGTATACCAAATTTTGTACTTACAAAGAACATGCGCCATGTTCACAATCCATCCATGCAATGGATTTATTCTAGGAATGTTAGCGCGATTCGTGTTTGATAGTTTATTAATTAACTGTTATCGCATTAATATCTCTCCGCGGTCTTAATTAAGTGCTATTGATTTGTTATGGATGCATAACAAATCAATAGCATTTAAGTCCTTTACGTTCTTGATTTGTAATTAGATAACCGCCTAGTTATGTACGTTATAAGTATCCTACTAATATTATAAACTAGCTGCGTCCCGCGGTTTCACCTGCGTAAGTCCCGATCCCGTGGGAATATCGAAAAAAATATGTCCGTCTTCTGATTGTAAGCTACCTCCCCACCAATTTTCAGCCAAATCGGTTTAGCCGTACCAGAGTTATAAATGGTGTAACTAACACGACTTTCTTTTATATATATATACTAGCTGCGCCCCGCGGTTTCACCTGCGTAAGTCCCGATGCCGTGAGAATATTGGGATAAAAAGTATCCTATGTCCGTCTCCTGGCTCTGAGCTACCTCCCTACCAATTTTCACCCAAATCTGTTCTGCCGTTCTTGAGTTATAAGTGGTGTAACTAACACGACTTTCTTTTATATATATAGATAAGATGTGAAAGTTTGTGTGTGTGTGTATGTATGTTTGTTACTCCTTCACGCAAAAACTACTGAACCGATTGCAATGAAACTCGGTATCAAGTAATATATATTATAACACACAATTTTAAAATTAGGTACATCATATCAAATTACACAAAATAAAAAGCTAAATATAATCATCACAAAATTACCCAGTAATCTATACTATAATATTGTAAAGCTGGAGAGTTTGTTTGTTTGTTGGCTTGAACGCGCTAATCTCAGGAACTACTGGTTCGAATTGAAAAATTCTTTTTGTGTTGGATAATCCATTTATCGAGGAAGGCTATAGGCTACTTTTTATCCCGATATTCCCACGGGATCGGGAGTTACGTGAAACCGCGGAGCACTGCTAGTTAAATATAAAACTAAACAACATGAATAAATAATAAAATTAGTATTAAATTTGTATAAATTGTATGTTATTAATTTTTGCGTTTGCCTGTCAACCATTTTTAATTTAAAACTCCAGTTTACAAGTTTGTGATCAGAGAGAAAAATGCAATCTTGTTTAACGTCGCCTCGTCGGACCGACATCGAGAAAGTAGGCATCAAGTAAATAGTCAGTTGGTCCTGCATTTCAATCGGTTCCATTTGTATTTTATTGGGTCCCGACGAGACCAAGACCTACACCAAAGGTTTTTATTGTATTGTTTTAAATGTCTTACTCAATAATAGACATAAACTCAGACGTTTATTGGTTATACAGGGTTATTGGTAATTATACTAGCAAGTCGTTGAGGGCTACTTCTGTGCACCTAGACTAACAACTTTTGTTCTACGAATTTTGGGAATTCGAACATTTGTTTGAAAATTTTGAGGTTAGGTTTACCTGATAATCAGCTGCTCCATACACGGAGAGGTCATTAACCTTAAAATTTTACTTATATTTTAAGTTTTATCTACTGTTTTTAGTCTGAATGACTTTTGTTTTAAAGAATCAATTGTTTTTCAAATTTACATAACCTTAAAATTTTCATATTTTTTTCGAATATCCAAAATTTTTAGATTAAAAAAGTAATCTTGAGTTCTAGTTTTAAAATTACGTGTTTTGTGTACAGCCAGTCCCCTTAGACAAGATTAGTTTTCATTAGCGATATCTCCAATCGACAGATTTATTGTATGAAATTGACATAAATCATTGTATGAAATTGGCGTAAGATGAAGTTATTCCTCAGTCTGAGAGTTATTCTACCATTTTTTTTCTCTAACGCAAGACCACGTTGGCTTATGTCAATTTAATAAAGAAAAAACAAAAACAAAGTCTGTCATGTTACTTTCATTTCCGCTTACCGCGCCGATTACGCTGATTACGCCGCCGCCGACAAATTATACGTCAGACGCCGCCGCCGATCACAAAACCATCGACACACACCTCTAATAAGTATTAATTTAAAATCTTCATATGTTGAAATAGAAACATAACATTTTTCTGAATCTTAAAATACTTACCTTATTTCCAACACGCCTAAATTCCAAAAAGACTAGCGACCTAGATAGGTATCTAAATATGCCAAGTAAAGCCTGTCCTCAATTCGCTAGATGACGAAGAGACGACTAGGTACCTATAACAAAATCTATTAAGAATCCATTTAGGTAACTTTTTCTTTTTCTGCATAGCTTCTAATTTAATTGCTTGCAACGCTGTAAGTTAGAGGTACAATAGATTCGATGTGAAAATGTTAGCAGCACTTTGATTTTTTATGCCAGCAGCAGTTTTTAATTATTGAAGAAATAACCTCAGTGTACACGAGAATTGCATTTATTCTTATGAGAACAGCCTGCTTTTTTTGGACATTATATTTAAACGAAACGTGTTGTTTATAAAATTGTACTATATTTTTTTAAGGAAAATAAAATAAGTCAAGATTACGTGATACGAACATTTTTATTAGTCCCTAGCAGCGCTCTGCTGAAAATCAGCGCTACAGTCATTTCACATATTAGCTGAGCTTGAGCCTTTTCGTGGCAGAATTGTATACATATGCACAAGTCTTTGATTTAATTGTATGTACAGTTAAGTATATTAAGTTATTTTGTGTGTATGTGTCTTTTTTGTGGCATGAATAAACTTATTTCTATTCTATTCTATTCTCTGCGGTTTCACCCGCGTAGCTCCCGATCCCGTAGGAATATTGGGATAAAAAGTAGCTTATGTTATTCCACTGAATCAATGTATCCTCATACCAAGTTCCATTAAAATCGATCCAGTAATTTCGGAGCCTATTTGTTACAAATAAAATAAATATAATATAAGATAAGCTATATGGAATATCGAATGAGATACCTATAGATAGATAGATATAGAAAACGTAAAAAAAATAGAACGTTGTAGTATAAATGTTATTACAATTGTGTATGCCGATTTCCAAAAACTTTGTGCATCGGCACATATAGGGAAGCGGTTTCGTCGACATATGGTTATTTGTCCACAAGCGGCTGTTGGAATAATTGAGGTGTACATTTTCACTTTGTTCCGTTTCCATTCGATTAAAATCGTTGTACCTCACTTGTACACGACCTATTCGCTGTTTACTAAACGATTTGTACGGTTCGACGGTCTGGCCAACCATCCGAGTCGGTTTTTTTATGGACATTTAAACAGTACTCACACAAAATCTACTCCTTAATTTAAACTTTTTCAATTCACTGGGGCACGAAGAGAGATATCTTCATAAGGTAGCAAACCAATTAATTTTGTAGAGAACATTTTGATGTTCCCACATCAAAATGTTCTCTACAAAATTAATTGGTTTGGTGTCTTTTCCCAAAGACAATGTTATCATAATCCTTTTTAAATAAATAATAAATTTTATTTCAGGCTACAAAACCCCATAAATATATACCTTATGGTGAAAGGGTAGGAACCGGCGCTCGCTCCATACAAACGTAGTCGACTGTTTCCTCCCTGGATAATGATACTAGAGCAAATATTTTTGAGGTATAAAACCTATAACTGCCATAACTATGCCCCTATGTCTTGGTTTTTCATTTTCTAATTATATTAGAAATTAAGATTTTTAAAACAAAAAAAAACATAGGGGCGCATGGTCATGGCAGTTATAAGTTTTATGCAATAATAATCATAATCATAATCATAAATATTTATTTTGTAGGTCTAGGTAAACAAAGTTCTTAAAAGATAAAATAAAATGGTACTCTAGATCTTGCCATTTTGGCGTACAAAATTATGTCAAAATTAAATCAATTATAAAAGTCGAAATTAACAAAAAACATTTTAGAAACAGCCAGCACCACGGTAAGAAACAAATGTCGACATCAATTTTTAATTAAGTACTTATAATAAAGAAAGATATAGAATTAACATTTTATACAAGTTTGTCTCTTAAAAATTCGTCAACTGTGTAATATGTTTTCTCAATAAGAAATTCACGCAGAGCATGTCTGAAATCATCTAAACCATCTCGGCCCCTAATATGTGATGGTATTTTATTGTATATTTCAATTGCCATAAAAAATATACTCACACGAAGATGATGAGAGTGAGAATTCAAATTATATCGAAACATACCCTCACGTCTACTTCCTACCGAATATTTTTCAAAAAGATGTTGATTTTCCTTTGCAAATTTAGCAATTTCCAATATGTATAAGCAAGGAAAAGTTAATATTCGGAGATTTTTAAAGTGCGGTCGACATGAAACTGTCTGCTTGATACGGCATATAGCTCTTATACAGCGTTTTTGAGCTCTAAATATATTTAATTTAGTAGTTGAGTTGCCCCAGAAAATTATCCCAAAACTAAGTATACTTGCTACGTGACCATGATATGCTGTTAGCAATGTCGATAAATTGGCATTACTCAGTTTTGACAACGCATATGCAAAACTTGCTACTCTATTGATAACTGATTCACAATGTTCCTGCCATGTCAGACTATTGTCAATTATTATACCCAAAAATCTTGTAGAATCAGTTTCTTTAACTATATGGTTTTGATAACTGATGTGCATGTCATATTTTGCTCTATTTTGCCTATGTCGAAAGTTCATTATAAAAGTCTTGTCTAGATTTATTTTTAAATTATTATATTTTAGCCATTGAATAATACTATTTAGGGAAGTATTAATTTCACGCTCCAGTTCTGCATAACTATTGCCTACAAAAAGTACTGTGCTATCGTCAGCAAATAGAGTCATGGCATTTTGCGAAGCTGTGACAAAATCATTTATATATAGCATAAATAAGAGGGGACCCAGAACGCTCCCTTGAGGTACACCATATGTTACGGGCTTAGCATCAGACACAAACGCAGTTTCCGTACATGAGGGCATATTGATCCTATGGACTTGTGTAACTTGGGAACGATTAGAAAGATATGATTTTATGAGATCGTGGGCTTTTCCTCTTATTCCATAACAATAAAGTTTATAAAGAAGCAGCTCATGATCAACACAATCAAAGGCCTTCGTCATGTCAATGTACAGAGCTAGAACCTTATGTTTCGTATCCATACCAATATGTACTCTATATAGAAAGTCATATACGGCTTTGTTGATTGACTTATTTTTCCTGAATCCATATTGATTCTCTATGAGTAAGTTTTTAGATTCGCAGAAACTGTAGAATTTACTGAATATGACTTTTTCGAATACCTTAGCGAAAATAGATAAAAGAGCTATAGGTCTATAATTGTTAAGTTCCTCTCTATCACCTTTTTTAAATAATGGTTTTATTATTGTTTTTTTAAGGACTTCTGGAAATTCACCTTGCTGAATGCACATATTTATTATTTCACTGAGCGTTGGGGCAATAATATCAGCAACATCCTTAATGACACTGGTTAGAACACCATAATAATATTTGCTCTAGTGTCATTATCCAGGGAGGAAACAGTCGACTACGTTTGTATGGAGAAAGCGCCCGGTACCCTTTCCTCTTATGGACTTACATAGATATATTACAATGATTATTGAGTGTGTTAATACTAGAACTATGTTAGTAGCACTTCCATGACACTACACTTTAGTATTAGTATGTTGACTAGTACTTTAGTCCAATATTCGGGCGTATGCTGTTGTGCTTTGATGTTAGTAATCCTTTTGTTTGTATATTTGCAAGTAAATTGAATCAACTATTATAGTGTAATCCAAAATTAAATATAGCAAATAGAAATCAGAGAAACAAAATAAAGTTAACAAATCTAAAGAAATACCTTCAATGATTTTTTATTTTTTAAAGTGGCCTTCACTGGGCTGGACTGGTCTATCTGAAAATATTTCAGATAGCCCAGTGCATAGCGTAGCGTTATTGGTAAACGCACTTGGACGGTATTCAAGGGATGCGAGTTCGAGTCTCGTCTCAGTTGCAATTTTTGAAGACGCATTTTTTCCTTAAAAAATATTTTAAAATCATTTCAAAATTAAAAAATCTTACATAATTACAAATAAACACATTACTATAATTTCAATTCTTAATATTTATAAAGTTTAGTTACAGGGTAGTTTGAAATATATTGGCTACTGGGTCTCGCGAGTCGTCTGAGTACATTTTATGAGCATCTAATAAAATTTTTATCGTGTAACAGTAAAGAAGCAATCAGTCTGTCGGATATTGGCCTGCAGGGTTCGTAAACACGTGCAATTTTATGCCAGCAGTTAGCGCGATTCAAATATTTTTGTTTGATACGCCACTTTTGTCGATTACGTCTAGTTCTAGACACATTTTCAGAGACACGTCTCGGATGCAGGGAAGGTGGATATTTCAGAAAGCCGCTCAATTCTATTTCAAGTATTTCGTGCTCCGAATAGGGCTCCAGAAAATCCTATCTCTTCCATTTTTTTAAACTTAAGATTTTAAGTCATACTTTTAAATTACTTTTAACTAATAACTTTTAATTAAGTCTCTACAAATTCTTAAAAGAATAACGCGAAATTGATAAAATAATTTATTTATTTTTATGATCGCAAAAACTGCGTTTATTATTTTAACCTATTTGCATTAGGTATTGTTTAAGCTATAGAATTGTACCCACGCCGACCCCTTTCTGGTAATTTTTTAACCTACTTCACCTTGCGACGGTATGTGGCTGCGTATGTAAATATTTTTTATGCTACCTCTAAATACCAATATAGTGTTAATTTGATAATTAAGTTTAAGCAAAATACAGAGGGTAGCAACGCACACTAATGCAAAAGAATGCTTACCTATCGTAGGTATAGATCACGAATAATGCATTCAACACACAGACGATCTGCAAACTATTTAACATTAAATGATGTCCAAATTCAGCTATTAGTATTATTTAACAAGGTATTTTTGATTCATGAAATATCTAGGTAAAAACATTGAACAACTACTACTTACCAACATAATTTTGGGGGTTTTGGCGGGAACGAGTTAACAACATGTCGTGCTGCAGTTTTATTTTCATGAAACTTAGTTGTAACCCGAGTTGAATTGTATAATTCTGGTGGAATGTTATTCAATTTAGTTCTGTGAAAGTGCACAAGTGTAGTGAAAGTAAAAATCAGTGTCAAACATGCAGTTTTCTCGTTGCCTCCAAATCTCCTATTAAGGTTATGGTAAACTTGCCACCGCTTTACTATAGCCTCTGACTTGACGGACTATGACGACTTTGACTGTATTGAAACACTTTAGGCCCGATTTATGAAAAATCGGGTCATAATTTGATGCAAAATATAACTTGACACTGGCTTAATGCACACGTGCGAAGCCATAATAAAAGAAAAAAAAACAACATAATTTACATTAACATTATCAACATTATTTTTAAATAAACCCTTTTTAAACCTTAAACAAACAAAGAAACCAAAATGTCCTAAATTTAATACCAAAAATAAATGAAAAGCGCTAACCCTAGAATAACCTACCTAATAAATATGAACTTAATGTCTGCAGGTGCCTATTACAAGATATTAAGCTGCATTCACGGTTCACGATGTAAATCCGTACCTCTTTAGCATTTTAACGCTCAGGCAATTACACAAACTTCGCTTCGTCGAATACGGAGTTGTGTTCACTATGAAGTTGTTTGTGCTAATGAACATTAGTCACACATTTCTTAGCTTTACTTTAGGTTTTGAGCAAGCCGTGTTTCCTTTCAAAATATTCCATTACCCATCTAAAGTGTTTTGAGAAGAAACTAACTTGATTTTACTGGATTAGATCCCACCTTAGTGACAAAAACTGAGGGAGCTACAAATAATAGACCCCTTTTTTTGGTATCCCTGCTATTTCACAATGGTCCTAATAGCTAATAGTGTAATAGCTATTCTCAAACCAGAGAAACTGTGGAGAACACCATAGGTTATAAACCGTTGCCACTCTGTTTTAGAGGATGATCCTAAATAGAAGAAGCCCAATTTTAGAATGAAAGGATTTTCCTAATAAACCAACAAGCTCAATTCAGAGCGGTTAATTCCTGCAGTATATTGAGGATGGCTACGAGATGGGCCTGATGACTGGAGTGGCATTTGTGGATCTTACAGCCGCCCGTCTACGATACGGTGTATAACCGCAAAGAAAAGTGTACAATATCACAAAATAATACACAGATTGTAATGGTAATACTGCTGAGCAGCCAGAGATTCTGTGTCTGTTTCCAGAATAGGTGGCGTAATCAATGGAACTAACTATACCGGTCTAGACCGCAGACCTTATTAGATCTTATTTTTCAACGTAAACTATACACGAAAGATCAACCTATACTCCCAAATAAAAGACACTACATATTTACTGACGCTTCTTGCCTGCCCGAAGGAAATCCTTTGAATGATTTGAGGAAGAATTCAAACCATAGCAAAAGAGGAATTCTTGTATACCTAGTGACTTTGTCGACTCTGCTGAACATTTTCTACCAGGGAATGAAACGGACTGCACGACTCAAGAGATCTCAACAGTTGTCTGTTTGTAGAGATAGAGGTCTGCTCCAGGATGTGGCCAGAACCAGAGATAACATGTGGAAACAAATGATTCGTCCCAAAAATATCTCAAGACACTGCCCTACGGAGATTCCCAAGTAGCATCTGATTCTGTGATGACCAAATGCACCAACTGGCACTAAAGATGAAATCATGAATATTGGAAGAAAAATATATATAAAGCAAACAAGATGCTTTCACATAAGCAGAAAAATAATTTGTTTCTAGACTTAGCTGTAGATTAATTTTGGGTTTCTGTTGTCAGTTTAATTGATGAGTTTTATCTAAGTAATAAAACAATGATCGTGGTGTCAAGACACATCTGTATATACAAAAATCTTGTGTCACGATGTATGTTGCCAATAAACTCCAAAACTACTGAACCGATTTCAACCTAATTTCACATGTAGTCGTATTTTGGTCTAACTTACTGGATAGGATAGTTATCATCTCAATTATTCGCTTATGTCGTGAATGTAAACGAATAAAATGTATCAATTAATGGTTTCTTAAGCAAGTGTTTATTTACTATTTAGTTTTATGAAGTTCTCATAGATGGCGGTGTACGTTGATTCATCGATACAATTCTTCAATATTGTTTGTCATCTAGGTTGCAAATACACCCAATAGATGGCGCTGTGTTCGGGACTTACTAGGGGGTGAAATCGCGGGGCGCAGCTAGTTAATATCTAAAGAAGAAATAAAAACAATTAGTTATTTACAATTCACATCCACATTGGAGAACGGAGAGCGGTACGGAACTCGATCGAGTAAGTAGTCATACAATAACACAGTTTGTGCTGTATATCCCTGCGAAGGCTTGGCGATCACGCGCGGCCCTGCGACCGTTTGACCAGGCATTACCAGCGCTTACTAATATGTTTGTGTGTATTGTGCTGTCGCTTCTGTCAATTGTTGGTAGAAGGTCGTTGCTGGGGATAATTGATCAATCGTGTATTCGCGTATTTAAGTAAGATTAAGCGTTTTCGACCATATTTTCAGGCATCTCAACCTTGCAGCATGGCGCAGAATTGTCGGTCTAGTTTGCGAAAGGAAACTTATCAGGGTCAAAACTACAAAATAATGTTGGTGGATATATTTTATCCAGTCCAATCTTACCGAATACAACGGGCCATCCAAGTAAAAACTCAGTACTAAATTTATTTGGGGGGAAAGAAATAAAAGTTAGATTTTTGCACAAAAAAAACCACTCGTTGGTATAGGTTGTCCCATGGCCTGTCATCAAAGTCTTGGCTAAATAATACATTCCTATACATAATCGGAACATGTCTACTTTACAATCCCATAAAAATATCACAACTTTCAAAAATACGTGTTTTTATTTTACAGTACGAAAAAGTACACATTTCCTGAGACACCCTATACTTACCTACATAACTTTTTAATCGATTTAATCAAATCCCCGTTTTGGGGGATTTGGTTAAATCTTAATCCAAAGTTTAATACTTTATGGATAGGCTATAAGAAAGCTGCAAATGATGTTCTTTACAAATAGTCCAGGATTTTTCACATTTCGGTCTCGATTTTTAATTCATGGTTCCCGCCAATTAATGCTCGGATCTGTTCTGCAAGTTTGCAAAATTTTCAATAAGTTATTCGTGCGAGCTTCGTACAGTCGTACCATATTCATACACGTTAAACCAACGTTCGGCCGAGTTTCATGGAGTGGGTGTTAGGTTTTATTTTCGTTACGGAGATTCGGTCGCCGCGCTCAAAGCCCGCGATAAAAGCTATGCAATAGCTTAAAAATTGTGTAGGTAAGAACCTAATTTTACAAACCAATGATATTTTAAGTTTGATTTTATAAGATTTATACTTATTAGTTTTATAAGCTCGAAAGTCGAGGTAATTAAAATAGGTAACCATAACGTTAGTCTAACACGCGGAGCACAAACGAAAGGAAGTTGACTTGTTTTTTGTTTTTAGTAGGTAGGTACCTATAGTTTTCTAAAAAACGGTAAAACAATGTCCGAACTTATAATAGAGTGTTCGATGCAAATGGCAGCTAATTTCTTGTTGTTCGACCAACAACGGTTATTGTGTCAAAATTTTTAATCGGTTTCTCTTTGTTGTGTTGTTTCTTCAATGAATGCAAAATTAAAAAGTTACGCAATGGAAGCTAAGTTTATACTTTTCCTTACCTCAGAGAACTAACTGGTATTGACTGTGGATTACTTGCAGTATTTTCTTGATTAAACTACCTTTATTTTAAAAAAATCGTAAAGAAGTAAGCTAGCCCTTTATAACACTTAGACTTAAGAGGAAAGGGTACCGGCGCTCTCTCCATACAAACGTAGTCGACTGTTTTCCTCCCTGGATAATAACACTATAGAGCAAATATTTTTGCAGCACAAAACTTATTACGGCCATGACCATGTACCTATGTTTTGTTTTTTTTTCTTTATTTTTTTAAATCTTCATTTCTATGTTAATTAGAAAATGAAAAAATCAAGACATTAGGGCATAGTCATGGCAGTTATAGGTTTTATGCAACACAAATATTTTTGTATCCAGAGAGAAAACAGTCAACTACGTTTGTATGGAGAGAGCGCAGGTACCCTTTCACCTTAAGCTATGTTTTATAAAATGTAATTTAAAAATAAAGAATTTAACCATCTATTTATCTATCTAGTTGAATACCTACTACAAAATCCTACATCTTTTTCCTTCCTAAGTTATATTTCCGAAAAACACTCGTTCCAAACAAGAACTCTCTTGTCCTAAACTATAGTCAGTCAGCAACTATATCACGGTGACATTTAAATTTACAACTCTGGACACGTCTCTGAGAACATTACGACTTGGCAGTTACGCAGGACAAAAATGTGTCACTCACTAATTACATTCCCCGGCTTCGTTGAATTTAGAGGTTCACTCCTGTTTGCCAAGTTTTTGATATCGCAAGTTTGAAGTTAGTACTCAAATCCGCAAATTTAAGAGGTGCTTGGGTAGTACATTGAATTAGTTTCAGAAGGTTTAAGTTATCTGGTTCGAGTTGGCGAACCCCTCTATTCACTAAATAGAAGATAGAAGTCAAGAACAGTAGAGAAAAAACGTACATTATTATACTCTTGAGACTGACAGTTGTGGGTCTGTCTGTAACATTTATGACAGTTATTTTATTACAGGAGTTAGGATCGTCGGATTCAAAGTTCTTATCGCCATTATATGCAAACTATGGAGTGGAAGATCGCCAGTAACGAATAAATTAAAAGTGGTAACTGCATGGTGGAAGACATTATAGTGTGGCATTTTTATTATGACTAGCTGTCCCGACAAACGCTGTTTTGCCATTAAAAAAAAAGAAAGGAAACAAAATGAAAAATAGATGCTGGCCGATTCTCAGACCTACTCAATATGCTCACAAAATTTCATGAGAATCGGTCAAGCCGTTTCGGAGAAGTACGGGAACGAACATTGTGACACGAGAATTTTATATTTTTTTTGCCATTTAAAAGAAACTTAAAAAACATTCAGTACTTAACCTAGCACAGCGAAACCTATAAGGTTTATAATTATGCTAAGTACATTTAAATTTACGTCGATCTAGTTTAATATAGTTACAGGTAGGTATAATATATAAGATATCTTAAGATTAGTTTATTATAAACAGTTATGTATATAAATATGTGTTATGTATTAACTTCTCAGGTAGTACTAAGGTTTATGTTTTTGTTCTATCAATTTTTAAGTTAATTTCTGTTTCTTAAGTCATATTATTTGTGTTTTTTAGGTATTTTTGCGAAATTTCTTGTATTTCTTTTTTTATGTTTTTAGTCAAAGTCAAAGTCAAAAATTTTCTATTTCTTTGGATGCATAATACCTAGGTACAAGATCACATAGACACGTCAAACTAGTGGTTTTGTGTCTATCGTCGGTGTATCTTTTTCTCTTGTATGGTAACTATTCTGTTTATTTTTATTATATTAATTAATTTTTACGTATATTTTTTATAGCGTTGTTGGTTAGGTACTGTTAGGCTCAAATCAAAATTTCTTTTATTTTTTATGTTTTATATACTATTACGTGGAACTTTTTAATTAGCTTTCTGTTGTTGTAGGTACTGTTATATATAAATTATGTATTAGCTGTTGAGTATCCTTCAAATAAATAATGAACCAAATATTATAAAGCTGAAGAGTTTGTTTGTTTGAACGCGCTAATCTCAGGAACTACTGGTTCGAACTGAAAAAATATTTTTATGTTGGATAGTCCATTTATCAAGGAAGGCTAAAGGCGTTATGTTTTGATATTCCCACGAGATCGGAACTTATGCGGGTGAAACTGGGAGACGCAGCTACTGTGTAAATAAAGGCTTTAAATCTTTTAATGTTACTTCTACGAATTGCATCACAGAAAAGTAAAAAATATATCCTCCGTCGAAATTAACATTGCGATACGAATGTGTCATAAAGGTAACGTCGAGTCATATTAAAGTACTCGCTTAGGCATATAATAATATTGCAGACGGCACAGTTCCCAATCCTTGGCCACGTCTGTCCGTGATGCAATAAAACCCCTCGAGTTATGATATAATATGCATTTTGTGATGAACTGGCGAATATGGCTCCACATAACTTGAGGTATCACGCACGTTCCGGCGGGATATGCAGGTTCCCTTTACGGGTATTTTGGCTTTATAAGATAGATAGATAAACACTTTATTTGTATAACACACAAAACATTGAAAATGACTAAAAAGATGAGAAAGCTTATTAACTACGAAATTGTACAAACAGGCGACCTTATCGCTTAAAGCGATTTCATCCAGGCAACCTTAGGATGGAGAAGGTCTGTTTAGCTTACCTGGTAGGTCGTGTGGTGTAAGGAACACATATAATAATAAATACCTACGTAAAATAGATATTATAAACGAAATTACTTAAACATATATATCATACCATACACATAATAATATTTAGCAATACTATTCGTAATGAGAATATATTATAAGGAGTTTCAAGTAACAACAGAAGTAGGGCGTCAAGTTAAAAAATACTAAGGTGATTTTGTTTTAACAATCTATACTATGAACCTTTACGCCAGGTACGATAAGGGGCGGGTTATTTGACTAACTGGTCATTTAATTTTTTGTATTTATAATGTTAAATATCTACGTCTTTTTCTAGTTGTATATTAGGATAGGTATTTGTTATCTCTTCAAATAAATCACAACTGTTTTATCTATACTATTACTGTCTATTCTAATATTATAAACCTGAACCCCTTATTCCAAAACGAGGTTTAAGGATAGTCCGAGATGTGGATTTAAACCTTAGATTTAGATACAGATTTACTCGTGAACTATAGTCTAAACACTGTCGCGTCGGGGGACCGCACTTTTTTTCGAGTCAATTTAATATAATGTAAGAGTCGTCGTTTAAATGTTTGATTTAGCATTTATTTGGATAGTTAAGTTGTGTAAGTATTTAGTTTTTAAGTAGTTTCACTTGTAATTCTTAATACTTACTTTAACATTTTCGTAGAATTTTGAATATTATCATTTTATGAAAGTGTTTTCATAGATAAAGAGCGGTCCCCCGACGCGAAAATATTTAATCAAAAAAATTCAGATGTACCTACTTACGTAGGATCATAATTTCGAGTCGTCGTTTTTTCGAATTGTCGTTTTTGCGTCGGGGGTTAAAAATTAAATGACAGTTAATACGTCCACAATATGGACACACTTTTTTACACAACTTAGGCAATGGAAGACATCTCTATTACGCCATTGGTGACGTCACCACGTTTTAAATATTCAAAAATTTATTAAAAAAGAACTAGCGAGAAAATCCCAAAAATATTTAAATTAGTATTTTAAAACTCATAGGTCAGGAAATTTGGAGAATCCCAATTAGCCTTCTGTATGTCGTACAAACACTCTCCCCCACTTCAAAAAGGCTCACCCGTAAAGGGTATCAAATATCATACATACAACCCAAAACCAAAATCATTTAGAATTAATTATGTGACATGCAACATCGTTAATATCAATCGATACCTAATCGAATGAAAGATGGACGCCAGCACTAACAGAATACATCAGGCACAGTGTTTTTACCAACGTTATTAATTTCATAAATAATTAACAGGTCACCATTTGGATCGGTAAGTGCGGACATAGGTAGAATGCACTCGACAAATTGACTGATAACCGCAGTTGGGAAAGGCTAAATACCGGTTATTGATAGTACGATTGATGTTTTCATCCACAACTCTCTGAATTAACCCATATACAAAAATGTGCAAGTTTAAAAAGCTTGTTTTATAAATATTTCTCTGCTAATATTTTTTTATTATTTAACAATACAATAATAGCATTTAAGTTCTTTTTAGGGTTCCGTACTACAAAAGATCCGATTGATGTTTTCATCCACAATCTCTGAATTAACCCATATAAAATGTGCAATTTTAAAAAGCAGGTTTTAAAAATATTTTTGCTAATATTTTTTTATTATTTGAAAAAAGGAAAACATTGTGATGAAACCCGCGGCTTAGTTGGCTCCAGAAGTATTGACAAGTTCTCTCCTCTGGAAATGGTCGACTAAGCTGAGAGAGTAAAAGGTGCAGGGCAAGCCTACTCCATCCTCACGCAAAAAGGACCCTATTAAAAAGGGTCTAATTGCGGAAAACAGTCCGTTCAAGCACAAGTATTATTTAACAATACAATAATAACATTTTGGTTCTTTTTAGGGTTGCGTACTTCAAAAGGTAAAAAAGCAACCCTTAACCCTTATAAGATCACATTCTTGTCCGTGTTAAGGTGAAAGGGTATTACCGGAGGCTCTCTCCATACAAACGTAGTCGACTGTTTCCTCCCTGGATAATAACAGTACGTTTGTATGAAGAGAGCGCCCGGTACCCTTTCCTCTTAAATACTAATTAGTTTAATAAATAACAAGAATCAATAATAATCAATACACTCGTATAAATAAATTGGTTAAGGACTTTTTTGCTGACGGTATTTTTATTCAAAATTTATTTTTAATCGTCATTTGTCGAGAATTTAGAAAGTGTGAACCTCGGAGACCATCCAGCGGGGGAATGCCGCTTGCATTCTCGCATCTTTTGTGCCAGAAGAGTCGCGGGGCGGTTTATTTGATTAGTTATTTATTTTTATTTTATTTTTTAATATTTTTGTTGATGATTATGTAGTATGTTTAGTTAATAATTATTGTCTATGTTTTTAATTGTTTGTTTTATAAAAATATTACTGCTACAGTTTGCTAAGAGTATATTTTTATTATTTGCGTTTCTTTATCTATATAAAAAATCGTATGTCCACTTAAACCGATTTGAATTAATTTTTTTGTGTATATTCGTTAGGTCTGAGAATCGAACAACATCTATATTTTTTTCGTTTTTTTTTTGTAAATTGCAAAATAAGGTTTGCCGGGACAGCTAGATATGTTATATAAGCTTACCGTCATAGAAATTACACCTCTCGCTACTTTAGTTCTGCAAGTTCGCTAATTTAGTTCTGCAAATTACCCTATGAGTTTCTTGTGATTTCTTCTCATTGGTGGGCGCGTTCCGAAGGCACACATCCTAACTTAGTTTTTAAGACGTGGCCATGTGATCTTGTACCTAGGTATTAATTATCCATAGGAATAAATTATTTTGACTTTGACTTTGAAGCTTATACCTATATGTAAACGTTTTAATACCTACATCTATATTATTTACTCATGACTTCAATCGAAAATTAACACTGAAATGAGACATTTTGTTCATTAAATATTGTGCCGAGCTGATATTTAGCCGTGGTGATTTGAGAAGAGTGGTTGTATAGTTAACGTGACCATAATTTTCTATCGGCAGAGCGGGACTGCTGACTTGATGAGTGCTGTGTGACGTCATTGTTAACATGACGTCACCGGAACGTGACAATGATATCACACTTCGGGAACGTGACAATGATTTCACACTTTTTGTGAATATAGGTGTTCATTAATATAATAGACGTTATGACGTCAAGAATATTATAATATTTGTACTAATTTATGGTCATGGCAGTTATAAGTTTTATGCAACAAAAATATTTGCTCTAGTGTCATTATCCAGGGAGGAAACAGTCGACAATGGCAAAACATCGTTTGCTGGGATAGCTAGTTTTTGTATTAATGTATTTTAGTATTTTTTTCTCGCAGTGTACAGTTTGAAAGTGGGACTGTCCCGCCCAAAGCAGAACGTATGGTCACGTTAGTTATACAGTGTGTTTGTAACAAACGTTTGTGCCTAGTTAGATAGGTAGATAATGTTACCTAGTGAACGTTTATCAGTTCTCATTAGGCACATTGATGCCGCAGTTTCCAGTTACATTGATTAATATTAGTGTTTGGTATGTCACAAATATTTCAGCTACGTCCCTGGCAATTACCGACTCTTCATTAAATTATGATGTGCCTACTTTTTAAGTACAATACAAGTCTTGAAACTGAAATATTAGGTACTTACTTGAAGTTAAACAATGAAGTAATTTATTTATTTTAGTAACGAAGGAATAAAATATTCGTCATAACAAATAAGTATAAAAAACATACAGTCGGACAAGAAAGTGCGATCTTATATTATGTGATCCTTTTTTTAACTTATCAGGTACGAGACACGCGTTTGGAACAAAGTTCCTTTACATTGTCTTTACGACGTGTGAGTGACACGTTTTCGTAACGCGTTATTTTTTTTTCGGCTAGGTCCTCTCGCCATCCCGGTATAAAAGGGACTTCGTACCAAAAATCTGTCTACTTACATTTCATACAAATTTAACTCCAAATAAACAACGCTATTGTTTCATGGAAAGTTCACAATATGAATAATAGTACATTACGATATAAGTGTGGTAAATTGATCTCTGCATAGAGGCGGTTTAGGACGCGCGAGCGGCAGCGAGCGTGTTAAAGAAGGCAAGATGCAAATATCAATTCCACACGTATATCGTACGACGTTTTTTATCACAGTTGCGAATAAAAGAAAAGACTTGAAAAGAAAACAAAATAATAATTAACAAAATATTTGTGATAAGTCTATGTTTACATTTTTTTAAGGACATATTTTTTGGTAATTATGCTCCGGAAAGGCCAGGCTAAAGACTTTTAACCTATATAGCCTCGTCTGACATACAATATTTTTTAGGGTTTTTTCTGTTTGTTTTTGCGTCGGGGGTTAAGAACAAAATACAATGGTACGGAAAAACAATATATTTAAGTAAAGAAAAAAACAAAAAATAAACCACTCAATTTTTAATCGTTTTCTAAGTCATTATCACGTTAAATTTTCGTTCGTAAACCGACTTTAGAGACAACCATTTTTGCTAACTAAAAACTCTTTGGTACCTACCTTTTTTATACATCAAAAAAGTATGTAATTAGCAGTAAGATACGTATTTTACTAATCGGGATAACTTTACAGCACTAGGTTGGCAATGTAAAACGCACGCGTGCATAATATGTTGGATTATGAGCCTAAAAGCCGTTGAATAAGATCCACTTTATGAGCAACTGTGATAAAAAGTCTATTTAAAACAAGAAAAAGAATGCGTAAAATATCTGCAATTGGATAGTTTATAATCTTAATCTATACATATAAAATGCTTTGTCCTGAATGACTGACTGACGGATCAACGCACAGCCTAAACCGCTGATCGTAGAGACCTGAAACTTGGAGGGTGTGTTCTTTGTATAACGTAGACATCCGATGAAAGGATTTTTCGAAATTCTACCACTTACGGGGTGAAAAAGGGGGGCAAATTTGTATGGGATAACGTGATTCCTTGGTTCAATCTACTTCAAATTTTGCAAAAACATTCTTTAACAGAATTGATGGAACACGCATTTCGTATTTTAAAAAGGGGTAGAAAGTTATTTTGGGTGTGATTTGCTATCAATACTCCTTTTAAATTACCCACATTTTATTTTATTTTATTTATTTGGAAAACCAACAGCTTTACAAAAATAATAAGAAACAAAACAAGAAACAAAAAGCCAATTATAGGTTCTCACGAGTAGACATTTTTGATTCCAAAGACGTAGAAAATATTCTTAGTCTATTTGACACATGATTAAATTAAATTAAAATAAATTAAAAATTAAATATTTCCAGGACATTCCACACATCGCCATCTAGCCCCAAGTTAAGTAACTAGACTTGTGTTATGGGTGCTAGACAACGGATATAATAATTATATACTTTTCTTTTGTAAATATATACTTATAATACATAGAAACAACCAGACCACAGACAAATATCTAAGCATAAATACTTGTCTGAGGCGGGAATCGAACCCGCAACCCTGTGTTTGGCAGTCCGGCATGGTGACCATTGTGCCAACTGTGTCGTCATGATTGAAAACTCAATGCGGACCTGGCGGGGCGTCTTTGTGCGGCATCAGGTGACCGAAGGGCTGGCGGCTTCTTCACTCAAAGGGTGAGCCTGGCTATCCAGAGGGGGAATGCCGCCAGTCTCTTGGGGACGATGCCGCGTGGAGACGCTCTGAACGGAATTTTTTATTTGTGATGTGTATGTGTTATTATTATTTTTTATTTTTTTTTGTTCTTTGTTTGTGCAATTCATTTTTTGTGTTCATTTAATTTAATCTAATTTTAAGTGTGATTTTATAAATTTATGTTTTCTTTAAATATGTCCCCATGCGATTTTATTCAAAAAAGTTGCAGGTTTGTCTTTAAAGTGCAACTTTTAGCGCACTTTCTAGCGTCCACATAGGGACGTAGAATCTGAAATTTGAAATGGTAAAGACTAGAACATTTTGTCACTACATAGTATAAAACGAATCATTCTAACTTCAAAAGCAGCTGCACCTCGCGGCACATCGCGGTTTCACCCGCATAAGACTCGATGGAAGGGAATATGGGATAAAATCTATAAATAAAAGAAAGTCGTGTTAGTTACACCATTTATAACTCGGGAACGGCTAAACCGATTTGGCTGAAAATTGGTGGGGAGGTAGCTTACAATCAGAAGACGGACATAGGATATTTTTTTCGATATTCCCACGGGATCGGGACTTACGCAGGTGAAACCGCGGGGCGCTGCTAGTAAGAAATAAAAATCCGACACCTTTCAAAGGTTAGTTAGATACAACATAGAACTAAATTTTAATCGAATCGTTTGCGGATGCGGTGAAATTTGTACAAACAAATTACTGTGAGGTGTGATTGGGAAATCTGAACAAACATTCGAAACAAACTGAATTTGAATTGTGACATAGTAGGCTGGCGCGTACCTACGTGTGTGTACTTTACTCAGTACTTTATTGAATTACGCATCGATTGAAATAGAAATAAAAACCTGACAAGTGCGAGTCGGATTCGCGCAAGAAGGGTTCCGTAACATGTTATGTGGGAGCCCCAGTTAAATATTATTATTTAATAAATTGATGAACACCTGCATTGAGAAAAAAGTTTGACGTCATGCGTCATGTTCCGGGAATGCGTCATGTTCCGCAACGTATTATCGTTGCTATGGTTACCATCAATGTTTTCCTATGACGTTATCTCGTAAAATAATCGTCCGTAAACTAAAAAAAAACATTTTTTTTAATTATTTTTATAATTTGTTGTTATAGCGACAACAAAAATACAAAACTTGTGAAAATTTCTCTAGCTATCACGGTTCATTAGTTACAGCCTGGTGACAGACAGACAGTAAAGTCTAAAGGCTGCTCGTGACGGGATAAAACCTCGGACAGGACGGAGACGTGACGTGCATCGTTCATAAAGTGTTCGTGGTCTATAAACTAATTTTATATGATTTTTATAGAAAACTAGCTGCGCCCCGCGGTTTCACCGCAGTCATAAGTCCCGAAGTCCCGATCCCGTGGGAATGTCGGGATAAAAAGTAGCTTATGTGTTAATCCAAGTCTCCAGCTATGTAGATACTGAGTTTCATCGCAATCGATCCAGTAGTTTTTGCGTGAAGGAGTAACAAACATACAGACACACACACCCAAACTTTCACATTTATAATACTAGCTATCTACATACCGAATTTCATTGCAATCGGTTCAGTAGTTTTAGCGTGAAGGAGTAACAAACACACACACACACACACAAACTTTCAAATTTATAATATTAGTAGGATTAGTAGGATTTTATATGTAGCGATGTCTAGAAATCGTCACGTTCCGTCCGGCACGAGATAAATCACGTTACGTATGCAGCGACCTTTAGTAATAGGGCCCCGATTTTATTATATGATTACGGAACCCTAAAACCGTATTGGAATAGATTTTATTTATAAAAACAAAATCGTACAACCACCATGTTGTATTGAACATCCGTGCAGATTATGGCTCACACGCCATCGTCCTGAGAATGGCCCGTTTGGAAATTGTCGTACGAATTTTACGGTCTTACCCATTTGTCGCCATTGTCTACGTCCCCAGTGGTTACAATTGAGATTTTTATTTAATTTTCTCAATTGTCCCCAAAGGTGATGCCTATGTCCCCAGTGGTTACAATTGAGATTTTTATTTAATTTTCTCAATTGTCCCCAAAGGTGATGCCTATTGCTATTGGGAATGATTAATTTTACCGATCCCAATTGTCTCCATGGAGAATAATAGAGTTAAAATATTCGTTTGTCCCAAGTCGTGGCTTTCAATGTTTTGCGATTTTTAAACTATGCAATGTTAGCCACTAAATACTAAAGTAGCTGCGGGTAATAAGGGCAACCTGCCACTTTAATTAGAAACTAAATAGTTCGTGAAAATAGGAAAAACTACTTGAAAACAAGTCATTAGATAAATATTTGCTTTGTTGTCAATCTGAAAAACCATTCGTTTATTTTCTTGTTATTGTATTTATAACTAGTTTTTTCACGCGATTTCGTCCGCTTAGAAGTGGAAAGAATGTTTATGCAAAGTTTGAAGAAGATTGAATCAAGGAATCATGTTGTCCCATACAAACTTTGCCCCCTTTTTCATCCCCTTAAGATTAAAATTTCGGCAAATCGTTTCTTATCCTACGTCACACAAAGAACTTAGGGGGTGAAAAAGGGGGGCAAAGTTTGTATGGGACAACGTGATTCTATGCGGACGAAGTCGCGGGCAAAAGCTAGTAGACAAAAAAAAGCCCAGTAACGTATTCCTTTTACTTACGGCGACAAATAAGAATGACCGCAATGTTGGACTAAAACTAAAGGAGAACCCATCTCGGAAATATCTTACGATATTATGACTCTCCAAAACGTTTTAAATTGAAATAAAAAATAATGCGTGATATCCGGGAAACATCTGATATAACCGGAACCCAGATTCTATTATTCTTTTTGCTGGATTAAAGTAGATATGTATGTCGCTAAGTGAGTTTGAAAAATAATGAATGCACAACTTCGAAAAATTCTCCCCCATCACGAATGCAAAGGACGGGCTACACAAAAGTAGACGAGCGCTATTTGTATGAAACGAGCTCAATATTGAATTTTAGATGACCAAAAGAGTGTTTCAAAATGAGAGGTGTCTGACAAACGAAGAGAAAAAGAACAGTACCAAACTTTACCTTTCTGCGACGAAACGTGAGGAACAAAAACTATTAATGTAGTGTAGAGGCTCTCACGGACCGCTGAGTTAAATTGTCGGTGCGTTTCGTTTGATAATTTCCGTGTACAACGGGCTTTAATCGAATGAACCGGACTATCCCCCTCCGCCCCTATCCCGAGGTGCCCGCGAGCACAATAAAATTGTTCACCTCGATTATCGAAACGGGAAGATTGCACATTTTGGAACTAACAAAACATGCTATTGCGATAAATTGATCGAAATGGTACGAGTAACTGTTTTCTCTCACATGGCCACATGTTTTTGTACATTGTTTTTGTTTTTTTTTGTGCAAATATAAAAGACCGTCCAAAACCGTCACTTTCAAATCAAATCAAATCAAAATTATTTATTCCTTTGGATACTTAGTACAAGATCACGTGGACACGTCTTAAAAACTAAGTTAGGATGTGTGCCTTCGGAACGCGCCCACCAATGAGAAGAAGGCACAAGAAACTCATGGGGTTTTTTTTCATGTGATCACGCTCACAAAGGTCAGTTTCACAAATATTTGAAAGTATTATTTGAAATAGAGCAATTAAAGTCACGTCCAAGGGTTGTTATCATTAAGGTAAGACGAAGTATCATAGTACGCCTTACTGCACAATTTATGCTTTATAAAAGTTTTGAACCTGTTAATGGACATGTCATATACATCTTTATGTAATTTATTATAATAGAGCGCACATGTACCTACTATTAAACGACCTGTTTATTTTCCGGAGCCTACTACCGGACACGGTCAGTTCATCCTTATTTCTTAAGTTGAAATTATGAATATCGCTAAAACATTTGCGATGTATTTGCATTTCACCTACACTTTAATCTTTTAAAAGACTGTTTATAAGGTACTGTCGACAAACCAGGGCCGGCGCATAACAAGGTCCACTATCTAAAAATCACACTTTTAACAGCTTTTTTGCATTTTACTTACGCATAATTATAAAGAACCATTAGAAAGTTAACATAAATAAAAATAAATAAATTTAGCGACTTGAACTGCTTCGCTGTTATATACAAAACTATTGAACTTCTTGTTACACGTTGTTTTTATTTTGGATAATATCAAGTTACGCATGCTTTTTAAATAAATATAATTTTTTAGTTGGTTTTTTGTCAAAATCCTTTTTTTTAACCATTTTAGTTTCCATATGTATGTTAAATATAATATGTTAATACTTGTAGTGAAACGTGATTTTTGGCTTTTTAAGCTAAACCAAACTGGAAAATGTACATTTTATTTTAATTATTCTCTTAGTTAATTTTTTTTAGGTGCCACTAGCAAAAGAGCCACTAGATGGGTTTTCAAAAAAACCTTGATATTAGTGACCAAATAACAAGAAAACAAACAAATGTATGGTTTTTCAGATTATCAATGAAGCAAATATTTATATAATATAAATAGTTTTGGGTAATTTTCATTATTTTTTACGAAATACTTCGTTTTCAATTAAGGTGGCCCTTGTTTGGAGTCGGTACCTAAACATTTATATTGTTCATTTTTCACTGAGTAAATTCCAAGGACCGTAGTATGGTATCAATATTGGCAGCAGACCCATACGACATAATATTATGGAAGTGGTTGAAATAGACCGAGCGGGCAGTATGTTTATATCTGTCTATTTTTCTTACTTGCTTGGAGATTGGATGCAAAAATGTCCAATCAAACCTTTCGTTCAAACTTAAAAATGGCTAAGTGCAGAAATTACATTTTTAAATCAAATTTATTTAGTTTTAGATTCATTCAGCATACAAAGTGTAGATTCAATTTGGTCTAAGTTCTGTGTACAATAGGAGAACATAAGTACTATAATGACTGTAAAATCTTTGGTAATAAATATAATAAAAAAATATTAACTAGCTGCGCCCCGCGGTTTCAACCGCGTTAGTCCCAATTCCGTGGAAATATGATAAAAAGTAGCCTATGTGTTAATCCAGGTCTCTAGCTATCTGCATACCAAGTTTCATAGCAAACGGTCCATTCGTTTTTGCGTGAAGGAGTAACAAACAAACATACATACATATATACACACACACAAACTTTCACATTTATAATATTAATAGGATAAATTATTTAAACCAATCCACTATTATAGGGCATGTTCCTCTCGTGAATAAACATCGACAAAGAATAGGCAGCTGGCTGTCCTAGGGTTCCAGATATTTCCTATAAAACAAATTGATTATTTTCTAGATTAATACGTTAATACGTATTAATCTAGAAAATAATCAATTTGTTTCGTTAATAGCTCGATTTTCAGTAATAATAAATATTGCAGAACATCGCCCCATGCTAAGTAACTAGACTTGTGTTATTGGTGTTAGACAACGCATAGGTATACTACTTTTCTTTTGTAAATTTATACTTAAAATATATAGAAACAAGCAGACCGCACAGACAAATATCCAAGCATAAATACTTGTCTGAGGTGGGAGTCGAACCCGCAACTCTGTGTTTGGCAGTCCGGTTTGGTGACCATTGTGCCAACTGGGTCGTCAGTGTAGGTAAATTTCCCAGACATAGTTTAGTGCAAAGCCTAGTACCTCCTACGACAAACTATACGAACAAAATAAAACTAAGTAAATAGGTAATATTATGAAACATCCTTTTGAATAAATGTTGTCATCGCTCAGTTTTAAATGTTTACCGACATAGAATAAAACAATTAAAGCGAGTCAGGTCCCGTCGGCGTCGAAATTAAGCCCTGCGGCCGGTCCATCGTAATAAAACACATGCAAAGTTTTTCTTTGCTGAGCGCAGAGTGGCCGCAGCAAGCGGAAACGAAGCAACAGGCTTGATTAAAACACGTGTTTACAGAACGCACACGGACGCAATAATAGATAGGTACTGTACTGGCACAGAGAGTGAGTAAAGTTAATATCGCTCACCTAACCCTCCTGGCAGTAAGCAGTAGGCACACTGCCTAACGTTGCATTGCTCTAACATCGAAACTTGAAGAATACGCATCTATACTTATATTATAAAGCTAAGGATTTGTTTCTTTGTTTGAAAGCGCTAATCTCGGGAACTACTGGTTCGAATTTAGAAATTCTTTTGTGTTGGATAGTCTATTTATCGAGGAAGGCTTTAAGCTACTTTTTATCCCGATATTCCCACGGAATCGGGAGTTACGCGGGTGAAACCGCGGAGCACTGCTAGTATTATTATAAAGCTAAGGATTTGTTTCTTTGTTTGAACGCGCTAATCTCGGGAACTACTGGTTCGAATTAAAAATTATTTTTGTGTTGGACAGTCCATTTATCGAGGAAGGCTATAGGCTACTTTTTATCCCGATATTCCTACGACATCGGGAGTTACGCGCGTGAAACCGCGGAGCGCTGCAAGTAGTAGATAAATTACTTATTCGCAAAATTACTTCTAATCGTTTCTAACTACACAAGATTCCTTTCTAAAAGCGATATAGATAGATTTTTGGTATGAAATTGACATAAGCATTGTATGAAATTGGCCGATGAAACTTGTCTACCATATCTTTGTCTCTAACGCAAGACCACGTGACCTTTGGTTAGCCAACGCCAGTTTCATACAAAAATATTTTTCTGAAAATCTGTCGATTGGCGATGTTGTGAATGGAAAGTACTCTTGTATCTTCTTCTTCTCGTAAAGTGGTGTGGCTCACCTAATGGTCAGAGTTTTCAGATCGCCTTAAGGGATCTAACTTGACCTAACGACTGCTACTAGAGGTTGCAACCGGGGCCGATGGCTTAAGGAGCCTTCCTAAGCACTAATAATTGGTCACCCATCAAAGTGATGACCGCGCCAGGCGTCGCTTAACCCGCACGACCGTTAACGATCAGCCAGCTTCGCTTAGCTATGAGCCTTAGCTGTGAGACTTATCTATACATATAAAATCCTTTGTCCTGAATGACTGACTGACTGATGGATCAACGCACAGTCGCACAGCTTATACCGCTGATCGTAGATACCTGAAACTTGGAGGGTGTATTTTTTTGTATGACGTAGGCATTCTTACCTATATAAGTAAGTAAACTTATCTCTCGAAAAACTTCAAATTTTAAATGCATTAACTAATAATTAATAATTAAGTATTATCAATACAATCTATTGTTTCTGTAGTTTTAGATAAGTACCTACCAGCTTTAGAAAAGTATAGGTAACCGCACAATTAGGTAAACTGAAGACTCTATAGATGTATCCGTGATGAAAATACTTTGAATAGGTATTTATGGTTAATTCTTGAACAAATAGGTAAGTAGCGAGAAATATCCTCCATCCACATCTAGGACGTAACATAACTCAGCGAATTTTTACGTCTGTAAATTATAGTTTTACGATCGAAAATCATTTTTATGTTTTCGTAGGAATTTAATATCACGCCGGCTATGTTCCGTGCATTCGCTCTTTTATTGCGCTGTAATTTTATTATTTTCTCAATTTTTATTAACTATCAACCACCTACTTAGGTTCCCCTCTTATAATACCTAGATCAATTCTTCCTATTGTGTATAGCGGGTAATATTATTTTATATGGTAACTAGGTAAAAGTATAAAAGGAAAAAATATAAATGGTTAAAATAGCAACCAGCTGGACACGAAAGAGTAAGTGAGATGACCTCGACCGCCTCTAGCCAATTTTGCCGGAGGTGGCCCTGAACCTCGACCGATGGAAGATGGGGAAGACCTTTGCCCAGCAATGGGATACTAGTGGTTAGTTAAAAAAAGGTAAAAAACCGAAGTATAATCTACATTAAATTGTCTGTTATACGCACGCCTTCCAAAGGTCTCCGGACCTTTGGAAGGCGTGCGTGGAGCCGAAGCCAACACGTAGAGGCCCTTTACAATAACAATGGGGTGGATTCTAAACCGGCGATTATCCCTGTCTACACTATAAAGTGCAAAAAAGGACAACCTCCGGTTTGGATAAAACTATTGATAATCTACAGGACAAAACTACTGGAGCTATTGTGATGGGATGGTAGTGGACTAGATACTGGGGGACCATGGATACTATGGCGCCTGCCGCAACAATGTTCAATAAACACGTAAAAATGGCAGGCGGAGACTCGCCAACTCTCAGACTGGGCCTATTTTAATCTACATTATTATTATGAGGAGGAAATATTGTTTTTGTTTTCTTGTAACGAATAGGCTCCGAAACTACTGGGCCGATTTTGATGAAATTTGGTATGAGGATACATTGATTCATTAAATTAAAATAAATATTGCACAACATTCCACACATCGCCATCTAGCCCCAAGCTAAGTAACTAGACTTGTGTTACAACGGATATACTATTTATATACCTTTCTTTTGTAAATACATATCTACTTATAATACATAGAAATAACCAGACCACGGGCAAATGAGGCGGGAATCGAACCCGCAACCCTGTGCTTGGCAATGAATGACGACCCAGTTGGCCCTGTCATTGTGCTAACTGGGTCGTTATTAATTGGAAGTAACGTAGGCTTTTTATCCCGATATTCCTCGGGATCGGGAGTTGCGCGGGTAAAACCGCGGATCTCTGGTAGTTATTTCATAAAGAAATGACGTCTCTGTTCAAGATGAAGAAATTAATTAAGTACTTCAGATGCTAAGTTACAAAGGAAACAGTTTTATACAGATGATTACCTATTAAAAATGTTGAATGCACACTCATAGTGAATCTTTTATAAAATATTTTCAAAGGAGTTTAGTTTATAAAGCTTAGCGGTTAATTCACTCTTTATGGAAACAAAACAATGTTTTGCTTCTTTACTCCGCGGCTGCAAATAACAGTGCTCACAAAACCTTTAAAACATCAGAAGTGCTATTATTAGTTTGCTATCTATAAATGTAAAGATACTCGTAGATACGTTATGGCACCACCGAGTAATTTGATTTTGATAATTCTTTTTTTACCCTTTGCGTCTAAAGGGGATATTTGTTGAATCAGGTTGTTGAACAAATCACGTTTAGAGGTTCGGTGTGAGGCCATTATTGGTTCGCCGTAATGCCCTCTATGGATACGTATGGGTCTCGAAATGCACCGAGCATTTTTGAAAAATCATAATACAACACGTTTTGTTAAATATCCCGTCTCCGAGACGCTTTAGAGGTTCGGTGTGAAGACAATATTTGTTCACTGTAATGCCCTCTATCGATTGGCATGGGTCTCGAAATGCACCGCGCAATAAATATCACTACGCCAATCTCCCATACTAAATGTTCGGATCCCTTTTACGCGCGTGAAACTAGTAGGTACCTATTTACATCTATTTATAATATTGTGGCGCTTTATCTTAAAACTGCCGTGTGTAACCCAAAAGTCACTTACCTATTGATGCGTTGTTAGGAAAAACCTAGCAACCATTTACCGTTTCTAAGCAAAGTAAACATTTCATCAGTCATTGAAAAAGTCATTTTCTATTTGTATAGCACATTATTTAGTTTCATTATAAAAGACTTTACTATTATTTTACAGTGTAAATAAGCAACAATGGATTTGAAAAGGACGATAGGCATTGCTCCGAATGCGGATTGTATTAAGAAAGTAGTGGAGTGTCAATGTGAATTGGGTCGGGAGAAGCTCCTCACAGCTCCGCCTTACAAATATATGTCCTCACCAGAGGAGACCCAAGCTCGGTACCAGACTGCCCCATGCGTCCGAGAAACGGAACAGTATAAATACCCGAACAGTCAAATACTAATCACATTCAAATCACCACTCCATCCCAACGAAGTGTTTAATAAAGTGTTCCCAGCGAGTACGCCTGTTAAATTCGTCAAACGTAAACTTGCAAAGTTACTGTCTGTTTCAAATAATAACTTGTTGTTAACAAAGAACAGAACGATATTGAAAGATTCGAGTTTACTATCTGATTTGAAGGCGGATCCCCTCGGTAATATGGTGATAGATGTCTTCACAAAAGACTCCGAAGACTTTGCACTTTCGTCGATTCCTAAGGAAAGTTACGTCCATGAACTCCTCCATTCTGTTTTACCAAAGAAAGAAGCAATACCCTTTATCGCAATAAAATTTCGAATACGAAATCAAAACGGTATATTCACAAGATCCTATCACTCAATCATGAAGATACATGAAATTAAGAAGAATTTAGCTGGCCTTTTCAACACTGACCCTCATAACTTAGTTCTTCTAAGGGGAGAGAACCCATTGAAAGACAGAATGACTCTTCTCGATTTAGACTATGACAAATACGGCATTGTCGAAGTAGAATTGTTGACGAAAAATAGCGAGAAGCTCAACTTGGATAAACTTTATAAAGAAATGCCGGTCAATGATGTACTCAGCGTAACTGTTCCTTTTGGAACTACTCATAAACATATTAATGTGGAGATATTTGTCGAAAAAATTAAAAAACCTTACTTAGGAGGTTACCGGAACGTTAATACTGGTAAGCATATTTATTAAGTCTACTCAACTCACCTAGACCTAACTAGGTGAGTCGTCGAACCTTCTACATTATATTGACGACCCAGTTGGCACAATGGTCACCATGCCGGACTATCAAACATAGGGTTGCGGGTTCGATTCCCGCCTCAGACAAGTATTTATGCTTAGATATTTGTATGTGGTCTCGTTGTGTATATGTATTATAAGTATATATTTAAAAGAAAAGTATATTACCTAGTATGGATATACTAGGTACTTATATACTTTTCTAGACTTGTGTTAATTGTGCTAGACAACGGATGTTGTCTAGCACAAATAACCAGGTCTAGTTACTTAGCTTGGGGCTAGATGGCGACGTGTGGAATGTCCTGCAATATTTATTTATTAATTATTTATTTATAGATGTGATTAAGATTCGACATTTTTAAGAAATTATAATTTTGGCATACTTACATAGAAAAAAAGGTTTCTTGAAGTGAGGAAATTTCTCTCCCTATTAGAGGGTAATTTCTTGTTTTTATTCAATGTTTTATCAAAATAATAAGCAGTATTCTTAATCTAAAAGTAATATTTTCAAACCCTCAAACTACCAAAACCGAGGAGGAGTGAACCTACGTAACTCCGTAAGCTGCATTAAATGAAATTTAGAATACTGCTTATTTTGCACACCAGACACTGCTTTTAGACACTAGATACTTATTAACTTTTTTTTCAGATCAAGTATTTCATCACGCTTTTACACAAACACCACAGAAACCCGAAAAGTTGCCACCAGAAAAGAAGAATTGCAGAGATACGCAAACAGCTGAGGAAAAAGAGAAAATCTATGTAAGGCCCTTTATTAAAATCATTATGAAATCGATAGTGGGTACCTACCCACACCTAAAAAAGCTCAAACATACCTATGTTTGAGCTTTTTTAACGACCTCTGTGAGGGGGGGGGCGGAGAACTGCCGCTTGACGCAGCAAATTGCAGGTTCTATTCCCGCGATCGATTTTTTTTTATATTTGTCTGTAAACATATTTGTTTCTGTATTTAAAGTACCTACCTATATGTATATTTACAATAAGGAAATATAAGTATTCTAATCGTTGTCTTGCTACCATAACACAAGCCTAATTAAGGTCGCTGCATACGTATCGGGATAAAACCTCGGACGGGACGGGGATGTGACGTGCATTGTTCATAAAGTGTTCGTGGTCTATAAACATACGTAAGGTGATCTTTCTTGTGCCGGACGGAACGTGACAATTTCTTGACAGCGTTTCATATAAAATATCACGTTCCGGGTACGGGAAAAATCCCGTCAAGTATGCAGCGACCTTTACTTAGCTTTGGGCTAGATGGCGCTGTTTACTATGTCTTGCAATATTTCCTTATCGTTTCAGGACACAACTTACAGCCGTGCCACACAAATGAGCAACAAACAAATTTACATACCTAACGTAATGGACAGAATAGTTGTACCAAAACCTTATGAAACCTATGAAGAGATGATAAAGCGACTTAATCACGTTCATTTCGCCACTATCATTCAAAGGGCTTTCAGACATCATCAGTTCAGACAAAAAGTTGAGCGATGGCTCAGAGATTGCATGTAAGATGAATTTTGTAATTTGCAATAATTGTACTATATTTTGTATGCACTGTTTGCAGAGCTCCGTGGTTTCACCGGCGTAACTCCCGATCCCGTTGGAATATTGGGATACAAAGTAGCTATGTTACTCCCAATGAATCAATGTATCCTCATACCAAGTTTCATCAAAATCGGTCATGTGGTTTCGGAGCCTATTCGTTACAAAAAAAAAAAACAAACAAATCTTTTTATAATATTACTAACAGGGCGCCGCGGTTTCACCAGCCTAACTCCCGATCCCGTGGCAATATCAAAAGTAGCCTTCCGCGATAAATGGACTATCCAACACAAAAATATTTATTCAATTTGAACCAGTAGTTCCTGAGTAATCCTGAGATTAGCGCGTTCAAACAACCGACAAACTCTTCAGCTTTATAAATTAAGTAGTATAGATTATAACTTTAAATAATAAATATACCTAGATTAAGATAGATGAATAAGTGATAAGTAAAGATATAGATTAGGTACTTCAGTAATTAGGTCTGAATTATTTTTATGGTGTATATTCTAGGGAACGAATAGCCAGAATGAAAGAAGAAGACAGATTAGAACGAGAAGCAATGGAAAGACGTTTACGAAGAGATCTTATAACGAAAACTTTTCCTAAAACGCGTGAGGATTTTGATCAACTTTATGCCATGGTAAGTTTTAAACTTAAAGCCAAAGTCATAAATAGTTTTTCATCCCATCTGTTCGAAAACCGACGTTTTGTTCTCAATAAGTGTGAACAAAGTGGTACTTAACGACCACTTATTGAGCGGGCAGTAATTAGTTTGAATCTGGGACATGAATTTTGTTATGTAATAATAGATACACATATTTAGGTAACTTACCATTTAGTTTCTCATAGAAATGAAAAGTAGATTGTCTATTTGGGATTTTTTCTCGGGTTATACCTACCTACCAACTTTTAATCCTTCGCTGCGTTCCGGTTTCTATTTGAGGTGAAAGGGTACCGGCGCTCTCTCCATACTAACGTAATCGACTGTTTTCTCCCTGGATAATGACACTAGAGCAAATATTTTTGTTGCATAAAACTAATAACTGCCATGACCATGCCCCTATGTTTTGTTTTTTAAATTTTAATGTCTATGATCATTAGAAAATGAAAAAAACCAGTTATAGGTGTTATGCAACAAAAATATTTCTGTGGAGAGAGCGCCGGTACCCTTTAACATTAATAATCCTTCACTCCGCTTTGTGTACCCGCCGAATATTATTTCAACCCCATGTGATACAATCTACTATTACCTAGAAACTATCTGTAGATCTAACTTAACTATTTAATAGAAGATTTTTGACAGGTCGACCGCTGGAAACATGCTGAAATTGCAAGAATATCACGACTTCACTCAAAAGGCCCTAAAATAGCAGAGTTCACGCTACTTCTTGACAAGGAGGTAGAATTGCTTAGATGTATCGAAGCATACAGAGTTAAAGTAAAAGAAGACAGTAAAAAAATAAAAGAAAAGAAGTTCTTAGAGGAAATATCTAAACCGGTTGCGTGGTACGGTCGAGACGGCAAGCTAATTACAATGGAGACAATCGAAATACAAAAAGCAAGGAAATTAAAAGAACTCTATAACGCCTTTTTGCGGGACGATATGGAAGTCAAAGAGCGAATGGAGCTTCTAGTTGACATGAAGTATGCATTACAAGAGTTTCGTCATTATCTTGCTGAAGAAATAATTTCACTTTTGGACAGAGAATGCGACCTTCTCGTTCGAAGATGTAACGATTACCAACTTGAATTTCTAAGACGAAGAATAGCTGGTTCCATGTTTCAACTGATAAAATGCTCGGAATTAAACTGTAATGTGACTAAATGTAAAGAAATACGAGATTTTAAGAAAATGGAAAACAGTCGTCTTCATCTTTGCGAGCTTTGCCATCAAGTAAAGCCCTACTCAGATTTTCCTCTCAACTGCAAAATGAGTGGATTCCTCATATGCAAATCTTGTTCATGGAAAGATGTAAACGAGCGTAGTTGGATAGACATGACGCCGTATAAATTCATTTTAAGGGCGGTCCAACGAGACGAACGTCGTCGAAAGTGTTGGGGATCCCTGGCCTTCGTTCTCCAGGAGAAAGATATCTTCTTCATTGTCGAAAAACTGTGGCATTCACATTCTGCGATAAGTGAATGCAGTGACATCACCGAACTTAGATTATGCCGTTGGCTTGTCCACGAGGATTGGTCTCCGTGGAACTGTTTCCTGGTAACAGTTCAAGAAATGAAGGCCCATTTGAAATTGGAGGTACCTGAGGAGGTATACGACGAAGAATTGGTACAAAAAATACGTAATAAACATAGTTTGGCGAAAGCTTACTTCGAACAACTGATGACTGTGAACAAGAGATTCACTGAAACTGGTGACTGGCAAGGCATCCGAGCACCGGCCGTCGCTAGAGTACCCGCTGTTGAAAAGTTATAACTATTTTTGCTAGGTACATTAATTTCTCTGTGTAACTTTTAGTACTAATTATGCATGGTTAATTGTTTACCTATTGTTATTCCTACTTAGATTTCGTTATTGTACAGTTTTTGTTCATGTTAAATAATATTGTAGTATAATTATTTTATTTGTGTTATCAAAATCAAGTGCGTTACTCTGGCAGAGCTACCATAAAAATCTTGTTAAGCTATTGCATAGCTTTTATTGCGGGCTTAGAGCGCGGTGACCGAATCAAGAAATTCCGTAACGAAAATAAAACCTAACACCCCCACTCCGCCTTTTGTTTTTACTTTGCCTGGATTCAGACATTTAGTCATAGGTGGTACCTACTACATGAAGTAAAAAAAGTTCTCACTCTAAATCCTGGCATAGTCATGGACACGAATTGTGGCGGCTCTGCTAGAGTAATATGCATCAAAATCTACCTATGTTTAGGTACTCATGGTTGAAATTAATATCGTACACCTATCGGTGTATGCCCGTTGTCCCCATTGACTCTTTCCCCATTCAATGGGGACATCGGAATTCAATAAAAATATTATTTTATGATTGTTGTCCCCATTAACAGTGTACTCTTAATGGGGACAACAGAACTCAATAAAATGATTAAATTTATTTCTGTTGTCCCCATTGACTCTTTCCCGTTATAGGGAATTACGTGAAGTTATAAAATGTCCTTCCCATTGGAACATAAAACGAGTGCGGGGTGGTGGTCCAACTATGGCAGTGAAATATAAATTGTTTAGAATGGGTAAGGCACCAACATAATGTTATGTTTACAACCTACGTATTGTTTGTAAGTATTAAATTAACGAGTTATTCTCTACGTCTCATAATGAGATGTAGCTTGTTGCAACGGACCATGAAAAGTGTTCCCCACATCTCATTTGAGATGTTATGAATTTAAAAAAAAAGTTATTTAAATTGCAACCGACTACGAATTGAACACTACTTTTTCTAATGGAAGTATTAATATTTAGTTTTTAGTTCAGAACCTAGTGCCAAAACACAAAATGCAATGTGCACCGCCCTCCCGCCCACTTGAAGAGGCATGCAATGAGGACAAGCAATAATTAATTGCCATTCATTAAACACGACACGTGTTTCGCGTCTACACAACGCATTATCAGAATTTGACCCCGCTATTTGGGCGAAAAACGTTAGATACGACGTTGCTCCCCGAGATGTTATCTCGCTGAACGCTGGAACAAGAGTGAATGAACGACGTCGCTTCTTCCCTTTTTATGCGCTGTCGACGCCACGCCCACCACCTCGCCCCACTACCACTTTTTCTTCTATATAAAGTAAGTCATTGGTCTGTAAAAAGTACTAGGCAATCAGAAGGTATAAATCACACTACCTTACTTATCTCTGTCTTTCTTTAATTTTACTCCTGACAAAGTAAATAAAATATATGATAGCAATGAAGGTAGGTATCAAAAAAGCTGGAAAAATCATTCAAATATTTTGAGCATGAATACTCATTACATATCGGATTGTTTTTTTTGTGGGATACCTTCTACTGAGTTCTGATAGCCTAGTACTTACTGACCAACTAT
Source organism: Idaea straminata (assembly GCA_951213275.1). Taxonomy (NCBI): domain Eukaryota; kingdom Metazoa; phylum Arthropoda; class Insecta; order Lepidoptera; family Geometridae; genus Idaea; species Idaea straminata. The sequence goes on along the minus strand of OX577857.1, from coordinate 6,314,218 downwards.
CAAACAATTTACAGTCACGGAAAGTGGTGGTGGTGTGTACGGGCTTGGTCTTATACGAAGCAGTATACCTCCTACAGAGTTCTTACAGCCTAGTAGGTACAGACATCCTGTTAAATCGTGTGACGTGTGGAAAACACTTTTCGTGGTTCATTGCAACAAGCTACGTCTCATAAGAGATGTAGGGAATAAATAACCCGATTTTTGTAGGAAGTATAGTGACCACCACCACAGTTATTTGTAAGTACTAGGCTATCAGAACTCAGCAGAAGGTTTTCCATAAAAAACTATCTGATATCTAATGAGACATCATGTTCGAGATAATTGAATATATTATTCCAGCTTCTTTTATGGACATCACATAATTACTTTGTCAGGAGAAAAATTAAAGAAAGAGACAGATAATGTAATAAGTATGATTTATACCTTCTACTAAGTTCTGGTTGCCTAGTACTTTTTACAAACCAATGGCTACTTTATACAGAAGGAAAAGCGGTGTTGGATTCGTGGTCGGTTGCAACTCAAATAATGTTTTTTTATTCACAGCTTCTCTTGTCAAACAATACGATAAGGTTGTAAACATAATTGGTATATGACATGTTACCCACCCCGCACTCATTCAATGTTCCAATGGGAAGAATATTTTAAAACTTTCCGTTATCCCCCATACCGAAAAAACGTCAATGGGGACAACAGGAATAATTTTTTTTTATTGAGATCCGCTGTCCCCATTAACAGTCATTGAGAACAGCGTCTATGGGGACAACAGGAATACACCCGTCTATCGGCTACCGGTGGTTAAAGTGACAATCCGCGTCTTGAAGTGGGGGAAATAACATCCCGTCGCCACCCGGAGGCTGCTGGGAAATTTACTCCTCTTACCACCGGGGGGGCAATTCACGTGGGTAGGACTGTGTTAATTTACCCTAATAGCCTCAAATATTTATTATTCCTCTCTAGGACAAATAAAACAAAATTAATATTTAAATTGTCTTCTTTTAATAATTACACGTAATACTTTATAACATAATTAATTACACGTTACATACAATTATAATTTCTCAAGATATCAAACTCTCATGATAATAAAAAGTCTATAAAACAACACTATAATCAAAACGCAGTTGTGATAAGTTGATGTTTCAATTCATAGAAATACATCTTATAGCTACAATTTGTTTTTTTGCAAAAATTCAACAAATAAATTACCTACGTGAAATATAATTTAGGCAATAATAGAACCATAACTAACTGTACAATAAACAATGGAATCGCTAATAGAATCCCGAGAAGTTTTCAGAAAATATTTTCGTATTTTTTTTTCTACGAATTTTTATCTGATCATTACTTTGGACTTAAGAATTAAAGCTGTTGGAGAATAATGACGGTAACAACTTCATAAGGCGTTATTTAGCAAGTGTAAATTTACCTATAAATTTAAGAAAAAATCAGATTCAACTATCTATTCAATCTCTTTTATATAGTAGACAAGGCATACGCATTGTATTCTGCGTTACGTTTATTACTTCACTAGCTGCGTTCAGCGATTTCACCCGCGCAAGTCCGAATAGCGGGATAATAAAATAGCTTACATGCTTTCCAGCTATCTGCATAGTTACATCGCAATCGGTCCAGTAATAATTGCGTGAAGAGTACAAAATAGTGTATACATACACAAACTTTCACATTTTAAAATCTTAGTAGGATAGGATAAAAATAAATAAAAGCTTTTCTTAATGTCTCTTAGATAACCGCACACTGAAAAAACAGGCTTTAAATTTGGTGTTAAATAGTTATTTTCTATTGTAAATTAAATAAAAATTGCAGGACATTCTACACATTGCCATCTAGCCCCAAGCTAAGTAACTAGACTTGTGTTATGGGTGCTAGACAGCGGATATACTACTTATATACTTTTCTTTTGTAAATATATACTTATTAAACATAGAAACAACCAGACTACAGACAAATATCTAAGCATAAATACTTGTCTGGACGGAAATCGAACCCACAACCGTGTTTGGCAAGCCGGCATGGTGACCATCGTGCCAACTGGGTCGTCAAATAATAATATACTTGGTTTGAAGATTAATTTAACACTCATGCTTTCGATAACCGTGACATGTCAAGATAGTACGATTAAGAGGAAAGGGTACCGGGGGCTCTCTCCATACAAACGTAGTCGACTGTTTTCTTCCAGGATAACGACACTAGAGCAAATATTTTTGTTACATAAAACTTTTAACTGCCATGACGATGCCCCTATGTTTTTTTTTAAATCTTAATTTCTATGATAATTAGAAAATGAAAAAAAAAAAAAACAAAACATGGCAAACATGGGGCATAGTCCTGGCAGTTATAGGTTTTATGGCACAAAAATGTTTGTGCTAGTGTCATTATCCAGGGAGGAAACAGTCGACTACGTTTGTATGGAGAGAGCGTCGGTACCCTTTCACCTTAACTAATGTCCGCTAAGCACTGTTCATGGACTTTAAAAAGTAAGCCAATGATATTTTCACACTTCAGTTATTTTCAGTCTGGGTTATCTAAAAATGACTTATATAAACTGCATTTGATCAAAAGTTAAATAAATATAACTAACCTAAAAAAACATTATATGTAAAAATTTCATCGTGATGTTTGGAATACAAATCTTATATATTAAGTAGTTGATGTGCCTTATATATTATTTGATACATATAAAGTAATACGTGTGTAAATAAAAGGAAACATATAGATCAGAAATTGTCTCGAGAATGATCAGTCAAGTAAACGGAAGTCTTTAGTGAACAAACAAAACAAATTCTAGTGCTAAAATTTTATTTGAAATTTAAAAAAATCTAATTACTTCTATCTAGTGTCTAAGCATCAAATTCTCTCGTTTACCATCATTTGAGCGAGCGTTTTAGATCACCGAATGTATACAGGAAGATTTTTCCTTAAATGCATCAGGGTTAAGGGAACTGTTTTATATTTAAGGTGAAAGGGTACCGGCGCTCTCTTCATACAAACGTAGTCGACTGTTTTCTCCCTGGATAATGACACTAGCACAAATATTTTTGTACCACCCATAACTGCCATTCTCATTTTCTAATTATCATAGAAATTAAGATTTAAAAACCAAACATAAGGGCATGGTCATGGCAGTTATAAGTTTCATACAACAAAAATATTTGCTCTAATGTATGGAGAGAGCCCCCGGTACCCTTTCCTTTTAAATTTCGATAAAATCCATAACCCTTTTCGGGAATCGAACCTGTTGATTTTGCAAAACAATCACTCAGTTACGAATTCAAAATATAGCAAAATGGTGTTTAAAACGACTCAAATAATTTAAGTAGGTAAGTATTCAGTGATTAAAACGCTCACATCATTTACCATCTATCAGGCTTCCGACTATTATACTTCATACAAATCTCTATAGCAAACTGCAACAGCATTAACTTTCGCCCCACCAAGGTAACTATGCCGAACGCACGTTCAAGCCCAAATAACGAGCCAAGTATTTAACGGTTTTTAATCAAATGGACCATACTGACAGGGGTACCTCACCGGGACTCCATGGTGAAGTCGCCGCATACGTATTCCATGGGTACTTCTGGCTACCCTAGGTCGCCAAATAGAATAGCCACTAGCTACTGATTAAAAAACAAGTGCGTCCTTCTTCATTGGCGACCTCGTTGGACACTCATGAGGCGCAGTTTCCACGTATACATTTTACTGGCAACTGTGGCTACGTCACCAGGATGCCAGAGTGTCCAGTCTCCACAAAGCGCCGCGTCGTTCGTGGCTACGCTTTCATACACCGTCGCCAGGGGCCTTAGTCTGCTAATATAATTGTGTTTCAATAGTGTCGATGGAATCGTTATAGACATTTAATGTCAAATTGGTATTCTTCTGATGTTAACTATTATATCGAAACACCACTGATGCACCACTGACTCACTTTGGTATTCTGCTCTAGAATCGTGGCTCAATGGAATCTCGATAGTTGTCAAAACGGTATATCGCTTAGCAACATATACCATGTTGCTAGACAACACCAGCGACGCATCTATCACCATTCCATTGAGACTCCATAGCGATTCTATTGCTATGTTATTAAAACTTTAGCAGAATAACAAATAATGTAACAATCTTGATATAATATCAACAGAGTCTCGATATAATGACAATGGTAAATCCATTAATGCAAAATAGCAGAATAAGGCCCCAGGTGAGTTGACTTCTATATAGTTCAATTCTAATTAGTTGTATACGTAGCTGGCGTCACCATGGCGTCCCGGTGAGGTAGGACGACAGTCGATTTTAAATATTATCATACTAATGAAATGTATGGTCCATTTAATTAAATAACGTTATATAACTACACCATAGCGACGAAACATTAAACATGTCAAATTAACCTTTTTGATTGGGTTCTAGTGTTGCCACTGTTATCTAGTCCTTGATAAATGCACGCGTCTATGAGACTGGCAAAGCATTTTTTAGATTTTGATGGTCACCACAAAAAATCGTGTTGTTGATTATGCCAGGATTTAGACAGTAATTAGTCACAAAGTAAAAAAAAGGTCCGGCACCGCGTTTAAACAATTTGTTTGTGGATCTGCTGCGGTAGCGTTGCTTAAGCAGAGCCACCGCTTTTTCTTAAAATCTGCAGATCCGAAGGGCCATATGCCTTGGACCGCCAGGCCATCCATTGGCGGTTGCCTAGCCCACGTCATTTAATGTATTTGCATACATAATATGTTAGATACAAGCTTAATTAATTATGAGCCCTGTAGGACATTGTGGCAGACAGATGCATTTCTTACTATAAGTAGGTACTGACTAACCAAATAAACTAGTCCGGTTAATTTACTGTTACGTCACCCAAAGGGGTCTAATAATTCCAATAGTGGCAATAGGTGGGGCGCCACTATTGGCACATTCCATTAATGATTACAATCCAATCATTAATGGGATGGCCCCATTTCTTTAACTTTAAACGCGAGACAAGGCAATTTTCATACTTTGCACCTAATTTAGACTAAACCAAAGTTAGAGACAGCGTGCTTCGCGCGTATATTTGGCGCATTTATGTACAGAAAGTAAAATGCACACTCATTATCTGTACTTCAATTACCTAAATATGGTGGCAGGTTATTCCATCAAACCGTACAATATTGATTATAATATTAGCAGCGAGACTAGCTCAGCACTACGCGTTATTCGATCTCATTACGTTCGGACGTCTACACGCTAAATTTACACAACAGAGACCAAACTAATGTCACTAATTATAAAATATAATTATTTACAATTAAAAATTGTGCCTCGATAGATCAATACTCTAAATATAATCTGTAACTCTTTCTGAGTCATGTTTATTATACAAAAAGTGCAGTATTCACATAAAAAAGACGATAACTATTAGTTTTGTACACTTATACTATTTTTGCACTTTCATATTGCCAGTTCATTGGCTTAAACTCGGAATATCTTAATTAAATTAAGACATCATAACCCATATCCATTTTAACACAATATAACAGTCTACTATTTATATTTACATTGATCTATAGAAGGAAGATATAATATTACAAAGAGATAGATAGAGAGATACAACAACCAGCGGCTGTGCAATCAACCACCACCTACAGACAATCTATTTATAACTATATACAATCTTAATTATAATAAAAACTCATATCAAAACTGTACCAAAACTAAAAAAATGAAAGTGAAAAGAGTTAATTTTATTTTTATTAAACCCCGATTGATTTTATTCATGTACGTAATAAGACTGAATGATTCCTGTAATAACAAATTATGAAGGTACTTATAATTTAAAATAGCCAAAATTTCGAATGTACTTAAACAAATAATATTAGCGCTAACATTAAATATTATACTTACACAATTTAAAACTAAAAAAAAAATAAAGACAATAATGTTTTAATTAAAAATTTAGACGTAAAAAGACCATTAATTCATAAATTAATTAGTAAATTCCTAATCACTCAATATTTGAAAACCATATCAATCTCACACTTCGAATATACAACCAAACTACATAGAACTAACGGCCGTTTTCACAAACAGTACTTAAGTTGCTCTTAGATTAGTGAACGCACTGCGCTAAATGCTTCACTCTAGCGAATCAGCGTCTTATTTGCGGTTCTATGCGTTCCCGCGCACTATGCAATCTCATAGGGTTGATTGTGAATACGGGTGTTAGTGTTCTACACTTTACAGAAGTATTAAATAAATAAATGCTTAGTATATTTCGAGTCAGCGATAGGCACTCGCCTCCATAGACGAGGATGAAGAGGTCGTGTTATAGTGAATACTGTTCATGCTGTAGTTAAGGTTACTCAGGGACATATCCTGAGGAACGTCCGAGGGTGATGTCTGATAGTACTGACTCTGGCTAGGGTATGGAAGTGAAGGGTCGCGATCGGGGAACGGAGCCGTTTCTCTGGTAGGGCCTTCTTCCAACTCTTTGTCACTCTTCTCCATGAACTGTATTATACGGTGTGTCGCTTTTACGTGAGCTACTATTGGTGCTTCCGCCTGAAAAGGATGGTCCGTTTAATTGATAGGAATAAATAAATAAATAATAAATACATATTGCAGGACATTCCACACATCGCCATCTAGCCCCAAGCTAAGTAACTAGACTTGTGTTATGGGTGCTAGACAACGGATATACTACTTATATACTTTTCTTTCGTAAATATATACATATAATACATAGAAACAACCAGACCACAGACAAATATCTAAGCATAAATACTCTGGCGAGAATCGAACACGCAACCCTGTGCTTGGCAGTCCGGCATGGTGACCATTGTACCAACTGGGTCGTCACAGGAATGTATGGTATGTTTTACTAGGTGTGTCTCGTCGCTATCCCAACCGATCGATGCCGTTGGAATATCTTCAGCTAACTCCATGTGAAATTTCATCAAAATCGATTAAGCAGTGTTTGGGTAATACCTGGCATCTGCTCGCATGCGATCGCGGCGCGCGTTCCTCTATTTTAAAAGAAAGTTATCTCCTAACGCCTTTATTAAGTCACCAAAGTGCGAAAGTGACAAAACACATTATAACGAAAGATGTTACTACCATTCTAATAGAAAATAATCATAAGTTGGATTTTATAAGGCGGAGATATTTTGTAGTTCCCTTTTTGTCCCTTTTCGACGAATCTCGACGGACCTCTTCGACAAATCCCCGACGGCAAAAAATAAACGTTAACTTTGCGAGATACTTGTTTTTTACTTGTTGTTGATCTTTGAAAACTAAATCTTACAAATGAATTGTACACTTAATTTCAGCATGTAAAGCCCGTTTTACTTATTTGAAACGCAAGATCATTATAAAAATCGTGTAAAACTACACAAAAAAGAATGACTTACACTTGCAGTGAGCGACAGGAAGGTGTAGTATTTCTTCAAAGTAGGCAGTAGAGGTGCGTAGGAGGGTACCCTCGCCCGCACCGTGTCCGCGTGCTCGGATGATACTACAGCCATATGACCGAGTAGTAATGCGATGTATGCGCCGACCATCGTGTGCTCCATATGGGTGCCCGCTCGAGCCAACACTGGAAGGTACAATATGCGTCATAAGCTCTAAGTACACTATCAGTGAGCTACAATGATCGTGTAAACATGTATTAGACTTACGACCTTCTTCTAATAGACGTCACACACAAACATAAATACTTAAGTATACTTAAGTAACACATAAGTATACATTATTATATTAGGAACTAAATACGAGATACAAACAAATAAAATCTAAAAATTAAAACTAAACCTATTCGAACAAACACCTCCCCAGCGTTCCCGGTGCAAAGCTGGACAATATGCAAGCGGCGTTACCCCGCTGATAAATTAATTGTAAATAAATTGATTTATTATTATTTATGTTGAGTTGTGTGAGTGGTATAAGCCGCCACCCGTTTCACCGACCGACGTGGGTTCGATCTACAGGTTACGTTGTTTTAATGTTCAAATAGTGCTGCACAGCCCCCTTAGGCTTTCTATTAGCGATATCGTCAATCGACAGACATTTTTTAATGAAATTGACATAAGCCAACGAAAAGTCACGTGGTCTTGCGTTAGAGAAAAAATAAGCTTTAAGATAAGTTCCATCTTATGCTAATTTTATACAATGTTTGAAGTCATTTTCATAGAACTAAATCTATCGATTGGCGATATCGCTAATAGATAGCAATCTTGTCTAAGGGGGCAGGATTGTAAACGTTACGGTGGGCAGAAACTTTTGACCGTTGATTGTACCTAGGTATGAAGGTAGGGACTTACATTTAGCTACAGTTTCATCAATGTCGTCTTGAGATTGCTTCTTCTTATTGTCTTTATTGTCACCGTCAAGCAGAGCATCTGTATTTTCTTCAGCCCGCCTGAAACATTCACATTTGTGAATTTTACATGTGGAAATAAGAGTGTACACCATCATAATTCACACGAATAATTTTTTTTAATTCGAACCTGTAGTTCCTGAGATTAGCGCGTTCAAACAAACAAACTCTTTAGCTTCATAATATTGGTATAGATTTGACGTAAGTTATCTATACTAATATTATACAGGAAACATTTCGATTGGTTGTTTGCATCGAATAGGCTCCAAAAGTACTGGACCGATTTTGATGAAATATGGTAGGTATGAGGATACATTGATTTATTGGGCGTTTCATACTTTTATCCCGATATTCCAACGGGATCTGGAGTTACGCGGGTTAACCCCGGGGCGCAAGCTAGTATTTAAAAAAAACTTCTCATTTTATTTCTTTTAATAATAAGGAAGGAGGCAAACAAAGTCACCCGGATGGGTTCCTCAAGACAGCAGGCGTCTTCGAGGTAGACCCTGAAAAGGATGGTCGATCTGGATGCATTCGACGCAGAGTGACCAAAAATTGAGGTTCGGGACAAATGGAGGGAAATGGGGAATGCCTTTGTAAAGTGGGACAACAGGTTAGTTAAAAAAATATATATACAGGTTGAATTTTTACAAGGGCCTTCAGGGATATATATAAACTATAAGAGATAGCTAAAAATGCTTTTGAAAACGTCATTTCTATCCGGGAATCGAACTTGTTCATTTACAAAAAAAAATAGAAACAAACATTATAAGATAGGCGCGAAAAATATAACCCTTTCCTTGCAGTCGGGTTAAAAATAGACCTATATTTATGTACAAATCGATAGTGTTCCATTTTTAGTTTAGATTCAAAACTAAAAATTCTAAACTTTAGAATATAGCCCTGAAGACCCATGTTAAATTAACCCTATATAAAAAACTAGCTGCGCCCCGCGGTTTTACCCGCGTAAATCCCGATCCCGTGGGAATATCGGGATAAAAAGTAGCCTATGTGTTAATCTAGGTCTCCAGCTATCTAGATACCGAGTTTCATCGAAATTGGTCCAGTAGTTTTTGCTCGAAGGAGTAACAAACATACACACACACACACACAAACTTTCACATTTATAATATTAGTAGGAGTAGGATATCAATATATACCTGGCTAGGTCTTCTCTCTTATAAAATAGATCGACAATGAGATCCAAAGCGGCCATACTACGTGAAATGATGTCATCTTCATTGTCGACCCGGATACGTGCACTGAGCAACCGTTGAGTGTTCACCTCGTTGTTTTGAACCAAGTTTATTAGGAGTAGAAGTACCTGTCAAAATAAAACATACATGTTATTGTATATATTCCAATTGTAGTGCTTCAGGACAAGAAAATTATTGTGTGCAGTACATCATTCTTTATTGTTTATTTTTGGAATATAATATTTTTGTGTTTTAATATAAATATATGTATGGGTTACTCACACAAACGCTAAATTCAAAATTGTTCTCATCCGGTATGAAGTTCCCTTGATTGTTGAGAATGATGAGACATATCTCCATGACTGATGGTTGATCACCGACCACTTGGGCTCCAATCGATACTGAAATGTTTACAATGATAAAAAATATTTTATTATTTCATAAAAATATGTTTTTTTGTAACGAATAGGCTCTGAAACTACTGGACCGATTTTGATTAAACTTAGTATGAGAATATAGTAATTCATTGGGAATAACATAGGCTACTTTTTATCCCGTTATTTTCACTGGACCGGGAGTTACGCGGGTGAAACTACGGGGCGTAGCTAGTAATTTATAAATATAAATACTTGTAGAATGGAACCATAGCATCCCTAGTTAGCTTTATTCTAGTTGTTAGCTATGTGCTACTAAAAGTAAACACACACCTAGACGCGTCGCAGAATACCACCCCCATCTTAGTCATCCAAATGCGTTCACCTTAAAACGGATTCCACGATATACGTCAGATACGTTAATTGCCAGATCCGTTACTCGTCAGAACACTTCCTGTGTGTCCTGACTTTTAGTTCAGAGTGCTTTAGTATGCCGATTCATGCGCTCCGTGTATTACAATTTCTTCCTCATTTCGTATGGTCTAGTAAACAAGTCACCGTGATGGCCTTGACTTGACATAATGACTGCTATCAAAGAAATTCAATCACCACTACTCGCGTTTACTCGAAAAGTGGTGCTTCCGGATTAAATCAAATGTCATAAAGTCACAAAGCATAACCGTTTTAGCATAATTTTATTAGGCATAACTACATTTGACAACTTTTGGCATAATTTCATTTCGCATAATTCTATTTGGCTTTAAATCTTTTTGTCTTAATATACCTTGTAAGTTTAGGACATTAGAGTTTATGCGAAAGGTACCCAGTGTACCCATTTAACCTAATCACTCACCTTCAGAAGATCTAAACGCGTGTGACAAATTGACAAGTACTTTGATAGCGGGTAGCGCGGCCTCGAGCAGCGCCGGCCTCAACAGCGCACCTCCGCCGCCATCGGTCCGTGCTTCGTTCACACAACGACGCAGCAAGCCGGCTAGAGTGCGTGCGCACCCTAACCCCTCTTCTACTAAGTAGAGTTGGTTGTCTTCGTTTTGTTGTGTTACCTGTGGTATATTAAAAATAAATAAATAAAATTAATAACAATAAATATTACGGGACATTCCACACATCGTCATCTAGCCCCAAGCTAACGGATATACTACTTATATACTTTTCTTTCGTAAATATATACTTATAATACATAGAAACAACCAGACCACAGACAAATATCTAACCATAAATACTTGTCAGAGGCGGGAATCGAACCCGCAACCCTGTGTTTAGCAGTCAGGCATGGTAACCATTGTGCCAACTGGGAATAGCAAGAGTGGTTGTGCTATAGCTAAGGTTTAATAGCTTCAAAGTATCATGGCTTCGGACGCATGGAGTTCACCATGCATCTACACTTATATTATGAGGAATATTTTTGTTTATTTGTAACGAATGGGCTCCGAAACTACTGGACCGATTTTGATGAGACTTGGTATGAGGATACATTGATTCACTGGAAGTAACATACGCTTTTTTACAGCGATATTTCCACGGGATCGGGAGTTACGCGGTTGAAATCGCGGAGCACTGCTTGTTATCAATATAGTGCAAGGTGTGCTCCAAGCGTCCGACGATACGGCGGGTTATATTAAAAAAATACTTACATTCTCCAAAACCCGCATACAGCGATCAGCTTTCCTCAACACATCAACATCGGAGTCGATCCAGCTGGAAGCAGGTGTCTCAAGCCTCGTGGCGCAGTATTGTATAGTCCTCACAATGTGATCGACACCGCCGAGATTCCGTAGCTCTTCTTTGAACCATTCGCCGGCGCGTTTCGACGTTAGAGATAGAAGTGTCTCCATTGCAAGGTGTCCAACCTTGGTAATAAAACAGTTACAGGTCATTACATATTGCATATACAAAGTCGTACATTTACCAGATAATATGAAAACTCTATCTCTCACAGTAATAGTCATGAGACTTGGTAGAGTTGAAAATTGAAATAATCGGGCAGCTTCAACCTGTTATTTTGTGTTACGCAGCTTCAACCTGTTACTTTTGTGTTACTACAGTGATGCGCATCTTAAAATTTCACTCTCATCATTTTTTCTTATCGCGCCTTAAGAAGTATACTAACTCTAAACAGTCAATTATAAATTTAGTTTATTTTTAGCCTATTCTGTCCCACGGCAAGGCAAATGCCTCCCTCCCTACTTCCCACTGTATCCTTTCTAGTGCCAGCTAGGTCCAGTCCCTACGATGCGAGCCCAACACGTTCCGCTATCTCCTTCTGGACCGGTCGTGGGGTCGCCTGCTGTTCAGGACCTAGTCCGTGGTGGTTTTTGCCCACATCTGGTCAGATATTGCCAGCCTGGTTCCATTTAACTCTGGCAGTAGTATGACCAACGTCTTTGATTTTAGTGTGGGAGCACAGTTTCGTCATCTGGTCTTGTCAGTTGTTATAAAAAGTATATGCCTAATTAATTTTTAATTGTCCTTGTAAGAAGGTATAACCAACAATGGTTGACGCTTTCATCATCAATAACGAATATTGACTTGGCGTTTTTTCTCCAAGATCAAGTGTTTTATACTAATCAACTTACAGTAATGTTATCAAGATCCAAATGCTGAGCTTTCCCTTGACTCTTGATCTCGGCACACAGCTCCCTAACTCTCTCTTGGGTCTTAGCTAATTGTGCTGACGTTAAACCACAGTCATCCAAAGCATTTCTGTAAACAAACAGATAATCATTAGCCGTATTTCTAATAATACATTATAAAGCTGTTTTGGTTTGAAGAATCATATTAGTACATAAGTCATGCATAATATATTCTAGTGATGGGTCAACTCGAGTTCCTAATTAGAGATCGAATTCTCGATAACTATGTATATAACTAGTTACACCCCGCCCGCGTAAGTATCGAATAAAAAGTGGCTTACGTGTTAATCTAAATCTACAGCTGCCTACAAACTAACTTTCATCCGAATCGGTTCAGTAGTATTAGCGTGCATTTACGCAACAATTATCAGTCCTCGGATGACTTAAACAACATATTTTAGCAGTGAAAGCACAGTTGCTACATTTGAGGACTTAATTTACGTAGTTATTGAAGAAGATGACGGCGGTTTATTCTTGATGTGTTACCGTTTAGTGTCCAGCTCGCGCCATATTTCATCTTCTTTATACACTGTACTTTTTGTGTGGTAACTTGTAATATTCCATAGAGAAACAACTACTTGGCAACAAATAATAATGTATTTAAAAACTTACTTATGTGATGCATCAGATTCAAGTAGATTCAACATTAGCTCCAATGACTCTCTATCCAAATCCATATTTAAGCGGTCTTGGGATAATACAAACATTACCGTCGCCGTGCAAAGACCCAGACTCTGAAAACAATAATATGAATCAATAATTTTGTTGGCTCTTGACATAGGTACATTTCGTTGCAACGTGGATCAACCGCGCAGTCGATACGTAATATGAGGTGATTTTTTTAAATGGGCCTTCAGGGCTATTACGAGATAGCGAATAATGCTAATAGGAGTAGCGTGCCCGATTTTGATAAAGAGATCAGCCAGGAATTGAAACTGTAAAATTTTTCAAAAAAATATCTGTAATCTGGGGTGATTTTTTTAAATGGGCCTTCAGGGGTATTACGAGATAACGAATAATGCTGATAGGAGTAGCGTGCCCGATTTTGATAAAGGAATCAGCCAGAAATTGAAACTGTTAATTTTTCAAATGATTTATTTAATTTTTGTATCAATCATTAGTGTTGCTAATGAGACAAATGACTGAAAACAAACATAGTATTGCAATTAAAAATATAGCTCATTTTAGTAATCTTCTATAAGTTTAATGCTCTATCCAGGGAATGTAGCATTTTCAGAAAAAAACACATTTTTTAGGACTATCAGCTGCATTACAAGTATTAACTGTTTATAAAAATATATGAACAGTAGAATTTATAGAATATACTGTAAAACAATTTCAAAAATAGAATTTGCCCTCATACACTATTATTTTGTTGGGCATGGAAAAGTGAAAATTGCAATCAAAATAGTTATACTTACCATCAAAAAGGTTATAGTGAGACATTTGCTGTTGCAGATTTTTTTAAAGAGCTTTTATAGGGAAAAAATATCCGTAAAAAAATTTTGCGACGGCGCGACGGAAATGTTCTTAAAAGGAATATTTATTCCCATCAAGCCTGTAATCAAAGATTTGCCTTACCTGATCGTTAGTGGCGTCATGTAGTGCGCTGAAGAACTTCTGCACAGTGCCGTGCGCTCGCAAGTGCATACGGAACGCAGGCGCTGTACATTTGCTGGCCAGCGTGATCGCAGACAGGCAACGAGTCGATATTGGATTATTATCCTGTAAAAAACAATATATAAATAATTTTCGCTTACGACTTCAACTATGGAAGCCTCATGCAAAATAAATTCATGTTTTTTTTGTCAAGAGACTCCTGGTTATCCAAATACTACATCGGAATAAAAAGTAGCCTATGTGTTAATCCAGGTCTTCAGATATCTACAGACCGAGTTTCTAGGTTTTTAGGAGTTCTAGGTCGTTTTTACATGAAGGAGTAACAAACATAAAAACAACACAAACTTTCACATTTATAATATTAGGAGTAGGATAAGACACGTTTTATCGTCTTATCAAACAAGGTACAATTGTAAGTAGGTGAAAACAAGGTACATTTTGTACTTAAATTATAAAAAATAGCTTTCTGTACTCAAGCTTTAGAAGCACATGGACCGATAAACACATTACCCTCCGTCGCGCAGTCGGGTAAAAATGAGTACCTGAGGAAGGGCTGGTGCTGGGCTGGTGAAAAATAATGTAGCAACTAGACAAAAATTACAAGACTTGCCTGCAATGTGTCAAGTAGATACTCCACATCATCATTGAACTCTTGGAACTCTCCGATCTCTTGTATTTGATGAGCTTTCTTCACATTTCTCACCACTGTATAGTACTGTTGAATAAAAAAAAAACAAATAGTAAATTGTAATAGGTATAGGATAAAGTAATATGTATTAAGTATAAGTCGATCAATCATAGACTGTCTGTAAGATTTAATTTCAAAAATGACCTATGTCCTTTGATTTGCCATGATATGTTTTTCTTTTTTTTTCTTTTTGCTCGGTGTCAGACCGAAGTTATGGCTGTGCACTTGCACAATGTTTTTCTTCAGGAATTGATATCCATACGCAACATTATCGATTGATACAAAAACAGGATGTTAATTACAAGATGATTACTTGTTGCCAAATTAACAGGTTCGTTTCCTGGCTAGGGTAATGACTTTCCAAAAAATTTAATGATGCAGTTATTAGTATTTTTCACTATCACGTATAGTTTAGAAAATAGCCACCTGTATATTCATCAAAGTATAAAAAACGTGTGGCACTCGGGGACTGCCGCGGTAAAGCTATTGCATCGTGCGAGCTTCGTACGGTCGTACCATATATATAAACGTTAAGCGAACACTCGGCCGAGCTACATGGTAGGCGGAGTGGGGGATGTTAGGTTTTATTTTCGTTAAGGAATTTCTTGATTCGTTCGCCGCGCTCAAAGCCCGCGATAAAAGCTATGCAATAGCTTAAAAACCGGCCAACTGCGAGTCGGAAGGGTTTCGTACCATTGTATTCTGTTTTTAGTATTTGTCGTCACATCGGCAAGAAAAATAAATTATCTGTAAAATTTCAACTGTCTAGCTATCACGATTCAGGAGGTACAGCCTAGTGATAGACAGACAGACAAACAGGCAGTGGATCTTAGTAAAAGGATCCATTACGCTTTGGGTACGGTACTCTTAAATTAGTAAAGATATGGCTGACTGAGTTTGAGCTACATGACTTTAACATTTTTTTTTGACAAGCTGTTCTGGAAAACCTTTCTGTGTATTTATTAAATTGGGGCAAAACATTTCACAATTCAAAAAAGTACTAAATGTCCAGAAATAGTAAAGGACAGGAACAAGTTACTAATAAGTTAAGTTATTGATATTTTGCAAATCATATTGCTTACCTCTTTAGCTTCCTTTGAACATTTAACACTAGTATATGGCTTGATAGCTTCAGCAGGATTTAATTCATCCATCACAGGATCTGGTGCTCGATATCTGGTGACTCTAGTCAATTCATCTGACACTTCTGTGACAGGATTCTGGGGTTCCGTGTTCTCTTGGGGCTCCGGTCTTGGAGTCTCATTGCCTTTCTGTAGATCGAAATTCAAGATGTTAGTAAAATATGCTTTATATTACTGGTTTGTAATTGCTTAGCATGAAACAAAACGATGAGTAGAATCAGTTCACCATTACATAGTATAAAACAAAGTCACTTTCCGCTGTCTGTCCCTATGTATGCTTAGATCTTCAAACTTCGCAACTACTACCGTGATTCAAGAGGAAGATTTATATGTATAATACCTACATGCATAATATAACCGTGCGAAGCCGGAGCAGGTAGCTAGTTATAAATAACTAACTGCGCCCCGCGGTTTCGCCCGCGTAAGTTCTCGTGGAAATATCGGGATAAAAGGTAGCCTATGTGTTAATCCAGGTCTCCCGCATTCTATGTAACCGAGTTTCATCGCAATCGGTTCAGTAGTTTTTGCATAAAGGAGTAACAATGAGAGGATCCAGCAGTCAGTCAGTAATTCAGTACGAATCATTTTTATATAGTAGATAATTATTCAATGTTTCGATAGATAATAAAGAAAATAAAACATCAACAATTGCATAATTTAAAAATAAAACAAAAATATTGCGGATAAAATCACAAACTTACATCATTTGCCCATTCATGACGGTAAAGATGACGTCGTTTGCGAGCAGGTAGAGGTGATGCAGTACTGTCATTCACCAAGGACTTGCTTTTGAATATTGAGCCTTTTTTCTTAGTAATGACAAGTTTCACACTTGGTTTATCTTCTACATGATTTTCTGGTTCCAATAAAGGAGGTTTGAACACCTCTTCTTGGTTGTTCCTTAGTGATTCTTCCTCAGAGTTCTCATTAGGACAGCTATTGTATGCTGAATCAGAGGATTGTGTGTTTATATTTGATTGGAGGTAGCCTTGTTCCTCATTTGTAGGGGCTGGTTCATTCAGTGGTTCTTTATTAATTTCTTGCTCATTATTATCAGTTGGTACATTTAGATTGGTTTCAGCAGCTACGGTAGCTGTAATTCCTTCTTCCACTGCCTCTTTCTCAGGACTAACATGCTTGTTCTTATGCTTTTGTTTTTTATGTGGTTTTTTGTATGAATCTTCTTTTTTACCTGAATCGCTGCCTGAGAGGATGTCAAGAAGATCATGTTTGTCAAGAGAAGTCTCAGTTTTTTCAACTGGTTCTTGAACAACTGTAGCAGGAGTCTCAATGACTGGTTCCTGCCTTCTCTTACTTTTTCTACTTTCTCTTTTAAGGTCACCAACAGTTTTAATACCAAGTTTACTTGATGATCCTGAAGTTAAAGCATCTAGGTAGTCATCATTTTCACTGTAATTGATGTTGGGCCTGTTTCGTCTTGATCTGCCTGTTTTTTCCGGGGGTTTAGGTTCAGGTTGAGGTTCATTAGCTTCTAATCTTGGAGATTTAGTGGGTAAGCCAGAGTCAATCTTAGCTAACTGTAATTCAATGTCATCACTTGTGCTGGGTTTGTTTTTAACATCAGGTTCATAACCCGGTGAAGCAAGAGTTTTATAAAGATCATACGCATCAGAGCCAGGATGTGGAGAGGCAGCTTTCTTAATAGGTTCTTCTTCAACATTTTTGTGATGACGTTTATGTGATTTATGTTCTTTCTTTTCCTTCTTTTTCTCTTTTTTGCTGTCAGCAAGTCCTGAACATTTAATGGTAATTTTAAGACCCTCATGTTTAGGGGAACAAATTGTCTCTATAGCTGGGCTTTTCTTACTATGTTCAACAGATCCAAAGTCTGAATGCATATCCATAGAAGAGTGCCTGTCTGATCCGGGAGAGGTGAAACCTTCATTGGAATCTGTGCTCACAATTCTAGATGTTCCTTTAGATATCCGTAGCACTATAGGCGGTGGTTTGCGTTCTTCATTAGCATCTTTACTTGTAGATGGACTTGCAATATCTGTCTTAGTAGGAACAGGGCTAGAAACTATTGGACTTTGTTTCGGTGAAGGTATTTTAGGAGAGGATATTTTTGAAGTTGATGGATCATAGCGGCTAGTGAATTCGGGTATTGGGCTATTACTGCCATCTTCTGCATAATTGATGACTCTGTCACGATTTCTTACAAGATACCGTTTGTTTGGAGGTTGAGTATTTGGATCCAAAGCCTCTTCTTTCTTAGATGCTTTTGTAGCCACACTTTTCTTAGTTTTTGTTTTCTCAGAGCCTCTCCATGGTATTTCAGGCGACGACGAGTCTCTATTGTAGACCCTGCTTCGTTTATTATTCTTCTTTTCTTTACTATTTGACAAGTGTTCTGGGGATAAGGGTGCTGCTGGCACAGGAGGTGCGTAAGTGATTTGGGGAACTGGTGGGTACGGTTCTGCATTTCTTGATTTAAAGAACTTCTTAGGTTTTGGTGGAGGTTGTTCTGTTTCTACAGCTGGAACTGTCAGCGGACTATTTTGATCCTGAACAGGCTTTTTGAGAACATTGTTGGCATATGCTAAAACAAAAAGAAAGTGTACACTAAATCATAACTTAAAGTTGTGTTTGGCTGTTATGGTCTAATGAAAGTTAACCAAATGTTTTAGAATAAGTTTCAGACTACACTATGTAGCAACAAAATTGACAGTGCAATTATCAAAAGCAACTTTCACAAATAAGCAAGTAATAAACAACAAGACTTTGTATACCTGTCTACATAAATGAAATATGTCTTACAAGAATGCTTATCTATTGTGAATAAAAGTAAACAAGAAAATGAAGGTTAAAAAGTTTAGATCAGTTGCAAAGTAAGACCTAGGTATGTGGGTGAATGTTCTTACCGTAAGGGGCGCTCCTGATGGACGTGAAGCTAGTGATCCCCCATTTGCCTACCGTTCCCGCGGAACGAGCTGCCGACGGACAGTTACTGTTCTCTCTAAACAACGCACTGTCAAGCGGCACAGCCACGCTACCGCTACGGCCTCTACCCCAACGCGACATTTCAATATTCTCATCAAATAAGTACGTGCGATGGCACTTGAATTTTACCAATTTCGACTTGTCGATGATCAAAAGTTACACATACTGTCCCTTCATGTACACTTGGTTTATTTTGAACATTCAAAACACCTTATTAGTCACGTATCAAAACATAACGTACCGAGTTTACTGAATGAAAGGAAAACACAAAGTTATAATCACATCCGCCATTTTTACGGAGCGAAGTAGGTATATTGTAAAACACTCAATTTGTACCCCACAGGCGAGTCACAAGTTTAAGTTAATATGTTTCTATTACATTTAACAATTTTCTTTGAACTTAGGGGATTAAAAATCGAATAAAACCATAACATGACAAATAGGACACAAACTGCGATGTTGTCATCTCATAATACAAAAGACGCCATATTGGTTAGCAAAGAGAATACAATCTCTACGACTTATGAGACAGGACTTCCTAACAAAGACTATTCAATTCGGCCGCGTTATCTGCCAACATCATGACAATAAAATGCAGAAGTGCCAACCTAACAGGACGCGATTAGCGTTGACACACGAATGCACAATAGATTTAACGTTAAGTAGAGGTATGTATATTTAAGTAGACTGAATTTTGTATTATCTTACTACAGCTTCTACTAACAAAAGACTTAAAAATGTGAGCCGTCACAGGGCGCCTGGCAGATGTGAAACATCGACTGGTAGGTAAGTGGAGGCCCATCGAAGAGTTCTAAAAAACAAGGACAAAGTTTTGGTAGGTACAGTCGGCAACAAAAGTGGAGGCCCACCGTAGAGTTTTAAACACAACTTCATAAGTGACACCTTATACAGTATACATTTACAAATATTCCAACAGTAAATACAATATCCTGTATAGTAAGTTATTAAGTAATACACAAGTATTCTATCCTATGTAATAGTATCTATATATTCGTGAATGTAATACCTAATATTACCTTCGCAAACAATGTTGCTACAAGTACACTTTTTTGGGATTTTTGTACATATAATATTTTTTCTTCTTTATCTAATGTAAGTTGACGCAATCACTGCAATCTAATCACAAAAATGTTCTTTATTGCGATTTGTAAAATAATTATGATTTCTTTGTTCTTTAACAGTCTAGGCAGGGAATGGCTATTAAAGAATAATTTTTATACTGTCACTGAATTCTTCAATCTAACAGCTTCAAGGTACCCGCGCTTTAGGTGAGAAACATGATGTAAAACAAATTGACATAACATTGTATTAAATAACTGACCATTTTATTGAATTTCTAGATTAAGTTTGACAATTCGTAATTTGACATCCTAATAGTAATGTGTTTAATTTGGTTATTTTATTACTGACATTGTGTAGTTTATTAGGAGTTTATTTATCTCAAAAAAATTGCATGTCAAATATAGTGACTAATTGTTTTGGACCTGAATGTAGTAACATAACTAGGTTATGTATATATTGTAATACCTTATTGTACCAACACTTAATGAATAAATGAATTGAATTGAATTGAGAATCTCGCCATAAAATTAATTGTCTATTTATATTATTATAGAGTGATAAAATTTAGATCGCGGGGCCGCACCCCGCGATTTCACCCACGTTAATAATTTTCTGCACACTCTCTTTATTTTTTCTTTTAAAAGAACCTTCTCCTAACAACAACAAAAAAAGAATAAGGGAAATTTGTGCAGCCGTTCGCGCGTGATGCAGTGACAAGGAAAATAGGGATTTATTTTTATAAATAAAATATAGATAATTTTTCGCACTACATATTTGCATACTTTTTCGCATTTTATTATTATTTCCAAAAGAAGTATTATATTAGATGAAAAAATATATAAATTTAGTGATTATAGAGAATGGGGATAAATGGACTAAAACAGCAACAAGCTTGACACCTCCGGGTGCTCGGCGACGTCGGGGTCGGCCACGAAAGCGGGCCAGCTTGGCTGAAGATGGCACAGGCAGGACCGCGACCGATGGAGGGAGATGGGGGGGCCCTTTGCCCAACAGTGGGATACTAGGGGTTAAATAAAAAAAATAACGAATACAACTGACCAAGACCGAAAGGCAACGCAACGGTGGGGATTGGGAGGAGTACGTCAATTCCCCTACGGCCTAACTTCATACATTTGCCTAAATCTTTCTTGTTGCGCTAGACTATTGGAAAGATAAACTCGCAAGAGATTTTTGGGCCAATAGGAATACGAGATTTGACTTTAAAGCCATAGAGATTGCATGGTTTAGGCGCAAAGTTTGTTACGTACCATAGATAAAAAATCTATACTATTTTACTTTTTATATTATAAAACCGAAAAGTTTGTTTGTTTGTTCGCCCTAATCTCATTAAATTGAAAAAATATTTATATGTTGGATAGTGTCCATTTATCGAGTAAGTTTTAGGCTACTTTTTTTAAATATTCCCACAGGATCGCGATTTACGCGGGTAAAACCGCGGGGCCCAGCAATAGTCGTAGGTTTACAGATAAGAACCATGGACCTAATGAAAAAAGTTAGGAATGCTACGAACTTACAAAAATATCTATAACCAAATTTGTTTTACCAAGACTAGAAAGATTACGCAACATTTTACATCATTACAAAATGAACTTTTTATCACAGTTGCTCATAAAGTGGATCTTATTCAACGGCTTTTAGGCTCATAATCCATCATATTATGCACGCGTGCGTTTTATATTTGTTAACTAGTGCTGTAAAGTTATCCCGAAAAGGTAGGTACCAAAGAGTTTATAACTAGCAAAAATGGTTGTCTCTAAAGTCGGTTTACGAACGAAAATTTTACGTGATAATCACTTAGAAAACGATTAAAAATTGAGTTGTTTATTTTTTGTTTTTTCTTTTATTAAATATATTGTTTTTCCGTACCATTGTATTTTGTTCTTAACCCCCGACGCAAAAACAAATAGAAAAATCCCTAAAAAATAATGTATGTCACACGAGGATGTATAGGTTGAAAGTCTTTAGCCTGGCCTTTCCGGAGCATAATTAACAAAAAAATATTGCCTTAAAAAAATGTAAACATAGAGTTAACACAAATATTTTGTTAATTATTATTTTGTTTTCTTTTCAAGTCTTTTCTTTTATTCGCAACTGTGATAAAAAACGTCGTACGATATACGTGTGGAATTGATATTTGCATCTTGGCTTAATTAACACGCTCGCTGCCGCTCGCGCGTCATAAACCGCCTCTATGCAAAGATCAATTTACCACACTTATATCGTAATGTACTATTATGTGGTTTGTCACAAAGTCAGAAAGAATTTCGGTTCGAGAGAGATGGAAAGTTTAGAAATTCTCTGTCCCTTTCCATCTACATTGCCAGTCTGGCAAGACATTTTACTTATGGAAATGGTAGAAAATTAACGTTAACCTAGCATTAACAAAATAAAATATTACTTTCTTGGTACAAATCACGATTTTTTAAAGTAAGTAGTAATTTGTTTTTTGAAGTGAAAACTTCTTTAGCGGCGTTGAGCACTTTTTCTGTAATGGGTATAAAATCTTAAACTCGCGTCAGGACACGTGACCTGATCGAAAAAGCGTAAGACGGATGGAGAGTAGACAGCTATCCCCTCTCTACGGCGCCGTGCGCGGGGTTGTAACACGGCCGCTCGCATTCATTTATGCGTTGAACTCGAATGACTCGAGGTCACGCGCACAGCGGGCACAGCTGATACCGCGCGCGTGTGTGCGTGGAACGAGCTCGCGGCTATGTCAGTGTGGGTGAGCGCTTGGGCATGCATTGCATTTCTGTAACTTCAAATGCGTAATTTGTTAAGAAAATTTAGAAATTTTGGTAATGTTTGTTTGGAAGAAAATTTTGTGTTAACGCTTAGAATTCGATTTTGCAAAAAAGTTGAAAAAAAAATGGACACTTTGACCTTCAATATCTCCAGAACCTGTGGTTTCCCAGGTATTGTCTAGAAGAAAAAAATGATCCCAATGATGGGCAGAATATGTGGTTTTCGTTTTCGTTAAGGGTCTTTTTACACCCTTTAGATACATATGAACTTACATAGTATAAATGAAATATTTGTAATATGTTTATACTTTATAGCATTAACCTATATTTTCATAACATCACAATAAGCACATGTGCGGTGTAGGTTTACCAAACAAATAATTTCGAATGAAAATAAATGAAATAAAATGATAATAAATAATCTCCGTTTTTCAGAGAAAGAAAAGAAAAAATAATTGTGGATGAAAGTTGATTTTTCGGAGAGATAAACTTTTTAATGTAAAATAGGTAATTGTAATAGTTTTAAAGTGTTAAATTTTTAATGTAATATAAATTGTCATGTTTGTGTACGATAGCGCAATAAATGAATATTGTATTCTGCCACATAAATGATAGTACTTTTATACTGATAAAGCAATTGGTGCAAAATTATTCCCTAACCATTCCAAAATATCAAACATGCTCAACGTTAATAATCAAGTTTTCACTTCTGCCGGCACTTCCGGAGTGCAACCCTTTTTTTTTATTAACATTGTACGAGATGTACGAGATTAATTAAATAATCAAAATTGTTAAGTTAAAAAATCAATTGATCAGCGTATTAGTAGGATTTATAATTTACATGGCAACCCATCGGCCATGTTGTGTTGATATTCGCGGTAATTTCGAAGTGACATTTATTGCCACAGACTACATTTTTTTCCTATTACTATTTATTTATTTGAAATTTGGCTCGCCGATTACTTTAAATACGCATTTTATTGTTATGTTTTTGTTTGATTGACATACAGATCATTTCCTGTAATTGCTGTATATTATTTTTTATCACAGTTGCTCATAAAGTGGATCTTATTCAACCGCTTTTGGGCTGATAATCCAACGTATTACGCATGCGTGCGTTATGCATTACCCCGACGCCACTAGTGTGTAAAAAGTTATCTGGATAAATTAAATTGGTATCTTACTGCTAATTACATGTTAGGTAGATGAAACATTCTTAATTTATCTGGGTTATACTGTTTGATGGATAAAAAAAATGTAATTCGGGAGTTTAATTAACAAAAAAATATTGCCTAAAAAAATTGTAAACAGACTTACCTATCACCAAATATTTTGTTATTTATTATTTTCTTTTCTTTTCAAGACTTTTCTTTTATTCACAACTATGATAAAAACCGTCGTACGATACACGTGTGGATTGATCGTTTAATCTCGGCGCTCTGTAAACGTACTCGCGTTCCGCTCGCACGTCATAAACCGTCTCGATTTACCACACTTGTATCGCAATGTACTATTAATCTTCTATGGGTAAAATAGCCAAACCTTAATTAATAGGAAAGAAGAGTCGCTTCTCCATAAAAATAGTCGACTGGTTTCTTGATGGATAATGACATAAGGTAGGGCAAATATTTTTGTGCCATAAAACCAAGAAACTTAGAGGTTATGAGGTACGAACGTAAAATTCTATGCATAAAACCTATAACTGCCAAGACCATGCCCCTATGTATTGGTTTTTTATTATTATAAGGTAAGAGGCTTAGAACACAAAAAAATATATATAAAAATAAGACATAGGGGCATGGTCAATGGTCATGGCAGTTATAAGTTTTATGCCACAAAAATATTTGCTCTAGTATCATTATCCAGGGAGAAAGCAGTCGACTGCGTTTGTATGGAGAAGCGACCGGGTACCTTTCTTCTTTGTTGCGGAGTTTCTTACGGAGTTCTACCACATGAGTAGGGAATAGAGTTCTACTTAGAAAGTAGTTTAAATATGCATACACTAGCTTTTGCCCGGATTTTATAATTAGTAGATTGGACCAAGGAATCACGTTGTCCCAAAATCCTTTCTAATCAGATGTCTACGTCATACAAAAAACACACCCTCCAAGTTTCAGTCTCTACGATCAGCGGTTTAGGCTGTGCGTTGATCCGTCAGTCAGTCATTCAGGACAAAGCATTTTATATGTATAATGATCTTAGAATATTAAATTATGAGAACATAGAATACAGAATGATTTTTTTACATGGATCTTCCTTCAAGGCTATATTCTGAACTTTAGGAGATAGCGAAAAATGCTGAAAGAACTGACTCAAACTGACAGTGACGTTTTTTTTTTGCTATTAATTATGGCTTCGCACGGCTTGTGCATTTAGCCAGTGTCTAGTTATATTTTGCATCAAATTATGACCCGATTTTTCATAAATCGAGCCTAAAGTGTTTCAAAACAGTCAAAGTCGTCATAGTCCGTCAAGTCAGGGGAGTAAAGCGGTGACAAGTTTACCATAACCTTAATAGGAGATTTGGAGGCAACGAGAAAACTTCACGTTTGACACTGATTTTTACTTTCACTACACTTGTGCACTTTCACAGAACTAAATTGAATAACATTCCACCAGAATTATACAATTCAACTCGGGTTACAACTAAGTTTCATGAAAATAAAACTGCAGCACGACATGTTAACTCGTTCCCGCCAAAACTCCGACGTTTATTTTATTTATTATTTATTTAATAAATTCAGTACACAAGGAAAATACAAAAAAAAAAAGATTACATTGTAAAGTGTACCTTAGTAATAGGTAAGTCTAACCCTGTGAAGAGTTTTCTGCCGACAGACATCTAGGGAAAGGAAATAATATAGCGGAAGGTAATTAAAAGTGTTTCCCGTATTCTATTTTTTAATTTATTTTTTCCTATTACGGGCAGTTCCTCTTCTCTAATCTATTTGTTACTCAGTTTATATATCATACAAATAAAATATTTATTTATCATCATTTATTTTATTTTCTTTCCATACTATAGTTTATATTTCATTTGCATTTTTATTTATTTATTGTTTGGGTGTGTATGTAGGACTGTACGACGACGCACAATGGCAGCGGGTCTGGCTGGAAGACCAGAGCCGCAGCCAAGTTACGCTTGACTGTGGCTTACAGCTGAGTTCGACCCATTAAGGTTGACCTCATGGCTTCTTAAATATTCTTAAGATTAATATGTAGGTTACCTATTTTTTTGTATAATTTAAAAGTTGTCGTGTGCCTTTACCAAATAAATGTTTTTTTCTTTATTTCTTACAAAACTTGCGTGCCAGATTTTGACAAAACTCAAAGTGCGTCTAAAGATTTTTAAAAGAGTAAATACCCAAAGCCAGAAATCAAACCTGTTAATATATTGTTATACTAGCTGTTGCCCGCGACTTCGTTTGCGATGTGGTTTTGGGTTATATAGAATATCTAGCATTTTTCGGCATAGATACAATTTTTCATTCGGTGTAAGTTATAAAACAAAATAGGTAGTTACATTGTTTTTAAACTATATTTTTAATTGATTTGGCGAAGGCACTTTACTTACTCATACTCCGAAAGTAGGTCTAAAGATGCCTGAAGAGCGTGTAGAAAGAAAAACTTTCAGCCCTAGGGAAAATCGCTTTCACTGACAGCTGTCATGTCAAATTATGGCTTCGCACAGCTCATCCATACTGCCAGAGTACTGACAGAGAGTACATAATAGGTTTTTTCTTAGTAATCGAATTCAGGTAGATATATTAAGTTCAAGATATCTTATTTAATAAAATAAATGTAAAGGTGAAAATGGTCAAAGCGACGTATGACCATGCTGCGCCTCTGCCGGCGCCCTGTCAAGATGTTGCAGATGTGGCTTTATGCGACCGTGCGGTCAGTGTTGTTCCTTGAGTAAAAAAATACTGGCAGGAAATGCTTGCATTTTGAATGATTTTAATTAGTATTATCTTTTGTTATTTTATTATGTTTTTGTGTTAAGTTTAATCTGGTTTTTCATTTATGATTGTGTATTTTGTGTAAATAACATTTTCTAGACAAACCGTGTTACAAAAACTGTAATTTAAATCTACGGACTTCGCGTCATTCGTGTTGGATAAACTAATTAATAAAAATCACTTCGGTAAGTACCGACGTATTTGAGTATTGAAAACATATTGAAAACAAACAGCAAAAACAAAAAAATCTACATAATCTATAACCTCTTTGGTCCCAACCTTGTAAGAGGATCAGGTAGTATGGAGTCTCTCATTCACTCTCGTTATTAGGAAGAATTTTATGTTTATTCGTAATGAAAAGCACAGTGTTTACCTCGGGTTTGTTTTGTTTACCCAAGGTGTGAAAGTCACTCATTTAGTCCCTCGAACTATTAGCGCCCTCGCTACGCTCGGGCGCCAAACTCCGTCTCGGGACTCAATGAGTGACTTTCACACCTTGGGTAACAATGTACTATTTTTGTTAATTTTTCACAAATAAAACATAATACACAACAATATGATAAGCTAAAACTAAGTCCAATTTCTATTCGCACAAATTTTTCAAAATACTTTGTCTTCCTAGTTATCTTTAGATTTTTGTAAATTAAAGAAAAAATAATTATCAACTACCTTTGTGTCTCGATTCATATTCTTCAATTAATCATATAAGAGGTTATTATAGTATTTATTACACCAACATCATGCAAATAATAATCTATTTTGGTGCAAATAATAATATACATTGTTTTTATGATCAAATAATAATATTAATGATTAAAAAGAAAGGCCATTGGACAGAACAAATACTAATACTTAAAATAACGCGATGCACATTGAGATCCTTACATAATGATAGCAGGCATTACGTTGAACAAAAAATGCTTTCACACCAAATATCTAAAGCATCTCGGAAACGGGGTATTTGAAGGAACGTGATGTCCTATGATTTCACAAAAGTGCACGGTGCTCTTTGAGACTCATACCTATCGATAGAGGGCATCGAAAAAAAAACAAATAATAAAAACACCAACCCTCTAAAGCGTTTTTGATACAGGGTTTTTGAAGAAACGTGATGTTCCTTGATTTTCTAAGAGTGCGCGGTGACTTTATGCCAAAAATAATTGTGTAAAATTATGTTATGCCTAGTTTAGGTTTTTATGTCAAAACCGATTATTCCAAAACCTTTATGCCAAACTACAAAAGGACATTCAACTTCTAAAGCGAGACGTTTCGGAAATGGAATATTTAAAGAAAAATGATAACCTATAATTTTTCAAAAGTTTGCGGTTCACTTTGAGTCCCATACCTATCGAAAATGACAAATAATGCCATCAAACAAAACCTATAAAGCGTTGGGCATAATTTATTCATCGGGTCTAAAATCACAGCGCAAAAAACATAACATAACATATAACCACGCTACCATACTGAATGTCCGGACCCCTTTTCCAATTTTCTAAATTCTTGAACAAAATACCCAGTTTTTTTATAAGGTAGCTGGCAGGCCTACGTAATTTTGGGAAAAAAATGATTTTTACAAATAACTACCTGTATATTTTTTAACCGACATCAAAAAAGGAGGAGGTTCTCAATTCGTCACGTACATATTTATTTTTTTATGTATGCTCGCTGATTACTCGTAAACTCTTGGAGCGATTTGGAAAATTCTTTTTTTGTTTTTACTATTTAAGGTTTCCGCTACTTGAACTCATAATTCAAACTATAGCAGGAGAAAAGCGCGATAGAAGTGTACCATCGGAGGTCTTCGGTAAAGGAGATCGGTAATATTATGTAGTAGTACCTCTTTGTACTAACCTCATTTTCAGTTTCACGTAGGTAGTATTAAATGCAAACTATTTGGTTTTATGACAGCTGTCATCTTGAGCGGAGGCATGTACTGCAGCCCTACCATGAGTTTTTGAAGAACTCGAAAAAAAGAAACACTTTTTCGATCACTCTCTTGTCCGTTTGTCTGTCAGTGTGTCACTACCGATATTCTCAGAGACGGGTGGACCTAGTAAGTTGATTTTTAGGAAGTTTCATAGTAAATACTCAATATATTATGTTTAATCGAATACGTAAAAAACCCGTGGTAAGGGTACTGTTCCCTTCTGACGTTCGATTACGTTTTACCACGGAAAAATGTTTCGATTTCACATTTTTTAAATGTTTTTTTATCAAATATCTTAATTATTGTATTAAACTCAAATTGAAACATACCCTAAATGTTAATCTGATATTTCCTGAACATATTTGTGTGGACCTTGTCGAAATCTGTTCTGTAGTTTATGAGATTACCTGGTTCAAACAAACAAACAGACAGACAAACAGACAAACAGACAAACAGACAAAAATTCTAAAAACCACCCTATAGTGTTCAGCTAACGATTTAAAGACGACCTGTGTATTTTTTTTCTGGATATCTTACAATTACAGATTTTTTGATGTCTACAGATTTATTATATGTATAGATATTTTTGAACTAATCGATAGTGTTACTGATAGAGCGTTATTCCTAAAAACAAACATAGTCAAATTAGAGGAAATAGCTCTGTTGATGTTCTTTTAGTTTTTGTCAAAATAGGGCACGCATCTTCGGATAAATTAATTAAAGGGTAAAAGGGTCCGACATGGGAGCTTTGTATAGTGATTTTTTTGCGCAGTGCATTTCAAACTTTCAAGATAACGATAGAGTGCATTACGGCGAAAAATAATGCGTTCACATCGAACCTATAAATCGTCTCGGAAATAACATATTTAATAACAACCTGTTTGTATATTATGCTTACTCGCAGTAAAAACGTGTTATTTGGCTAAATATTTTTTTTAGGCTAAAACCAACTGAAAAATGTATATTTTATGTTTATTATTCTCTTAGTTAAATTTTATAAGGTGTTTCTTATTAAATCACCGGAATTTATTAAAAGTAACTAGAAGGTTTTTAAAACCCTCAATATTAGCAGGCCTGGCTCAATCACCTGGCTCACACGAGGTATGAAGCTATGAGTACGCTACACGAAAGAGACGTGCGCCTTCTTAATTACCTGGGGTATGCCGCTGATGGCAAGCCAGTAATCGAAAAACCAAAAACTATATACCTACCTACCGTCCAGTTAGGTCAGCGATGCTAGGTAGACTTGCGTAGTAGATGAGGAAAGGTACCGGGGGCTCTCTCCATACAAACGTAGTCGACTGTTTTCTCCCTGAATAATGACACTAGAGCAAATATTTTTGTTGTATAAAACTTATAACTGCCATGACCATGGTCCTTTGTTTTGTTTTTTAAATCTTAATTTCTATGATAATTAGAAAATGAAAAAAACCAAAACATAGGGGCATAAGTAGTCGTAGCAGTTATAGGTTTTATACCCTTTTATAAGTAAGTTATGTATGAACATAAATTACTTTAAATAAAAACACCCCGATTTACTAAAGTATTATAATATACGGGTAAATTAATTATACCGACACGTGCGGAGTTTTTCTCAAACATGCACGGAAAGATTGTCATTATTTTCTGAACACGCGAAGTATCGAATTTACGGACAAAGAAAATCAAATCAATTGCAGGAGTGTTTTTTGAATTTGGAACATTACAACGCTCCAGCAATGTTGTATGAAACGGCGGCGTGCCGGAGTTATTAAATACTCTTTGATTGGATCTCTTTTATCAAAGTACCTATACCAAAAAGTATGCAAAAAGAGATGGTACCATGGTAAACGTATTTACCATAAATACCTATGGTAAATGCGTTTTCATTTTGGCACAGATAATAAATAAAAGAAGTGGCAAAATGGCGGCAAAGCCACATAAGCTAAAAAATTTTCTTGATTTGTTACTTGCACACATTGCACACTTATGAAATAATATAAAAATAATTAAAATGAGTTCCAACGGTTCAGAGAGTAAAGTGGAGATTCGCCAGATTTAAGATGAAAAGCCAAATTGGCAATAGAAACCTGCTTCCAGCGAATTCAAAAGAAAAAAAAAGAGTGTGTGTACTTATGTACACGCGTTAGAAGATATACTTCTTTGGCGTATGGAAAAAAAAATACTAGAATATACAACTTGAACATAGTTATCAATTTTCATACCACCTAGAACTAACTTCATGCTGTTAAATTTAGGTGTCGGTGTGCGCGCGCATCGTAAAAATTCACTCTCATCATTTTTCTCCATCGCGCCAAAAGAAGTATAACTTCAAAAAAATGAGAGTATATGAAAATGTTATTAGCTGTGGTTATGAGTTGGAAAAACTAGGAATAAGGTTGTTTTAGAAACGCACTATACAGGTTGTCCCGTAATGAATGGATAACCTACGGATCGAGGACACTGTGTCGGTTCAGAAAAATAAAAGTTGATCAATGAAAGCTCAGACTATAATAAATAAAGGTCTTTATTTATTGTAGTCTGAGAATGAAAGTCTCTCGGTTTCTTAGATATCCGCCGTTTTATGACACAACGAAAACTTTTTTTTTAACTAAGATTTAACGCAAACTTCATGTTTTTAAAAGCTTTTATTTTTTTTAACCTTTCCTGGTAATAAAAAAAGTTGCATATTTTATTGAGATTTTGAAATGGTATAATGTGGCATTGCCAGCATTAAAACCAAATTAATGTGTCTATTAAAAAAATGAACCAGAAAATCCAAAATTTAAAAAATTTCACTCCCATCTCTGGCCTTTTCTGGTGCCAAAATTGCAAATGAAGGAATTTGGAATATGTAATTTTTTTTGGATAGCATTCCAGGCTAAATGTGCTAACAGTGTCTAATGCTAAGCGTACATCTACGGATAGAGGACAATGTGCCGGTTCAGAAATGTAAAAAAAATACTCCATGAAAGTCTATCCGTATCCGAGATACCTTTCGACCTACCGAGATGCGCCTTTTCAAAATTTTAAAAAATTGACTGCAAATGAAGGAATAATTCCAATCTATTGTTTGAATAGTATTCCAGGATAAATGTACTATCGAATGCTAACAATTATTTTTATGACGCATGCAGTGTTTTTATAGCTTTTGCGGGCCTTGAGCGCGGGGACCGAATCCAGAAATTCCGTAACGAAAAATACCTCACGCTCCCCACTCCGACGGGCACGGAGGCGTGGCTTGATTTAAACTTCTAAACAGGCACTATTCAAGTAGTTTTTTCTGCCTAGGTTGACCATATGTTATCCGGAGGGGACGGCGCGTACGCAGTCCCCACTACCAAAAATAACGCGTCCGAGTTATCCACATTAGGGATAATCGCAGAGGTCAACCCAATCGCAGTGCAATGAGAGGGCCTCGCTCTGGGGGAACCGCCTTCATGATCACGGTAACCCCTACGCCAGGTAAGTATGATATCACAAACTCCGTCCGCGGTAGTCATTCATCGGCGCGCGACAATGATAGCGCGATTCAGAAAAAATTATGAAAAGTAGTGGCGCCATCTAGTAGTAGCTTGTGGAATTATTTCAATTAGTATTATTGTAATGCCAAAAAGTTATTTCAGTTCAATTTGTGGAACTATTCGATATTATTTTAAATACTAGAATGATTATGATGACGATTTATATCATTGGGAAATATCAGTATGTTTAGAGTGTCATTTATTTTAGTTGCATTCTTATTTTGAAAAGAATATAGTTTTTAATATATGTTTTTGCTAATACACAGCTTATACATCATTGAAGAAAGTTTAAAAAATGCTACTAAGAAAACGTTTCGATTAGTAATAACTGGGTAATTTTTATGACAAACTTTTTTTTATTAAGCTATTGCATAGCTTCTATCGCGGGCCTTGAGTGCGGGGACCGAATCCAGAAATTCCGTAACGAAAAAAAACCTCACGCTCCCCACTCCGACGGGCACGGATGTGGGCTTGATTTATTTTTATTTATATAAGTCTTCTATTTGTCACTCGTCACCATAACACAAGCCCAGATGAGCGATATTATTATTATTAAATACTCTGTTTCCTAAGTTACCGTATAAATGAATGTCAAGCAAGTCAAGTCGGTCACAGGCACAAACGAGAAAAAAATTAGAACACGCTAAATATACTTGTATAATCAGCAAAGGACTGAGGGTAGCAGGTACATATTTTAATTCTCTCAATGATGGTTCAATAATTTTTAGTTATTCTAAGCTTAATGAATACTTACAAAAATATTGGGAACTATAGACGTTCCGCATAACTTAGTAGCTAATATTATAAGAGATTTTGAAGCTATTGCATAGCTTTTATCGCGGGCTTGAGCGAGGCGACCGAATCAAGAAATTCCGTAACTAAAATAAAACCTAACACCCCCCACTTCGTCTATATGTAGCTCGGCCTAGCGTGTATGTATATGGTACGACTGTACGAAGCTTGTACGATGCAACAGCTTTACCGCGGCAGTCCCCGAGTGCCACACGTTTTTTTTAAACTAAGATTTAACTCAAACCTTATTATTTTTAAATTTTAACCGGATTTTTAAACTTTCTCGGTATAAATTAAAAAGTATGGTCATCAATAGGCAATTGCCTGTCTCGTATTGGTGGAGTCTTAGCCTACGGCTCGGCCTTCAAACTCATACTCGACTTGAAAATGCCTATTTCACGGCCCTTGCAATAATGTACTTATAGATAGTTTTATTTATTTATAATATTTAGTTTCGTAATTTACACTATAATACTATATTATAAACACATTAAAACAATATTATTATTGATAGTTAATAAAATTATACATAGTTAGATCATAGAAGAAGAAGATAAGTAGGTATAGATTAGGTAGGTATAATAATTTGAAATTTATTTTTATAAAAATAAAAACTTGAGAGGTGTCAGGGAAGAAGTTTCTTTCGATTAATTAGTGAAAGAATTGTAATAAAATCAAAAAGTGACGTTACAACTTTTGGTCTTAATTTTTTTCGTTTAGCCCCCTTTCGCAATGCGCGATTAGGAACTTCGTTCTAAAACTTTTAGGTAGGTACTACGTTTACCTACGTATGTAGGTAGGTATATTAAAGTATTACTAACTGAGGTATGGGTACGTGTATATTGTAATAATTTAAGTCATAAACTCGGGAATCGGGATGCCATCTTTTAGCGGAGCGCCATGAAATTGGCGGGGGTTGTAAAACGGCGTCGAGCTATTCGCCCGGCCATAATAAAACTGGAAGGTCCAAACAACCCTCGCTTTATCCCCACGCGGGCACTTTAATAGTTTTTCATTACTCAAGTAGACGCCCATAAAAAAAAATATAAAGTTTGGAAGAAAATTGCGCGACTTGCATAACACTCCCGGCCTGGTGTGCCTTTTGATCGTAAATTTTACGAGAAACTAAATTGGATTTGTAGATTGTTTGTCGTGAATTATTTATGGCCAGGAACAAAAAGCTCTCTAGTATTATGGAATTTGTACCCCTCAATAACTTGGTGGATTACATCGAGGTTGTGTTCCGTTTCGCTATATTGAGGTCTATAAAATAAAAAAAAAATTGTAAAAAATTAATAAATTGTACTAAATAGATGAAGCATCTTGCCTCACATTTATTATGAATTGATAATCTATACATATAAAATTCTTTGTCCTGAATGACTGACTGACTGACGGATCAACGCCCAGCCTAAACCGCTGATCGTAGAGACCTGAAACTTGGAGCGTGTTTTCTTTGTGTGACGTAGGCATCCGATAAGGATTTTCCGAAATTCTACCCCTAAGGGGGTGAAAAAGTGGGGCAAAGTTTGTATGGGACAACGTGATTACTTGGTCTATTTTCGACTTCTACGCAAAGGAAGTCGCGGGCAAAAGCTAGTATATTATACAAAATTTTGAACGAAATGCTAACAAATCACTAATTGTCAGAATTTGAACAGATGGCGATGCTCCCATACGTTATTTAATACTAGCAGCGCTCTGCGGTTTCACCCGCGTTACTCCCGATCCCGTGGGAATATCGAAATATTAGATAGCCTAAAGCATTCCTCGACAAATGGACTATCCAACAGTTCCTGAGATTAGCGCGTTCAAATAAACAAACGAACTCTTCAGCTTTATAATATAAGTAAGTATACATTTATACTTTCCAGCTATTACTTTACTTTGTGTATATCGTGTTTTATGTTCCTTCCTGGGTTATACATAGTATAAAGTTATCTATCTACCTATCTATATTCAATCTTCTTCTTCTCGTATAGTGGTGGGGCTCACCTATTATTA
This sequence comes from Idaea straminata, assembly GCA_951213275.1. NCBI lineage: Eukaryota > Metazoa > Arthropoda > Insecta > Lepidoptera > Geometridae > Idaea > Idaea straminata. The sequence continues at coordinate 6,279,182 of OX577857.1, read as the reverse complement.
GAGTTTTCGCCATAAGGCTTCTAACTTGATCTAACGACTGCTACTAGAGGTAGCAATCAGGACCAACGGTTTAACGTAACTTCTGAAGCACGGAGGGGCTCATGAAAATTCATTTTTGCCTCACTACTAATCACCCATCGAAGTAATGACCGCGCCATGCGTCGCTTAACCCCCACGACCGTAAACGTCGCTTAGCTGTGAGCCTCCTCAATATTCAATGATGGCCGCGTTTAGTTGGACTGCCTTATCCATAGATTCGACATTGTAACAACTCACAACACGTCTAGCCAAATGGCAAAACTAATTTACAATATCATAAATCCAAATTTTACGACCAAGTTTATTCCGAAACCACCATAACTAATTAGTATCAAATACATTAGTCCCATCGTCACACGCCGATGTCGTTGTATGTAACCACCCTGATAACGTCACCAGTAGGTCTAAATACCTACTTTCGAAGATGAATTTTATCTGAGAAAATATACGAATTGGATTTTTATTTTGTGCATGATTAGCCAACTTCAAAAAAGAATTAAGCTCTTTATTCGTTGCTCATAATTGAAATATATATCTTTCTCTTCTATATATATAAAAGAAAGTCGTGTTTGTTACAACACTTATAACTCGAGAACGGCAGGACCGATTGCAATGAAACTCGGTATGTAGATAGCTGGAGACCTGGATTAACACATAGGCTACTTTTTATCTCGTAATTCACACGGGATCGGGACTTACGCGGGTGAAACCGCGGGACGCAGCTAGTATATCTATCTTATATATAAAAATGAATTGCTGTTCGTTAGTCTCACTAAAACTCGAGAACGGCTGAACGGATTTATCTTATCTTAGTCTTGAAATGTTCGTAGAGGTCTAGGGAAGGTTTAAAAGGCGAGAAAAAAATCGAATAATTTCCGGGAAAACCCTATCAATTCCTACGGGATCGGGACTTACGCGGGTGAAACCGCGGGGCGCAGCTAGTCTATCTATATATATAAAAATCAATTGCTGTTCGTTAGTCTCACTAAAACTCGAGAACGGCTGAACGGATTTATCTTATCTTAGTATTGAAATGTTCGTGGAGGTCTAGGGAAGGTTTAAAAGGCGAGAAAAAATCGAATAATTTCCGGGAAAACCCTAAAAACAGCCCTTTTCTATTTCCCATACAAACGTTTTATAGAATCGATTCCTACGGGATCGGGACTTACGCGGGTGAAACCGCGGGGCGCAGCTAGTATATATATATTTATATAAGTTTTTTAATTAGTACCTGGATGACCGAGCTTTGCGCGGTATTTTTTTTTCTACTTAGTCTAACCTCAAAGCAAACACTCATTGACTTCGTGTTACTTAACAACGCCATCTGCTGGAATAACTTTATTGCTCACAAAAAATTGTATTAGTAGTTCGCCAATAGATGTCAGGAAGAGTCATATTTTTCAGATAAAAAAGTAAGTTTCGATAAAACACGAATAAAATGACATTTTCTAAAAATGATTCCTAGCTAGATCGATTTATCGCCCCCGAAACCCCCTATATACCAAATTTCATGAAAATCGTTGGAGCTGATTCTGAGATTCCAATTATATATATACAAGAATTGCTCGTTTAAAGATATTGTAGATTTTCTAAAAATGATTCCTAGCTAGATTACACAATCCAATTCGTATATTACGATTCGTCAAAAGTAGTAAAAATATTAGATCCGCATATATTTATACATACTATAGTAACTTACATAAAATTAAATATACGTCCAACCTATACAATATCTACATGTTACTTAGGGTCAAATTGAGGGGGAGTTTCTAATTTATTATCTCTTTTAGGGTAATCGTGATGGGAAAGTGTCGTAAACCATTCCCATGGCAAAATTGCAACCTACATTTTGTTGCGTTAAAAGCAAGATTGATGGTGATAAAGTAATTTCGTATCTTACACAAATTGATGAAGATTTGGAACGGTAAGAAATTACGGCATTTCTAATAGTATAAAAAATGGTTGTCTGTAAAGTCGGTTTACGGACGATAATTTTTCGTGATTGTCGTAAGAAAACAATGAAAAATTTAGATTTTTTTGTTATCTTCTATACATATGACGACCCAGTTGGCATAATGGTCACCATGCCGGACTGCCAAACACAGGGTTGCGGGTTCGATTACCGCCTCAGACATGTATTTATGCTTAGATATTTGTTTGTGGTCTGGTTGTTACTATGTATTATAAGTATGTATTTACAAAAGAAAATTATATAAGTAGTATATCCGTTGTCTAGCACCCATAACACAAATCAAATCAAATCAAATATATTTATTTACCACAAAAAATTATGACAATAACAATTATGCGACTCTACCTCTTGCGTTAGTTGGAAAACTGTGTTGCAAAAGGTAGTCTAGTTACTTAGCTTGGGGCTAGATTGCGATGTGTGGAATGTCCTGCAATATTTATTTATTATTATTATTATTTATTATTATATAAAATGCTTTGTCGCGTCAAAAAAATTGAATCATGGCATGCGGAGAAAGAACTCAGTTTTTTATTAATATGTAAATTTAGGTCAATTTCGTCAAATGTAAAACAAAAGGTTCAAGTAAGTGAGAGAATGGAGGAGTTTTCGTCCAAACTAATGACCTGTAGAGTACTGTAGACAGATCCCTGACGACCCAGTTGGCACAACGGTCACCATGCCGGACTACCAAACACAGGGTTGCGGGTTCGATTCCTGCCTCTGACAAGTATTTATGCTTAGATATTTGTCTGTGGTCTGATTGTTTCTATGTATTTTAAGTATATGTTCACAAAAGAAAAGTATAAAAGTAGTATATCCGTTGTCTAGCACCCATAACACAAGTCTAGTTACTTAGCTTGGGGCTAGATGGCGATGTGTGGAATGTCCTGCAATATTTATTTATTTATTAAAAATGTAAAATTTAAATGCGCTCTGATAATACAATACAATAAATCCGGAAGTTTATTATGCTTATAATTTTCAAGAATATTTATTAAAAACAAGAATTTATTCTCTAGCATCTATCATGAGGATTATTTCTTGCTTCAAGAAACCTTTTCCATACGATATGTTTCAGCAAAGGGATTTTAATACGAAAGGGGGTTATTCTAAACGTCTAGGCGAAAACCTTTGTTCTACGACTTTTGGAAATTCCAACATTACATTCGAAGTATGAAACAGCTGATTTTCAAGTAAAAATTCACTCCGAATTATCGAAAAAAAGTTCGAATTTCCAAAAGTCGTAGAAGAAAAGTTGTTCGCCTAGACGTCTAGAACAACCCCCCTTTCGTATTAAAAGTCCTTTACTGAAACACATTGTATATTATGTAGAAATGCATTTCATTTACAATAGATGTTACAATAGGCATACAAGTTCACATATTATGAGCCCTGCCGGGCATTGCAATTGCGTGCGGTGACTAGCCGAGGCTTTCCTTACTTTACAAATAAACTTGTCGGATAAGTTACTTGTTATATGCTCAATTAGGTAATTAAGGGCAGGTGCTAATAAAGCTACCAAAATCGACCTTGGTTTCAAACAACTCTAAGTAATCAAATACTCTTTTTTTGTTATTTGGATATAAATGGATATTGTAGTTTAATAACCATATTTTTGTTTATTGTGGTTGAAAACATGATATGAACAACTTCGTTCGATAAAAAAAATGTTAGAAAACAGAATTATTAGATCATTTATCGGGTTTTATTCAAAAATAGTTAACGTTTATTTCTAACAATGAATCAAATGATAGGTTTTGACGTCTAGGAACTATATTTGTGGATAATAATGCTAAAATGTTTTGCATAGTGATCAAATATAACAGTTAGCACGCAGCACGCTACGTCTTTGAGAGCGGGGGCTAAGGTAATGTGAATACCTACACACGGTACTGGAAAAGCGCCTTAAGTGTTAGGTATTAGTAAAATTTGTCGCTTGTTCATTACATCGCAAAATGCATCGTACTTCGTAACCACATTTTTCAACTAAATTAGGAAACGAAGTGTGGAAGTACCGATACCGAAACATTTTTTATGGATCATATAAATAATTGAAGCAGCAAATAACGGGGCACGTCTACAATAAAAATAAAAATGCCATATCGTCGGCCACGATAAAAAGTGCGCGCACATATAAACTCCGGGTTACTACCGTCTTAGTATTTTATAGGTCTTTCTAAGAACATGCTATACCCACGTAATTTTAAAGCATACTAGCAGTGCTCCGCGGTTTCACCCGCGTAACTCCCGATCCCGTGGGAATATGGGGATAAAATAAAGAATTTTTCAAATCTGTCCAGGCGTTTTCGAGTAATCGGCGAACATGCCTACATAAAAATATATATGCGACGAATTGAGAACCTCCTCCTTTTTTGAAGTCGGTTCAAAAGTAGCCTATTTGATTCCCAATGAATCAATGTATCCTCTCCACAAAAAAAATCCTATAATAATGTACTTAGATTGGATTTTATCTTGATAAAATTTACAAATCACGTTTGATATATTTAACCTCTTTAACCGACTTCCTAAAAGGAGGAGGTTCTCAATTCGACTGTATATTTTTTTAAGTACCTACCTATGACTACATAGGTACATACGTAGTCATAGTAAAAAAATTAAGTGAGAGGTTGAGTCGTCTTCAAATGCTAACACATCCTAACTTAATTTTTAAGACGCTTCAAAGTGATGTAATGCACTGCATAACTCCTATTGAATAAAAAAATTGCATTTGAATGAAGACGACTCAACCGATTGCGATGATTCTTTTTGTGGAAGAAAAGGGATACCTCAGGAGTAGTCCCATAAAAATATGGTGAAGATTTGATGAGGATCTTCGGAGTGTTGAACAGAATTGCACTTCGAGCGTGCAGCAAATTGCTCAGTTTTCAAGTGTACCAGTAGAATCGACCCTTAAACTGATAGGTAAAAATACCATAATTTGACATGACAGCTACCAGTGACAGCGATTTTCCCTAGGGCTGAAAGTTTTTCTTTCTACACACTCTTCAGGCATCTTTAGACCTAGGTACTTTCGGAGTATGAGTAATGAAAAAACATTTACATTATACTGCTCGATAACTATAGGATTTACTAGTATGGTAAGAGGCAAAGTAATTTGAACAATTTTATTTACGAGAGCTTGCCTTCTGATGAAAGGTTTCTCTAATTTATACAATCATGTTTGTCTGTACCTATTTACTACCTACTTATGCTCTACGTGGCTCTACAAAAATATCAAATGCATTAATTTTATCGTAAGCCCCGCCTTTTTAATAATGGCGGCTCGAATAAAATCGATCCGATTGGTCCATTTCTCTAAGCTTTCCACGCTACACGCATGCTCGAGCTTTTGAATGCTGAGGGTAACACACGAGGGCAACACGATGCAATGGTGTTAGGGTGTTGGACGTAACTCTTGTTGTCAAGTTATTTTCATGAAGACATGGCGTTTTTTTTGTGAAATTATAATTGTATTCTTTTTAATTATCGCGTCTGTTAATAAAACGGAAAGTAGGTAAGTCATTTTCCTCTTTGTTACTTATAAAAAGTCTATGGCACTCCCAATGAATCAATGTGGGATACATTGATTCATTGGGAGTGCCATAGACTTTTTATAAGTGTCAAGTTATTTTCATGAAGACATGGCGTTTTTGTAAAATTATAGTTGTATTCTTTTTAATTATCGCGCCTGTTAATAAAACGGAAAGTAGGTAAGTCATTTTCCTCTTTGTTACTTATAAAAAGTCTATGGCACTCCCAATGAATCAATGTGGGATACATTGATTCATTGGGAGTGCCATAGACTTTTTATAAGTGTCAAGTTATTTTCATGAAGACATGGCGTTTTTGTAAAATTATAGTTGTATTCTTTTTAATTATCGCGTCTGTTAGTAAAACGGAAAGTAGGTAAGTCATTTTCCTCTTTGTTACTTATAAAAAGTCTATGGCACTCCCAATGAATCAATGCGTCTGTTAATAAAACGGAAAGTAGGTAAGTCATTTTCCTCTTTGTTACTTATAAAAAGTCTATGGTACTCCCAATGAATCAATGTATCCCCATACCAAATTTAATCACAATCGGTCCAGTAGTTTCGGAGCCAAATTCAATTATAACCAACACCCAATCAAATCTTTCCTGTTTATAATATTATAGTATAGAAGTATAGATATAAATATAATTAGATATAGAGTATAGGTATAGATAGATAAAAATCAATTAATTAAATATAAATAAAATTGCTGGATAATCAACACAGCGCCATCTAGCCCCAATCTAAGCAACTAGACTTGTGTTATGGTAGCTAGACGACAGATAGATTACTTATTTTTTTTGTAAATACGTTACTTATAAACATACAGAAATACCCAGACCAAAAACAAATAAGTACTGTACATACTTGTTTGAGGCGGGAATCGAACAGACGGAGGAACAGGAACAGGGAATGAGGCGGCAGGCATGAAAATGGTCTGAAAAATAGCGGGTGATCTGCGGAAGGTTAGCCCGACGCGCCACAGAGCAATGTCAGATTTTAACGTAGTAGTTCTCCAAATAGTGACCTCGTAAGCACATCATTATAATTATCATCCGAAGCTCATCATTCTCAGGATCCTCATCAGATCTTCAACAATTATTTGTGAGACCAACTTAAGTTACTACCTTTGAAATAAAAAAGGGAATCATTAAAATGGCATCTCAGAAGGCGGAGATATAGATCTAGGAACTTCTTTTTTGGGGAAGTAAATTAAATCTTTACTTTTTATTTTTAGTTTTTATTCCATTGCCGTCTTCCTACCTTTACTCGTGTCCCTCTAAAGCCCCCTTTATTTGAGCCCGGAGTGTATCGATTATCTTCTGGGAAAGCGTGCTACATCTTACACCGCATCGTCACTTACCATCGTGTGAGAAAATGGTCAAAAGCTGTTATTAAAAAAAACACACTGATACATATACTGATAGAGGAAAGCGAATTTTGCCAGACTTGAGGCAGAGACGGACGAAGACGAATTGGCCATGGCCAATTCACATTAGAGACAAGGAATCGAAATATTTTACCACAACTCAATGGGCTAGTTTCTTAAAACATTTATTACTTAAATTATTCCGTACCAAAGCCATTCATTGATTGTTCATTCAAAGTATAAAGCCTTCAGAGGCCCCATTCATCAAACAATGACTTCGATAATCACAACTTTTTGTCCGAAACTTTATTAGGTATAATAAAATAACAAAAACATTGTAAACGCAACGGGTTGGGGACAAAACTTTGTCTACCATTGTAAGATATGGATGTAATAAAACTTACGTTCTTTTTACAACGGACTGCATGACCGACCATCTGTTGATGCTGATACAAATCTTTATAAGTAGAGAGACTGGCTGCTCCCTGAGGTTTCACCCACGTAAGGCCCGATCCCGTTGGAATATGAAATAAATAAATACATATTACAGGACATTCCACACATCGCCATCTAGCCCCAAGTTAAGTAACTAGACTTGTGTTATGGGTGCTAGACAACGGATATACTACATACATACTTTTCTTTTGTAAATATTTACTTATAATACATAGAAACAACTAGACCACAGACAAATATCTAAGCATAAATATTTGTCTGAGGCGGGAATCGAACCCGCAACAATGTGTTTGGCAGTTCGGCGTGGTAACCATTGTGCCAACTGGGTCATCTATAATATGGGAATTATATTTTCAAAAATGTTCATAATATTTTACAAGTTACAATCTAACCTCCTCGCCAGTGTTGCCAACTCGGATTTTGAAAAATGTGTAGACCCCACTAGAAAGGTTCTTAGATCTGCATTCTTTTTCTGAATGCAATGAAGAGGAATAAAATGAGTGTTTTAACTCAGCATTAAACCCGCGCGCGGACCGTACTTAGTTATTTCTTTTGTTCATTTCCTTAGTTGTGTTTAATTAAATTGAAATTTGATAGATATCAAAAGAACAAAACAACAGTAACTCCGTTGAATCGAAATATTTAAGTTTAGTTTTTCTAGGCGAGCTGGTGAGACGTGACGTTTCGTTTTACACAGACACAGCTCTATGAAATGAGAACTTTGTTTTATTTGTGTTTAAAAATAAATGACGAAAGTAGTATTGTGTTAGCGAAGCGAGTGTGCTTTAGTATAAAACGGAACGTTTATTAACGTTTTTTTTCGCGAATGATAAGAAAATTATGCACATTCAGCTAAGAGTTTAGTTATTTTACAAATTGATAGAAAATACGTAGATTCTAGATGTAGATCTACGTAAAAAGACGTAGAGTTGGCAACACTGCTCCTCGCTAAATCCTGTTGAATGTAGACATACGAAAAATCTTATATACAGTGTGTGCCTATTTAGATAAAAAAACACTGTATAATCTCTCTAAGGTGTATGTATCCTCGTAACTTACTCAAAAATATGGATTACGCCTAATGGCTCCCCTACCTATGTTAAGATATAATAATAAAAATATATTCTAATTTACCCCGTATATTCCGAATTTTCAAAATGTAACTACACACTTATTGACCTAAGAGCTCGCTGCCAATAATAATGTAGCCACACACAAAGAGTTTTGGTGGGAATAAGAAGTAGACATGAGTGTGTAAATTTTACACCTTGTCTGGCAATAGATAGGTCTGTATCTACACGGTGTAACAAGGGGGGTAAATCATCGTTTGTGGGGGGGGGGGGGTTTAAAAATATATAACTTCCCAAGGTCGTCATAGGATGCCATAGGATAAATAAATAGTAGTGCTAAGCTCCAAAATTATTTTCATAAAGGAAAGGGCTTCATGTTTATTTAGGAAAGTAGTTTAGCATCATCAAATTACTACTCACCAATCACAAACCGGCTTTTTCTCTACAGCATGAAATCCCTACCTTTCTAAACGCAGCCATCATTGCTTGTCTAAATTTAAAATGCAGGACTCGTCCACATCGACCTTCTCACCCCTAAGGTAATCTAATCCACCGAACCCATTACAATAAATGTCAAGATAAGTAATGGATGGGACGTTGCTTACCATGTGTGCTCGTTCGATAATCCCCATCTTTGTTGCGAGAAGGTTATTCCAGTTGGCGCTATATGCATGATCCCGGTGGTGTTAATCTTTATTAGTACCGGGCCAGCTCACTAAGACGTACGTGGCGCTGGCGACGCTCCGCCCGCGTCGTTAGTATGGGGCACGGCAGACATTTTAAATGACATTGGGCAATATTGGCATCTATTTATTTTTGCACGACCATTACATATCTTAATAAATTGGTTGAAGTTGATTGGAATCTACATAGTTGTTAGAAACTAGCTCTGAATTAGCATAAGATATTACTTAGTTTTTAACGAGATAACGTCTAATAAATTGATGAACACCGTATGCACTCACAACAAGTGTCACGTTCTGTGGCATGGTAGGCAACCATAGCAACGTATTTTCATCAATGACGTTGTCACGTAAAATTATCGTCCGTAAACCGACTTTACAGATAAATGGTTTATTTAATTTATTATTTGTTCTTGTTGTATTGTTCTTTTTGTGTATGGTTTTGATGACGTTAATTTTATTTATGTTGACATTATCCATTTTATTTCTTTCCTTTTAATATATTTTTAGTATTTAATTGTTTTTATTGTTTTGTACTGTGTGGGTTTATAATTACCTGAATAAAGATATATTATATTATATTATTCTTATCCTTCCTTCGAATTGTAATACCTTATTGTACCAACACTTAATGTGAATAAATGAATTGAATTGAATTAACAATTCTTAATATTTTTTTTCTTTATACATCAATGAAACATCAAATTAAAATACACAAAATTAAAAACTAAAAATAATAATAATAAACACAAAATAATTAAATGGTAGCCAAAATAAATAAAAAATACCCCCACCCAGAAATTAAGTAAAAAAAAAAACTAAACAATACAAATAAATAATAAAATGGGTAAAAATTAAATTAATTAAAATTCAACCTAGGCCTTAACATTAAAACAAGAGGAAGCCCTCGGCCATACCCTCCCGAGGCATTGTCCCCAAAATGCTGGCAGCATTTCCCCGCTGAATAGCAATACTGAGTCGCTGGGACAAAAAGCCGCCAGCTCTAGGATCGCCAGTAGCCTCGACAAGGCGCGCCGACAGCTCCCTCAAAAAGGTCCTAGCACAGGGCCCCCAGCAGCCAACGGTCTCAAAACCCAGCGGAGTAAAAATGTAACAACCGGGCATATCCTCATATTTGCGGACTTTCGCAGCCTCCGCCCCAGAAGCCGCAGCACCCGCCTGCACACGAGTAGCGAGCAGATGGGAAGGAGCCAGTGTATCCACACATGTGGCATCCCACACCAAACATCGCCCTTGCTCCCAAGGAATGAGCGTCACGCCGTCGGGTCTCTTGCCATCAGAACGAACGATGCCGTTGGGTTCTAACATTGCCGGCATGTTCGCTGAAGCAAGAGCGCGACGAATGACGTTATTCAGAGCAGAATGACGTGGCCAAGACTTCTTTGGCAAGACAGGCCATGGTGGCCCAAACTGGTCACCTCCGCCCCACAAATACACTGGTGCGGCTGCACAACTCGCAAACCCAGCCGCAGGCCAACCGCCAAAGAAAGAGTATTCCTATCCAACAGAGTGCCCACGTTTGCCGATGGAATGGCATTAAGCCATACACCGGACTCCCTCTCAAGCAAGAAGCGAGGAGCCGAGCCCGATGTACATCGCCCGAACACTCTGCCAGCAAAGTCTGCTGCACCAACCTACACAAAGGCTCATCCCACTGCCTCTGGGAATGCAAAACGGCGGGGAAATCACAACTAGTAAGAGACCTCCACCGGTCTACAGCCCCAGAGAGGTGGACCACCCCTGACCGAGCTAACGAGGCACCCAAAATGCCGTCAAAGAGAATTCGGCAGCCGTGAACAGAAGCCAAAAAAGCAGGCAGTGCAACAGACGAGACACTCCTGATGCCAAGCCCTCCAAACCGGACCGGAAGAGAAGCCTGGGACCACGCCTCCGACGTAAACTGGCAATTTAAAACCCTACCCAGAAGTCTTGAAATCCTCTCATCCACCACCAGGAGGAGGTCCTCAAACTTCCAGAAATGAGCGCACCTAAGGGCATACATAAACTGGGGCACGAAAAGACAATATTTAATTAACGTCAACGCTACATGTGGACTGATCTTTAAAAGGCGCTCTAAAGCTCCATCAAACTTTGATGATTGCTCATCAATGAAACCCGGGATACCACTATCGAGTAAAGGAGCTCCCAATAGGCGTAATGAATCCCCAGAAACAAGCTGGATACCAGGAGCCACCTCACCAAACTCCCGCAGAATCTCGCGACCCCGGTCCGGAGGTACAGAAGGGTGGAGGAAAACTTCGCATTTAGCAAAATTCAACTCCAACCCCACTCCCGAGAAGGTACTTATAAGGTTGCGGAGGTCTTCCAACACCATAACCGGATCGCCTCCAAGGGTACCGTCATCCAAGTACCAGACGTTCAGGTCAGATTTCAACGTTGAGATACAGGGATGTATTCCCAAACTGAAAATCGCAGGCCCAAGTAGGTCCCCCTGCTGACACCCCACCGCAGAATTTAAGAGATTCCCCTTATAGACGAGCTTAGACGGGCTACCATAACATTGACTCAGATAAGGAAGCAAACTGGGAATGTGTTGTCATTCTTTATTAATTCTTAAAAGTAGGAAAAATGTACCTAGTCTGTTTAGTAAAATGAGCAGAAGTACGACCCTGGTTTACAAAACTCAGAAAGTATACAAACACCTATTAATGTAGGTATCTACCTATATTGTTTATTTATTTATTTTTCGAAAAGTAGACAGCAAACAATACAGCTTAAGATACATAAAATTAAATCCACACATCATTTATGAGCTTTTGCATATGGAATAGGAATTTTTATCATAAGATCTTCTTAATTGAGATCTAAACTTAATAATATGAACCTTATTAAGTTTAAACCTCAGATTAGCCAAACAATTTTTTTTTACTCGTCCATGCTTTTTATTTTTTAGTTTTAGATTTAGATAATACTTCAGTAAAAAATCTTGTAATTATAAATAAAAAAAATTAAAAGCTACTTTTAGGCAAGTGTAATGTTACTTGTTTTAAATTAAATAAAAAAGTTTCACAAACTCAGAACCCAACCGGAATAGGCCGGAAAAAGAGTCAAATTCTACTTTGGTCTCTTTCCCTCGTACATAGCTCCGCCCCTCTCATAGAGGGGTTCAAATTCAAAGATGGACGAGACTGTGGTAAAATGGGAATCGAGCGAAACAAAATGGTTGGGTAAAACTTGGGTAAAACAGACGGTTTGTTCCCAATTTACATATTTCATTAACAGACTCCCAATTCTACAGATTCCAGACATGGTTAATTAGAGCTTGAGTCAGTAATGGGATAGAATTAGGTGTGTAGGTATAGGTATAGGTAGGTACTACCCTACCCTCATATAAAAAAATCTAGATATTCCTCGATTCTCAGGCCTAACGAATATACACAAAAATTTTTATACAAATCGATTCAGCCATTTAGGTGGAGCTTGACAACTAACACCACGATACGAATTTTTTTAATATAATTACTAGCTGCGCCCCGCGGTTCCACCGCATAAGTCCCGATGCCTTGGAAATATCGGCATAAAAAGTAGCTATGTGTTATCCAGGTCTCCAGCTATCTAGATACAGAGTGTCATCGCAATCGGTCCAGTAGATTTTGCGTGAAGGAGTAACAACATACACACACACACACACAAACTTTCACATTTATAATATTAGTAGGATAGGATTAAATTAATTAATTATTTAAAAATAAAATAAATAGAGAAAATCAACTAAGTTGGCAATATTAGCTGGAACATCAGTTACTTACATAGTTAGTCTGATTTTGACTAGGTAGGCTTATTTGGTTGGCACGCACTCTAGTTCAGTTTTTGGGTGCCGGTTCTAGGTATAAAAAACTACCCGTGTCACAATTGGACTGGTTTGTAGTGACACGGGATTTTTCCCCATTGCTTTACTGGTAAAGCTATGGAAAGTAAAAATAATTTTCGACTAAAATAAAATGGTTTAGCGCCATCTTTGTTTAAGCATATAAACAACTGTAAGCATTTGAAACATAATCTGTCGAAACGCAAAGTAACATTTTAAAATTAGTATGAAATAGTTAATACTCAAAATGATAGATGGCAGTAATATAGCGTAGTAAAAAAGGTTCACCTTTTTCTTAGTCAAGATGGTTCACAACATTGTTTTTTAGTTTGACGCTAGATGTCGCCATTTTCAATACTCACACTCGTGAACTAGAAAATTCGACTAGTTGCTAATAGATGGCAGCACTGGCGTTCGGAGTTTTCAAAAAGCTTTTTGTCAAAAATAAGTTTTTTAACTTAGATTATTTTTAACCGACTAGAAAAAAGGAGGAGGGTATCAATTCGGTTGTATGTATTTTTTTACATAATAATATGTAGTTACTAACTTACTTACCTACTTTCATCCACTAAGAACATACGTAAGTACCTATTTATAATGTACAAAAGACTACTTATTGTAGGTGTATACGGGGTGTTTCAATTAGTTCCTTTTTGCGCTTAGTCGACCATGTCCAGAGAAGAGAACTTATCAATACTTCTCGAGCCAACTAAACCGCGGGTTTCGTCATGTTTTCCTTCACCGTAAGAGTAATGTCAATCAGCGCACATACATTTTTCTTAAGAAAAATCCATTGGTGCACGGCCTGCCGTGATTCGAACCCTCGACCTTCAGAATGAAAGTCGAGGTATCTACCGCTAAACCAACACCGATCTGTATAAAGGACTAAAATACTTAAATAATAGCAATTTATAAGGACAACACCTTAAACTTTTCTTTCCAGAAAAAAATCAGTGTTAATCCTATCCTACTAATATTATAAATGTGAAAGTTTGTGTGTGTGTGTGTATGTGTGTGTGTGTATATGTTTGTTACTCCTTCACGCTAAAACTACTGGACCGATTGCGATGAAATTTGGTATGTAGATTGCTGGAGGTCTAGATTAACATATAGGCTACTTTTTATCCCGATATTCCAGGGATCGGGACTTACGCGGGTAAAACCGCGGGGCGCAGCTAGTTCAAACATATAAGTCGTAGAACAAAAGTTGTTCACCTAGACGTTTAGACCAAGCTTTCGTATTAGAAACCTTTTGTCGAAACATGTCATTTATATAGGGTTGCCAAACGTCCCGTATATGCGGGACTCTCACCGTATTGAACCATGGCATCCCGTATTGCAACATAATATGTCTCATATTTTACAGCTTTTTGCCCGACTACGGCGTAGCCAAAAGGGAGGGTTATGTTTTTGATCCGTATGTATGCATGTTCATCTGTTCCCACGTAACTTCGAAACTACTTATTAACATTATTTTTTACAAAAACAGCCGTGAAAAAGTCAGAAATAATTTGATTTTATTTCTAAGTGCCCGTTAATACTGCTAAAATTATGGTTCAAAAATGTCTTTTTAAGTTTAATTTGAATAAACAAAGAAGATATGCACGAACATCCAATAAAAAAATACATAGGTATGAACCTCCTCCTTTTTAAAAGTCGGTTAAAAATAAAATAACAGGTCGTTATTCAATGTGTTGAAATGTTCAGGCATCAAAAAAGTCTCGTATTGATTCCATAATATGATGACAACCCTACGTACCTACCTAACCTATCTATTGTTCGTTAAATTGCATCACCTCTCCCTCTATAATGCTTCGGACCCTATATTATTTACTTAATTAAGTACATTAAGGGACAATATTTGAATACTATGGGACTGTGGGTGAGGGATACGAGAAGGGTCTTCTGTTAATTTATTTAATGTAATTATGAATGGTTAATGTTGATTGCCAACAGGCGAGTATTCAGCCCTCAGAAAAGGTCACAGCCCCCCAAATTACGGTATTTGTACCACGTAGGCAAGCCGTGGAGGGAACACTAATCTATACATATAAAATGCTTTGTCCTGAATGACTGGCTGACTGACTGACGGATCAACGCACAGCCTAAACCGCTGATCGTAGAAACCTGAAACTTGGAGGGTGTATTCTTTGTGTGACGTAGGCATCCGAAAAGAAAGGATTTTCCGAAATTTTACTCCTAAATGGTGAAAAAGGGGGAAAAAGTTTGTATGGGACCACGTGATTCCTTGGTCCATTTTCGACTTCTACGCGGACGAAGTCGCGGGCAAAAGCTAGTCTATACTATAATATTATAAAGCTTCACCCCCTGAGATGTGGATTTAAACCTTAGATTTAGACACATATTTACTCGTGAACTAGTCCAAACACTATCCCAATAGATTACATAGTAGGGAACTATAGTATAAACACTATCCATAAAGATTATAAAGGGACAGTGTTTAGACTATAGTTCAGGAGTAAATCTGCATCTAAATCGACATCTCGGACTATCCTTAAACCTCGTTTTGGAATAAGGGGGAAAGAGTTTGATTGTTTGAACGCCCTAATATCAGAAACTACTGGTTCGAATTGAAAAATTAGGTTTAAAAAAAAACTTTTATGTGAAAAATATTTTTGTTAACTTGAAATTCTTATCCAATCGATGATTTGGTCAACATAAACCAGCGGCACATATCCAAGTAGTCAGTTAGATAATACAATCCAGTAAACCTATGAGTTTCCATTACCGTCAAATAAAACTACGGCCATAACCTGCCGGGAGCCGTGTTGCGGTTAATTACGTTGCTGAAAGTAATCGTTAAATTCCCAGTACTACAATTCGCTAATCAAGGAATTAATGGGTTAAGTAATGCGCTTTCTCTTAGGTACTCTCTTCGTTATGCTATTGGAGGTATTGGGATTCTTCCAGGTCTATTTCTTGTTATTTTTTTTGGTCTTCTTCATATTTCTATTGTACCTAAGAAATAAATAGGTAAAAATGAATATTTGTCTTCTTCTATACATATAAAATTCTTTGTTCTGAATGACTGACTGACTGACTGACGCATCAACGCACAGCCTAAACCGCTGATCGTAGATACCTGAAACTTGGAGGGTGTGTTCTTTGTGTGACGTAGGCATTCGATATGAAACGATGTTCCGAAATGTTACATGTACTCCTAAGGGGGTGAAAAAGAAGGGGCAAAGTTTGTATGGGACAACGTGATTCCTTTTCCTTGGTCCAATCCTATTAGAACCATTTTCGACTGTCACGCGGACGAAGTCGCGGGCCTAATTCTATACCTAAAAGAAGCAAATTAAAGAAAAATTACAGCACAAGTAACGGGAAAATTCCGAAATATAAAAATTGATACTTACAAGTTTTCGCGAAAATGTAAATTTGCCCATTTCTTTTTATTGTGTCCTTGGGACCTTGATTTATTATACACCTAGTAGCGACTAGAGACCTCAGTATCTGGTATGAATTTCAACTTGCTAAGTCTACCCGTTCCTGAGAAAATCGGTGGCGACACACGGACACTGGACAGACAGATGGACAGACGGACAAAAAAATTATCTTATAAGAGTTCCTTTTTTATCTTAAACTAGCTGCGCCCCGCGGCTTCACTCGCGTAAAACTTTCCTAATTTTTCTTTCATAAGAACCTTTTCCTAACAATAACAAATACAACAAAAAAAGAATTAGCGAAATCGGTCCAGCCGTTTAGGCGTGATGCGATGACCAAGGGAAATAGGGATTCATTTTTATATATATACTAGCTACGCCCCGCGGTTTCACCCGCGTAATAATTTTCTGCGCAACTTTCTTAATTTTTTATTTCATAAGAACCTTCTCCTGATAATAACAAACAGACCATAAAAAGAATTGGCCAAATTGGTCCAGGCGTTGTTGAGTTATGCGCTTACCAACACATTTTGCGATTCATTTTTATATTATAGACTAGCTGCGCCCCGCGGTTTCACCCGCGTAAGTCCCGATCCCGTAGGAATATCGGTTTTTCGCCTTTTAAACCTTCCCTAGACCTCCACGAACATTTCAAGACTAAGATAAGATAAATCCGTTCAGCCGTTCTCGAGTTTTAGTGAGACTAACGAACAGCAATTCATTTTTATATATATAGATTTTTATATAGATAAAGATATTAATGTAGTATTTTCAAAACTATACTGGTAGTCAAAAATTCACGGTTTTGGTAAAAAGTAGCCTTCTCAAAAACTAAACAATCACTAGCAGACTTCGACCATCTAACTCTTCCAGATCTAGGTCTCCAGCGATGGTTTTTCGTCACCAAGGCAACGTTAAGGTTTCCTAAAATTCTAGTTTTTAGGTTTGGGTCGATTCATTTGTCGGTCAGTATATTTAGGATAAATGAGCATAGAGAATAAAACTAAAATCGTTTATTTATTACATTTTTTTTTCTTTTATTATGGCTTCGCACGTGTGCATTTAGCCAGTGTCAAGTTATATTTTGCATCAAATTATGACCCGATTTTTCATAAATCGGGCCTAAAGTGTTTCAATACAGTCAAAGTCGTCATAGTCCGTCAAGTCAGGGGTTATAGTAAAGCGGTGGCAAGTTTACCATAACCTTAATAGGAGATTTGGAGGCAACGAGAAAACTGCATGTTTGACACTGATTTTTACTTTCACTACACTTGTGCACTTTCACAGAACTAAATTGAATAACATTCCACCAGAATTATACAATTCAACTCGGGTTACATCTAAGTTTCATGAAAATAAAACTGCAGCACGACATGTTGTTAACTCGTTCCCGCCAAAACCCACAGTATTTAGAATTTATTCTTCAATTCTTCCGTAATGAGTAACTCGAATTGTCAGCAACATATTCCATCTGAAATCAGAGAAACCATTTTATTCAATAAGTTCCGATTCCGTGGAAATATCGGGATAAAAAGTAGCCTTTGTTACTCCCAATGAATCAATGTATCATAATACCAAGCTTCATCAAAATCGGTTTGGTAATAGCCTATTCAATTCAAACAATCAAATCTTTCCACTTTAAAGATAGAGGTTCCTAAGTGAAAAAATCATAAACGTTTTTTTTGTTTTTTTAAATAAATTAGGTATTTATTTTTTAAGGGCACCAAAGACAGGGTCTTTTGTTACATACAAACTCTATATTATAAGTAGATGGCTTAATTTCGTATCTCATAAATTCAATTCCGTTGACGTGATTTAGTGATTTCACTCAAAATCCATCTCCCAACTCACCCTCCGGAAACCTTCGAACCCTCCATCCCCATCAAATTTAGCATCCGCCATCTTTTACGATGTCGTGCGAAAGGGATGGTACATACTAAAGCCGTGGGTATGAAAGAGAGGTTAAAATTAGGGGTGCAAAAAGGAATTAGAAATGAGCAGGCCGAGATGTAGAATGATTCGGTTGAAGAGCGATGTTTTGTTGCAATATTTTTGGTTTCTGTTCTTAGTAGGTATTAAGACAAACGATTCTAGGTCAGCTATCTGAAAGATAGGCAACTTATAAAATAGTTATTGATGAGGGAAACTTAAGACTGAGACAGATTTGAATGAAAGCTTAGGAAAGATCCCTACTAAATTTGAAACATGCTCACTTAATACATGTTTTAGTGCATATCTAGCTTTAGAACCTCTTGAAATCTCACTTCAAATAAAGCGTCCTCGGCGAGCTTTTGCGAACGGTTGGTTTGTCAATTTTCTTCTGAAAAAATATAATAGGTTGTTACATTAAAAAAACAATCTACTTACCTATTATAATGATAATTTTTTTTAAATTTGTATTGAATAGGTAGGCCCTGAAACTACTGAATTGATTTGATATTAGGAGACAATTAAATACTTACTGAGCGAGACATTTAAAAATTAAATACTTACTGAATGGTTTTCTACCAGGAGGTACCCAAACTTAGCATGTTTTGACGACCCATTTGGCACAATGGTCCCCATACCAAACTGCCAAACACAAGGTTGCGGGTCGATTCCCGTCTCAAACAAGTATTTATGCTTAGATATTTGTCTGTGGTCTGGTTGTTTCTATGTATTCTATGTATATATTTACAAAAGAAAATTATCTATGTAGTATATCAGTTGTCTAGCACCCATAACACAAGCGTAGTTACTTAGCTTGGGGTTAGATGGCGATGTGTGGAATGTCCTGCAATATATATATATATTTGTACAGTGATATACACATTGAAATAAGTAGTAGGTAATATATATAGTAGTATGTTATAGTTATCGTTTAAAAAACTACCCCATATAAACCCATTCAACTGAATTTCCTGCAAGTCAACACAAAAGTTACGACTCTCGTTATCGTACACATTACTTTTCGTCATTTGATCACATTAGAGGGAGGGAAAACGTTCTAAAGAATAAAAAAATAGGTAAATTTAATGGCAAGGGGACGTACCTATGTAATTTATCGATCAAGAAATAGGTATTATGCTATTTTAGCTTTATTCGAAGGATATTGATTTAAATATCTATCAAGACATGGCTATGTGAAGAAAGTATGCTGTCTTTCAGTTCGACTTGTGACATTTAATATAAGCGACAGACTACGAAATTGGCTACATGAATGTGATAACGATAAAATATGAAATATGGTGAAAATGGACGCTAATAGGCTAATAGGTACAATTTTTATTTTGCCTTCAAATGTATTGTAAATATTCTATTTTCGCAAAATAAATTTGCAATATTTAAGTCAGCTAACTTAAAAGAAACGAAACGCGTGCGGCCAAGACTGCCCTTCGTCACGATTTTTCATTCTCCAAGAGAAAAAAATTGAATGATGTTGCTGATAGCCCAGAAATGGCCCAGAGTCATGACGTCACATATTAAAATGTATGGTGGCCGACCGTTTCCGGGGGACAATAAATTAATGCAGAAAAATGGTTTTAAACATTGGCGACTTTTGAAATACTTAGTGAAAATGTTACAACAACTAAAAACTGTAGTCATTTAAAAAAAAGATGGGTGTAGGTACAGTTGGCTGCATAATTGCAGCCCCCGGTAGAGTTAAAAATTACTATTATTGGCATGTTTTTATTCTAATATTTTTGTTTGATAAATTCACGAGTTAGACGACTTTAAAGTTCAACTAAAGCAGGCGCCTAACATTTTGCTTGTGTTGAAATCATTCTTATAACAGCCTTTTGGAGCTCTACGGTGGGTCTGCAATTATGCAGCGGACCGTACGTTTATTCAAGATACCGTCACAGTATCTTTCTTTGTACATACTTAGGAAACTTAAGAGAAAATAATTTCAAGAGGGTTCTTCCCCTAAAGCAATTGATTTTATTGTTATTGCTTAGTCACGTTTTAAAACTTAGATCCCTATGTACTTATTTTATTTCGGTCTGATTTCAGTTTTCCGCGAATCCTTTTCTCATTTCTCTAAAAAATCAAAATGAAATTGTAAAATCAATTTTTTTTGCCATATAAACAATAGGTACAGTGAGCGTCATAAGTACACTATCAGTTTGTTATAATAATACTTTCAACAAGTATTAGACATATGACCTTCTTCTAATAGAAGTCACACACAAACTTAGATACTTGAATAAAAAGTACTCAGTGTGATTATTATTTTCAACATGTTACTCGTCTTTAGTTGGCCGAGAGTGGTATAAGCCGCCATCCGCTACACCAACCTACGTGGGTTCGATCCACAAGTTACTTTGTCATAATGTTCAGATCATGCTGCACAGGATTGTAAACGTTACGGTGGCGGTGTACTTTTGAGCGTTGATTTTTCCTACCTATATACTTTGACGTTGTCCTATAGTACCTACAGGAATGAAACTCTTATTAAATGAGTGTGTTAATTCCGTTCATTAAACGACACGTGTCTTTAATTACTTTGGTTAGAAAAATACGTGCGGGATGTAATCCACATATTATAAGTACCACTTATATGTGGATTATCTTGCCAATTGATGCTATGCGGGTATATAAAATAGGTAAATATTAAACTAGATATAGGTACTCAACAAAGTAATACAATGGACCCCCATTGTACCTACCTTGTCAGAGTTCCGTAGGAACTAAGTTTATTCGTAGTTAAGTATTGTCTAAATTAAGTCGTACCTATCGGAGTTCGAGTGTCGATGTAAAAATTTGTCGAATTAAGATTTGTCGGAGTTCAATTTTGTAGTAGTTTCTTTGTTAAGTATTTAAATATCACCTAGCTAAGTTAAACACAATTATAAAGGTTTCTTGAAGCAAGAAATTATCCTCTCCCTATAAAAGCTAAAGAATATACGTTATAGAAAGAATCTATATATATAAAAGAAAGTCGTGTTAGTTACACCATTTGTGGAGACACTTCACATCGCCACCAACAGATGGCGCCACCAAACCGATCGGAGATCCTAGATCGCGCTAGCGAAGTTTTTCTGAAGATAAGCTCATATACAAGTTCCAACGAAACATCGTAGGGCCGCGGCCTACCGGGTATAACACCTGCCCGGTGGAAGATCTTCCCTTTGGAGGTACACACCACCTCGTACCTCCAAACATTTATAACTCGGGAACGGCTAAACCGATTTGGCTGAAAATTGGTGGGGAGGTAGCTTACAATCATAAGACGGACATAGGATATTTTTTTCGATATTCCCACGGGATCGGGACTTACGCATGTGAAACCGCGGGGCACAGCTAGTAATTTAATAAAATTTAATACAATAAAATAATCAAGAAATAATCATTCCTTGTTATAACCAAGAAAGAATTAAGATAGGCATATTCTAAATTTAGATTGCTTATTATTTTCAAGAACATTTACTAAATACATTGCGGTCAAAAACATAACCCTCCTTTTGTCGTAGTCGGGTAAAAAATAAGTAATTATTCTCTAGCGTCTAGAGGAAGACGATTATTTTTTGCTTCAAGAAAGCTTTTTTTTTCTTTACACACCACCTATTTGTTACATAAACGAAGTTTATAAGTAACTAGACTTGTGTTACGGGTGCTAGGCAACGGATATACTACATAAACACTTTCTTTTGTAAATATATACTTATAATACGAACCCGCAACCCTGTGTTTGGCAGCCCGGCGTGGTAACCATTGTGCCAACTGGGTCGATTTTTAAATCAAAAAAACCAAGACATAAGGGCATAGTCATGGCAATTATAGGTTTTATGCAACAAAAATATTTGTGCTAGTATCATTATCCAGAGAGGAAACAGTCGACTACGTTTGTTTGGAAAGAGCGCCGGTATTGGGCAGGTGTTAATAAAGCTACCAAAATAGACCTTTGTTTTAAGCAACTCTAGTAATCAAATACTCTCAATAAAATAATTTTTTTTGTTATTTGGATATAAATGGATACTGTAGTTTAATAACCATATTTTTGTTTATTGTGGTTGAAAACATGATATGAACAACTTCGTTCGATAAAAAAAATGTTAGAAAACAGAGCATTATTAGATCGTTTATCGGGTTATATTCAAAAATAGTTAACGTTTGTTTCTAAAAATGAATCAAATGATAACTTTTGACCTCTAAGAACTATATTTGTGGATAATAATGCTAAAATGTTTTGCATATCGATCAAATATAACAGTTAGCACGCAGCACGCCACGTTTTTGAGAGCGGGGGCTAAGGTAATGTGAATACCTACACACGGTACTGGAAGAGCGCCTTAAAAAAAGCTTTTGTTTCGTTTCGACTCGAACACCTAGCTATTCTTTTTATGACTCGTCGCTCAGCTTCTAAAGCACAACACGGCAACATAGGCCCTGTATACCTACATAATATGTGAAGAGGTAATACCGATGTCGAGACTAGGCAGCCGCCCTTTAATGACCTCGTAATTGTGAGCTGAAATTAAGTGTTATTTTTATGGTGATTTCCCTACTACTACTAAGTTGCTTAAAGTGGACGTAAAACGTTTTATTAATTGAAATAATCGTTGCTATTGATGTGTTTAATGTTTTTTTTTTGCGGTTGAAAAATTAATTTTTTTTAACAACTACCAGCGCTCCGAGGTTTCACCCGCGTAACTCCCGATCCCTTGAGTATTTTGGGATAAAAAGATGCCAATGTATTTTTACAATGAATCAATGGCAGGTATTCTCATACCAAAGTTTCATCAAAATCCTTCTAGTAGTTTCCGAGCATATTCGTTACAAACAAACAAACAAATCTTTTCTTTTTATAATATTAGGTTGTGTAGATTTAACTGAACTTTTAGCAACACAAAGCTTTTTGCGCTCGCGTCGCTCCAGTGTGCGTGCGCCCGCGCCGCCGGAGCGTATCGATTAGGTACATCGATTACATGTTTACACGTATTGCTAAAAGCTTAAAATTTGTATACATAAGTCTGATAAAGTGAATAATCCTATCTAATGTTATAAATCTGAAAGTTTTTTATTTATATATTTGTTTGATTGTTCTCTTTCCACGGTCAAACGGCTTAACCAATTAGAATGAAAATTGAGAAGGACAAAAGATTCTTTTAATCCTGAAATTCCCACGGGATCGGGTCTTACGCGGGTGAAAATGCGGGGCGCAGTAATATTACCTAAATTAATTTGATTTTTCGTTACAGGTTTGGAGGTACGAGGTGGTGTGTACCTCCAAAGGGAAGATCTTCCACCGGGCAGGTGTTATACCCGGTAGGCCGCGGCCCAACGATGTTTCGTTGGAACTTATCTTCAGAAAAACTTCGCTTGCGCGATCTAGGATCTCCGATCGGCTTAGTGGCGCCATCTGTTGGTGGCAATGTGAAGTGTCGCCACGCAGGTACCTTGGCTTCCTTCACATACATTTGACGCTGGATCCACCGAATAATCTTCAATCCAGAACGAAGTCGAATATTCTGCGAACAATTTACACAATTGAAGAAGTACTTAAGAGGAAAGGGTACCGGAGCTCTCTCCATACAAACGTAGTCGACTGTTTCCTCCCTGGATAATGATACTAGAGAAAATATTTTTGTTGCATAAAACTTATAACTGCCATGACCATGCCCCTATGTCTTGGTTTTTCTTTATTTTCTAATTATCATAGAAATTAAGATTTTAAAAACAAAACATAGGGGCATATTTTTTTGGTTATTTAAATCTTAATTCATTTAAATCTAGTGTCATTATCCAGGGAGGAAACAGTCGACTTCGTTTGTATGGAGAGAGCGCCGGTACCCTTTCCTCTTAATTTATATGTTAAAGTTGGCAGCGTTCCTTCCGTGATTTCACACGTGTAAGTCTCACTCACGTGGAAATATCGAGATTAAAAATGAATCTCGCTTGTAAATCAATGTATCATCACAATATAAAAAACATTTATAAAATGAATGTAGGTAGATTTAATTTTCTTAAATTTATATTAATATTAAAATAAATTAGTAATTGAAAAAGGTTTTATTAATAATACCTATAAAGTTAAATCGTAATTTATGTGTGCAGTGTTATACTTACCTGAAACTTTGAAAGGGGTTAGCGAATATTTATGGCTTCCATACAAATCTTGGCGGTGTTCTCAGCGCATGTGCGAACTTGGTCCGTGAGCCATAAACCGCTGAACCATAAATTATGAGCAACTTTGTTACGAGTGTGCTGTGCTTTACCCTCAGGTTTTACCGCTCTCGCTGACTGTAAGTAGGTCCTACACACAGAAAACATAAAAGTAACAAAATTAGTACTAATACTAGCAGCGGTCCGCTGTTTTACCTTAGGGTTACCAGACGACAGGAATTTTCTGGACAAGTCCGGAATTTTGGGTTTTAGAAACAGGAAACATTTGAAGTAAAAAGACTAAAACAAGGAGACAGAATGTTAAAATATTTATTAAACTTAAGCGATGACAAAGACTAATAATAAAGATATCAAATGTCAACAATTAAATCAAAGTAAAGTAATTTAATTTAGGGAAAGAAAAGGTAAATCGTGAATTAAACTGTGAATAAATTGTTTCTTATTAATCTGAAGATTGGTATTTGTTTGTTCCATATCGTTTTAAGCAATTTCTGCCCCCTTAAACAAGATTGCTTTCTATTAGCGATGTCGCCAATCGATAAATTTAATTGTATGAAATTAACATAAACCATTGTATTAAATTTGCATAAGATGGAACTTATCCACAATTTTTTTTTCTCTAACGCAAGACTACGTGACTTTTTGTTGGTTTGTGTCAATTTTATACAAAAAATAAAGATAAAAGTCTGTCGATTGGCGATATCGCTAATAGAAAGCCATCTTGTCTAAGGGGGCTGGGGCCTAATTCTGCTCATACAATTGTGTTTCAATAGAGTGTCGATGGAATCGTTATAGACATTTAATATCAAAAATATGACATTACATGTCAAATTGGTATTCTTCTGATGTTAACTATTCTATCGTAACCATATCGAAACACCACTGATGCACCACTGACTCACTTTGGTATTCTGCTCGACAGTTGTCAAAACGGTATATCGCTTAGCAACATATACCATGTTGCTAGGCAACACCAGCGACTTATCTATTACCATTCCATTGAGACTCCATAGCGATATTATTAAAACTTTAGCAGAATACCAAATAAAGTCACAATCTCGATATAGTATCAATTGAGTATCGAAATAATGACAATGGTAAATCTATTGATGCAAAATAGCAGAATAAGGCCCCTGGTTCTTATTACAGTCTTGTACAAATCATTACAATAAACGGCGCGTTTATATTGGCACACGTTTGAGTGTGAAAAGGTGTACATATAGGTCATGCAACGTCAGGGATTTTGTCAGGAAATTTAATTTTTTGATCTGGTAACCCTAACCTAAGTAAGCTCAGACCTTGTACAATTTCCTATTTATAAAAATGAATCGCCGAATGTGTTGCTAAGCACAAATCTCGAGAACGGCTGAACCGATTTTGCTAATTCTTTTTTTAGAATATTCCTTGAAGCACGAGGATACTTCAATCTGTGCTTCACTTCTTGACCTGTCTTCAGCTCTAATAGTTTTACGTTGGCTGATCTGACTCTACCTAATGTACTTCCCTTTAATTTGTGCTATCGACACGAAGAAAAGGAAGATATTGTCCTATTTGTGTGTGTGTGTGTGATACAAGAGAAAGGTTTATAATGTATAATATATGCAGAATATAGCTGTGCGAAGCCGGGGCTGGTCGCTAGTAATATTATAAAGAGGAAATATTTGATTGTTTGTTTTACTCCAAAACCACTGGACGGATTTTGATGAAACTTGGCATGACGATATATTGATTTACTATATTTTTCCCCGTAGGAATATCAGAACTCTTTATCCTGATATTCCCACGGGGTCGGAGGTTACTAGGAGCGCTGTTAGTTTCCATATCTTTGAATATTTCCAGACACATTATTAAATTATGTAATAGATATATGTCATAATACTATTAGACACCGAGATGAGTTGTAAAATAATATTTCTATAGAAACATGTTATGTGCATGAGCATGGTTAATAAGTAGGTAATAAATAACAACATCTTTAGTTATTAATTAACAAGGCTTCTACAGTAATAATTTATTGTTCAGTCTCGTCGTATCTCAACTTCAATTCATACACCTCCTTTTATTTATTACCTCTTAGCCTACTCATGTGCTCTTAGGTCGTTGCATACGTAACGGGAAAAACCTCGGACGGGATGGGAGTAGCGTAGCGATAAGGGGGGCGGAGGGGCGGACCGCCCCGGGCGCCACATTAGGAGGGCGGCAAAATTAGGAAAAAAATATTTTGTGTAAATTAGCACTTACCCACTTGCACATACTGAATGTCCCGCCCAATACACTTGGTGCAAATCATGAGTCGCAACGCATCCTTACATGGTTTTAAATAAATAATTTTCGCTAAATTCTTTCATATCGTTACGTTTTTTCTCACAATTAATAATAATTTGACGTCCTTTTGACGTCATAAAAATAATTTTATGACGTCAAAACTGACAGTGAGCTATGCTACGCCACTGCGCTGCGGGACGGGGACGCATCGTGCATCGTTCATATAGTGTTCATGGACTGTAAACGTACGTAACGTGATCTTTCTCGTGCCGGACGGAACGTGACGATTTCTTGACATCGTTTCATATAAAATATCACGTCCCGTCCGGCACGGGAAAAATCCCGTCTCGTATGCAGTGACTTTTTAAGACTGCCTCTGTGGCGCGACGGACGAGCACCCAATCGAGAAGCAGAAGACTGCAGGTTTGATTTCCGCCTTAAAAACAAATACATAAGTCGGCAACAAAATTCCAGACTCACTGTAGATTTCTAAATTGCTGTTATTAGAATGTTTTCAACTAAAGCAGTGCCTTAAGCGTGCTTCTTGAGTTGAAGGACTTTAATATGATACTAAAGTATTATCCTTAAGTACTACTTAAGTTCAAAACATTATAATAATAAAAATATCAGAACTCTACAGTGGGTTTGCACTTTTGTTGTATGATTGTACCTTTTATGCACCTTTTGAGAGGCTTAATTAAATTTATTTAAGAAAATACAGGGTTATTGGTAATTATTAAGTGCTGTTGATTCTGTAAGAAGCAAATAAATAAAAAAATAAAAAATACTAGCAAGCCGTTGAGGGCTACTTCTGTGCAACTTAAAAAACAACTTTTGTTATACGACTTTTGGAAATTCGAACAATTTTTTGAAAATTTTGTGGTTAGGTTTACTTGTAAATCAGATGTTCCATATACGGAGAGGTCATTAACCCTAAAATTTTAGTTATTTTTAAGTTTCATGCTCGTATTTTTATGTCTGTTTTTTAAAACAAAGGTCTACAAATAAATTAAATAACCTTTGTTTAAAAAAAACAGCTGTTTTTAGAATTTACATAACCTCAAAATTTTCATTGACGACCCAGTTGGCACAGTGGTCACCATGCCGGACTGCCAAACACAGGGTTGCGGGTTCGATTCCCGCCTCAGACAAGTATTTATGCTTAGATATTTGTCTGTGGTCTGGTTGTTTCTATGTATTATAAGTATGTATTTATAAAAGAAAAGTATATAAGTAGTATATCCGTTGTCTAGCACCCATAACACAAGTCTAGTTACTTAGCTTGGGGCTAGATGGCGATGTGTGGAATGTCCTGCAATATTTATTTATTTATTTATTTATTTCATAATTTTTTTAGAATTTATAAAATGAAAATATTGAGGTTATATAAATTCGAAAAATTTCCCCCGCGTAAAATGTCTTAGAACAAAAGTTGGTTATTTAAACAAAAGTAGTTGTTTTGCAAAGAAGTAGCCCTCAACGGCTTGTTAGTATAATTACCAATAACTCTGTATAAAGGTAGTCTATGTCAATCGCACTGTTGCGTTAATATAACTAACTTTACGACTAGGAGTATCTATTTGTAAGATATTCTTAAGTTATGTACAGTCACATCACGCTCGCTTTGATTGAATATCTATGTCTATTCGAATCTGAATTAAACTGCTGCTTCTTCTGTTTTGATAGTAGAAACTCACGTACCTCACCCACCTACGCAAGTTATTAAACTATAATATCCATTTATATCCAAATAACAAAAAAAATGATTTTATTGAGAGCATTTGATTACTAGAGTTGCTTAAAACAAAGGTCGATTTTGGTAGCTTTATTAGCACCTGCCCAATACCGGCGCTCTTTCCAAACAAACGTAGTCGACTGTTTCCTCCGTGGATAATGAGACTAGCACAAATATTTTTGTGCTATAAAACCTAAAACTGTCATGACTTTGTTTTGTTTTTTTTTTTTTTTCATTTTCTACTGAAGAATGTTAACTTATCTTGAATATTAGCTCTCCATATTCATTGTCAAAAATAAAAAAAAATACAAGTGAAAGAATTACTTTGATACGTCAATTAGTTTCCGATTTATAGAAATAAACTAAGCAGAGAATTTTTGGCGGGAACGAGTTAACAACATGTCGTGCTGCAGTTTTATTTTCATGAAACTTAGTTGTGTGGTGGAATGTTATTCAATTTAGTTCTGTGAAAGTGCACAAGTGTAGTGAAAGTAAAAATCAGTGTCAAACATGAAGTTTTCTCGTTGCCTCCAAATCTCCTATTAAGGTTATGGTAAACTTGCCACCGCCCCTGACTTGACGGACTATGACGACTTTGACTGTTTTGAAACACTGTAGGCCCGATTCATGATACATCGGGTCATAATTTGATGCAAAATATAACTTGACACTGGCTAAATGCACAAGCCGTGCGAAGCCAAAATTAAAAAAAAAAACTAAGCAGATCAATGTAAAATGACGTCACACGCGGTCACGTGACTGTTAACGTGAAGTTTAATCGCCTGTAAAATCAAAAGTAATGGGTATTTTTGACTACAACCAAAATAGTGTATTGGTATACATACAAGCTTTACTGTAACTAACTTTCAACCGATTTGGCATACCTAGTAACTTTCTTCAATATTATAGAAATTAAGATTAAAACAAAAAAAAAACGATACATAGGGGCATGGTCATGGCAGTTATAAGTTTAAGGGCAGGTGCTAATAAAGCTACCAAAATCGACCTTTGTTTTAAGCAACTCTAAGTAATCAAATACTCTTTTTTTGGTATTTGGGTATAAATTGATATTGTAGTTTAATACCCATATTTTTGTTTATTGTGGTTGAAAACATGATGTGAACAACTTCGTTAAATAAAAAAAATGTTAGAAAACAGAGCATTATTAGATCGTTTATCGGGTTTTATTCAAAAATAGTTAACGTTTGTTTGTAAAAATGAATTAAATGATAGGTTTTAGATAATAGTTTAGATAATAGTTTATTAAACAAAAAGATATACAAATAGTTGGCATAAATAACGGACCTCGAACTAGGAACAAGTCCTGTGCCTCGAGAGTCCAGAGAAGATTACAATAAAGTATGAAATTACAGTGAAACCGTGGAGTAATCAATAAACTATTACATGAATTTAAACAAAAATCAAAATCAAAACCCCAATCAATTCACGCTCTATAAATATGTATGTGTGTGTGTGTGTGTGTGTGTGTGTGTGTGACAAGTGTTGCGTACTGAGTGTAGTGTGAGAATATGTATTTGAACGATTGTGTGATGCCTGTGTGAAGGTAAGAAAATGCACTTGATAATTTATGAAAGCTGAGGGAAGCTATTTCTTTAGAATGTTACTATACATTTTAAAGTTCCAGTATAGGTTCGCAACCAAATCCTCTGTGAGATGATAAGGCATAGTTATAAGCAGTTCAACTATTTTGTTTTTAGCAGCTTTAACTTTAAGCTCTTTAATGTCGCACATGCGGATGATACGATTGTACACAAAGGAATGAGAGAAACTAGGGAGACGACGAGCAAAGGCAGAGTGTACCCTGATTTGTGGGATGCGAAACACTCGTCTAGCTAACAAAGCTGGGTACTCGACAGAATTCAACACTCTCTTGTGCACCGAGAGTGTGACTCTGAGTATAAAGAGCTGCCTAACAGTTAATAATTTGGTTTCTTTATAGAGCAAGTCAGTTGGATATCTGAAGTGTTTCTTGTAGGCAACTTTTATGACAGAGCGTTGGGCCCTCTCCAGTCCAAGCCAAGCCGTCCTCCCGGCACACCCCCACACCCCTATGCAGTAGCAGAGTATAGATTCACATAGAGCAGTGTACACAAGTTTAAGCGTTTTGTCATCGGCAGCGTCACGCAATAATTTCATGACGTAAATAAGTTTTCTTACCCTGTTACCTGTAAGAATAAGGTGAGGCTTAAAAGACAGGCTCTGGTCAATCTCAACACCCAAATATCTAATAGAGATAACACGATCTATAACAGGACACGAGCACCTAAGGGAGCGGTCACAGGAAGAGTGAATTCTCAGGGATGGAGTAAGGGTAGGCTCAGTGGCGAGAGTCTTTCTAAAACAGACAAACTTAGTTTTTTTGGAATTAAGAGACAGAAGACTTCTGTCCAAATACTCGGCAACAAAATCTAATCCCTTTTGAGAATTATGAAAAGCCTCATCCCATGACTTACCCTGGAAAATTAGAGCTGTGTCGTCCGCGTAGCAGATTATATTACCAAGAGTAGGCAGAACAGCACTAATGTCATTTAAATAGGCTAAAAATAATGTGGGACCAAGAACGCTGCCCTGTGGTACCCCGAATTTAACAAATTCTTCTCCACTCATCCAGTCACCCACCCGTACACACTGCCTTCTGTTAGTCAAATAGCTACGGAACCAAGTGAGGGGTAAACCCCTAATTCCGAGATTATCTAGTTTTCTCAACAAAACGGCGGTTGAAACAGTGTCGAAAGCCTTTGCCAGGTCTAGAAAAATGGCGACACATTTAAGTTTGCTGTCCAGGCTTTTCGACACTATGTCCACCAACGCAGTCACAGCATCCTCAGTAGACTTGTTTTTTCGAAAACCATACTGGTTAGAAGAAAGCAAGTGGTATTGTTCAAGATACTTTGTCAAAGATACGTTTTCACCTCTAGGAACTATATTTGTGGATAATAATGCTAAAATATTTTGCATATCGATCAAATATAACAGTTAGCACTCAGCACGCTACGTCTTTGAGAGCGCGGGCTAAGGTAATGTGAATACCTACACACGGTACTGGAAGAGCGCCTTAAGCAACAAAAATATTTGCTGTAGTGTCATCCAGGGACAAAACAGTCGACTACGTTTGTATGCACAGAGCTTCCGGTACCCTTACCTTTTAAGTACATTTGTACTGTATGCGTCATAAGTACATTATCATTATATGCTACCATAATACTATCAACAAGTATTGGACTTACGACCTTCTCCTAATAGACGTTACACACAAACATAAATACTCGAATTAAAAGTACTCAGTGTGATTATTATCTATACTTATACTATAAAGCTGAAGAGTTTGTTTGAACGCCCTAATCTCAGGAACTACTGGTTCGAATTGAAGAATTCTTTTTGTGTTGGATAGTTCATTTGTCGAGGAAGGCTACTTTTTATTCTGATATTCCCACGGGATCGGGAGTTACGCGGGTGAAACTGCGGAGCGCTGCTAATTTTCAATATGTTAGCTGTCTTTAGTTGGCCGAGTGGTAAAAGCCGCCATCCGCTACACCAACCGACGTGGGTTCGATCCACAGGATTGTAAACGTTACGGTGGAGGTGACTTTTGAGCGTCGATTGTACATACTAGCTGCGTCCCGTGGCTTCACCCGCGTATGCCGATCCTGTGGGAATATCGGAGTAAAAAGTAGTCTTACGAAACCTGAAACCGCTAGTTATTACCTCACCTATTTTTAATATAATCCTACTTGTATTATAAAGGCTAAAGTTTGGATGTTATGTGTGTTTATGTGTATGATTGGTTTATGTGTATGACTTCACGCAAACACAGCTGAACCGATTGCGTTGAAACTCGTTATGCAAATAGATAAAGACCTAAATCAAAATATAGGCTACTTTTTATTCCGATATTCCTACGGGAGCGAGACTTATGCGGGTGAAACCGCGCGGCATATAATCAAACACACAAACATACGTAGGTATATAATAATTACCTATGTGTGTTTGTGTGTATGATTGTTACTACTTCACGCAAAAACTACTGAACTGATTGCAATGAAACTCGATATACACACAGCTAGAGACCTGGATTAACATATAGGTGGACTACGATATTCCCACGGGATCGGGACTTACGCGGGTGAAATCGCAGGGCGCAGCTAATATAATACAAAAAGTTTGTACCCACAGTACCCACTAAATTAAAGTATCATATTGACAGGATCATTCGAATTCTTCTATGAAACATAAACAAAATTCCACGAATGAATCAACTTACTGAAATTAGATGAAATAAATACTGTGTGCTATCTTTACAGCGAAACCGGAACGAGTTCTTTACATCAAACGGAGACATTATCCTTTCTTCGAGTCGTCCATAAAACCTTATCTTTGTGAAAGCAGCGCTCTTCAGCGGAGACTCTCGCAATCTACATAGAGCTGATAATGGCGAAACCAAATTACTTAGAGCCACTTGTTTCCCTTGTTCTAACTGTGATTTTAACTTTATAATGGAATCGGAAGGTCTTTCTAATCTGGTAGCGATATAAATAATCTTGGAGAAGCACATTGGGCGGTTTACGAGCGCGGGCGGCGAAGGCTTTTATATTTATTAAGTAAGTTGGGCTTTTGGCTGTATTAATCCACCTTTATAGAGGGGTGTCTCTAGGCGCCTGGTTACTGTGAAGTGCATGTGAAAATTACCTATTTTATTTATATTATACTAATACCAGAGAACGCTCTAGGCAAGTGTTAGGTACTTATACTTAAGCCGAAGTGGTAAGACCAGAAGCGCGATAGAGGTGTCTTCTAAATAGTTTTTTGGAAATCAACCACTAAAATCCATAGAATGATATAAACAATGTTTATATAATCGCTCTAGGCAAGTGTTAGGTACTTATACTTAAGCCGAAGTGGTAAGACCAGAAGCGCGATAGAGGTGTCTTCTAAATAGTTTTTTGGAAATCAACCACTAAAATCCATAGAATGATATAAACATTGCAGGACATTCCACACATTGCCATCTAGCCCCAAGCTAAGTAACTTGACTTGTGTTATGGGTGCTAGACAATGGATATACTACTTATATACTTTTCTTTTGTAAATACATACTTATAATACATAGAAACAACCAGACCACAGACAAATATCTAAGCATAAATACTTGTCTGAGGCGGGAATCGAACCCGCAACCCTGTGTTTGGCAGTCCGGCATGGTGACCATTGTGCCAACTGGGTCGTCAAATATTTCTGATATTTCTACCGTCGTAAAGTTGAAGAAATGCTTTGTATTGTTATACACTTCGAAACACGTTTAGTGTGATTTGCACCGATAGAAAAAAATCGTTAAATCCTAAAAAATCGTCATTTTTATGAGCTTTTTTAATTTTACGGCAATTTTTAAGGAAAAAAAGTACAAAATTTATATTTTCATAAACTTTACATCAAACCAACGAATTCGCCTACTTCACTCATTAACTAATACGCAGTGGGTCTAAAAATCAATATGCCGATCTCTCGTTAGATTTAGATAAAACGCGAAATTAGCAGACTTCGTTTTAGGTACAAAAGGATCAGTTTTGTATATATTTAAATAAATAAATATTGCAGGACATTCCATACATCGCCATCTAGCTCCAAGCTAAGTAACTAGACTTGTGTTTTGGGTTCTAGGCAACAGATATACTATATACTTTTATTTTGTAAATATATACTTATAATAAATAGAAACAACCAGACCACAGACAAATATCTAAGCATAAATACTTGTCTGAGGCGGGAATCGAATCCGCAACCCTGTGTTTAGCAGTCCGGCGTGGTGACCATTGTACCAACTGGGTCGTAAAAAAAGTTTTATGCTAGTACCTACCTATTGAGCAATTAAAAAAAAATTAAGAACGAAAATTTTATTTTTTTATAATGGCTGCTGAGTAGATACTAAACAAATAATAAATCGTTAGAGTATATACCATTTGAGATAAGACAAATAGGTTTAACTGCTTAAATTTGCGTTCAAGTAGGTACTTTTCAGTAGGAAATTTATCTAGGTAATAGCCAAAGTTAATTGCACATTATTCAAACATTGGGTGGTCCGGTATTAATTATAATAATATTTTATTACGCAAATAAAAACTTTTTGTTTTTAGCTAATTAGTGAAGTTTATCTTGAATTCCTTGGTATAAAATCCGAAAAGGGTAGCAACATAATATGAGTATTGAGACTGGCGCATAAAACAATCTTTTGTTTTATATTTTTTGAACTTAAGAACTTATGGTTATCAAATCTTGTAATATGCCATGTTAGCCTGTTATTTTATGTTAAAAATATTTATGTTTTTTTATTTACCTACCACATATCTGATAGGAAAACCTGACAATTCACAAGATTTTGTGGCATGGCATTTGTTGTTTGTATTTATGTTCTCTATCCATTGAAATGAAAACGCAGCACGGGACGGTCCCAGACAAGACGGACGGACGACTTAAAGGTTGCGGGAAGTCGTTGGACGCAGAGGGCATACGACCGATCGCTCTGGAAGTCTTTGGGGGAGCCCTACGTTCAGCAGTGGACGTCCTGTGGCTGATATTATTATGAAGATCATGATACATTGCCATAGGTTTGAAAGGTGCGAGAAAGGTGCAAAAATGGCCGATGGTTTAGTGTGCCAAAATGTAACACCCCCTTTTTGTATAATGACAGAGTGTAGAACCGTAACACCACGTCAGTAAGTACGTACGGTAGGTGGGCAATGTACGTGAACGTTATCATATTTTTACGATGTACGTGAAAATGCACGTTTTTATTACTTTGGGTTTTATTAGGTTTTCTAGATTAGAGCGTGAGGTTCGTTGAGGTCACGAGAAAATGGAAAAATTCCTTCAAAATATTTACCTTTTTTATGTTGGTAATTTCATACCTACTAGGTACCTACAATATGAGATTGAAATATGAAATATGGTAGGTTGGTGCATACTAGGTACTTACAATATGAAATATGGTAGGTAGCTATTTCATATCAACATAAAAAAGGTAAATATTTTGAAGGAATTTTTCCTGGTAAGTAGGTACCTAGTAAGTACCTACCTACCTATGCGTTTAAGTGCTTTAGTATTTAGTAAATAAATACTCGATAATGAATGACTAAAAACAGCTTCAGAAAAGTTGTGTTACTTAGGTCTTTATTAGGTACCTTTCTCACTAAATACCTATACGAACTCTAAATGAATTTTGCTTCCGAAAGTATACCAAATATCAATTTGATCAAACAGGACACGTTCATAGATGGAAAATATAATATTTTTTATTCGACGATATCATCCCATTTTGGCCGTAGGTATTTAGGACGAGTCCATGGATCGTTTCTAAGTACGGTCGGCTGCATGATTGCTGCGTAATTGCATATACGAATGTTTTCAACACTAGTTTCTAGCCACCTGCTTTAGTTGAAGTTTAAAGTCTTCTAACTCATCAATTTATCAAACAAAAATGATTAGAATGAAAACATGTCAATAATAGTAATTAGTAGTAGAACTCTACCGGGCGTTGCAATTATGCAGTCGACTGTACCTACTAAACAAAATTTTTAAATAAATATTAAATATTTTATTTCAACAAAAAAAAAAACAACAAGAGTAGTTTGATTACCTACAAGCTATGGTACGATGTGATTTTAATGTGATCTACGATTTTATACCCAGTCTAAAGAAATACCTTTTAGACAGAAAAAAATGTTTCTTTTTAAGTAAAAAATAATCTTCTCCGTGCTAGAAAATAATTTCATGTTTTACTAAATATTCTTGGAAATAATATACAGTATCTATTCTTAATTTAAGGTAAAAGGGTACAGGCGCTCCCTCCATACAAACGTAGTCGACTGTTTCCTCCCTGGATAATGACACTAGCACAAATATTATACCATAAAATCTATATCTGCCATGAATATGACCCTATGTTTTGGTTTTTATCATTTTCTAATTATCATACAAATTAAGATTTAAAAAACAATAAAAATCAAAACATAGGGGCATGGTCATGGCAGTTATAAGTTAATAAGTTAAGTTAAGTTATGCAACAAAAATATTTGCTCTAGTGTCATTATCCAGGGAGGAAACAGTCGACTACGTTTGTATGGAGAGATCACCGGTACCCTTTCCTCTTAAGAATATTACTTTTAAATTAAAAATACTACTTGTAATTTTAAGTTTTTAAAAACCAAGAAATTAATTTCTAGCGTCTATAGATAAAGGATTATTTCTTGCTTCAAACAAACCTTTTTTTCTGTGTAGATACAACATCAATATTTATCTAACGGTTTTTTTACATCTCCTTAAATTTCTGTAAGTTTACTTTCCCTTAATTTTCCAGAGATTCAAAATATAACAAATATTTTATTTTATAAAAAACTAGCTGCGCCCCGCGGTTTCACCCGCGTAAGTCCCGATCCCGTGGGCATATTGGGATAAAAAGTATCTTATGTCCGTCTCCTGGCTCTAAGCTACCTCCCTACCAATTTTCACCCAAATCTGTTCTGCCGTTCTTGAGTTATAAGTGGTGTAACTAACACGACTTTCTTTTATATATATAGACTAGCTACGCCCCGCGGTTTCACCCGCGTAATAATTTTCTGCGCAACTTTCTTAATTTTTTATTTCATAAGAACCTTCTCCTGATAATAACAAACAGACCAAAAAAAGAATTGGCCAAATTGGTCCAGGCGTTGTTGAGTTATGCGCTTACCAACACATTTTGCGATTCATTTTTATATTATAGATATTCTATTTATTTAATAATATTGTCTAAGTATAAACTTTCACAAAAATTGAAATATAAATGCATTGTTTTTTTAATTCCTTGTCCCAAAGATTATCACATTTGAAACCGAATTACACAAAAAATAAAAAGTTATAGGTAGTTACATTACTTTTTATAATTTCATATGCTGGGCTTTAAGAGCTAGGCTTTAGAAACACTTTTTTATCGAACTATACATTCCATTGTATAAGGTAGAACTGAGAAATTAGTAGCATAGCGGAACTTTTAGTTAGGTATTTTAGAATCCGAACATAGCGTAACCAATCGATTTAAACAAATAAACTTTTAGATGTCTAGGTATACAATAAAGCTTTAGAGCTTTATTATACATAGCTCTTGCCCGCGACTCCGTTCGCGTAAAAGTCGAAAATTTGAAGTAGTTTGGACCACGGAATCACATTATCCCATACCAACTATGCCCCCCTAAAGGGTAGAATTTCGGGAAATCCTTTCTTACCGGATGCCTACGCCATACAAAGAATACACCCTCCAAGTTTCATGTCTCTACGATTAGCGGTTTAGGCTGTGCGTTGATCCGTCAGTCAGTCAGTCATTTAGGACAAATCATTTTATATGCATAGATATTTGTAAAACTAGACACCTAATATTTTTATTTCCATTCAGAAAATGATGAACATTTGTAAGGAAAAGAGGAAAAACAATCTGCGCTATGACGCGTGAAGAAATCGCCCCGTATTTATGGTCCGCAGTTATTGTTTGAAACGTCTAAGTCGTAATTCAGGGATATAAACCAGGAAGGCTCACTTTGGGCCCCCATCTCGCCCACTCCCCACTGCTTGGATGCTGTTTTTCCCGCGCGAAATGGCTCGTTTCAAATTGTTGTTTTATGGAAGTTTTTAGTAGTTGACTTTGTTCGGGGCAAAAAGTAGGTAGAAAAACGAATCGTGTGTGCCTGTAGGTATAGCAATTGTAGCAGTAAAGTTCTTGTATTTAGTATATCTGTGTTTGCCTTACCTTTCAACTTAAATTTAGTCAAAAATGTTCCTATTTATATAGGTGAGTACGCAGGTAGTATAGGTACGGTCGGAGTCAGAATTGCAGTCCCACCGTAGAGTTCTAAGATATAAATTCATGAAAGACTTTAAACTTGAACTCGAGCTAGACTTTCAATTTCTTTTTTTTTTTTTTTTAGAAATCTACTTGGTCGATTTGAAAACATTCTAATAATATTTCGTTTTGTAGGTCTACAGTGTGGGTCTGCAATTCTGACTTCGACCGTACCTACCTATTGAGAAAGGAACATACATATCTACCATAACAGCTTGCGACGCTCGCTGATCGTTTACGGTCGTGCGGGTTAAGCGACGCCTGGCGCGGTCATTACTTCGATGGGTGGCCAATTAGTAGTAAGGCAAAAATCTGTTTTCGTGAGCCCCTCCTTGCTTCGGAAGGCATGTTAAGCCGTTGGGCCCGGTTGCTACCTCTAGTAGCAGTCGTTAGGTCAAGTTAGAGGCCTTAAGGCGATCTGAAAACTCTAACAATAGGTGAGCCACACCACTATACGAGAAGAAGAAAGATAACAGCTTCCAAATTCATATGATTAGATATAAAAGTTTAGGCAATTAAGTAATTCCCTAATAATTCAACATTGCTTTTACCTCCTACACAAAAACCTACACATCCCAAGAAAATATTTAAATGGAGAATCGTAAAAAAATCCAAAATAACGACCTGTCACAAAATAATATACAATGAAATTATCTCCACCATTTTAAATTTTAAGTTTGGAACGCTCGTCCATTCCCCGTTTCTGATTGGTGGGCGGATGACAGCTGGTTGAAATATGCTGCTCTTGCTGCCTTCGCGCAGCGGGTGTCAACATGGTTCCACTAAAATCCCCTAATGAAATTAAATTCCGTGTGTAGATTTGATCGTAAATAATCCGAAATCTAATCCACTGATTAATGAACATGGAGTATTTTACTTGAATTTCAGTTATGCCTTTACGATTCTTCCAGACATTAATCTTAAATAATTAAATTACTTAATAAGTTTAAGAAAAATACAAAGTACTCGTACGATAGACAACGATTCAATTATTTTTTTACAAACTTATTTTTGAGATTTCGAATAAGATAAGTAGGTACAGTTTTGAGAAATCTAAGTATTGTAAAAAAGAGACAAACATGAATTTGGTTTTATAATTTTATGATACTAATTAAGTTCACTTTAGATAAAAAATGTCTAATTATGATAACTCTTCTGACTTTGTAACAACAAAATGACGAGTTTGACTAACAACACTAACAATTAAACAGAGGTTTTTAATAGGCATAGGTAGGTATAAGTATTTATCACTTACTATGGCTGTGATATGCCTTTGGGCTTGACTCTTTCATTTATATACCTTATATCCTAGGATTATTGGAATAATATATTTTATTTACCAAATTATTTTTTATCTAAGTAGGTAGTTATAGTAAGGTATTTTACCAAATTATTAAATTGTTAGTATTCGATGAATTGATTGAATTGATTATATTTTAACTTAGGTAAGTAAATATAATTATTGTACCTTATTTTAGCTATTTACGCCACAGCCGTGTTGTCTAGAAAAGTCAACCTATTTTTGAATAGAAAATAATCTCCTTAATTTTTCCACATGAGTTAAAGCTTAAGGTAAAAGGGTACCGGCGCTCTCTCCATACAAACGTAGTCGACTGTTTCCTCCCTGGATAATGACATTAGCACAAATTTTAATCTTTTTGTGCCATCAAACCTATAACTGCCTTGACTATGCCCTTATGTTGTGGGTTTTTTCATTTTCTAATAAATAGAAACAAAGATTTAGGGGTATGGTCATGACAGTTAGTATAAGTTAGCAACAAAATATTTGCTCTAATTAATAGTGTCATTATCCAGGGAGAAAACAGTCGACTACGTTTGTATGGAGAGAGCCACCGGTAACCTTTCCTCTTAACCACAGTAGGTATATACGATATTTACCTAAAACACAGCTAAATATCTAAATATCTTTGAATCGCAATCGTTAGAGATCGCATCATCATCATAATTTTATTCATTTTCATTTTTTTGATGATGATAATAATAGGTCATTTGAATTTAAATAAGAAAAGATAAATTTAAAAATGATTTTCTCTTAGCATACCCAGTTCGTAGACTTTCATTATTGTTTTTCTGCTTAAGCTTTCCAACTAGAATCCGAATACCACAGCTAACTATAAGTATGTAAACTCGTAGTGGCAGCCCTACACTACGAAAAAGCCATTAAAGAGTCGGTTTACAATTCACATACATGATTTACTGGGTGCATTCCTCTGACATCGCCCGTCCTTGCGACGGCCACCGATTGTAAATGTTTGGTAATGTATTAAAACGGTAAAACCTTCTTCCTTAAAAGCTCAGTGATTTACTTTAGTAAACAAGCACTGAGTGTGGTTTCTATTTGTTCGTCTAATAAGGAACTGTGCAGAAAAGTTGATACTTTCAGCTCAGAGTTTATTATTTGAAGGAAAGAGCTTATTGTAATTTTTTACGTAATTATTCTATGGGAATCTAAGACACTTAAGGATATAATAATATAATATAATCAGCCATTGAAAAACGAAAATAATCGTATCGTTTCGCTTTTTTATTCAACTGCGTAACGCAAAAGAGGGTAGCAGGTAAGTTATACTTATGTAAGTATAACTTTCTGGCTAGCTAATCTAAGCTGATTTACGACCCAGTTGGCACAGCAGTTGGGTTCGATTCCCACCTCAGACAAGTATTTATGCATAGATATTTGTCTGTGGTCTGGTTGTTTCCATGTATTATAAGTATATATTTACAAAAGAAAAGTATATAAAGTAGTATATCCGTTGTCTAGCACCCATAACACGAGTCTAGCTTGGGCCTAGATGGCGATGTGTGAAATGTTCTGCAATATTTATTTTTGTTATGGTGGCATTGTTCAAATCAAACTATTGTTCTACAAACACAGTAAAGATTAGTCAACTATATACTTCTAAATTCACATTTAAAACAGCTGGAAACTCCGAATCCGTACACATGTAGGAAAATACTTGACCATTGTTCTATTTACATACAGATAAAACAACATAAAAGTGACATGGGAGGACAATGAACAACCAATGCTATGTCTTTTTAATTTATTTGTTTCCTGGCACAGACCTGTTGTCCTTTCTTATTTTATTTTAAGTAAGTACCTAAATGTAGTTTGAAGAAGATATGGACGACTTATTTTCTACTAGCTGCATCTTGCAGTTTCTCCCGCGTAAGTCCCGATCCCGTGGGAATATCAAAATAAAAAGTAGCCTATAGCCACCCAAAACAAAAGATTTTTTTCAATTCGAATCAGTTCCTGAGATTAACACGATAAAACAAACAAACTCTTCAGCTTTATAATATTAGTATAGATATATGTATAAGATAGAAAATAAGTACCTATACAGATAATCACCTTTACTTAAGGCGCTCTTCCAGTACCGTGTGTAGGTATTCACATTACCTTAGCCCGCGCTCTCAAAGACGTAGCGTTCTGCGTGCTAACTGTTATATTTGATCGATATGCAAAACATTTTAGCATTATTATCCACAAATATAGTTCCTAGAGATCAAAACCTATCATTTGATTAATTTTTAGAAACAAACGTTAGCTATTTTTAAATAAAACCCGATAAACGATCTAATAATTCTCTGTTTTCTAACATTTTTTTATCGAACGAAGTTGTCCATATCATGTTTTCAACAACAATAAACAAAAATATGGTTATTAAACTACAATATCTATTTATATCCAAATAACAAAAAAAGAGTATTTGATTACTTAGAGTTGCGTAAAACAAAGGTCGATTTTGGTAGCTTTATTAGCACATAGTCTTAAGGTGAAGTAGGACTTAAAAACCCCAATCCCTTTCCTACGCGCGCGCTGCGCAATGATATCCCTTTCCCTCGCGCGTCGCGAAATGGCCGTTTTAACTGTTTTATGTAATTTAAAGACTCACACCTATTTTAGTGAAAAACCATCTGTACTACCTTATGGGATTTGATGTAAAGTTTATGAAAACATAAATTTCGTACTTGTTTTTTCTTCACAATCGCCGTAAAATTGAAAAAGCTCAAAAAACTGACGATTTTTAAGGATATCTATCGAGGAAATCACTGTAATCGTGTTTCGAAGTGTATGACAATACAAAGCATTTCTTCACCTTTACGACAGTAGGAATATCATTCTATGGATTTTAGTGGTTGATACCCAAAAACTGTTTCTAAGACACCTCTATCGCACTTCTGGTCATACCACTTCGGCTTAAGTGATTTAGTAAAGTAGTAAATATTACTTTAGTCGATTATACCTAACTGAAACAATCATTCGTCAATTAATAGCCTAGCTAGAGAAACAACGAAAAATAGATCTGAAATGGAAAAGACTCGAAAGAAGCCAGAAGATTTTGATGTCTAAAATAAGTCAACTCTAAAGCTAAGTGTATAAGTTTGTATTTATATTACAAGTTACAATAATGTTAAGGGCAGGTGCTAATAAAGCTACCAAAATCGACCTTTGTTTTAAGCAACTCTAAGTAATCAAATACTCTTTTTTAGTTATTTGGATAGAAATGGATTTGTAGTTTAATAACCATATTTTTATTTATTGTGGTTGAAAACATGATATGAACAACTTCGTTCGATAAAAAAAATGTTAGAAAACAGATAATTATTAGATCGTTTATCAGGTTTTATTCAAAAATAGTTAACGTTTGTTTCTAAAAATGAATCAAATGATAGGTTTTCACCGCTAGGAACTATATTGGTGGGTAATAATGCTAAAATATTTTGCATATCGATCAAATATAACAGTTAGCATGCACGTCTTTGAGAGCGGGGGCTAAGGTAATGTGAATACCTACACACGGTACTGGAAGAGCGCCTTAATACTAAATTCCCAAACAAGGTCTTATTTCATAATTTATATCACTGACATTTATCCCGCTCAACCCAAATAATAAAATCCCTGATCGATATCACAACGCGAGTTATAATATATTAGCCATGTAACCGATA
Source organism: Idaea straminata (assembly GCA_951213275.1). Taxonomy (NCBI): domain Eukaryota; kingdom Metazoa; phylum Arthropoda; class Insecta; order Lepidoptera; family Geometridae; genus Idaea; species Idaea straminata. Next base: position 6,235,840 of record OX577857.1, on the reverse strand, counting down.
CGTAGCCGCAATAAAATAACAGTGAAATAATTTTCGAAAAAAAAGTCAAACAACTTATCAAAGTTAGTTACTCCTTAACACTAAGATTACTGAACCGATTGCGTTAAAACTCGGTATGTAAATAGCTAAAGACCTGGATCAACATATAGGCTACTTTTTATCCCGATATTCCCGCGGGATCGGGACTTACGCGGGTGAAACCGCAGGGCGGTGCTCGTCTCAATATAATTATGTGACGTTAGAAGTAAGGGCCCTGATTAGGCTCTTTAATTTATGAAGCTTGTACAGTAATTAACACAAGAAAGGGCCATTGGCCATCAAAAACCTTTCAATGTGGATTTTCACATGAATTATTTCCATCAAAACCTGTTTAAGGTTTCTTAATTTAAATACCTGATTGTATTGGATTTGCATTGCTAATCTTGTTAAAGTAAGGTTTATATACGATCCTATAGAATAATTAAGCCTCACTGAGATACATAGATAACTTTATTTGTACAACACAGGAAGAAACAGAACACTATAGACACACAGTAAAGTAATAGCTAGAAAGTATAAGTTTCACAAATGGGCGGCCTTATCGCTGAAAGCGAGCTGAGCTTAGAGACAGTATAACTATAAGCTCCCAAGGCGTGGCTTTTGCTAAAGAATTTACACCTTGATACGAATCTCATGTCAACTTGCTAATAAAACCTTATTTTCAGGCGATTTGAATATTTATCTTACGCCACATGCGACTCATCGAATTTACGATCTAATATTTTTATGCAAAGAACGTCGCCAAATGTTCCACGGGTGGTGTCGAAAAAACACGCCACGTCCTTTCGCACGTAAAAAGGATGCGACAGAATAAATATACATCGAGCCACCCTTTTTGTCCATTAAACGAGCACTGGTTTTTTCGTGCCTCCATAAAATGTGCCCCAATAAATATGTAAATTTATTCGGAGAAAAAACGCTACGAAGTCCAAAGCGGGTTTCACTTTCAAGCGTTCAAGTTAATTGGTACAATTACATTGAAAAGAACCGGGGTAAAGTCGACGACCTTCTTGAGTCGAGAATTTGTTTTTATGCTCATTTTTCGTAGTAAATATGCAAATTGATAATTTCTGAACAGAATTCAATATGTTTTTGCATCTGACGTAACGCGTGGGATGCCTAGCTGCGTATTATAAGTAGCTAACACATAGGAACCAATTCTATGTGTAGGTACAAGTGCTTGGTAATCGATTTTCACCCCAAGAAACCCTTTTATCTCCCCTTAGTTTAATATGAGTTCTCCCAGAGGGCTTTATTATGATTCTCCCCTTTCAGTAAGTTGGGTAGGTTTGTACCTAAAGTTGTAGCTATAATATCCCTTTTATAGCTAGTGATAATGGCATTATTTCCATACCAATACCTACCTACTTACTTAATCTACATAAGTAAGTACATGAAAATGTATCAAATTCATTAAAATTTAAACCTAAGTACTAAAAATAAAAATAAATTAAACAATTAAATGTAATGAAAATTCATACTCACAGATTTCGCTAACGAAACTTAATCCGAAAAAGGGTAATGCGATTCTTAAATTCAACTATGACGGTACTTGACTGAGTGGCGTAATTGGTAAGCGCACTTGAACGGTATTCAAGGGATGCGAGTTCGAATTTTTGAAGACGCATTTTTCCTTGAAAAATATGATAGCGCAGGGCAAGCCATGCACTTTAAAAAAAATGAAAAAAATCATAAAATAGTCTAATGATTTCAAATTAAAGACAATAAATTAAAATTGTTTTAAAGAAGAATCCCCTACCCTTACCCTAAGCTCAGTAAGTGATTAAATAAAGCAAAATGTATAAAATTTATACCTACTTACACAGTATCTTTACATTTACATTTAGTCTAATTTATTTTGTCACGTATTGCAGTTCAGTCGAAAAAGTAACGAAGTTTTAGTCAATTTTAAGTTCTATTTCGAAAATACAAAATTTTAGAATTCAACATTTAAGGATTCAACTTTCATAGAAACACAAATAAAACGAATGGACACACAGAGTCTGTAGACCGAGAGAGCTTTCGAGCTTTATCGATCTCTCCGTCCCGGGCATTTGTTATGGGATCATGAAACCATGGCTTTTGATTCGATACTAGCAACACAGTTTTTAAAACTGAAAAGCTTAGTTAGTAATGGTGTGATATAATTTGATTTAAAAGTTTTCTTCAAATATGTTTCTAAGTTTAACAACTTAATAAAAACGAATAGTCAGCACTCTATAATAAATAATAATAATAAATATTGCAGGACATTCCACACATCGCCATCTAACCCCAAGCTAAGTAACTCTTGTGTAATGGGTGCTAGTCAACGGATATACTACTTATATGCTTTTCTTTCGTAAATATATACATATAGATAGAAACAACCAGACCACAGACAAATATCTTAGCATAAATACTTGTCTGAGGCGGGAATCGAACCCGCAACGCTGTGTTTGGCAGTCCAGCATGGTGACCATTGTACCGACTGGGTCGTCTATGCCCACAGGATCACTAGGCTAAACCATTTTAAATGCATTATCATAGTTTATCCCCAAGTAAATACAACATACGGAAAGCTATAAATATAAAACAACACTTAACATAAAAAGCGAGACAATCTTGATCCGATCAAACATTATTTATGCCTACGCAAAAATGCTTTTTAAACCGCAAACGACCCTCAAAATTTTGGTACCGATTCATTTTCCTTAATGAATGGTATTGATCGGCCATGAAGCTATAAGAGAATAATTTATGTTTGGATTTTGAAACGGGCATTGCGTGCCACAACCAAGGTGTGTTATTTATACCCGCTTTTTTATTTATGCCCCCTTTTTTCGCAGCTCGTAACGGCTATGTCGTAAAGGGGACGTAATTTTAATTTCTTGATTGGAAAGCTCGATTGGTCGGTTATGTGAGTTTAATGAGTTTATAGCTGCAATGAGTGGACGATAACGGTCGTGGGATTTAGTAATTTTGGGGTTTAATTTAATTATAATCATGTTGACTTATCTTATTTAAAAGGTACAATTAGGCAACAAAGTGCAGAATCACAGTAGAGCATCAAAACTGCTAATAATATATTACTTCAGTTGAAGTTGAACTTTGAACGTTGAACTTTCATGAATTTAGAACTTTATTCTCAAAATAACAAAACTGTTCACTTATATGAGAACTTAAAAACTATTTTAATATAAATTTGTTTTTATCTCTAGTTCGGATCGTGCAGAAGGTATATAGTTAGGAAAGTAACATGACGATTTTATTTATGTAAGAGTAGGTGCTACTAACTCAAAAACATTTCAGTCAATCATACTTAAAAAATTCTTGAATTCTGTAAGTATCTAAATATAGGTATAGGTACGGACGGCTGCATAATAGCAGACCCACCGTAGAGCTCCAAAACGGCTGTTAAAAGAATGTTTTCAACACAAGTAAGATTCTAGACACCTGCTTTAGGTGAAGTTTTAAGTCTTCTAACTCATCAACTAATCAAACAAAACTTATTAGAATGTGTAGCGACACTTCACATCGCCACTAACAGATGGCGCCACCAAGCCGATCGGAGATCCTAGATCGCGCAAGCGAAGTTTTTCTGAAGATAAGCTCATATACAAGTTCCAACGAAACATCGTTGGGCCGCGGCCTACCGGGTATAACACCTGCCCGGTGGAAGATCTTCCCTTTGGAGGTACACACCACCTCGTACAAAAAATGCAAACATTACAACAATAGTAATATTCGAACTCTACCGAGGGCTGCAATTATGCAGCCGACTGTACATAATACTCAATAAAATTATCAAACTTGATTCAGAAAAATAAAAAAGTAGTTGGTTAAATGCGGGTAGGTATCTTTACGCATTTTGCAAGTAAAGTTACTGACTGCGGAACGATCGAGTGCAGTGTAGGCGTTTAGACAAACATTATTTCAAAATTAAAACATTAGCATAATAGTAATTTCAGAACTCTGGGTCTGCAATTTTGTTTCCGTCTGTACATTAGTTTAAACTCTACAAAATGGGTTAACTTCGAAGCTAAAAAGCCTCACTAACGGTGTCTATAGACACCGCTTAGACCTACCGCATAATTCACATAATATCGCTTCAAGTATATTATTTTTTGTTCAGCGCCATTACCAATCAGTTAAATTGTTTTTATTTTTATCTTGGAACGAAAATAACCGATTCGAAGCGTATCTTCATAAATAAAAGCCACTTGAAAGTCTGTCTCGGTAAATGAGTATAACAGACCCTCGCTCACACGATATTGAAAAATATAAATCTTTTGCAAAGATCTTTTCCGCCCTAAAGACGTCGAAGTTGTCTAAGTTTTTGTGAATATAATAAACATTATGTACGGAACACGAAATTATGGTAAGAATACGTTTTGTTTGAAATATTTGAACTATATTTTCAGCACAATGAAATGATCTCGAAAAATAATAAGATTATGCAGGTAGTTATTTCTTTATTTATTTTTATTTTGTAGATTAGGTATAATACTCAGTATGTGATAGGTAAATAATAATAAAAATAAATATATACGATAATTAGATTGATTTGATAGTTATGATACATTGAAAATTTTGTTTCAGGTAATTTTATATCAATAAAATTTACATCAATAGCGTAATATCTAAGAGTTTAAACTCAAATGTGTTACTAATTAGGTATAAAAACGTACCTAAATGACTAACATTTAACATTGTAACATTGACCAAGCATAATCTCACACTTAAGTACAAGTATTCTTAAAATATGGCAATAAAATACGAAAAGAAAACCTTTTTAAACTAAGCAAAAAGCAAACAGCAACATTGATTTATATCTACCGCTTCAAGCCGGTGTTATGTGCTCAATTTTAATAAAATGTATTATTCGCAACTTTGTAACTTCATATAGGGAGTCAATAAAAATATTGCGTATAAAATTGAATAAAGAAAACAGTGTTTTCAGAAATATAGTTTCGATGAAAGGAAAGTTGTAAGAACGTCGTAACTTCGGACATAAAACTTTTCAATGAAATCTATGAAGAGAATTGTTAATAGAGATATAGAGCAAATTTATTACTAGGCATTAGCAACAGTTTATGGGGTAAATGATGGCATATACTATGACGATGAATGCACCCGGACCATAGTAGTAATAGAGATATAGAATTTATGGGATGATGGCATATACTATTATGATGAATGAAGCCGCGCCATAGTAGTAATATATATACGTATAGAGCGAATGAAATTACGAGACATTAGCAACAGTTTATGATGTAAATGATGGTGGAAATAGTGATGAATGAATCCGGACCATAGTAGTAATAGAGATATAAAATTTATGGGATAATGGCATATACTATAGTAATGAATGAACCCGAACCATAGTATTAATAGATATAGGTATATAGCGAATGTATTACAAGACATTAGCAACAGTTTATGATGTAAATGATGGTGGAAATAGTGATGAATGAATCCGGACCATAGTAGTAATAGAGATATAAAATTTATGGGATAATGGCATATACTATAGTAATGAATGAACCCGAACCATAGTAGTAATAGATATAGGTATATAGCGAATGTATTACAAGACATTAGCAACAGTTTATGGGGTAAATTATGGCATATACTATAGTGATGAATGCACCCGGACCATAGTCGTAATAGAGATATAGAATTTATGGGATGATGGCATATACTATTATGATGAATGAAGCCGCACCATAGTAGTAATATATATACGTATAGAGCGAATGAAATTACGAGACATTAGCAACAGTTTATGATGTAAATGATGGTGGAAATAGTGATGAATGAACCCGGACCATAGTAGTAATAGAGATATAAAATTTATGGTATAATGGCATATACTATATGCCATTATACCATAAATTTTATCGGTTCGGGTTCATTCATTAGAATGAACCCGAACCATAGTAGTAATAGATATAGGTATATAGCGAATGTATTACAAGACATCAGCAACAGTTTATGCAGTAAATTATGGTGGAAATAATTATGAATGCACCCTGCCCATAGTAGTAATAGAGACATGATGGCATATACTATAGTTATGAATGAATCCGGACCATAGTAGTAATACATATATACGTATAGAGCGAATGAAATTACGAGACATTAGCAACAGTTTATGGAGTAAATAATGGTGCAAATAGTGCACCCTGACCATAGTAGTAATAGAGACATGATGGCATATACTATAGTTATGAATGAATCCGGACCATAGTAGTAATACATATATACGTATAGAGCGAATGAAATTACGAGACATTAGCAACAGTTTATGGAGTAAATAATGGTGCAAATAGTGCACCCTGACCATAGTAGTAATGGGTGAAGATGGAGAATTTATGGAATGATGACATATTATACTATAGTGATGATTGAACCCGGACCATAGTAATAATAGATATACCTATAGAGTTTATGGGATGATGTCATATACTCTAGTGATGAATATACTCGGACCATAAAGTAATAGTGATATAGAGTTTATGGGATGATGGCATATACTATACTGATGAATGCACTTGGACCATAGTAGGTCAGATCGTATATATTACTGGATCTATGGGGCATTAGCAACAGTTTATGAGATGAATATTGGCATAGGTATGTAAGTGATAAATGCACCCGGCACAAAACGCCAATGGTAGGTATGTTTACCTAGACATTTAATGGGAACTTGTGTAAACAAATTATATGTGAAGAAAGAATGAAATGGTTAAAATTATATTATATTACTAACTGTGGCCCGCGACTTCGTACGCCTTATCTTATATCTTTAAATGAGCAATTCTTGTATATATATTCTTGTATATATATATATAATTGGAATCTCGGAATCGGCTCCAACGATTTTCATGAAATTTGGTATATAGGGGGTTTCGGGGGCGATAAATCGATCTCGCTAGGAATCATTTTTAGAAAATGTCATTTTATTCGTGTTTTATCGAAACTTACTTTTTTTATCTGAAAAATATGACTCCTTCTGACATCTATTGGCGAACTACTAATACTATTTTTTGTGAGCAATAAAGTTATTCCAGCAGGTGGCGTTGTTAAGTAACACGAAGTCAATGAGTGTTTGCTTTGAGGGTAGACTAAGTAAAAAAAAAAAACAATACCGAGCAAAGCTTGGTCATCCAGGTACTGTTTTTTATATACGATAACATTCCTCTTGAATCACTCTATCTATTAAAAAACCGTATCAAAATCGTTGTGTTATATACAATATACAAACAAAGAATATATCAATATAAGACGAATTATCCCGTATTTTACATAACTGTTTTATTGACGACCCAGTTGGCACAATGGTCACCATACCGGACTGTCAAACACAGGGTTGCGGGTTCGATTCCCGCCTCATACAAGTATTTATGCTTAGATATTTGTCTGTGGTCTGGTTGTTTCTATGTATTATAGGTATATATTTACAAAATAAAAGTATATAAGTATCCGTTGTCTAGCTCCCATAACACAAGTCTAGTACTTAGCTTGGGGCTAGATGGCGATGTGTGGAATGTCCTGCCATATTTATATTTATTTATTCATATATTTATATTAATTATATTATTATAAAATAGACTATTGCGAAGTAAAATTAAACAAAATAAATTGGGTGTATAAAATAAGCTGAGAAATTAAGAATTTAACCATCCAGTCCAGTACCTAACAACATTTAAAGAGGGCCATTATATGAATAATATACAAGTAAAAAAACAACTCGGGTACCTATCTCAAACTTGGCTATAAATGTCTTGGACAGGATAATATTTTACGATGGCTTATACCTCGAGAGGCGGGTTGCCTTATCTCCCCATACCTAAAGGCACACATGTGCCTTGACAGCCAAATTTATCGACTTAAAAATACTCCTACAGATTAAAATGAGATACGTTGAATGCTCCACCCGACGCAAATGGATGCCTTGATAAAATATTATTTTTAGAAAAGGTTTCGTGAGAAAAAGTGATCGAGGAAAAAAATTGGAAGCCATCTTTAAGTTTTTGGCTCAGTTATTTACTGGTTGTTCTGTGAATGGAGCATCAGAAGCGCAAAATTTGAGGAGTTTTGTTTGAGAAGGTTCCAAGTGCACCATCAATAACTACCTAGAATTTACTGAAGGATCGATTCCACTGGTAGGAATATAAAAGTAAACAATTTACTAGAATTTTTGGAGCTATTCTGTAAATTACTCCGAAGATCCTCTTAAAAATATCACCAAAGATATTTTCAGGTCATTTGCTTGTTTTAGTAACAAAGAAATAAAATATTCTTTATAACAATGAAATAATAACAGTCAAATATAATTAAATAACCTATCTACTTACGTTTAATAAAATTAAAAGTCAAAATTCCTTGTGCCCAAAAGACTGGCTGATGCTTATCCGCGGTCCGAGGTACGAGCCAGCCCTTTGGTCAAACGAAACTAGTAATTTATGAGATTGGATTAGGTAAGATTATAACAATAAATCTTTTCTGAAATGAATATGTATTTATGAAATAGAAATTTCCCTAAATCCTACAATTACTACTATAAATATTTAATATTTATAAATAATAAATATTTATGCACTCAATAAACTTCAATATTATACCTACCTAAAAAGCGAAAAAACTGAAATAAGGGACACTAAAAAGTTTTTAAAAACCTTGATATTAGTGACAAAGGAAATAAACAAATCAATAATTTTTCAGATTGACAGTAAGGCAAATATTTATCTAATAAATAAATAGATAAATAAATATTGCAGGACATTCTACACATCGCCATCTAGCCCCAAGCTAAGTTACTAGACTTGTGTTATGGGTGGTAGACAACGGATATACTACTTATATACTTTTCTTTTGTAAATATATACTTATAATACATAGAAACAACCAGACCACAGACAAATATCTAAGCATAAATACATGTCTGATGCGGGAATCGAACCCGCAACCCTGTGTTTGGCAGTCCGGCATGGTGACCATTGTGCCAACTGGGTCGTCCTGGTCTTTGAGTAAGGGTGGGTAATGACCTGGTCTTTAAGTAGTTTCTTTATTTTTAAGAAAAAAATAGTTTGTGATTAATGTGGCAGGTAGCCCTTATATCCTGCAGGTACCTTACCTATTATATTGGATTTTTGTAAAAAACCTAACCTAAATGACATCAAAATCATGGAGGCACCTACAGGAACGGATTGAAGAGATGTATTTACTTACGACTGATTTCATTGTGTTGCCTATTGAGCTAGTTTGAAGGAAGTAGGTTGGCTAAAAATTAAGCACTTCTACAAAAGTTCTTTACGTAGAAAAATAATTCTAACAAGACAACGACTAACAGCGATCTACAATTTAAAAGTGAAAGCAATGTGGACTCTATTCTACCACTTAACACTGGTTTCAGTTGGTGTTTTCTATATTTTTAATTTAAGGAAATCTTATACACAATTCATCTTGATGCTATCATCAAATTCATCTTGATGTCCCTAAGGCCTATGCCTTAGGGACTGTTTATTCAAGATTTTAATATCTTTCAAAATCTGAAAACAAAGTACTTTTAAAAGTGATATCTTTAAATGGAATCTAGATCATTTAAGCATTTAATTTAATTTTATTTCATGAGTTTCTTGTGCCTTTTTCGTCATTGGTGGGCGCGTTCCGAAGGCACAAATCCTAACTTAATTTTTAAAGACATTTGTGATCTCATGTAAATGAATCTAAAAGTAAAAAGATTTTTGGACTTTAATACATGCTATTCAAGGCGCTCGCTGTAGTATCAGCATCTTAGGTAGGATCTCTAGGTACAAATTATGTAAGTACGTATCCTAGCAGCTCCCCACGGTCTTATTTACGTAAGATATCGAAGAATATCGAGGTCAAAATTATGTAACAGGGATTCAAATGTTACTTCCTACCAAGTTTCATCAAAATCGGTCCAGTACAAATAAAAAGTGTTTCCTCTTTATAATATTCCAATAATGGAGATACGAAGAAAATACTCTACCTACTACATAAAAACTTACGTAACGTTTCTTTTAGAAATAACTTCTTAATTAAATACTTAAATAATTAAAAAAATATATAGGTATTGTTGGGACAATCTACACGGCGCCATCTAGCCTCAAGCTAAACAATTAGGCTTCAGTTATGGTGGCTAGACAATGAATAGAAACATACGGCATACCCAGACCAGAAACAATATCTGTACATAAATACTAGTTTGAGGCGGGAATTGAACCTGAAACTTGTTGCATCGCAAGTGCGTGTTCGAATCTCGTGTTCGAGATCGTTTTCAGCAGTTAACAAGTATTTAAATGAATCAATTCTTCTAAATAATATTTTATATCTTAAAACACATTTAAACAAACAAAAAAAATAATAAAACAAACCTGCGAAACAATTTTTGTTCGAATTATCGCCTGGTACATTTTCAAAACCGATAATTTCAGCACAAACCACAGAAACTAAATCAATATAAAACCGTTTGCACTGACTTAACTCTCTTGTGTTTCAAATCGGACTAACTGACCATGGCCGCGAAGTCGCCGGCCAAGTTATATGAGCGTCAATAAACGAAACCACATCTATTATTCCACCATCAGACCAGCTGACGGAATTTAAAACAGGCTTTATGACTTAGAGTCTACGATGACCTGAATACACACTTTTATAAGTCAGTTAATTTTTAATTGGTGAGCATTGTTGGTGTCGACACGAGGAATTAAAGTTTAAATTGAACACGAAGTTGGATCTTCATTTAGATTTGTTTAAACGGCGGTTTCATAATAATTAACGCAGTCTAAATTAAATTTTATTACGGTAAGTTTGTTTTCCAAAGGAATCATCAACAATCACTACATAGTATAAAACAAAATCTCTTCCCGCTGTCTGTCCCTAGTATGCTTAGATCTTTAAAACTGTGCAATGGATATTGATGCGGTTTTTTAATAGATAGAGTGATTCAAGAGGAAGTTTTATATGTATAAAACATGCATAATATAGCCGTGCGAAGCCGGAGCGGGTCGATATATAAGGCCTACAAAAATTGGCATAAGGAGACGATGCAGAGAGCAATTGCCAATTATACTAAGATTACACTATTCGATATTCTCTCCAGCACCAGAGGCTGTTTAGTTGCGGAAAAGTGAAACAGTGAGTGCGAAAGTGTGTAAAAATTATATTATTGTGTTTTACTAACAGGGCGCCGTGGTTTTTCCCGTGTAAGATAGGATGTGAGAATATCGGAATAAAAAGTACCCTATATGTTAATCAAGGTCTTTATCTATCTACATACCGAGTTTCATCGCAATCGGTTAAGTAGCTTTTGTGTTAAAAGAAAAAATAACTGCCTAGCAGTTATGGCGATCATTAGACCTTGCAAGCATGGACTTTGACGAGTTTTGCTTGAAGGTGGTTACAATTCCAGTTTAAAAAAATATGAGCTGTAGAGGAGTGTCAATATACAAACATCAAAATATACAAATACTGAAGGAAAGTTTTCTAGACTTAAAGCAGAGAACGCTTTTTTCGGTCTTTAATAAACTGAAGTCAGACAGCCAAGTTAAACACTGAATCTATAGGTAAATACGTTAACTGCGCGCCTTTTAAGAGGAAAGGGTACCGGGGGCTCTTTCCATACAAACATAGTCGACTGTTTTCTCAATGAATAACGACACTAGAGCAAATATTTTTGTTGCATAAAACTCAAAACAAATAGGTACCTATACTAATTACTGATCAGCGTTCACACCTACACGCAACTGCGAAGTGTCTTAACTCGCCGACAACTCAAAAAAATGTGAACAACATTACTAATATTTGAAGGCAAATATCAGACTAAAGCATTGCATACACTAAATATTGGAACTTCAGTACGCTAAGCCGACTCAAAATGATGTAATAAGACATGCAAACACGAACTGTGTGCTGGACTTATTAACAGATCCTCAGCAGGTTACAAATTCAACTTTAAAACGACGTATGTGTTACAAAGTACACATTTTAATATTAATCTCTATATAACTGAAAATAAGGTTTAAAATCAGGTAACTCATAAAGCTGCATTCAGATCACTCGGTCAGCGTTTATTGCACCCGAGGGCAATTTATCCGGAGTTAACGTTTGACTAATTTGTGAAGTTATTGGTAGAGATACAATAAAATTGGAATGATTTGTCAAATGAACTATTAGCTGATCGCATTTAGGACCTTTTCAAATTATATTTGAACACAAGGTCTACGGAGGCTTCGTTTTTTTTTTCGGAATCTGAGTACCTACCTACCGTTCCATATTATTGTAATGTTATTATGAGATCAATCATCGCAGTGGTGACTGTCGCTCTGCGGTTTCACCCGCGTAGCTCCCGATCCCGAGGGACTATCAGGATAAAAAGTAGCCTATAGCCTTCCTCGATAAATGGACTGTCGAACATAAAAATATTTTTTCAATTCGAACCAGTAGTTCCTAAGATTAGCGCGATCAAAAAAACTCTTCAGCTTTATACCTAATATTAGTATGGATAAATTATTATAAACTTACCTTATGTTGAATCCACGTAGTCAGTTGTTTTCTATTTTGTATAGAATCTTTTAATGATATTCAATACTTGTAGAGTAGGTAATTTAAAATAAGAAAGAAAAAAACACAACCATAGCGTAAGTAGGTAGGTAAACGTGCAAAGCAACAGAAACGGAAACTTCAACTGGCTGACTACCAAATATCTATTTTAACATGCTTGACCCAAGTTTTCACTTTCGTGTACAAAAAAACGCATATTAAATTGTTTTGTGCAATGTTATGCAAATAAGTGTTATTGAGGACCTCAACAGTAGCCTGTTTATGGAAGGGTTTCCGAAAACATTGTAAAAACTTAAAAGTGAAAGCCAACTGTTGGCATTTGACGATGTTCACGCTCCATTCGGACTATTGTTGGTGTAAATATTTACCTTACGGCATGCAAAAGATGTTTTTACAAGCGCTACCGAATAGCTTTTGTTATTCAAACAACCCTTTTCGCAGTTTTCGGTTTCTTTAAAAGAATATTTGTCCGTTTTGTATCGTAAGGTCATAGAAATGACTTTTGAACTACTTAGTTATTATGACACCCACTCAATATCAGACTCTACCTAAATTAAACAAAATTTCAGCTCAATTGGTAACCGAGAAGTGGATTAAGTTGCAAGATTTGACCCGAACAAATATACATACATACATTGCAACTTAAATAAAAGCTTTTACAATGATCGACGCATGAAACGTTAGCATACAGTTGAAAACTTATAAATCTCTTTTTATCTAAAAATGAATCTCTATTTTTCCTTTTTCCATCGCATCACGCGTGAACGGCTGAACCGATTGCGCTAATTCTTTGTTGCTGTGTTTGTTATTGTCAGGATAAGGTTCTTATGACGCTAGACACAGCTAGTAATAACTTAATAAATATTTTTTTATTACAGTTGCTCATAAATTGGATCTTATTCAACCGCTTTTAGGCTCATAATCCAACGTATTACGCACGCGTGCGTTTTACATTACCTTGACGTCACTAGTGTATAAAAATTTATCCTAATAAGTTAAATTGCTTGCTTACTGCTAATTACATGTTAGGTAGATAAAACATTCTTAATTTATCTGGGTTATACTGTTTTGATGTTTAAAAAAAGGTAGGTACCAAAGAGTTTCTAAGCTAGCAAAAATGGTTGTGTCTAAAGTCGGTTTACGAACGAAAATTTTACGTGATAACTTCTTAGAAAACGATTAAAAATTGTGATTTGTTTTTAACCCCCGACGCAAAAATGAATGGTAAAAACCCTAAAAAATATTGTATGTCAGACGAGGCTGTATACCGCCTCGATGAAATGATCAATTTACCACACTTGTATCGCAATGTACTATTATTAAAGAAAAAGCTTACACCTTAGATTCCCGCACGAGACAGACCCTGTATCGCGAAAACCGACTGTACAATTTTCAATTACACATATGATTTCTCAGGACCACTATATTTTTATTTGATTTTTCCAATTTAGTCATCAGTTTCATGTATTTCGGTAGCTCAGTTAGACTTTGATAATTTAGATTTAATACTATTAACTTTATAAACTTTATCTCTGTTGAGAACCACATGAATTTTAGCTTCAAGTGAATCACAGTCCTTATTGGATTCAGTTAATGACTTCTGAATGTAATGTAGACTGTAACAAATTGGTAATTAAATTGATTTTATTTGTAATGTGAAAATTGATTGAAAATAAATCAGGAAATAATTGCTTGTCTACTCGATTAGATAAGTTTTACTGGAATTCAGTTAGGTTACGCCAAGAAACTTAGAGTACGAACGGCACTTTATCTCAATAAAATACATATATATTTCTCTCTCTCTGTCTCTCTTCTTCTTTCCCTTATACCGCTCAATGCTTATCAATGCTTTATATTTCTCTATTGTCGAAATATTTATATTAAGCATATTATATAGTTCTTGCGTAGCAACAAGCGACGCTGGTTTTATTTGTGTTACGTTTTTACGAAGTGTAAATCACGTTACGAATAGGTATGTATTTAAATAGGGACTGCATGTTCTGATCACTGACTCACACATTTTCAGGATATTTATACAGTTCGTTACCATAATGTTACACCGATGGCGTAGGGCGTCGCTTGTTGATATGCAGGAACTATTTGTTGCATATCAAACGGGCGACAACTGCTTTATGTGTAGACCTTATTCTACAAACGAAAGCGGAATTTCGGAAGTAGAATTTTTAGGTTCACGTTTGCTCGCGTCCATAAGACTTGGTCTTTGATGTTCTACATGTAACCCCCCTGTGGCGCTAAAGGGAGTAGACAATCAAGTGGTGGTAGGCCTTGGTCGGCGGCTTCTACCACCCCGTGGACAAAGTCATGGTGCCAAGTGACTCGTCCGTTTGTTATCAAGGCATGGCGTTCTCTTTTTAGGCGAGCATACTACATTCTAAACCACATTGTCGCTTACCATCAGGTGAGATAAAGTCAAATGCAAGCCTATGTATAAAAAAATGTATGACGGATGTCTCCTAAATCTTATATCTTTAAATGAGCAATTCTTGTGTATATATATATATATATATATTTATAATTGGAATCTCGGGATCGGCTCCAACGATTTTCATGAAATTTGGTATATAGGGGGTTTCGGGGACGATAAATCGATCTAGCTAGGAATCATTTTTAGAAAATGTCATTTTATTCGTGTTTTATCGAAACTTACTTTTTTTATCTGAAAAATATGACTCTTCCTGACATCTATTGGCGAACTACTAATACTATTTTTTTGTGAGCAATAAAGTTATTCCAGCAGATGGCGTTGTTAAGTAACACGAAGTCAATGAGTGTTTGCTTTGAGGTTAGACTAAGTAAAAAAAAAATACCGAGCAAAGCTCGGTCATCCAGGTACTCAGATTTAATACTCACAAATCGACGTTCGAAAACCTCCACAACAAACAAACACGATCTCAGAAAAATATTTCATAAATTCGAAGAATGTTACCGAATACATCACCATAATATTGTATCTATGTAGATATGGAAGTAGTTAGATCGGTAGCCGGTCGGTATTAAAGTTTACGACAGGGATGCGAGACGTAATAAAACTCGAGATAAATCCAATCGGGGAACCAAGAAAAACAATCCACTTCGTCCAAAATTGCTTTGGATAAAGGATGAAACAAATCATGGAATTACGGTCCGTAGGTATTTAAAAGTTAGATTGGATAGCGAATTAGATTACTCAGAGGGAGGTTACGGATTTTATGAAAGCGTAGTGCTTCTAATTTAATTTAAGGTACGGTAGGCTGCATAATTGCAGACCCACCGTAGAGCTCCAAAATGGCTGTCGAAAGAATGTTTTCAACACAAGCAAGAGTCTATGCACCTGCTTTAGTTAAAGTTTAAAGTCTTCTAACTCATGAATTTATCAAACAAAAATATAAGAATACAAACACGCCAATAATAGTATTTCTTTAACTCTACCGGGGGCTGCAATTATGCAGCCGACTATGAAAAAATGCAGAGAGCATGCGACCCATCGCTCTGTAAGTCTTTGGGGGGGCTATGTTCAGCGGTGGACGTCTTGTAGCTACTATGATATGATGAATGAAAAAATTCAGGCATAGCTTTTAGTCGTGAAACATATGTCAAATCTCATCGTATGTCACAAAGGCGCTGGACTTCCTAAGCTATTTTTAACCCCGACGTAAAACGACGGGGTGTTATAAGTTTGACGTGTCTGTCTGTCTGTGTGTGTGTCTGTATCGTAGCTCCTGAACGGATGAACCGATTTTGATTTAGGTTTTAACACAAGTCAACAAACAAAATAACGTCAAATAATCAAAATCGCCTCACAAAATTACTTAGTTTATTAGTTTGTTGCGGTCAAAAGTTAAATCATTTGATTTTGTAGTGGTTTATCAGCTTACTTTGAAATCAATTTCACTCCTCGCTTCAGCTAGCTGTTGTTAGTTGGTGGTAGGTATTGAACCGAATGCTGGTGAGTAAATAGGTATCCCCTATCTTTAACTTAAGGTGAGGTGTGACGACTGGGCTGCAATTAGCGGCGCACTTTGCAAACATGAAATGCACTTTGTATACTAGTATTGGTAGGGTTCACATAAACAAATATCTATAAATTAATATGTTTTACTAATTTATATTGCTTTTTTACTAATTTTATTATCCTTTTGTTTGGTTTCATATTTAATTTCCAGATGAGGGTATATTTTGGCATCTTTTTAGTTTATTTTGTAATTATTATTTTTAGTATTTTATTTTGCGTAATTTAATTTGATGTACCTACCTACCTAATTTTAAAATTGTGTTTGTAATGAATAAAGAAATGTTTATTTTCAATTTGTTTCAGCGGAGGGGTTTTAATACGAAAGGGGATTGTTTTAGACAATGAGGCGAACCACTTTTATTCTACGACTTTTGGAAATTCGAACATTTCGTTTATTATTTAGGTATAAATCCTAAAGTTTGTTCATTTATTTGTTTGTGTGTATGTTTGTTTGTTCACTCTTCACATCTAAACTACCAGTAATTTTCGGTATGCACCAATTTGGATGAAAATCGTCACAGTGGTAGTTTAGGGAATGGAAAAGGACGATACTTTTGATCCCGAAATTACGATACTATTTAATTCCGAAATTCTCTCGGGATCGAGCCTTAGGCCGGTGAAACCGCGGGGTGCAACTAGTATATCCAAAGAAATTATTTTCAAGAAAGAATTAATAGTGTAACCACAACAGACTGGTCTAGACAATAAAAATAGAATATTTTTCTGACCGTACCACTTGTAGTGAGTTACTTTGTGTGAAACGAACCGGCATTGTGTCAATATAACTGCGTCGGATGGAATGTAACTTGCTTAGGAGTTGGACAGCTGACAGTAGACTGCACACACAATGCTTCAACGCTTTTTACGATACACCGAAAATGAGTAAAGATTTATTTTAAACTTTCGTTATAATTTAATTGGTATAATTAAATAAATAATAATTGTGTGGAATGTCCTGAATTATTTATTTATTTTTATAATTAAAAATATTGCAGGACATTCCACACATCGCCATCTTTGATTGGATAACGTGATTCCTTGGTCCAATCCTATTACAAACATTTTCGACTTCTACGCAGATGAAGTCGTGGGCAAAAGCTAGTCCTTAGTAAAATAGTAGTCGGAACTCAATAAACAAATCAAACCCAAAGCTCAATGACCTCTACCTCTAACAAACAGCTGATTTTAAGTAAGAACAAAATGTTTTAAAAAAAGTTGTAGAACAAAAGATGTTTGTTCTGACGTTTAAAATCCCCCCTTTAGTATTATTAACCCTTTGTTGGTATATTCTTTTATATTTTTAATATTAGGTCTATCTAATCAAATCGTAGATAATATTGGTTCAACCAGTACTCCATTTTATGTGTTTCTAATTCAATATTAATAGTTTAATTTGAAGTATTTCATTTTCAAACTATGTGAAAGTTCCTAATTAAATTTCTCACCGTTTGCCAAAAGTATTTTACTTAGTTAAAAAGCTATTTTTATTTATTAGATCATTAAAAATTGCTACCTAGATTTTTTGATTGACATACGATATCTGTGCTTAAAACAGGTTTTTAAATTATAATTTAAATACATTTAAACTAATATACCAACTTGAAAACCTTCGTAACTTATGAAGTTTTTAGTGTATAATGATACTAATTACTAAATATATCGGGTTATTTCCGTTTTAACAGATTTTAAAAGTTTTTTTTTGAAGTGAAAACTTCTTTTTTTAATTATTAATAGGTTAGCGCTTGAGCACTATCTCACATGATGATAAGTGACGATGCGATCTAAGTTGTACTACTCTTTCCCCCCAAATAAACTGGGGCCTTCGAGGGACGCGAGTAAAAGTACGAAGACGGCAAGTAATAATCACAAGGTTTGATAGATAGGTGATCTATAATAGGTAACAACTTTTTTTTAAATTCAACACAATACAATTTGTTTCAGCGAAGCGGTTTTTAAAACGAAAGTGGGTTGTTTAGACGTCTAGGCGAACAACTTTTGGTCTACGACTTTTGGAAATTTATATTTTTCGTTCGAAGTTTATGTAAGAAACATCTGATTTTCAAGTAAAATTTCCCTCAGAATTAACGAAAAAAAAATCTAATTTTCAAAAGTCGTAGAATAAAAGGTGTTCGCCTAAACATCTAGAACAACCTCTTTTCGTATTAAAACCCCTCCGCTGAAACAAATTGTATTGTGTTGAATTAAAAAAATCTTGTTTTAATAGATCACCTATCTATAAAACCTTGTGATTATTACTCGCCTTCTTCCTACTTTTACTCGCGTCCCTCGAAGTCCCCAGTTTATTTAGGGGTATTTGAGTCACGAGCGTATGCATCTTTAGGAAAGCGTAGTACAACTTAGATCGCATCGTCACTTACCATCATGTGAGATAGTGGTCAAGCGATAACCTATTCGACCTCTAGAACAACCCCCTTTCGTATTAAAACCCCTTCGCTGAAACATATTGCATAATGATTTATCGCTTCTGACCCACCGTACCCCTGGCCATACCTCTAGCTACTCATGCGCCTCTAGTTCTACACTAACGTTGAATGTTTCTTTGTTTCTAGCGAATACGTTCCAAAACTACTTGACCGATTTTGATAAAACTTAGTATGAGGATACATTAATTTATTAGGACTAATTAGCTAATTTTTATCCCGATAATCCGATGATTTCGGTAGTTACGGGGGTGAAACCGCGGAGCGCTGCTATCTTATATATTGTTAAACACATTTCATTTGCTAAATTCATAAAACCTACGGCATGGGCTTGCAACTTACATGTTCCATTATAAACAATCATTAACTGCCACTCACTGGCTTCATCATAAAGCCATTTAAATAAAAGCTTACAATTAAAAATGAATAAACACATATTAAGAGTTCCCGTGAATGAGATAACCATCTATTTTAATTCCAAACTTCAATTGCATATGATAAATAATTGCGTATGCCGCTGTGCATTTTAAAAAATTTCATTTTGTCATCATTTTCATTTACATATACACTATATCTATATATATAAAAATGAATTGCTGTTCGTTAGTCTCGCTAAAACTCGAGAACGGCTGAACGGATTTATCTTATCTTGGTCTTGAAATGTTCGTGGAGGTCTAAGGAAGGTTTAAAAGGCGATTATTCCCACGGGATCGGGACTTACGCGGGTGAAACCGCGGGGCGCAGCTAGTCTTATATATAAAAATGAATTGCTGTTCGTTAGTCTCACTAAAACTCGAGAACGGCTGAACGGATTTATCTTATCTTAGTCTTGAAATGTTCGTGGAGGTCTAGGGAAGGTTTAAAAGGCGAGAAAAAATCGAATAACCGATATTCCCACGGGATCGGGACAAACGCGGGTGAAACCGCGGGGCGCAGCTAGTCTATAATATAAAAATGAATCGCAAAATGTGTTGGTAAGCGCATAACTCAACAACGCCTGGACCAATTTGGCCAATTCTTTTTTTGTTGTGTTTGTTATTGTCCGGAGAAGGTTCTTATAAAAGAAATAATTAAGAAAATTGCGTAGAAAATTATTACGCGGGTGAAACCGCGGGGTGCAGCTAGTACACTATAGAAATGATCGCTTTTGACCGGTATCATTCCCACGAAAAAAAAGAAATTAATTGATTAGTTTTCAAAATCAGTGGACTTTCTTTAATATAAATACCTATTCACTATCTTAATATTTTTTTTTATTTGAACCTATATATAGTAGGTAATTATTTATTTACGTAGATACAACACTTTAAAAATTATACACTTGTTCCTATACCTACCAAATTTATAAAATACGAAAACAGAAAAATAATTAATGAAACAAAAACACTGAATTAGCTTCTGGTATACACTATCCCCCATTTAGGGGATAGCGTTTGGGGGATACCCCATATATTTTCCAAAATTTTATTATAACTTATAACAGTTTAAAAATTAAAACTTCGAATATGGCGCATAGAATCTCGAACATTACAAAAATTCCCCCCATCCGGTAAGCTTCCGGTACTGCCTTAGTACTTCAGGGCTTTATCAGCTTTATGCTCAATCACGGTCGAATAAACGCTGAGTGAACGTCCATTGATGTGCCGTCACATAACCGATTGCAACGGGAAAGTAAGATACACAATGCTGCCATGCTAAGTCATGACTCGACGCAATTACTTATCTACTATCTGTGGCCAGGGAGCGTGGCAGAGCATCTAACCATGGTTTGGCCCATTGTTGGTGATTAAGAAAAATCAATACTTACGTGATCACAAATAGATATGTTCTTAAGTTCTTTTAACCGGAACAAGACACATGCGCCTTCAAGTTTGTTTCAAACAATAGAATATTCCTTAGATGGAACCTCAGTACAAAAGTTTTTTGTTAATTAACTTCCATAAGCAATTAAACAAACTCTGTCCATTGTGTGAAAACAGGTAGACATTAAGATTTAAAATTAAACAAGACTTAATGCATCGTAAACGAGTTTAGTACGTGTGGCCGTTACCCGAGTAGCCCTACATTTCGTAGTACAATTGAGAACCTAATAATATTATAGGCGAAAGTTTTTGAGTGTGTAAATGTCTAATTTCTTTGTTAACCGTATAAAAGAAAAATAGGTGGTTCTCAATTCGTCGCAAACTTATAATATTTATCTCTGTTTTAGAGGTTGAATTTCCCAAAAACCTCTCTCAGTGCGCGCCTCCCAAAGGCACTACCACGCAAGGTTACAGAATCGATGCTCTTATAGTTTCGGAGGTTTTGTGATGAGTATTTTTCTTTTTTATATACCTATACCTACCTATATTTATGTATGTTCTTACTTCTGTATTCAAAACCGAGTGCGATGGATCCTTTTACGTTGATGGCTGAACCCCTGAGTCAGGTTATGCTTGCAAAGATTTCTGTGACCATGGATTTGATTCTATATTGTGTATTGTACAAATGTTTATCTATTTATTTATCTAAATATGTATAGCTATTTTTATTCCGATGTGCCAAATTCTCATCATATAAGAACTTATAAAGTAAAACCGAGTAACCAAAAAAAAAATATTACCTACCTACTAACTTTTTTTAAGTTAAATGTGATTTTTTAAATATATGAATTTTAACGGAATTATGAGGTCACCGTTATTATTCTGCGTTGCTTGTAACTCATCACAAAACTACTGGTTTATCTGATACCTATCTACTTTTACAACATTATTTATATTTCCAATTACTCAGCCAAAGTAAAATACTCGATAAGTGAGTTATAAATTATAGATTGACAGTTCCAAAAGGAAACCAATTAATATGTAAAATAATGAACAGCTAGCATAGCTAAACTTATCTATGCCTATACTTTAGTACTATAGAAACATGAGTAGAGATCTATACATCTGGTTAACTTGAATGAATTCAATGTCAAAATATAATATTTATTTTACATTAAAAATTAAATGTTACTTTAAAACGGCCATAAAATTCACACCTCAATAACTAATCTGAGCGTTTTATTGCATCATAAGTAATTATATATAAAAATTAAATAGGCAGCGTTTAAAATTAATACTTATCAGTAAAACTAAAATGTCGATGATACACAATAAAGTCAGCAATAAATACGAAAACACAATAAATTATAAACTTGCAAACGATGTTAAAAATGTAAGTATGAAGATCGTGGGGGTCGATGATCGATACAACATTATCCCGGGAAGATGTGGCGGCGCGCGCCTCTCGAGCTCTTCGAGACTCGACGACCGCTGCCGCCGTGCGCCACGCACGGTGTAGCTTCGCGTCTGAGGCGGCAAGCAAACTCCGCCCGCCCTACCGCCATACTGTTCTACGCCGCCACACCGAATGGCCGCGTCTATACCGCGTCTAACATAGGTACCTACTACCTACACAGTGCACATAATTAATTTACAACATTGTAAAAGTGATGATACTAGTTTATCGACTATAAATCTGTGATCACGTGTCGCAGGTAAGTGATAATTGCTTTTGAACACCGCCTTGTTTACTTTTAACAAATATGAGTGGGAAACGGACGTTGTCGGGAACCCTTTTGTGTTAGTTCGTTACAATTAGATACTGAGTTGACTTCAAATGTGACTACGATTTACAAACGAGTTGCGTTCATTTAGTGTGACCTTAGCCGAGTCGGGGCTAAGGCCGAGCGGCAATGTTTTGCGTTGTTGAGATGTGACTTTATTGTTTTATGTTAGTTTAGGTAAGCATAATTATTAGATTGAACTGAATTTTAAATTATTCTAAACAATGCCTATATTTAGACACCACATTCTACAATCTACTTCATGTTAAATCAGGTGCATATATATCTATAGGTATAAGGTTAAATAACGTGTATGTTTTGCGTTGTTGAGATGTGTCTTTATTGTTTTATGTTAGTTTAGGTAAGCATAATTATTAGATTGAACTGAATTTTAATTTATTCTAAAAAATGCCTACATAAGACTTCACATTCTACTTGATGTTAAATCAGGTGCATATCTATCTATAGGTATAACGTCAAATAACGTGTATGTTTTGCGTTGTTGAGATGACAATTTATTGTTTTTATGTTGTTTTAGGTAAGAAAGCTTATACTTATTGAACTAAATTTTAATTTAATCTATAATGCCTACTTATGACTCTACATTTATACAATCTACTTCAATTTAAATCAGGTGCATATATATATCTGTCTGAAGGTATAACGTCTATGTTATGCGTTGTTGAGATGATACTTTATTGTTTTTTGTTGCTTTAGGTAAAAAAGCACGTATACTTATTGTACTGCATTTTAATGCCTACTTAAGACTCTACAATCTACTTCAATTTAAATCAGTTGCATACCTACCTATAGTAGGTATAAGGTGTATGTTTTGCGTTGTTGAGATGCGACTTTATTTTTTTATGGTAAACATTTTTTTCGTCTGTGGTAATTATAACATTGAACTGAAATTTAATTTAATCTAAACAATGCTTATTATGTATGAATCTACAATCAACTTCAATTTAAATGAGTTTGTAAACCTATTCATATAACTATTATAACATGAAATGTTTTCCTATTGGAAAATATTTGTTTTTTTTTTAACTAGCTTTGGATCTTCACGTGATCCATTTTAAATATCCACCTATTTCATAATAAAATGTTTGGGTTCCCTGAATTTTAATTAAAATTAAAGTGAGCTTTATTTTCTTACACCGACGGGCGCGCGTTGAAATCACTCGCTCCAAAGAAATAAGTACTTAAACAGCAATTTCTTAGAGATTCTTATTATTTTGTGTTACTTTTATAAAAGATTTTTTATTTATTTATTACGTAATTGTATTATTGCAAACCAAAAGAATAAAATATTCTTCATAACATTTCAAATAATAAAGACCTAATTTAATCAAATAACCTACTTTCTAACATTTAATCCAAATAGTCCCTAGGACGGGAACCCAAATGGGGGTCACTAGGCTGGCTGGTTTCAAAATTACTAGTTTCAGCTTCGAGTGACAAAAGGGTTGGTTCTTACCTCGGACAGCGGATAAACATCGCCATTCAACGAAATAACACAGCCAGCCTTTTGGGCACACTTCCTTAACCCCATTTGGACTTATAATCTATACTTATATTATAAAGCTGAAGTTTGTTTGTTCGTTTGAACGCGCTGATTTCAGGAACTACTGGTTGGAATTGAAAAATATTTTATTTTGATATTTCCACGTGATTGGGACTTACGCGGGTAAAACCGCGGGAGGCAGCTAGTGATTATTATAACTTAACTGGAAAGCTACCAACCTGATTAATAGGTTAAACTCCAATCTAAAACTGAGCTTATTAAACTCTAATTACCACAAACCAATTGATTTGATCGTTGTGATAATCGTAATTACATTATTTTACTACTTGTCTAAGATAGTAAAACCTAGGTACTCAATATGACTAATACCGACGTGACCAATGCAATTAATTACATCGTCAAATAGATACATGTAACATAAAATACACATGCACCATTGGTGAGGTGTGATATTTCGTTAAATATTATAAAACACTAATAACAATAAAAATGGCAATGATTTGTTTGTTGAATTATTGTGATAAAATAGATAAGTCTAATTAAGTAAGCTGATAAGGTATCTAAAACTGATATGATAGATGGCGCTATTTCCAGAGTCTAACGTTATTTTTTTGATGACCCAGTTGGCACAATGGTCACCAGTCTTACACTTTGTAGCTCAAAACACTCTCATTTTGTAGCTCATAACACTCTTATTTTGTAGTTTAAAATACTCTCATTTTGTAGCTCAGAATATTCTTATTTTGTAGCTTTAGACACTTTTACTTTGTAGCTCAAAACACTCTCATTTTGTAGCTTAAAACACTTTCATTTTGTAGCTCAAAAAAAATCTTATTTTGTAGCTTAAAATACTTTCATTTTTCAGCTCAAAACATTTTTATTATGTAGCTTAATAAACTTTCATTTTGTGGCTCAGAACACATTTTGTAGCTTAAAATACTCTCTATTTGTAGCTCAAAAGACTCTCATTTCTGTAGCTCAAAGCACTCTCATTTTGTAGCTCAAAACACTCTCATTTCTGTAGCTCAAAGCACTCTCATTTTGTAGCTCAAAACACTGTCATCTTGTAACTCAAAATACTCTCATTATGTAGGTCAAAAAACCCTTATTTTGTATCACACTCCTTTTTCGTTTATTGGTCGTGGTCCAATCGCCGGATTTCTATCAATCGAACCACGGGCATATAAGACTGTCCGCAGTTCTATCAATCAAACCACGGGCAAATCAAATTTTGCTGTTCAAAATACTCTTAATTTGTTCTAAACATTCTTATTTTGTAAATCAAAACACTTTTATTAGATAGCTTAAGTTTGAGAAAACAATTCGAGTATCCATAAGATATCCTGAGTTTATGTCCCTACAACATGTAGGTAAGTAAGATTAATCTTTTCTATCAATAAATTAATTTACCCACAAAATAGTAAACAACTTTTATACGAAACCTATCTTTTTAAAAATTCTAACGAAAAAAAAGGTTTCTTTGAAGCAAGAAATATTTTTCTCCTTATATGTAGGTATGTAGACGCTAAAGAATAATTTCTTGCTTATAATAAAACATTTTAAAATGGTAAGCAATATTTTTAAATAAAAAGCAATATTTTTAAATTAAGAATACTGCTTATTCTTTTTTAAGAACATTTACTAAATGTAAGAAAATAGTTCTCTAGTGTCTATAGGGAAAGGAAAGGACGTGAGAATTAAATACACGTCAAGAAATATATTTTTTTCATGCTTTAGTAAATTATTCTGATCGTCCGATCAGTCGCGATTCGCTTAATGAATGACACTGGCCGTAAGCTTGTAATAGCCAAGCTAGTTTTAATTCAGTCACACATAGTCAGAACAGCCATCTAAGAAATCGACCTTATGTCTAATCTCACACGGTCTAAATAGTAGTATCAAAAAATTCTTAAGAGGAAAGAGTACCGGGCGCTCTCTCCATTCAAACGTAATCGACTGTTTCCACCTTGGATAATACACTAGAGCAAATATTTTTGTTGCATAAAACTTATAACTGCCATGACTATGCCCCCATGTTTTGTTTTTTTATTTCATTTTCTAATCATCATAGAAATTAAGATTTAAAAAACAGAAAAACAAAACATAGGGTCATGGTTATGGCAGTTATAGGTTTTATGCAACAAAAATATTTGTGCTAGTGTCATTATCCAAGGAGGCAGTCGACTACGTTTGTATGGAGAGAGCGCCGGTACCCTTTTATCTTTAGAGTGGCACATGAGTAGGTTGTAGGAGACGTAGTTTATTACTGCTCGTGCTGTCCGACATAAAATTAGACACCCAAGTAGTTGAAAGACGAGAAATCCTAGAGTTGCGCAACGTAAAAGAGAGGTTTAAGGCCAGGTGCTAATAAAGCTACCAAAATCGACCTTTGTTTTAAGCAACTCTAAGTAATCAAATACTCTTTTTTTGTTATTTGGATATAAATGGAGATTGTAGTTTAATAACCATATTTTTGTTTATTGCGGTTGAAAACATGAACAACTTCGTTCGATAAAAAAAAATGTTAGAAAACAGAGAATTATTAGATCATTTATCGGGTTTTATTCAAAAAATAGTTAACGTTTGTTTCTAAAAATGAATCAAACAAAAAAAATTATAATAAATAAATATTTCAGGACATTCCACACATCGCCATCTAGCCCCAAGCTAAGTAACTAGACTTGTGTTATGGGTGCTAGATAACGGATATACTACTTATATACTTTTCTTTTGTAAATATATACTTATAATACATAGAAAAAACCAGACCACAGACAAATATCTAAGCATAAATACTTGTCCGAGGCGGGAATCGAACCCGCAACCCTGTGTTTGGCAGTCCGGCATGGTGACCATTGTGCCAACTAGGTCGTCAAATGATAGGTTTTGACCTCTAGGAACTATATTTGTGGATAATAATACTAACATGTTTTGCATATCGATCAAATATAACAGTTAGCACGCAGCACGCTACGTCTTTGTTAGCGGGGGCTAAGGTAATGTAAATACCTATACACGGTACTGGAAGAGCGCCTTAACACGGTTTAGAACCGGAGGAGGTCAATTTTAATCGTTCACTAGTCTCGGGTAGCTTTTACGATTTAATTTTGGTATTGTTACATTTTTATAATTTACTTTTGTTATAATAGGAGTTTTATATAGTTAAGTTTGTTTTAATTGATTGATTATCTAGATTATCACTTTTACTCTCCGGTTCATTTATAATCCGTCTTCGCACAGCTATATTATGCTTGTATCCTACTAATGACCCAGTTAGCAAAATTTTCACCTTGCCGGACTGCCAAACACAGGGTTGCGGGTTCGATTCCCGCCTCTGTGGTCTGGTTGTTTCTATGTATTATAAGTATTTATTTACAAAAGAAAAGAATATAAGTAGTATATCCGTTGTCTAGCACTCATAACACAAGTGTAGTTACTTAACTTGGGGCTAGATGGCGCTGTGTGGAATGTCCTGCAATATTGCTATTTATATTTTATTTAATATTATAAATGTGGAAGTTTGTGTGTGTGTGTGTATGTTTGTTACTCTTTCATGCAAAAACAACTGGACCGATTGCGACAGACAGCGAAAAGTGACTTTGTTTTATACTATTAATGATATTGATTATGATCCTTTACTTTTCAAAGGTACAAATAAGTTTACCTACTCGTATCTTGTCAAAATCGGAACTAATACGTCATCTATACATATAAAATTCTTTGTCCTGAATCACTGACTGACTTACTGACTGACTGACGTATCAACGCACAGCCTAAACCGCTGATCGTAGAGACCTAGATCTTGGAGGGTGTATTCTTTGTGTGACGTATGCATCCGATAAGAATGGATTTTTCGTAGTTTTACTCCTAAGTGGGTGAAAAAGGGGGGCAAAGTTTGTGCGTGATAACGTGGTTCCTCGGCCCATTTCCGACTTCTACGCGGACGAAGTCGCGGGCAAAAGCTAGTTTACGTAGATACGTATACCTACCTAGGTGTTGAATTTGTGTGGGATGTTTTTAATTCGTTCCTCGGTTTAATATTTGTAATTGCAATGCCAAAGGTAAATAAAACACGCGACGAAAACGTTACCAATTCGCAATATCTCTGGCACGAACACTACATTAAAGATAGGTATATAATTTTGCTAATTTTGTTAAGCTTGGCAAGGTGTAATTCGCTAATAGTACATTACAATACAGGTATGGTAAATTGATCATTGCATAGAGGCGATTTATGACGCGCGCGTGTTAAAAAGCCGAGATGTAGTAATATCCACTTTATGAGCAACTGTGATAAAAACTTTCTTTTCTGTTCGTTGATAAGAATATTAAATTGAACTATATCTTGTATTAGCTGATTAGATAAATACCTACTTACAAGCATTTTTTTACCCTTCGTTGTGTGTTTTGTTGAATTATAATACTATGTTAATTCTGGAGTTCGAGTAGACCTTGTTTTCTTTGACTATGTACGAAACTAATAGGTTGGTATAGTAAATTAATGTAGGTAAACTTTATTGTTCGCAGAATTTTTTTCGATCTAATATTTTACATAAATTAAATTGTAGTTAAACTTACCCACTTTAAGACCAGGATACCTACGTCATACAAAGAACACACTCTCCAAGTATCAGGTCTCTACGATCAGTAGTTTAGGCTGTGCGTTGATCCGCCAGTCAGTCAGTCAGTCATTCAGGACAAAGCATTTCATATTCATAGATATATGTTATTTATATGTATAGTTTCTCTTACAGTTTTTCGTTTCATGTTTTCGTATAGCGTAACATTTTTTCTGGGCTAGGTCCCTTCACCAACGCTCGATAAGTAACTTCGTTCCAATAAAACGTATCAATACTTATTGCTAAGTAATGTTAAGCAATAATAATAAATAAGAAAATTAATAAGACTTTATTGATTGCAAAATAATTGGTAATCATAATCGAATCATTCTAGTATCGCAACAACAGAATTCGTGTGAAAGAACACATTAAAAACTCTAACATCCCAACAACGTAATATCGCGTAATATCTAAACTGTTAATAACGCGTAATTTTTCAACAATTTTACAGCTGTTTTATTTAATCAATGGTTGTAATAAACCACGATGGGTAATTACACAGTGTAGTAAGTGTAAATTTGTAGCTCTGTGTTGTTTTAAAAAATCGCAATTTGTTTTTGTGCGGTTTCTAATCAATAACCAATCAATGGTTGGTTGTAAAGTTAACTAAGCGAGAAATTAACTCTGGCCTGCTGAGGTGTACCTACTGTCTTGAAAGAGTACATAAAGCTGTCTAGGTAATTGCGTAAGTACGAGCAACAACAGGTAGGTTGCTACTTATAATTGAACTATTGATTAAAGATCAGTTTTGTTGTAGGTACTGTATGCGTCATAAGTACACTACCAGTTTGCTTCAATCTATACTAATATTATAAAGCTGAAGAGTTTCTTTGTTTGAACGCGCTAATCTCAGTAACTACTGGTTCGAATTGAAAAATGATTTTTGTGTTGGATAGTCGATTTATCGAGGAATGCTATGTGCTTTTTATTTTGATATTCCCACGGGATCGGGACTCGGACAGGCGCAACTAGTTATACTATAAACTAGTATTGAATTACGACCTTTTTAGGGTTCCGTACCTCAAAAGGTAAAAAAGGAACCCTTATAAGATCACTTACTTGTTTATCTGTCTGTCCGTAAGTGTGTTAACACCGATTTTCTCAAGAACGGGTGGAACTAGCAAGTTGTTATTCATACCAGATACTGAGATCTATGGTTCCTATAGGTGTATAAAAATCAAAGTCCTGAGTCAACATGATAAAAAGATATGGATTAATTTACGTTTTTTTAATAGACGTTACACATTAACATAAATAATTGAATTAAAAGTACTCACTGTGTTTAATATTTTCAACATGTTAGTTGTCTTTAGTTGGCCGAGTGGTAGTATAAGCCACCACCCGCAACATACGACGTGGGTTCGATCTGCAGGTTACATTGTTATAATGTTCAAATAGGGCTGCACGGGATTGTAAACATTACGGTGGCAGTGGACTATTGAGCGTTGATTGTACCTACTCGAGCACTTAACTTGAAACTGCTTTAAATTACTTGCGTTACTAACTTAGTTCTTCCTTATTACGTAACTGTAATAATTATTTACCACACCGAAAAAAAGGTTTTTTGATGTAATAATAGTACATTACGATATAAGTGTGGTAAATTGATCTTTGCATAGAGGCGTTTTATGACGCGCGAGCGGCAGCGAGCGTGTTATAGAAGCCAAGATGCAAATATCAATTCCACACGTATATCGTACGACGTTTTTTATCACAGTTGCGAATAAAAGAAAAGACTTGAAAAGAAAACAAAATAATAATTAACAAAATATTT
The DNA here is from genome assembly GCA_951213275.1 of Idaea straminata. Taxonomy (NCBI): domain Eukaryota; kingdom Metazoa; phylum Arthropoda; class Insecta; order Lepidoptera; family Geometridae; genus Idaea; species Idaea straminata. The sequence goes on along the minus strand of OX577857.1, from coordinate 6,205,271 downwards.
GTGATAACTCTATGTTTACATTTTTTCAAGGCAATATTTTTTTGTTAATTATGCTCCGGAAAGGCCAGGCTAAAGACTTTTAACCTATACATCCTCGTGTGACATACATTATTTTTTAGGGTTTTTCTATTTGTTTTTGCGTCGGGGGTTAAGAACAAAATACAATGGTACGGAAAAACAATATATTTAAGTAAAGAAAAAACAAAAAATAAACAACTCAATTTTTAATCGTTTTCTAAGTCATTATCACGTAAAATTTTCGTTCGTAAACCGACTTTAGAGACAACCATTTTTGCTAGCTAAAAAACTCTTTGGTACCTACCTTTTCGGGATAACTTTACAGCACTAGTTAACAAATCTAAAACGCACGCGTGCATAATATATTGGATTATGAGCCTAAAAGCCGTTGAATAAGATCCACTTTATGAGCAACTGTGATAAAAAATAATATACTTTTCTCATTTTTTGGGTTCCGTGTCTCAAGAGAAAAAAAAACATTAGTAATTTTCTTAGAAATGATACGCAAGAATGTTGGTTTTAAATTAAGTATTTTACTTATTATTTAGTAGATATTATCATCAAAATATTAATAATTTCCTTTTTCGGAGCCTATTCAATGCAAATAAACAATCATATCTTTTCTTTATAATCGTAGTAATTATTTGTTTATTTCTAGCTACGAATACATCATTTTAAATAGAAAAATACATAAATATTCAACATTATAAATACAAATAAATGATCTTATCGTTGCCGGCGTAAAGGTTCCCATAATGCTTTGTAATCTATAATCTATACTTTTAAATACCTACCTAGTAATATTATAAGGAGGAAAGACTTGATCGTTTGTTTGTTTCTTTAAATTGATTAAGCTCCGAAACTACTTTACCGATTTTGATGAAATTTGGTATGACGATACATTCATTGGGAGTGACATAGGCTACCCTATTTTTATCCCAATATTCCCACGTGTAACATTATATTTACTAATATTATAAAGCTGAAGAGTTTGTTTGTTTGTTTGAATGCGCTAATCTCAGGAACTACATATTAGAGTTAAAACATATTTTTGTGTTGGATAGTTCATTTATCGAGGAAGGCTATAGGCTACTTTATATTTCGACATTCCCACTGGATCGGCAGTTACCCGGGTGAAACCGCGGAGCGCTGCAATTTAGATTATAAAGCTGAAGAGTTAGTTTGTTTATTTGAACGTGCTAATCTCAGGGACTAATGGTTCAAATTAAAAAAATATTTTTGTGTTGGATGGTCTATTTATTGAGGAAGGCTATAGATTACTTTTCATTTTGATATTCCCACTGGATCGGGAGTTACCCGGGTGAAACCGCGGAGCGCTGCAAGTTAGATTATAGAGCTGAAGAGTTAGTTTGTTTATTTGAACGTGCTAATCTCAGGAACTAATGGTTCGAATTAAAAAAATCTTTTTGTGTTGGATGGTCTATTTATTGAGGAAGGCTATAGATTACTTTTCATTTTGATATTCCCACTGGATCGGGAGTTACCCGGGTGAAACCGCGGAGCGCTGCAAGTTAGATTATAGAGCTGAAGAGTTAGTTTGTTTATTTGAACGTGCTAATCTCAGGAACTAATGGTTCGAATTAAAAAAATCTTTTTGTGTTGGATGGTTATTGGGGAAGGCTATAGGCTACTTTTTATTTTGATATTCCCACTGGATCGGGACTTCCGCGGGTGAAACCTCGGAGCGCAGTTTATATTTTCCCAATGCAAAGGCCATACACATAATTATAATGCATACTTAGTTAGTACTCAGCAATAAAAGCAGTAGTACAAATCAACAGAAAGGAGTAACGAGCAATAATTTGAAACGTTATGAACTTTGTGTCAATAAATCGCACGAACGACTCTTAAAGCTGGTTATTTCTCGTAAACGTTTACAAATGGACTGCGAAACAGTGGTACCTATTAACTATTATACATAAGTACATATAAACAGTGGTTCAGTGGCACAAACTTTTACATTATCTATAGGTATTACATACCTACTTATAGCTTATAGGTACTTTACGTACCTTAACTGGCATAAGTCTTATCTATAGTAAAAAACAGCGGTACTTACGTAGCTGCGCCTCGTGGTTTCACCGTCATAAATAAATAAATATTGCAGGACATTCCACACATCGCCATCTAGCCCCAAGCTAAGTAACTAGACTTGTGTTATGCGTAGCTGCGCCTCGTGATTTCACCGGCATAAATAAATAAATATTGCAGGACATTCCACACATCGCTATCTAGCCCCAACTTAAGTAGGTAACTAGACTTGTGTTATGGGTAGACAAAGGATATACTACTTATATACTTTCCTTTTGTAAATAAATACTTATAATACATATAAACAACGAGACGACAGACAAATATCTAAGCATAAATACTTGTCTGAGGCGGGAATCGAACTCGCAACCCTAGGTTTGGCAGTCCGGCATGGTGACCATTGTGCCAACTGGGTCGTCATAAATAAATAATAAAATAGTAAAATGTATTATAAGTATAATAAATAAATATAGAAATAATAGTAATCCGTTGTTTACCACCCATAATACAAATTTAGTTACTTTAGCTTGTCCGAACTCTTGATCCTTTAGTTTTCTTCGTCTTCAGTTTTCAAATTTTGAGTTTTTCATTGTTATGATGTGATTATTTTTGGACCAATTTGTGTAAAAATTAGGGAAACAGTTGTTCTCCAATCCAAACAGTTGTTCTCCAAAGAATTCAAAAACCCTTTACCTATTCATCCCATTCAAAAAGTTTCTGTCTTCATTTAAGTTAGGTATAAGGTTTATTTTATATCATTGTTTTTCTCTTTTTTTACCGACTTCAAAAAAAGGAGGAGGTTCTCAATTCGGTTGAATGTATTTTTTTATGAATGTTTGCGCATATCTTTTTTGTTTTTACCTCTAAATTTCTGGCAATTTCAAATTTTCCGTTTCCCTAACAGAGAGCAAAAATTCCGGACATGTCCGAAAATTCCTGTCGTCTGGTATGGAGAAAACAGGTAATTTTGACCACGCAAGTGAAATCACGGGACGCAGTGCAGTAGCAAAGAGACAAAATGCGTAACCTATTACACCTCCAAATTCAAAAGCTCCGAAACGCTACATTAAGTATTTAAGACATGTTAATTATAGTATGGTCGGGTTATACCTGACGCTCCGCCTTTGACGGTATTGGGAGTGTAGTGTAGGCAAGTAGGTCAACGCCTCAATTTCTGACAGATACACCATTATGGCGGTTCGTAAGGCGGAGCTATTTTGGCGCGAAGTGTGGGCGGGGCATTACAAGCCGACCCTTCGCAAATGGCGCCGAAATCCACTATCCAGATTGGCGGATTATTTCCCTTGTTTTTTTTTTCGGTAATAAGTTTAGGGTGAGCTGTTTAAAACTTTGGTCGTTGAAACACTTGAGGGTTAATTTAATTTATTTATTTTACGTTTAAATTACTAATGGATTAGTGATTATCTTTATGATTTTTAACTAGATAGGCTACATAGAAGATACCTAGGTACTTATTTATGTAGAAAATAAATATCTTTGACCTAAAGATACCTAAAATAACTAATTAATAAAAAGTAAATTTCGTTTAACTGCTATTACATAGTATATACCTGTTATGAAGAGATTCGAAATGTAGCGATACATAGGTCCATTGTTATTAAATTCTGAATCTATCTTAAATAAGGTACATAATTTTTATGAACTCTTTAACGTCAAAGGAAAAAAAATATTAATTTTTTTCGTAAAAAAAACTTTTAACCTCGATTTCCAAAAATACTTTTTCGGCGGTTTTGCTAAGTAACCTTTTTATTAACGATATATTTGATACCTATTTATTTTTAGAATGACCAGGTTGGTTAGGTATGAGAATGAATACCTACCTTGAGGTCAGTATTATGTACCTAAATTCAATTAAGTCATTATGTTAGTATTTCGTTTACCTGGTTAAACAAACCTAGGTTAGGTTCGTTTCATCAACCAAGAAAATATTTATGACTTGCACACCAAAAATATCAACCTTATTGTTATTCAAATAGAATTTAATTTTAGATTAAGTAGATATCTACATATTAAATGCATTCAGCTAAATTAGTTTAAGGACAATGTCCTGCAAGCCACATAATATAATACATCTAATAATTAGAAATTATTCAACGGTAGTATAATCCAAAAGTTCCAAGTAAGCGTCCCATAAAATGCAAGAGACAGCGCTCGCTATAGTGTCACAGGTAAGCCGTTTCATGTTTTAGCACCAAGTAGTTCATAGGTTCGCTACGAGATGGCGTTTAGACAAATTTTCTGTTAAAGCGCCATCCATCTCTTATTATCTAGTGAAAAAAAATCAAAATTATTTCTAGTTTTAGATTTTTTTATTTATAATTGTCATTGTTGTCAAGCAAAGTTATAAATTAGCAGAATTAGTACAGGAACCCTTCAAAAACGACCTTCACCGAGCTGCAGGAAAACTTGAAAATTGCTGTATTTTATATTAAAGTAAATAGGCCAATACTGCAAATGGGTTGACTAAAAAAATTCAGTCCAGAATTATTTATTTATTAAAAAAAAATTGACATATCACTGGTTTGGTTAATAGACAATTTCCATACCAATGAAATATCTACATCATTTTTATTTTTACTTTTTTTAATTACTAGTATCGATTTACCTGCCTACAGACCCAAGAGTTGTGACGGGAAAAACCGGTCAAGTGCGAGTCGTACTCGTGCGCCGAGGGTTCCGTATTTCCGTTTTCGCTCTCTTTTTCTAGCCTTGTAGTGGTATGGTAGTTACCAATTTAATTTACCCCTATTTCGTTTGGGCGCTCATACAATATAAGGGTCAAGTTACATTGGTCCAACTATGTATGTATGGGGACACCCTTTAATTTTTAACCTTTTTTACTGACCTTGCTTTTTGCCAAATTTCGTGATTTTAGGTCATCGGGAACTACCATATAGGTTTTCGACCCAAAACCTATAAGGTACTTCCGGACGACCTGGCATTGTGAATTTTGGTAAAAAGCAAGGTAAAACATAAGCAAAGGAAAAATTCCGAAACTTAAAAAGTTGAAGATTAAGGTAATTTTTTGTACTTATAAGTTTTCGCTAAAATCTAAATTCGCCCATATCTTCTTATCGTGTTGACTCAGAACCTTGATTTTTATACAGCATAAAGGGACTATAAACTACATGAATTTCAACTTGCTAGCTCCACCTGATCCTGTGAAAATCGGCGGTGACAGACATACAGCCAGACAGATGGACAAAAATGTGATCTTATAAGGTTTTCTTTTTTTACCTTTTGAGGTAAGGGACCCTAGTAATAGTAAACCTAAATTTGCATATTTTATAAGCTCCATACTTTATAAGCCATACTTACTTACTTACATACTTTCGATTGGTCTGGAATTTAATTAGTATTAACCAAATCGATTGGTATGGAATTTGTTTAGTATTAACCAAACCAGTAATATGTTTAAAAATTAAAATTAAATTATTAATTAATCATAATATTCTGGACTGAATTTTTTTAGTCAATCCATTTGCAATATTCACCAATTAATTTACCTATTTAATTTGATTTAAAATACTTTTCAACCATTAAGCAGCTCGGGGAAGATCGTTCTTAAAGGGATCTTAGACTATTATGGCCAAAACACACAAAAACTCTATCATCAAAAAATCGCAAACCGTGATCTATCACAAAAAACTCGGCACCTGGATTTAAAATCATCTCAATCCTAAAGTTAATTCCACTATCTTAAAGAATAGTCCTGGAAATTCAAAACAATCTAGATAATTCTATGAGAAAATTTGAAGAAAACTAAAATGACCAAGAAAATATACATGACGCTGGCAAGATGCGTAGCAGAAATAGAACCGAAGAAAAAAAAAACTCATACACAAAGCCATAACGTCGGTTTGTGTCCCAAGAAGGTCCCAAAGGGTAAAAAGGCAAATCTGTATCAAAAAAGTTTCAAGTAAGCAGTTCCAGCAAAATGTACAAGATGGCGCAGGTGTCTTAAGGTTCAAAGAAAGTCCCTTCAAGTTTTAGTGCCTACTATGTAGTCCATGGGTCTGATACGAGATGGCGCTGTAAAAAAAATTCTTTATGATTAGAAGATTAATCCCATCTAGGCATAGCATCTAGGTAGGTACCCTTTTACTGATATTAATTCGATAATAATCGGTCTATATAATTATTATATACTTACTACATAGGTAAGTACGCTTCTATTATAAAGAACAAAAGACATAATAAATTGTTAAAATAATATATAGTATGCGTTTTTCACATTTAAAAAACGCATAATATATATTAATTTTACTATTTATTATGTCTTTTGTTCTTTATAATAGAAGTGTACCTAAGTAATTTCAATATTTATAAAACTTTTATTTGGAATCATTGTTTTATAATACAAATGTATAATAAATATCTTGAGGTTTGTATGATATAGTATAGTATTGAGGTTTTAACCACTAAAAATTGGTAAGGTGTATTTATTCATTTATGTACCTACTAGCTGTGCCCCGCGGTTTCACCTGTGTAAGTCCCGATCCCGTGGGAATATCGAAAAAAATATCCTATGTCCGTCTTATGATTGTAAGCTACCTCCCCACCAATTTTCAGTCAAATCGGTTTAGCCGTTCCGAGTTATAAATGGTGTAACTAACACGACTTTCTTTTATATATATAGTATTTATGGAATCTCATTTTCTTAACCCCCGACGCAAAAACGACGGGGTGTTATAAGCTTGACTTGTCTGTGTGTGTGTGTCTGTCTGTGACATCGTAGCTCCCGAACGGCTTAACCGATTTTGATTTTGTTTCTTTTGTTTGATTTAGTTAGTTTTCAATTAGGTAGGTACAATTAAAATCGGTTTAGTAGTTTATGTGATCATACTTCATACCTATGAAGGGAACCAGTGCGGAATGATTTTATTATTTTAAAGTGCGTGAGCCAGCATTTCTGGAAACGTTTTCTCATTCTTCAAAGATAAGACATTCTTACTTAAAAATATTTCCAAATGAGGTTTTTAACTATCTTTTTCAGAGGTCGAAACACCCCTTTGATAGCAAAGGGGTGTTTCGACGTCTGAAAAAGATAGCATCTTTTCAATGGTTAGGTACCCCTGACTATAGAGTCAGGGGTATTTCTAGCGACCTAACCATTGAAAATATACTAGCGGAAACTTAACAAGATCTCACAACGTTCAGACATTCTTCTAATTATTATTTGGTGATACTATAGTTGGCGACTACCTGGCTTGCGGTCATCGTTTCTAATCATTTTATTTCGATGCCGTCGAAATACTACGATATTATAGGAGGCTCACAACTAAGCAAAGCTCGCTGATCGTATACGGTCGTGCAGGTTAAGCGACGCCTGGCGCGGTCATCACTTTACTTCACGTCATGGGTGACCAATTAGTAGTGTGGCAAAAATGTGTTTTCATGAGCCCCTCCGTACTTCGGAAGGCACGTTTAGCCGTTGGTCCCGGTTGGTACCTCTAGCAGTCGTTGGATCAAGTTAGAGGCCTTAGGGCGATGTGAAAACTCCAACCAATATGTGAGCCACACCACTATACGAGAAGAAGAAGGAGATTGAAACGACTGGAAATAACTATGGGAAACAATAGGTATAAATTATTCTAACCAAACCCTTCAATCTTTCCCAGTGATGGGTATCTATCTATACGTTACTAGGACCTAAGTGTTCAAATCTTACTGTGGCCAGACTGCCGTAAATTGTCTACCAACGCAACGCTCTGTTAGGTAAAGTGCTCTGAAATACCTATAGTCAAAAACACCGCCATTATAGAAACTACACCTATCAAACAGATATGTACCTATGCAAACAAAAGATAAGATGCTTTGTTGTTATCATTGGACCCTATTCTCAATGCAGTTAAAGTGATTTTACAATGACGTTTGATCCGTGTTCCTGGGATGAGGCAGGGTGGCCTTCTTGTATTGATCTAGGCGGCCATTTTTGTTCGCACATGCGCTCTATTGTGAAGTTTTAACTTATGATTTTAAATCTAGATGGCTCTGTAGACTATTTAGGTCTATTAACTTAAAGATGAAATAACCATTGTAGGTAGGAATTTAGGTCTTAACCATTACGAAATATCTTAAGTAACCGGAAGGGTTTGCGGCGTTTTGCCCCATACTTTTTCGTTTTCATACAAAGGATTACCTAGTCACAAAAACAAATGGGCAAAGACCAGTGGCGGATTTGCAGTGTTCCTGATCTAGGCCGTGTTGTATCAGCCGCCTCTTTCTCAGCTCTCAACGTTTAGCTAATAGATTTTATAAGAGTATATATTACCTACTAGCGGCGCAAACTCCGAGACTGGCTACCTAAGCCGGCAGACCGGTTCCGATAAGCGTTGGTAGATCGGCGCAGGCTACCTGTTTTCTTATTGTATGCGACATCAGTGTCACCCACGTCGCTCCCTTAAAAAATCTGTCGTTTAAAAACATAATGTCAATGGGATAAATAGTAGCCACAGATTCTCGTAGAGGTGCTCGGAAGAACGCAGACGGTCGCAGTTCTTCGTTGATAATTTAGTTTCCACTTAGTCGATTTTGATTTAAAATATACTACGACCTTTTTGACACTCTTCTCAACTACTTATTTAACAATTTACAAAAAATTAAATGATTTAAAACTCTTCAAAAAGTGAAATTGATTTCCTACAGACACAGAACGAACTAAAAACTTAAAAAAAAAGCGCTTTTTTTCCCACTTCGAACGACTGCGACAATTCGGATTTCATATCACGATTCGCCTAAATTTTTTTATAAATCTGTACCTTCGAGCCTCATTATACGCCTCATTGATAGACTTTTGAAGATAAACTAGGCTTAAAATTTTCTTTCACCAGTGTATTTTGCCACGATAGGCCTACCCTAATACTTACTCCCTAAGAATTTCTAAACACAATCTAGAAATCAACTCAGCAATAAAAATGTCGTGAAGAAGGGAGAAGGTCGATTCTCGGAAATAACATTGTTTGAATTACACTAGAATATCATTCCGATCGCATTTCGATTACAAAAATACCCTCAAAGTAGCTCAAAATACCCTCAATGTCGGCTTTTTTCCAGTATATTTTGTAATCGAAATGCAATCAGAAAGCCTATTCTCGTAAGTAAAATTGTTTAAATTACATTGCAATATCATTTCTTTTCATTTCGATTGCAAAAGACCCTCAAAGTCAGTTTGTTTTTTACAAAAAGCTAACTTGAAGGTGTATTGAGCTACTTTGAGGGTATTACATATTTGCGATCAAAATGCAGTCGAAATGACATTGCAATGTAATTTAAACATTGCTATTTACGAGAATTGGTCTTCAGAATAAATTGCAATGTAAAGGTCGCCGCATACGTAACGGGATAAAACCTCGGACGGGACGGGGACGTGACGTGCACTGTTCATAAAGTGTTCGTGTATTAAATATTTCACCCGCGTAACTCCCGATCCCGTGGGAATATCAGAATAAAAAGTAACATATAGCTTTCCTCGATAAATGGACTATCCAACACAAAAATATTTTTTCAATTCGAACCAGTAGTTCCTGAGATAAGCGCGTTCAAACAAACAAACTCTTCAGCTTTATAATATAAGTATAGATACGTAACGTGATCTTTCCCGTGTCGGACGGAACGTGACAATTCTTGACAGCGTTTCATATAAAATATCATGTTCCGTCCGGCACGGGAAAAATCCCGTCACGTATGCAGGGACCTTAATTTGAACAATTTACGGAGAGACAGAGCGAAATAAATAAATACATATTGCAGAACATTCTACACATCGTCATCTAACCCCAAGCTAAGTAACTAAACTTGTGTTGTGGGTACTAGACAACGGATATACTAATGATATACTTTTCTTTTGAAAATACATATAATACATAGAAACAACCATACCAAACAACCAAATATCTAAGCATAAATATTTGTCTGAGGCGGAAATCGAACCCATAACCCTGTGTTTGGCAGTCCGGCATGGTGACCACTGTGCTAGCTGGGTCGTCAAAATGGAAGTAAAGACTAGAACTAGAGAATAAGCGTATAACCTACGTACTTTAAGTTAAATCAACTACTTTAATATTCAAGTGAAGGCAGAGTCCCTCTGATCCCTCGGGCGTTATTCATAACAGGCATAAAAGCACCCTCATATAGCGGATATAAGAATATAGGTATTTTACTTGCATAGGAAATTTGGGGACCGTATTGTACCTACATACATTTTAAAGTTGTCTATGCTTATGTTGTATATCTTTCTGTTTTCTAGCTATCTTTCTATAATTACTAGTTTCACCCGCGTAGGTCCGACCCCGTGGGATTATCAAAATAGCCTAAAGCCTTCTTCGATAAATGGACTATAAATAAATATAAATTTTACCTACTATCCAACACTATAATTATTTTACACCAATTTTTTTCCATTCGATCCAGTAGTTCCTGAGATTAGCGCGTTCAAACAAAGATTTTAAGTTTTTTTTGTTTTTATGTTTGTAACGAATAGGTTCCGAAACTACTTCACCGATTTTGATAAAACTTGGTATGATGGTACATTGATTAATTGGCAATAACATAGGCTACTTTTTACCCCGATATTACCTCGGAAGTTAAGCGAGTAAAGTTGCGGAGCGCTACTAGTACTAGACTTATATATGACTAGAAAAAATCTTACATTAGTATAGAAGTATACCTAGTTATATTATACCTAAAATAAAAAAATAAAAATAAAGTTTATTTCATCCCTTAATAAATAAATAACATGACCAACTTGTAGTACTAATGTAGATTAGGACTAGGTTACAATTATTGTAGGACGCTGGTGTTCGAGATAGGCAAAAGCCTGTATTACGGATCGCCTATATAAGCCTTACATTTACTCTACTACAGCTTTAATAGTAGGTATAAATTAAAGGATTCGATGTACAGTCGGCTGCATAATTGCAGCCCTCAGTAGAGTTTTAAAATTGGAATGTTTGCATTCTAATAAATTTTTGTTTGTGTAATTGATTAGTTAGAAGACTTTAAACTTCAACTAAAGCAGGTGTCTAGAATCTTGCTAGTGTTAAAATCATTCTTATAACAGCCGTTTTAGAGTTCTACGGTGGGTCTGCAATTATGCAGCCAGGTAACAGAAGTGCAAATCCATCGTAGAGCTCAAAAACTGCTATTATAATCATATTCTACGTCTAGATATGCTCTTACCTCACACGCACTCATACTTATAAACCAGCTGATCACTGACTGATTTTACACAAATCAGCGGCAATTTGTAAACATTTATTTTATTTGGCTGAGCTAGGGCAACAATATTATTTAACTTTTTATTAACTTGATTATTTTTTTTGAATTAGAATAATTCATAGGTACTTGTATGGCTCTTCAGGCGTTTTGGCGTGGGCTGTAAGCCTGAGAGCAACTGCTTTAAAGAGAGAAAAAAAACTTGGGAGGTGTCAAGGGACACCCGGATTGAACGAAGTTTATTTCGATTAATTAGTGAAGGAATTGTAATAAAATCAAAAAGTGCCGTTACAACTTTTGGTCGTATTTTTTTCCGTCTAGCCCCCTTTCGCAACGCGCGATAAGGAACTTCGTTCCTATAAATAAATAATAAGTAAATATTTTTAAATTATGTATGATTCTAAGATCCTGCTTGAGAAGTTTATAGTCTTTCAACTCATGAATTGATTAGACTAGACAAACATTATTAGAATGAAAAAATTCCAATAATATGTAGTAATTTTAGATCTCTACTATGGGTCTGCAAGTCTGTTGCCGACTGTACGGACAACAATAATGATTAACCCTTTACACTGTGGTGAGTCGGGTTTTAATTAAAATTTCCGACTGTGACATTTACGGTGATACCAGCTCAGTTAATGACGAGGGTCGGCTGCTTTGACCGATTCGAGGGAAATCATAATGTTTTCGACATCATTCCATCGATACAACGGACATTTTAAGGAAAACAAAAAATTGCACTCCGGGAGTGCCGGCAGAAGTGAAAACTTGATTATTAACGTTGAGCATGTTTGAAATTTTGGAATACAATATTCATTTATTGCGCTATCGTACACAAACATGACAATTTATATTACATTAAAAATTTAACACTTTAAAACTATAGCTGTCTACTCTCCATCCGTCTTACGCTTTTTCGATCAGGTCACGTGTCCTGACGCGAGTTTAAGATTTTATACCCATTACAGAAAAAGTGCTCAACGCCGCTAAAGAAGTTTTCACTTCAAAAATAAAACAACATATTTTTATTTAATTTATGTCTAAATATTTTTAATTCTGCATTTCACTTTGCACTCAAATTACTAACATTTGTGTATTTTCTGGATTCTTAAAATGAGTTAATTTTTAGGTATGATGTGGAAGACACGCCTAGTATTATTATAATGTCAGGCATTTAAGAATATCCTGTCTTCATGTTTCAAACAGAAGGGCTCAATGGGAATGGGCCCTTGAAACATGAGGGAGTCATTTTGTAATCTTACTAGGAAATATTAAAAATATAATCAAAATGAGATTCTCAGGGACGGGCCGATCGGGAATTGGGTCGCTCCAGCACTAACCCATTTTCAGTACCTAGTGTGTCAGTCCTCTTTTATTTTGGCTTCGATCGTCTTTTTTATTTCCGTTTCGATCGTCTTTTGTTTTCGTTTCGACCGAATTCGATGACTTTTCAAATGAGGTACGCCATAACACTGTGTTGCGTCTTTGGGCTGCTATTTGGCAATGTTAATTTGGAAAGGATCGAAGGAAGGGTTTTCGGAGTGATGAGTAATTCTGCTTATCGAGTGTGTTCAGCTTTCGATTACTATCTAAAAACAAAATATAGTATGTAATATATTTTATTTTACTATCAGTGGAAACATTTTGTAAACAATACAATTCGAATAGTTTTTTTGTTATTATATACAATCAGGCAACAAAAGTGTAGACCCGCCGTAGAACTCAAAAATTGCTAATATTAGAATTAATTTATATAAATATTATCAATAAGAGATAAGATTCTTATAGGTCCTGCTCGAGTTGAAGTTTCAAGTCTTTCCACCATTGAGTTACAATAGGTAATATTAGGTAATTTATTTATTTATTTATTTATTTATTTATTTATCAGAAAAACTACATCTATCATTACAGGATATTTTAATATTATATTTGTAATATTTTATATTTGTAATATTTTATATACCTAATAGTATTTTACTCAACGATTTTCACTCATGAATTTATTAGACAAACACTATTATTAAAATAAAAACCTTAAAATAATACCTAGTAATTTTAGGACTCTATGGTGGGTCTGCAAGTCTGATGCCGACTGTACCTGCTTAGGTACTTGTTTTTAAATTTCATACGAATTTTTAAAAACAATACAATTACAATAAATAAAAGTCAAATAACTGAACATATAAACATAAACAAAAATTGAATATAAGTACCTACATTGGTAACCATTTTCTCTTCTTTGTGTACCTATATTTGTGTGTCGTAGAAATATTTTTTTCTGAATAAATCGCTATCAGCCCTCTATTAGCTATTTATATATTATCAGCTATTATCTAACGTAGGCCGGAACGTTTAAGTTGGTATGGACATGTGATCAGGAGAGAAGAGACGAAGTGACTAGAGAGAGAAGAGGCGCATGTCACAAAAATAGTGGTGAGTGTGAATGTAGAGGGATGGAGAGGAAGAGGACGACCTAAAAAGAGATGAATGGAATGCGTGAGACAGGACATGAAAGAGATGCATATGAACGATGAGATGATTAATAGAAATGAATGGAAGAAGAAGATATACTGCACCGGCCTCAAATAAATGAGATAAGGGTAGGAAGAAGATGAAGAAGAGCAAACGTAAGCTGGACTTACATTAGTAACGACATCAGCTTCTTAAAACAGTTAAAATGTTTATTTCGGTTGCATTTCATCTCTATACGAATTTATAATCATTAGAAAATACCACCAAGCTGAAAAAAAAAATTGGTACTTAAAGCTAACTTACTATACTGGCCTTAGACAGATGGTAGCAGAACATAATTGACTACTATATCACTAGTCACTGAATAGAACTAAAATTTAAAAAACCCCCGACTCTTATCCCCGTAACTTTCAGACGTAGATGGCTTTTAACCGATTTCGATCAAACATAGTTAAGACCACTGCCGACTTATTCACCTTTCAGACAAAAGAAACAGAATCAAAATCGTTTTATCCGTTCGGCAGCTACGATGCCACAGACAGACACAAACATACACACGTCAAATTTATAATACCCTATCGTTTTTGCGTCGGGGTTTAAAAAGATGTTCATGACCAGTCAGAATAAATTTTGTAATCTATATACTAATGTTATAAAGCTGAAGAGTTTGTTTGTTTGAACGCGCTAATCTCAGGAACTTACTGGTTCTAATTGAAAATTATTTTTGTGTTGGATAGTCCATTTATCGAGGAAGGCTATATAAAGGTTACTTTTTATCCCGATATCCCCACAGGATCGGGAGTTACGCGGGTGAAACCGTGGAGCGCTGCTAGATAGGTATATAAAATTTTAAGCAAGCAAGGATTCTAGTTCAGTTTTCTTTAATCTGGCCCTTTTATCTTGATATTTAATAATATTTAAAGACTGCGCCATATATCGGAATTATCATAAAAATAAGAGAATCTAGTATTATCCGTTGTAAATTTATCGTCGCTTTTTGATGAACTTTCAGGTGTAAATATGAATAAATACACATTAGGTAAGTAATTATACCTAAATTAATATTAATTCTTGAAAATAACGATTTAAAAGCATAAAAGTAGATAATTTAAACAATAAATAAATATTTCAGGACATTCCACACATCGCCATCTAGCCCCAAGCTAAGTAACTAGACTTGTGTTATGGGTGCTAGATAACGGATATACTACTTATATACTTTTCTTTTGTAAATATATACTTATAATACATAGAAACAACCAGACCACAGCCAAATATCTAAGCATAAATACTTGTCTGAGGCGGGAATCGAACCCGCAACCCTGTGTTTGGCAGTCCGGCATGGTGACCATTGTGTCAACTGGGTCGTCAGATAGACAGACAATAATTCATTAAAGATTATGTTCGTAATAGACATATACCCAAGTAGAATACTTACGAATGAAATCGATACATATTATAAAAATTACTGCACTGGCATTGCTACATTCAATTTTGATCATTTGTAAGATAACTATTATGGCATAAACAAAGGTTATTAAGCAAGTAAGAATTCCACAGGTCATTATAATATCAGCAGTTACTTGAATAGACTGAAACAAAACGATAATTGTTTAGAGTGAACTGAAGTAAATCGATCCTCCATTCTCCATTCTTTCGTCATACAACCAGGCAGACTAGTGTGCGCCACCGATTCATGGTGAACATACCAGACGTCCGCACTAAGCGCTTTGCTTCGTCATTCCTTATTCGTACAGCAAAGGAATGGAATCTGTTGCCTGCGTCTGCCTTTCCTGACGTGTACAATTTCGGGGTCTTCAAGTCGCGAGTGAATAGGTATCTTCTAGGAAGGCTTGTTACATATTAGGCCGCATCGTCACCCCCTATCAGGCAGGTGTAATAATGGTTAAACAATGACCCATCATATGTATAAAAAAAAGATCACAGATTGATTGAAATTTCTAATTAGGGCCCTATATCTCACCAGGGCACCATCGCCATGGTGACGTCGTTCGCCAGCTACGTATCCAATCAATTCATACTGAAATGTATGGAAGATAACTGACCTAACGACGGTGTAGCTACAGTTTGGAAGCGTAGCTACGACCAACGATGCGCTTTATGAAGACTGGATGCCCTGGCGTCTTGCGAATAAACAGTAGCCAGTAAAATATAAACGTGTAAGCTGCGCCTCACTCACTCAGTATCCAATGGGTCGCCGAAGAGGAAGGACGCACTTGTTTTTTGTGACAGACTTAGCCCTATTTGGCGACCTAGGATAGCCAGAAGTAGGCAGCCGATACATAACCGGTGGACGTCTTTGAGTCACGAGCGTATAGGTAATAGGAAAACGTGACTTTTAGACTGCATCGTCACCTACCATCGTATGAAATAGTGGTCAAAACGCTGACCTATTTATTATAAAAATATAGGTATTATAATATAGGTAGGTACTAGCTTTTGCCCGCGACTTCGTACGCGTAGAAGTCGAAAATGGGCCATGGAATCACGTTGTCCCATACAAACTTTGCCCCCCTTTTTCACCCCCTAAGGGGTACCATTTCGGAAAATCCTTTCTTTTTGGATGGCTACGTCATACAAAGAATATACCCCCCAAGTTTCAGGTCTCTACGATCAGCGGCTGTGTGTTGATCTATCAGTCAGTCATTCAGAACAAAGCATTTTATATGTATACTAGCTGTTGCCCGCGACTTCGTTCGCGATGTGGTTTTGGGTTATATAGAATACTTAGCATTTTTCTGCATAGATACAATTTATCATTCGGTGTAAGTTATAAAAACAAAATAGGTAGTTACATTGTTTTTAAACTATATTTTTAATTGGTTTGGCAAAGGCACTTTACTTACTCATACTCTGAAAGTAGGTCTAAAGATGCCTGAAGAGCGTGTAGAAAGAAAAACTTTCAGCCCTAGGAAAGATCGCTTTCACTGACAGCTGTCATGTCAAATTATGGCTTCGCGCGGCTTATGCAATGTGTTGTAGCCAGTATCAGTATCACTACGCATTAGGAACTTCAAAAACCTAACCTTCTTGCTTTAGGTAACAGCAAAGAATAACAATTATGGCTACGCACGGCTCATCCATACTGCCAGAGTTTAGTACATAATAGGTTTTTTCTCAGTAATCGAATTCAGGTAGATATATTTAGTTCAAGATATCTTATTTAATAAAATAAATGTAAAGATGAAAAACTGTAATTTAAATCTACGGACTTCGCGTCATTACTCAGTGTTGGATAAACTAATTTTAAAATCTCTTCGGTAAGTACCGACGTATTTGAATATTGAAAACATGTTGAAAACAAATAGCAAAAACAAAAAATCTACATAATGTATAACCTCTTTGGTCCCAACCTTGTAAGAGGATCAGGTAGTATGGAGTCTCTCATTCACTCTCGTTATTAGGAAGAATTTTATGTTTATTCGTAATGAAAAGCACTTGTTACCCAAGGTGTGAAAGTCACTCATTTAGTCCCTAGAACTATTAGCGCCCTCGCTACGCTCGGGCGCCAAACTCCATCTCGGGACTCAATGAGTGACTTTCACACCTTGGGTAACAATGTACTATTTTTGTTAATTTTTCACAAATAAAACATAATAGGTACACAACAATATGATAAGCTAAAACTAAGTCCAATTTCTATTCGCACAAAACTTTCAACATACTTTGTCTTCCTAGTTATCTTTAGATTTTTGTAAATTAAAGAAAAAATAATTATAAACTACCTTTGTGTCTCGATTCATATTCTTCAATGAATAATATAAGAGGTTATAGTATTTACACCAACATCATGCAAATAATAATGTATTTTGGTGCAAATAATATTTTACATTGTTTTTATTATCAAATAATAATATTAATGATTAAAAAGAAAGGCCATTGGACAGAACAAATACTAATACTTAAAATAACGCGATGCATATTGAGATCCTTACATATTGATAGCAGGCATTACGTTGAACAAAAAATGCTTTCACACCAAACATCTAAAGCGTCTCGGAAACGGGGTATTTGAAGGAACGTGATGTCCTATGATTTCACAAAAGTGCACGGTGCCCTTTGAGACTCATACCTATCGATAGACGGCATCGAAAAAAAAAACAAATAATAAAAAAACAAACCCTCTAAAGCGTTTTGGATACAGGGTTTTTGAAGAAACGTGATGTTCCTTGATTTTCTAAGAGTGCGCGGTGACTTTATGCCAAAAATAATTGTTTAAAATTATGTTATGCCTAGGGTTTTTATGTCAAAACCGATTTTTCCAAAACCTTTATACCAAACTACAAAAGGGCATTCAACTTCTAAAGCGAGACGTTTTGGAAACGGAATATTTAAAGAAAAATGATAACCTATAATTTTTCAAAAGTGTGCGGTTCACTTTGAGTGCCATACCCATCGAAAATGACAAATAATGCCATCAAACAAAACCTATAAAGCGTTGGGCATTATTTATTCATCGGGTCTAAAATCACAGCGCATAAAACATAACATAACACATAACTAACTTTTCCAATTTTCTGAATTCTTGACCAAAACACCCAGTTTTTTTATTAGGTAGCTAGCAGGGCTACGTAATTTTGGAAAAAAATGATTTTTACAAATAACTACCTGTATATTTTTTAACTGACATCAAAAAAGCAGGAGGTTCTCAATTCGTCACGTATATATATATTTTTTATGTATGTTCGCTGATTACTCGTAAACTCTTGGAGCGATTTGGAAAATTCTTTTTTTGTTTTTACTATCTAAGGTTTCCGCTACTTGAACTCATAATTCAAACTATAGCAGGAGAAAAGCGCGATAGAAGTGTAACATCGGAGGTCTTCGGTAAAGGAGATCGGTAATATTATGTAGTAGTACCTCTTTGAACTAACCTCATTTTCAGTTTCACGTAGGTAGTATTAAATGCAAACTATTTGGTTTTATGACAGCTGTCATCTTGAGCGGAGGCATGTACTGCACCCCTACCATGACTTTTTGAAGAACTCGAAAAATAGAAACCCTTTTTCGATCACTCTTTTGTCCGTTTGTCTGTCGGTGTGTCACTACCGATATTCTCAGAGACGGGTGGACCTAGTAAGTTGATTTTTAGGAAGTTTCATAGTAAATACTCAATATAGTATGTTTAATCGAATACGTAAAAAACCCGTGGTAAGGGTACTGTTCCCTTCTGACGTTCGATTACGTTTTACCACGGAAAAATATTTCGATTACACATTTTTTAAATGTTTTTTTATCAAATATCTTAATTATTGTATTAAAGTTAAATTAAAACATAGCCTAAATGTTATTCTGATATATTCTGAACAAATTTGTGTGGACCTTGTTAAAATCTGTTCTGTAGTTTATGAGATTACCTGGTTCAAACAAACAAACAGACAGACAAACAGACAAACAGACAAACAGACAAACAGACAAACAGACAAACAGACAAAAATTCTAAAAACTACCCTATCGTGTTCAGCTAACGATTTTAAGGCGACCTGTGTATTTTTTTTCTGGATATCTTACAATTACAGATTTTTTGATGTCTACAGATTTATTATATGTATAGATGTATAGATATTTAGAAAAAAAGTGTACCTATTACACTTACCAAAAAGATCCCAAACAAATAGGCAAAACAACTTGCTAAAAATGCACATTCGAATCCAAATACAAGCCATCTGAATAAACCCAGTAAACCCGTGAAATTGCTTTCTGCATCAAATTGATCCTCGCAGGATGGGTACGCTAGAAAATGTATTACTCCACATGATGTTAGCTGAAATAAATTCAATAAGATTATGTTATCACTAGCTGTGCCCACGTTAGTGTCTCTTTTAAAGGGACATCGATATCGTACAAAAGGTACCTACGAACTTTTGGCCCTTTAAAGTTTGAATTTTCAAAAATTCTTTCTAAGTGCTCGCCTACGCCTTGAAAGGATCCCCTATGCGAAGTTTCAGACTCGTAGTACTTGAAGTTTCTGAGATTTCGTAATGAATGTGTCAGTCAGTGATTTCTCTTTTATTATAAATACTCCCGATCCCGTGGGAATATCGGGATAAAAAGTAGCCTTCTTCGGTAAATTGACTATCCAACACAAAAATATTTTTTCAATTCGAACCAATAGTTCCTGAGATCAGCGCGTTCAAACAAACAAACTCTTCAGCTTTATAGTATGAGTATAGGTAGATGACAAGTATTAATAAAAATATTCATTTTTGGCCAATTCCGTCCTATTTGCAGGGCCACGTATCCAAAATGTCCTTAGCAGAATTTAAACCTACAATATTCTATCAGTACCTGTGTTATACAGCGCCATCTGGCAATTCAATGTAACACAAGTTTTCTCTCATTAAAAAAAATGTTGAGGGCGTTTCACACAGCGCCATCTAGCCCCAAGCTAAGCAACTAGGCTTGTTTTATGGTAGCTAGATGACGCGACGGATACTTAAAACCATTTTTTTTGTTAATACATAACTATCTAATTACACACACAAAAACACCCAGCTAGGACACTAATTGTTTGAAGCGAGAATCAAACCCTTCCAAGTAACCTTCTTCGTTGGAAGCGGGTGTTCGCCCGAAGCACAACTGCAGAGGTCGTCAAAAATTACACGGCCTATAAGCTTTTAAAGCACGTTTGAAAAGTACTCACAATTCGACAAATATCTATGAGAATACATGCTATTCTCAAGTTTCTGGTACAAGAGCAACATCTTTTTAATTTTGGTAAGAATGAATATATTTCTATCCCCATATGTTAAACGTTTAATTTCCAAAATAATAATAAAACAACATCACAAGTTTGTAATTACTATTGTCCAAAGACCAATAAAGATGTTTGCAAAAACATTTCTTAGAAGACAGAAAAGAAAATTTCCTAGGTTTTTGGCATTTGTTGTCACAAAATATTATGACAGTGATAAGATTTATTAGTGTCATTCTTTAGTTTCTAGACATTCTAGAGGACTCGCTCGCGCGAATGAAAAGGGGCCCGAAATCATTTCTTTGTCTATGACCCGAAACCATCCCGAAACTTACTTTAATAGCTTGGCACATATTATAACCAGTTATTATAAATTGATACTGGCTAGGTATATGCAGAAGCTTTACGAAACTATAATAAAAAAAATTAAAAATTAAAAAACTGATGTCACCATAGAGGTATCATGATTTCACAGAAATCCGACTTCTATTTATTAAGATTTCTATGCACCATTACCATGGAAATTGCAATGCCTCCGAGCATGTACCTATGGTCACGTGATCCCTTCAGCCGCATAAGAAAACCAGATATTCGTAACCAGTTAGGTACCTACCAAAAAAAATCCGCTTCGAGTTTCTTACCAAGAGGTTTTTTTCTAACACGAAACTCGGTTTCGAAATAGGAAATCAATAATTAATGAGTTGCGAAACAGCACTATTTTTCTTCGTAAGCAAGTTCATAACCTATTTTTGCATGAGATCTGTGAATTTGATCATTAGAATTTTTGTTATTAGTATATTTACACACCCCTATATACTTTAGCTCCTAATTCTATAATGGTACTTACCAAAGACTTAAGAAACGACTTACTACAACTAGAAGAAATTGTGCTAAAATAAGAGGAAGTCGTTTTAATTCATCTTGCAAGATTTGACCTAAGTCCTAAGCAAACATACCTACATACAAATATTGCAAGTTTGCAAAAACGGTAAACATCGAGCCACCAGAAATAGCCAGAGATATTTACCACGGTGTCATTTGCTGGTTCCGTTCGGATTCGATTCTTGACTGCAGAGTTACCTATGCCGATATAGGAGCAGAGTGCAGACTTTCTCACTTTGCCGACTTTTGCAAAATTCAATACAGGTAATAGCGCAGTGCCGACTTTAGGAAATTTCTATGCAATTAATCGCTTGTCGACGAGTATCGCGTACTGTCGACATTTTTAGCGTTTCAACGACTATTCAATTAAGTCTAGTTTATTTTCGCAAGCTGTTGAATATATCATGAACTGAAATTAGCTAAACAGTTGAAATTTTCAAATTACAGTTGCTCCTTTACAACATGGTACGGAATCCTTCATTTGCGACTCGAACTCGCACTTGCCGGTTTTTTATATAAAAATGAAGTATAAATAAAATATTGAGGTAATCACTTTAAAATCAGTTTATTTTTATAAGCAAGCCGTATTACCGTGTATGTACAATGCTGGTACATGCTATCAAATCTTGTATTACGAGAGCACTCTATACACTTATCATTTACTTTGTTTCACTCTCCTCTCCCATCCTTCAGTTTAACTTAATGTATTTTCAGTTCGGGAACTCGTTAGTGTACGTCTGTAGGAAGTAACTACTATTAAAAAGTAGACCCACACTGAAAAAAATACAATTTAATTTGAGCAGAAATAATATTTATACCCGGTAACAGTGCTGAAGCTCGATCCTACACTATTGGCAATATTCGTTAGAGTTGTTGATATTCTATCGCAAACTGTTGGCGGGAGTAGTAGCCTTTCCATTTGTATTATGAAACACCAAATCACGTAAATGAAATATGCCCAACTGACCCAAACTGAAAATTAAAATAACAAACTTCAGAAAATAATAAAATTTACCTACATAATCTATCTTCTATACATATAAAATTCTTTGTCCTGAATGACTGACTGACGGATCAACGCACAGCCTAAACCGCTGATCGTAGAGACCTGAAACTTGGAGGGTGTGTTCTTTGTATGACGTAGGCATCCGATAAGAAAGGATTTTCCGAAATTCTACCCCTAAGGGGGTGAAAAAGGGGGGCAAATTTTGTTTGGGACAACGTAAGGTACTTTTTGCATAAACATTATAAAGGAAGAGAGGACCAAAATTCTTTACTTGGAAGCAAATACTTAAACCTAACAAATTAAGAGAAGACAAAAACTATTTACAAAGTACATATTTTCAAAAAGGACGTAAATTTTATGTCCGTGTGTTTGTTTCTTACTTATTCAATCAAAACCAGCTAAACCAATTATTAACTGTATTGTTAGATAGCTCTATTTTTGAGGAAGGTTGTGGTATACTTTTCATCGAAATCCAATTAGTAAAACCTGAGTAATAAACAAAAAACTGTAGCCGCTCGGGAAAACCCCGGCCGCCCGCCCATGATGATGTGAACGCGTCCCAACCAACACGAAATCACAGAATACAGTACGCGGGTGAAACCACCAGGTTCAGTTAGTACAATAAATAAAATAAAACCTTTTAACTAAAAAAAAACCTTTTCCTAATACATTTTGAGGTAGGTATAAAGTAAAGAAATATAAGATACTAACGTGCTATGTCAACAAATCCGAAAATTAACTCAAAAACAGGGAATGCCCCACCGATCATCATACATGCAATCACATACAACAACCCGTAAATAAATGATAGTAAAACTGATATTGAAGCCGCCCACTTAAATAGTCTAGCTGCTTTTATTTTTTGTATTGTTTCTCCCTGTGGAAAATAAAATAAAGATGTTTTCATTACTCATACTAAAGAGCGTGTAGAAAGAAAAACTTTCAGCCCTAGGGAAAATCGCTTTTATGGCTTCGCGCGGCTTGTGCAATGTGCTTGTAGCCAGTATCAGTATCATTACGTATTAGGAACTTCAAAAACCTAACTTCCTTGCTTTAGGTAACACCAAAGAATAACGATTATGGCTTCACACGGGGGACTAAATGAGTGACTTTCACACCTAGGGTAACAATGTACTATTTCTAAATGTTCAAACTGAAGAATTGTTATAACGGGTTAAGCGCAAGTCGTTGATATACTCTTAAACCTTTGCATATAGAGCCCTACCTGGAGTTTTGGCGGGAACGAGTTAACAACATGTCGTGCTGCAGTTTTATTTTCATGAAACTTAGTTGTAACCCGAGTTGAATTGTATAATTTTGGTGGAATGTTATTCAATTTAGTTCTGTGAAAGTGCACAAGTGTAGTGAAAGTAAAAATCAGAGTCAAACAAGAAGTTTTCTCGTTGCCTCCAAATCTCCTATTAAGGTTATGGTAAACTTGCCACTGCTTTACTATAGCCCCTGACTTGACAGACTATGACGACTTTCACTGATTTATGAAAAATCGGGTCATAATTTCATGCAAACTATAACTTGACACTGGCTAAATGCACAAGCCGTGCGAAGCCATAATTAATAGAAAAAAAAGATCCCTACCTCACTGGGACGCCATGGCGACGTCGCCGGCTACAATCTACTAATTTTAATTAAAATGTATGGTATTTAATGGAATTTTTACAAGAATTAGTGGGATAAGTAGCTGGCGACAATGCCATGGTGTCCCGGTGAGAGCCCTTATAATTCCAATGATTTAATAACGAACCATAAATATCCTCAAAAGAAAATTAATGCTGCTAAACATTAATATAACATCTGCCAAGAAAACAACCCAACCGATATATTTTGTTGTATTGACGAAGGGAGAAGTTTGTGGATCTATTTTCTCTTTCAACGCAGTCTCTTCAGTTTGATTTTTTTGTGGGCCCAAGCAGGAGGGTCCGAGGCCTGCGTGGGCACCGAAACCGAAACTAACCTGAAAAGAAAATACCTTGGTTCATTTATTGGATTTATCAAAAATCATAAAAGGAACCCCCATGCAAAATTTGAGACTCCTAGCACTTGTAGTTTCTGAGATTTCGTGATGAGTGAGTGAGTCAGTGATTTTCCCTTTTATATATATAGATAGTTTCAAAATTACTAGTTTTAGCTTCAGGTGTCCAAAGAGCTGGCTCCTTACCTAAAGAGGTACCGCAGCCAGCCTTTTGGGTACACTTACTAGGGTGTCATTTGGACACCATAGGCTAACAAAAAAATGAAGGAATTTTAAATTATTATTCAATTGCAAATGATTTTTCACCACTTCCACGGTATAAGCACTACATACCTACTATACTTGCTAGAAGAAAAGAAGTAAATAAAGTAGTTTTAGAGCGATCGGTCGCATGTTCTCTGCGTCCAATGACTTCCCGCGACTATCATTAAGTCATCTTCTTCTATACATATAAAATGCTTAGTCCTGAATGACTGACTGACTGATGATAATTAGAAAATGATAAAAACCAAAACATAGGGGCATAGTCATGGCAGTTATACGTTAAAATGGCACAAAAATATTTGTGCTAGTCATTATCCAGGGAGGAAACAGTCGACTACGTTTGTATGGAGAGAGCGCCGGTAACCTTTCACCTTAAGTTTCTGGGATTGCAAGTTGTAATACAGTTTACTTACAATATTATTTAAATTGATATCGATGACGTCAGCTCTCGCGTTTGCAGTTGTAATGTAGCACGATACACGTATCACGTACGAATGTCGGACCACTGCCCAAGAGAAAGCCGGACTTGTAACCTGAAAAAAAAAGGTTTTTATTACATACGCTCTTTATTCTAATATTGCAACTGCGATTCAGGAAGTATTTTCTGAATTTAGTGGTTAGTAAAATAAGAAATTGGATTTATTCATTGTTCGCCTTATAGATAGTGTTTAGACTATAGTTCACTATATAATCTATAGGGATAGTGTTTAGACTATAGTTTACGAGTAAATCTGTGTCTAAATCTAAGGCTTAAATTCACATCTCTGACTACTCTTAAACCTCGTTTTGGAATAAGTTGGTTGACCGTTGAGGTCCAGACGTCTTTAAATTTTACAAAAAAGTTCCAAAATTACTAGTTTTGGCTTCGTTCGACCAAAGGGCTGGCTCCTATCTCGGACAGCGGATAACCGTTGCCATCCAACGTGGTAACGCAGCTAGCCTTTTTGGCACACTTCCTAGGGAAGTAGGTAGTTAATTTAATTAATTAAGTTTTTATTATTTAATTTACCGAAAATATTAGTTCGTAAAATATTGTTAAAAATAAATGAGTAGTTTTAGATTCTAACAGAAACTAAGTCAGTGAAGCGAGTTATAGTGAAATAACTTATATTACCTGAAAGTTGAAAGTGAAAGTTTCTTAGAAAAAGTATATCGTTTTATACTAGTTTTATAAGCATGTAACTTAAAACAAATAGATACTTAACTATACCGAGAACAGCTATTATAGCGGCTGCAGTTTTTAAATCTGTAACACAGTAACAACACCGATTTATTACTGGAAATCTCTCAAACGGCATATTAAATAAATACAATATAAACATAAAAATACAGTACGAAACTATCCGTTAGACATTTCGGACATGTTTTTGATAGTTGAGCAGAGAGAAGAGATTATGGATTTGTGTGAAGGTTTTTAAAAAAAGGTAGGTATTAATAAGAATGTAATTGCTGTAAAGAGGGCTGTAATAGGCTGTAATTCGTTATTATAATCGTGAATAAATACTTCTACTAAATCTACTACTAAATAAAAATAAATATAATAATATTTTTAGTGATAAGTAGTATAGAGGTAACATAGACGTAAAGGTAGCATAGACGTAAGTAGGCTTTTTTCTAGTTTTCCTTCTCAGAGATAAGCACTGATACTGATCACAAGCTAATCGCTTCTAATCATAATATCTATTATTATCATAATAATATGATTATAGCAAGGTATTATTTGTTTGCAGTGCTTATTTTACAACTATACGTCGTGGATTCGAAGAAAAAATTGTGTGCGCTAATTGACATTACTCTTACGGTGAAGGAAACCATCGTGATGAAACCCGCGGCTTAGTTGGCTCCAGAAGTATTGACAAGTACTCTCCTCTGGACATGGTCGGCTAAGCTAAGAGAGTAGTAGGTGCTGGGCAAGCCTACTCCATCCTCAGGCAAAAATGACCCAATTAAAAAGGGTCCAATGGCGGAAAACAGCCTGTATACAAGTACAAGTAGGTGTAAAATAAACTAATTTAGTTAAAAATTCCTCTGCAATACGTGGCTTAACCAGAGCTCTGAATCCCTGGGATTTCATCGTTATTGCTTTCCTGGCACTGAGGGTAGGGGCCTCTTAACAAGATTACATAGGAGATAAAACGAGTAAGATTACAGCCGTAGTAAGCCCGAAATGCGGAGCCGGGCCTCTAACAAAATTTAATTTCTACAGAACAAAGACGCCTTTGTTATGAAACTGTTTACTTGTAATGGTGCCGTATTTTCTGTAGGAAATGTTATACAAAGTAAATCCTTTGATTTGATAAATGAAAAAACTAATTATCATACCTATTTTATTTTTTTATATTTTTTGTTGATGATTATGTAGTACTTTTAGACTAAATTATTATTTACTCTTATAAAATCTAAGGAATGTTAAAATTCTCATTTTTTGCTGATGTATTTCGCTTTTTGAGACTAGACGTTACACGATCAATAATGCTTTGCAAATATTTTTCCAAATATTTACCCACCTGCCCTACTGGCTGACCTTTTAGAATGTTTTCAAGTCAAGCAAGATTCTAAGGTCTCGCTCGATTTTAAGTTTAAAGTCTTTCAATTCATGAATTTGTTAGATTCTTAAATATCATTAGAATAAAAACAATTCAATACCTAATAGTAATTTTAGAACTCTATTGTGGGTCTTCAATTCTGACTCCAACCGTACATATAACAACACGATTTAAAAAAAACGTATAATTTTTAAAATATTTGTTCATTACGCGCATTACTCCGAAAATAAGATAAAACTTGAGAAGTGTCAAGGGACACCCGGATAGAACGAAGTTTCTTTCGATTAATTAGTGAAGGAATTGTAATAAAATCAAAAAGTGTCGTTACAACATTTGGTCTTAATTTTTTCCGTCTAGCCCCCTTTCGCAACGCGCCATAAGGAACTTCGTTCCAAGAAACTTAACTCCATTGCATTTATAACATCGATCAAGAAACTGCTACACGTAGAAACAACTTCATACATAACAAGTTCACTTTGGAAACCGTTGCTATTGATCGGGGCATTCTTGTTCAGAATTCAATTCGCAGAGTGGGAACAACAATAAAACGAACCGTCGTGTTTCTCCCGATATCACCTGAGACCAGATACGTGGGATGAATGTAGGTATCAGTCTACCGACGACGTTCTCTAAACGGAATTTTAAACAATACGTACTTTTGTACCTTCCAATACATATCGTAGTACTATTATATATCCTGTGCCCGTGTATAAATTCGCTGTAACTTCATAAATTATGTACCAACACTTTATGCATTGTGAAAGGAATTATACGTAGGTAAACTTTTATCACTTTTATTTACAGGAAATATAATCCTGTTAAAGCTACAATATTATTAAGTTCATGTCGTATGAATACTTTAAAAGTAGGTTAATCAATTAAACAAAATAGAGAATATTGGAAACGGAGATATCAATTCGCGACATAACTAATTATAAACGATTTAAATATGAACTCGATGACTTTCTTGCTGAGAAAGCTTAATAAGACATTAGATAATTTTTCAGTGATAGAATAAAGTGACATCATAATTAAATCTTCTGGTTTTCATTTTAAAAAATTTGACATTCTTTTATTATGTAATTTTATTATTGTGTATTTTATTTTATACTTGATAATTTGACATTTTCACATGTCATTAGGCGAAACATAGCTGTACCATAGTTTAATTAGTAAGACCACTGTAATTACCTATGTTTATGAAAGAATAAATGAATATGAATATGAAAGGCATGGGCTAAGTAACATAAATGTATCTCCACAAGCACCGAACCGATCGGAGTCCACTAACAAAGCCAAAGATGGACGTCATATTGGGCGTGGCATCAGACATGTGAGTGGGTACAACCGAGGTACTCTGCGGCATCTTCAGGGGAAGTGACCGTTCCTCATCTCCGACTTGCCTTAGTTGACTGGTAGGATGAAGCAATACCCCGCTTAGATGGCTAAAAAAGCAGTAATTTGCATTTATTGGCCGTCCAGGGTAGAGTCATGAAAGCAGAAATGCTCCAAGTCGAAATGCAAAACATCATCGCTTCCTTGAACTACCAGGTAATAGTTTAAAACTCAGTAAAGCCTCTCCATCCTTTGGCCGCTAACTAACATTCCTATCACTCCCTTGCTGTAATTTGTAAACAAATATGCTGTAAGTAGAAGAAGAAGCTAAGTCTTCGTCTGTCATTTTTACATGTTTCTTAGACATCATTAGATCTAGGTGGGGGAATTGCTTTTGCACGCGAACTTCAACATTTAAACTCTCACAACACTTATAGTTTAAGTAGGGTCTCTTATATTATTTGTGGAAATTGAGCGCTGATATATTATTATTATGTGTATGTCAGGTAGCTCTAAGTTTTTTTGAGATATTTTTTTTATCGTAAGTTTCTGCCGTCGTTAATAAAGATTTTGCTTAATTGTTATTTGTGTATCAGAAAGACATATCAAGATCCCAATAAATAACGCAGTTTGGTTCCTCGAAGTATAGAAACCTGATACAAGGAAGAAACAAACGTGTGTTTCATTCGTATCCGATGCGGCATGTTACAGATAAATGTCAAAATATTTCAAATAAAAACTTTTGTAAATATGAGAGGCGGACCGCAAACCGCTATGATATATATCTCTATTTTTACTGCCTTATCCTTGTCGTAGAGCAAAAACACGCCTCAGGGCTCAGTCACGAATCTCAATACGGCCTCGTGATAAATCTTCACGAATACCAAGTTTTATTTATTAAGTTGGTATGGTGTTTTTACGATGTTCCGCCGCGGGGGCGCTCATTACCGCCCCATCGCCTCCTTCCAACGTGATGAAAAAACTTTTCCCGGCAATATCTTCTTACAACATTAATTACAAAACTGGGAAACTTCCTACCTACCTAAGTATTTGCGCAAAACTGCCACGGTACAATTTTACGATATTTCTCCTCGGTTACAATGAAAAGGGACGGCTTGCCCTGCTGATAAGAATATATAGAAGAGAAATATAAAAGTATCACGTAGAAAAACAGGTCTCCGAGTTTTATGTCGGCAATTCGGGACGTTCACAAAAGAAATGCTAACGTCGATGCGAACGTGATGTGTCCCGACCGACCCTAGGCCGAGTCAAATATCTTGCTTTTGAAGCATTCTATTGTACCTATAAGTAGCTATATTATACCCACCCAACTAGGTACCTACCTACAGTTTTTTACCTACAAATAATAATTATTATTTTATTTAAGTATTAAAAACCATAGATATAATTATGATCTACTATACTTTTTCTAAGTCTAGACTCTTTTTTCAATTTGCTTCCAAGTAAGGACAGATTTTTTGTTCTCTATTCTTTTATTATAAGGATAGACATTGAAAAAAAAACATACAAAAAACAGTTTCACTTAGATGTGTTTAGCTACTTGACTTTAGATTGCTCACTCATTTGAAAAGTAACTGAAGTAACTTGTTACTTCAGTTAATTTTCAAATGAGTGAGCATTTTGCTGGACTCTCAAGGTGAAATTTTGTTCATCACTCCGAAGATACTGGTAAGATCTTTCCCAATTTTGAAACCACCGTAAGGTTGAGATACAAGTATAAGGATAAAAACAATAGAAATGGGTATATTATAGGTAGGGGCTCCGATTTCCGCACGAAGGCAATCATAATGCCCATTCAATAGAAGTAGGTAACGGTGAAAAAATATTACCACTTATCCTATTGGAAGACAGAGAAGCCTTACCATTTAACAAAAAAATAAACAATGAAGTTAAGTACAAGAAGCCATAAAAAGTATAAATATTATAACTAAAGTCGATTTGAGAAACTTATTTTAATTAAATTTGAAGAATAAAATAATATAATCGAAGACGCTATGACGGTATGCTAAGGGCAACCTATTCTCACGAATTTTCATGACTAATATCAATAATGTTTTCCCCACAAAGCTTTGTCGTGATTTATACAAATAAATGCGGATTATGTACGCACTTAACAACATATAACCGTACCAATATAAACATGCAATATAAAACTCCAATAAAATAGAGAACAAAATTGCCTGTCACAATGCAATCGCTTCGAAACCAGTAATGAAGCTCATTTCCATAATCGGATACTTTTTATTCGAAAAAATATTTATAGTATGTCTTAAAACAAAAATGCACGGCAGTAACGTATGGATTTAGGTATGTTTTATATAAAATAACAATTTTATCTCATGCAGGTCTCATTTATTTTAATTTTATATACTCTTGAAATACATTTAAAATTAAATTCAAATGCCGAAGGAAATAGTATTTCTGGTAGCAATCGTTGGGATAGGCTAGGGGCTTTAGGGCAACTTCAGGTAGCAAACGCCCCTCACCAACCAGACGTCGTCGTTGTCGCATGACGAAGAAAACATTATTCCTAGAAGTTTCAGGTAGGTAGAGTCAAATTCCAAAAACTTAATAAGTCTTGAACCAACTTAATTAAACTGTCAGAATTCAGGTACCGACCACAAAAGGGCGTGTCTTAATTTATACTACTATAACTCAAATGGACAGCTGTTTCAATACGTAATTTAGATGTTCGTGCAACATTGTCTTAATTAGAACTCCAGGGGTAGACAGTGAGTTTATTAGCTTGCTGAGTGATGCACTCTGAGGTGGGTGGTACGGTTTTATAGTTCCCACACCATTCTGGTACATTTTACTTGAAGTGTAAAAACTGAACTAGAAACCAAAGAGGTTCATGCCAAGAGTGCTACACTGTAAAGATAAGTGTTCTTATGTACAAAACCGTTTGCGTTTCATGTGTTGTTTTTTTATATACGTATTTAGTACTTTCTTGAAGATGTTTTATTCATAGGTAATTAAATAACATTTACGTAGGAATAATTTCTTAAAAATAAATTAGAATAGCGTTAACTGCACAAATTATAATGGTCTCGAAGTCACGGTTTGCAGGCGATTTGCCTTGCACAAAAGATGGTGAGGTCAATGTTTGAATTTGTATTGATAAAATATGATCTATTTAAGGGAACCCTGGGTTTTCAAAGTCGTGGAATGAGAGCGTTCACCGCCCCATCTTGAATTGATTTTAATATACAAAAATCGAACCATCTTATAATGATCAATTATTATTGTTAAGTATCTACTTCATATGATTTGATCCTTCAGTACCTAGTGTAACTTTTTTTTTATTATTTCAAGTCTTTTCTTTTAGTCGCAACTGTGATAAAAAACGTCGTACGATACACGTGTGGTTTGATCATTCCGTCTCGGCTCTATAAACGCACTTGTACTATTAACACATCCCTTATCAGTACTTTGGTTTACATTATGAGCCTCTACATGATAGCTTTGGTACTACGCACGTTTTTCAAAAATCCGGGTCTTTATAGCTACTAATTTCAACCTACTCCAGATTCAGCTGATACCTGGGTTTGGTGATAGAGCCAGAAGAAGGGTATAGGAACTTATCTTCTTGACAAAATAAGCTTATCGTGTTTGGATTCGCTAATCCGATGTAAATGGTTTGATGATAGCGATACTAGACACCTATAATTAACACTAAATAAACTTGTCATATTGGGAGTCTTTCGTCGTTAAATCATACTTTTTAGTACTTTACTTTGAAAAGTAAAAATCGGTAAAAAATAACTTGTGAGGTCTCAGTTCGGTACGAACTCCTAGTAATAAAGCTCACGACTTACAAGTGATTGAATAAATGATGAATAAAGGTAAAGTCAAAATAATGTCACAATATTAACACGTCATTCCTGGTAGTGTGATCAATTTTAATGATGCACTAAGGATTGTTAGAACCGATGCCGCTGTAGTTACGAGAATACGTTCTCAGGAAGCCATCTTTTATTTATATCCCCCTAAGAGTTTTTTTTACTGTAAAGTCAACGGTTCCAGAGTTATTTAAGAAAGTGCAATTTGTGAAACATTTAATTCAAGCGAAGCGAACGCTTCCATCCCAGGAGATTGAAACTTTCCTTTTTTTATTTATACTCTAAACTTTTTCATTTCTACATTTTTGTTATTTACTTAAGTTTTTTATTTAATCTACACCTTTATGGTCGTGACAATAAGCATCCTAAGGGCGTGTTCCTTTTAAATATAACCACAAAAAACAAGGCTGCGTGTTGGCTTCGCCTTCATGCACGCCTTCAAAAGTTCCGGGGCTCCATAGCCCCGTGGTTTGGGACTACCTAAAACTTAGGAATCAAGTCATTAAAATTAATTTTTCATAGCCCCGTGATTTGGGACTAATTACAGACTCCCTAAAACTTAGGAATCAAATCATTAAAATTAAATTGATTGTATCAAAAATTAAATACATTAAAAAATAAGTAGATACCTACTTAAAATTTAATCAATAAACTGAAATACACACACACACACTGAAATAAAAATAAATAACATATTAAAAAATAAATTGCTCCTGATGAAAAGGAGACTCCTTTGCACTAAACTAACTATTATGATTCCTATTCTCAAACGCGATAAAGTTCAAAATTAATATTGCTTGTTTTGTTACATTTAAGAAGTAACACTAGCCATAATAAACACAAGATTATAACCTTGTGTGGCAGTTTGTTCTGAAGTTTATAGTGGGCCCAAAACGGTTATATTCAACCTTATTGAGATCAATAAAAAAATCAACATTTTTTGGAAAGTTTTGAGCTTATGTTTAGGTATCCGAAAATCAGCTGTAACTTATACGGAGAGGTCATTAACTTTAAGATGATACTTATTTTTTAAGTTTTATCGACGGTATTCACTATGTATGACTCGTATTTAAACAAAACAGCTGATTATCGGATTAAAATAACCCAAAAAATTGGTTGTTAAGGTGCACAAAAGTACCCCTTAACCGCTTTCTTATATAATCTATTCTATTATTATAAAGCTGAAGAGTTTTTGTTTGTTTATTTAAACGCGCTAATAAAGAAATATTTTTGTGTTGGATAGTCCATTTATCGAGGAAGGCAATTTTTTTATATTCTCACGGGGTCGGGACTTACGCGGGTGAAACCGCGAGGCGCAGCTAGTATACTAATAACCCTGTATAACTTCTACCTTACTTAATATACCTTAGTCTTAAGATGTGTATATTAAATTGCTAGGTGTGGAACATGACGTTGGAATGTTATTAGATATTTTTATTAAAGCTTAAGTCATAAAACTAGATCATGAGGTCATTGTAGCCATTTATAATACTCCATGACATTAGGTATTTACAATAATTAGTGATGTGGTTATAGAGTTGTTGTGCTTTCCACTGATTTCGGTCCACATATTTAATATTTAAATATTAATTGCACGTGTCAACATTTAGTGCCCATTAAAAGTCAACTAAAAATGTCTTATTTATTTTATATTTTATGCGATACGTAAACTATAGTATTTACTTAGTTAATTTTCTAAATAATGTCAGTTGAAATCCTTAGAATATTAAAGTTGTATAAAACGTAATATTTATCACAAAAACAGCAAAATAACAACAATATACATATTTTACCGTCCTTAATAACTTTTTCTTTCTAATTTTATGGTGTTTACTTTCAGAATCTATCTATCTATCTAATAACCATAGTGGTTTAAAAAATCATATCTATCTGCTTACGACGACAGGGCTAAATCTCAAAATTCCTTATTTGCGATACGCCTGAATGCCAAAAAGACTTTCTCAAAATGTCCGAAACCCATGACTGAATCCTATAATGTCTAAAAAAAAAATAATGGCGGATTGATGTACAGTAAATAAAAAATCTATCTTTAGAGATAGATAAATAGATAAACACTTTATTTGTACAACACACAAAACATTGAAAATGGACGAGAAAGCTTATTAACTACGAAATTGTACAAACAGGCGACCTTATCGCTTAAAGTGATTTCTTCCAGGCAACCTTAGAATGGAGGAGGTTTGTTTAGCTTAACTGGCTTAGCTTTAAAGACATATAAAATGCTTTTTCCTGCGAATGACTGTCAAATCAACGCACAGTCTAAACCGTTAAGCGTAGAGACCTGAAACTTTGAGAGTGTGTTCTTTGTATGACGAAGGCATCCGATAAGAAAGGATTTGTGACGACCCAGTTGGCACAATGGTCACTATGGTGGACTGCCAAACACATGGTTGTGGGTTCGATTCCCGCCTCAGGCAAATATTTATGCTTAGATATTTGTCTGTGGTCTGGTTGTTTCCATGTATTTTAAGTATATATTTACAAAAGAAAAGTATATAAGTAGTATATCCCTTGTCTAGCACTCATAACAGAAGTCTAGTTACTTAGCTTGGGGCTAGATGGCGATGTGTGGAATGTTCTGCAATATTTATTGGAACGAAGTACCTTATGGCGCGTTGCGAAAGCTAGACGGAAATAATTGAGACCAAAAGTTGTAACGACACTTTTTCATTTTATTACAATTCCTTCACTAATTAATCGAAAGAAACTTCGTTCCATCCGGGTGTCCCTTGACACCTCTTAAGTTTTTATTTATTTATTTTGAAAAAAAAATCAAACCCTGAAGAAGTCGCGGGCGAAAACTAGTATCCTTATAATAAACTATTCCGTTGTTTGTTCCTAAAATCCCTATCGTGAAAGGTCGGTTCAATACAAGACCCAAAGTAAACTACGGTCAACGTCGGAATCGAAGGACCCCCACGTATGTCGGAGTGCCTGTAGGTGTAGTCGTAAAATGTATGTTTTATGGAAATATAAGATCCTTGTCGGGAGGTATACAAACGTGCTTTGCCCTCAGCGTCTCTGGAGAACGTAATCTCTAACATTCAAGAATATACGACTTCAGATATACCTTACCCTAGATTCTACATTATACAGGATGGTTAATTTGTAAGGGTCAGTAAGGGCAGATACTAAAAACGTTATTAAGAGAGCTTCTCTTATATTTAAAACTAGAATATCGGGATAAAAAGTAGCCTATGTGTTAATCCAGGTCTCCAACTATCTAGATACCGAGTTTCATCGCAATCGGTTCAGTAGTTTTTGCTTGAAGGAGTAACAAACATACATACATACACACAAAAACAAACTTTTAGTTTATTGAAACCAAAACATACATCAGATTAAAAAAAGGGAAAGACAAAGTCAAGACATAAACAAATATACTGAGTAACTTTGTATTTTTAAATAAAATGTAAATGTGGTTTCAAATAAGAAAAAAATATCTCTTAGATCCGCGGTAAATCGAAAAAAAACCTATTAAAATCTAAAATCAAATCACACCAAAAGTTATTGTCTTTAAACTACCTCTTTAATCAAAAACCAAAACTAAAATATGTACCATCCAACCAACCATACTGGCTGCAACAGGCAGAAACGAACCTGACCAAACCTTAATCGAAAACGGTTTTGGATACACCCATAATATTTAAATAGGTCTATCCAACGACACCCCACACCATGGGATAGACAACAAAATATAAACCTGTTATGTGTAGGGTTTCTTTTTCGAGAGTTTAAGCACTTTGTCATCGTGATTATTATGTATACCTACCCATACCCAATTACAGTTTTTCTGGTAGTAAAACTCACACTAAGTCATCACGGATGGACAGTGCAAAACTTTTAGTAAGGGTTGTCAAGTAGTCTTTATTGACTACGGAACCCTTAAAAGTGATAAAAATAATTTGATTTATTTCATTTTAAACTTACATATCATTTGTACCAAGTGTTTAGTTTAAGTTGGTAACAGGTAAATAAGTAGATTGGCATTTTTATTTGGATTTTAAAATGTTATTTAAAGTATTTTAATAGGACAATTATTATTCGAAGCAAAAGCGGCTGCATATAAATGGAAACTTTATCCAAAGCAATCAAAATTTGATTACATTCGAATAGATACAAGCTTAGCAGACTAAAACGGGAAATAGCCCGCATCACTTCCGAATTCTCGACTGCGGACGAATAGAATCGATAGTCGATACCAATAAAACAGGCTCGCATTCGCGAATACATAAAACGGTGGATTTCGAGACTTGCGCTCTTTATGTAAAGCTAGGAAAGAAGGGTTCCCGATTTTATTGCAAGGAATTTGCATATAAAGTAACCATTGAAGAAAAGCGATCTCCGTTTTGTTCGATATTTTTTTTTTCGTATTCATTGTTGCAAACGCCGCGGGTTAACATTTTGTTTTATGGATCGTGATGTTTTCTTAGCGTTTAAATAAATAATGGTATCAAACATCAACATTTTTTTTTGTATCATGATTTATTCGAGAAAGACCTTAATGTTTTTACGCAAGGTTCTTAATTATATTTATTTGTATCTATCATAAAATTTCCGTCAGCGTCTATTTTGCTTTTTCATGTTAATAATTTTATGTTTTCTTTTCAGATTAATGGATTGGCAGTTCGGGTGATAATGGATTAAAAATTGGTAAATAATTTATGTTCTCTACTTTGTCCGGTGTGATCGTAAAACCTGTGGTATATAAAATATGTTTACAGAAAATAAATTGACCGCGGGGCGTTCTGAGGCTTCCCAATAAACATGATATTTAATTGATGCCGATAACACCTCGTAGCACGTTGTCTAATAAACTGTCTTTATTATTATTGTGTAAGGTCGGCTCGACACGAGATAACGATTACTTAGGTACTATCTATATATACACACCTACATATATGTGCTGTTTATACTCGTTGCTTGGGTGGGGACTGTGTACGTCCTGTGTAGAGACGGCAGCTTTTAAAAGATTAGATTTAATATTTATAGGTTTCTGACGTCGCTCGATAGCATATTATAGTAGTTGTTTTGTTATTTAGTTCCATTTATTTTTAAATTTCTGTAAAATGGAACTGTGATAAAAAAAAGGTAGTTCCATCATGGAACTGTTAAAACTAGTGGTAATGAAGCGGATTTTAAAATAAAGAAAAACGATATTGATGCAAGTTATATAAATAACTTATATATAATTTTTTTTAAATTGTTGTTTTAAACTAATATAAAACTTAAAAAACATTCGAAACACCAAAAATCACTAAGATTTGTCTGGTGTGCGAGTAATCTGTCTGTGTGGTTCGAATCCCGGCCGGCCGTGCACCAATGTATTTTTCTTAAGAAAAATTTATGTGCGCTAATTGTCATTGCTCTTACGGTGAAGGAAAACATCGTGATGAAACCCGCGGCTTAGTTGGCTCCAGAAGTATTGACAAGTTCTCTACTCTGGACATGGTCGACTAAGCTGAGAGGATAGTGAGAGGGTAGAGAGGGTGCTGGGCACGCCTACTCCATCCTTACGCAAAAAGGACCCAATTAAAAAGGGTCCAATGGCGGAAAGCAGCCTGTCTACAAGTACAAGTACAATCTTCAATAATTGTTTTTGACCAAAATATTTAAAAAATCTTAATGGGTTTAATCTTCTGTGTAATTAAAATACCTACTGAAAATATTTGACATCAATAACTAATTCGATTATTTATCTTTATTGATTACCATTTTGATAAAAAAAAAATACAATTTTTTAAATTAGGTAAGTAATAAGTAATCTAAATAATAAATTTTGCACATAGTTGCTACCATGCCAGAATTGTTTAGATAAAACATTTGCCATACAGTCGCGCACAATAGCATTCAAGTGATAGTTGTGACGGTTTTTATTGCTCATTTATTTTAACTGCTCAGTTAGTTTTAACGCTTTTCGTACCGATAGCCAATTCATGCGTGCTCATTTGCATGAAATATTTAAACGCAGGAAAATTATTTAGATTTTTATGCGTTGCTACTTTAGAATTGTGTTTAGAGAGTGTTTATTACGTTTAATTTTATCGTTTTGCTTATGTGATATTTTTAGAGTTCTGTTCAATGGGAAACCCTTATAGTTTTGTCATTACCATCCGTCCGTCACCAGCTTATAAATAAAGATAATAGTACAAGAAAGCTATTTTTCGGTATGGACCTGAAGCAATCATATTATTATTATGTTCGGTATGGTAAAACTTTGAAATTGTTTATTTAAATAAATACAAATAAATGAGTTACAATGAATGGGATACAGTTAGTCAAATAACCAGCCCTTTATCATACCCGGCGTAAAGGTTCTCATAATGCAAGAACCTTGGCCCCCTGAATGGCGATGGCTAACCTTTGCGCCAGAAACGAGCCGAAGCGGGAATATGGTAAATATATTTTTTGTATTATATTTTATATTAGGTATATTTAAAAATAAATTAAATAAATATAATATCTATTTAATTACATTAATGATATTTAATAACACTTTTACAAACCCTTTCTCAGTCTTATTCTACGGCTAAAAAATGTGGGTTTTGCAGTTTCAGTGATTTCGTGATGACTCTTTTTTTCTCTTGTAAATATTACTTACTTAGATGTACCTAATTTAAGATGGTTTTTTATAAAAAATTGGTAGAGCAACAGTCAAGGATAAACTGATATTAGTGTCTACCTATTTTTTAATGAACTAATAGAGCGCGGCGGTTTCACCCGCATAAGTCTTGGTCTCATAAAAATACCGGGATAAATGTAGCCTACGCTACTTTTCATATTTCAAAATAGATAGGTACCTAAATTATAGAGTAGACTGGGAAAAGTGGAATGAGAGGAGGGGAGCCCATTGCCCAGCAGTGTGACCGAATAGGATAAAAATTAAGTATAGTTTTGTCAAAATCAGTCCCGTACCTGTAGTACAAACAAAGGCAGGTTAGAATAGAATAGAATAGAATATAATTTATTCGAACAAACACACGACAAAGTATAGATATTATATATATTTTTTTACTAATTTTTATTTACTTATTTATAATTTCAAATTAAATTGTGTTTATCTCGTGAATCTTCAATGATCCCCGTTTAATAGTAGCCCGTGACAGGATGTAGTTCGGCCCAGTCGTCTTAATAAGGATATATGGGACGTAAAGCTCCCTTTTGTTAGAAGTCAGAGGTATACGTAGTTCGTATTTCGTAGACAGTCAAAGTAATTTAATTTGATGAGAGTGTGGCTGTGGGCAGGTTATAAGGTTCTAATTACCAACTTATATATCTTTGATTAACAATTAATTTGACAAATGTATTGTTAATCAAAGATATATACATATAATAAAAGATATATAAATTACGATAAAAGGAACGTGGAAATTTGATTACTGTCTTGCATATGAATAAAGTGTGTGTTTTTACGCGACCACGGAAGTGTGATGATTTTACCAGCCTCTATAGGATAATCAATAAATTACCTAAAAACCGTGAGACTTAGATAAAAATTATGATATTCTTGTCTGAGGTGTGGATCCAACCCACGACTTTCGGAATGAAAGTCAAGAAAAATAGAAAAAAGTAAATAGTTTTTGAGTACCTATGTTTCTCAGAATATAAGGTTATGTTTACTATTTTTTATAATAATAAATTACCATATGAAGTGGCTACATATCTCTAAAAATATTTTTGGCCACCTAAAATGTATAAATAGGCCCATAATTTAAATTTTACAGTAAACTCACGTGAATGATTAATGACTTTATGGTGTTCCTTAAAATATCTGCTTTCGAACGATAGAGGGGAATTCTGAATGCACCATGTGTTTCATCACTTTTAGTCAATGGTTGCGATTTTCAGCCTTATTCCTTTAATAATAAGGGTAGGTGTCTTGCAAAGGTGTGATGGTCCACCTCAGAGGTGTCACTCGAACTGTCGATACATTTCACAATTGTCGTAAACTGGAAGACGGAAGGGGAGAGCAGTAAAATTATCATTTTATGTCGTCTGACGATCGACTGAAATGACACAGGAATGTTGTAAAACTGATTTATTGGACATATCTCTCGGGAGTCACATGCTGAATTTTTGATGAGATCTTTGTTCTAAGATAACGAAGACAAACTCGGGTCGTTTTTTGCGTTACCCTCCGTTTTCATTTTTTTGGTTGGAAGTTATGTGACTTGTAAGGAAGTCTGAAAGAATTATGTTAGATATAATAGTTGCACACGGCGGTTCACCCGGCGTTCGATTTTTTTGAAAAAAGAATTACCCAATATGCGCGTACGAACATTTCAGCGATTCATTTTTATTTATGTAGATTTACCTATACCTACATTGTAGATGCAATTAAATGACTTCCAGAAACACGTAAATAACAAAGACACGAATGATTGCAAGTTATGATCAGAACCAAATGTATGTATACCTTATTTATAATATTTCCAGCACGAGACAAGTTTGTCACAACAAACTTATACACGCTTTTCACTAAAAACCTTGCTAAAACTATAGTAATACATTAAGTTCTATAATATCCAGTCTACTATCATTCCATCAGAATAGCCCTAATAGTAGTTTTCTCCTATAGTTTATCAATATACTAGCTGTTACCCGCGAGTTCGTAAACGTGGTAGTTTTGTTTTATTTACTAAAACCTTCCTCTTGAATCACTCAACCTATTAAAAACCGCATCAAAATCCGTTGCGTAGTTTTAAAGATCTAAGCCTACATAAGGACAGAGAGACAGAGGTAAGCGACTTTGTTTTATACAAAGTAGTGATAGTTCAAACCAAACCAGAGGTTTTCCTTGGCTCTATTTTTTAGTGCAGACAGGGATAATCGCCGGTTTGATGTCCACATCATATACTTTGCTATTAAACAAGTTGTTGTAAAGGGCCTCTATGTGTTGGCGTCGGCTCCAAGCACGCTTTCCAAAGACCCTGGGCTCCATAGCCCCGTGATTTGGGAAAAAAGTAAATTAATTTATGACAGCAAAAGAGGACCTTGGTTGACTCATTGATGGCCTATAGCAATTAAAATTGTTCAAACAACAATAATAATGCTAAATTGTTCTGCTTGAACAAAAGTCGTTAATGTTATGTTAATTTAAGTCATTGATGTTACAAATTAGTATGTTGTCAAACAGCTTGACCATGAAATGCATTTGAAATAAACAAGAAGAATTTGTTTGTTATTGAGGTAAAAGGGTTGCATAATTATGCAACAAATTGATTTCACGTGTAAGAATTTTGAATCTATTATTTTAAAGTTTTTAAAAGCATGACAAGCAAGCGAGCAAGCAAGCATAACACCGCAAGCGTAACCTCGTATAATTTGTTTTATTTTTATTAAATTATTAATTTATTATAATGGAGTCTTTACATTGAAACTATGTATTGGATGTGCCTACCTACTTGTTCAGTTTTGATCTTGAGCGAAATTGAGACAACACTATGCTCTGGTTAATCTCCGTACGATGGAATGGTCAATATTAGGTACGGGCAGCGCATAGACAGACGGACGGACAATGGACATTTCAAACTATAAGAAAATACTGCCAAACCCTCGAAAAAAAGCGCTTTGTAAACTATCCCAATTTCAATAGATAAGTAACATTATTATATTGATTTGGTATCTATGTATGTTTGTTTGTTACTGATTGCGTTAGTTCTGAAATACTTATAGTATATACCTAGTACATTTTGCCCCGATACCGATCCCGGACTTACCTATGCAGGTGAAACCGTATAGCGAAGTTAGTTTAAAATAAATAAAGTCCACCAAACTGTATGAAAGTTAGTCGTCAGGATGTTTCAATTTTTATTTTTATCTAAAAACAAGTAATAAAATACTTACCTACTGTTTTTTTTTAGATCAAGAGAGAAGACATAATAGTTTGTATATTTTTTTTAAGTCGGTTAGCTTTTGTATCTAGGTATGTTTCTAAAAAGCATTTAATGCAGTATATTATATCTTTAAATGAGCAATATATATATATAACTAGCTGCGTCCCGCGGTTTCACCCGCGTAAGTCCCGATCCCGTGGGAATATCGAAAAAAATATCCTATGTCCGTCTTATGATTGTAAGCTATCTCCCCACCAATTTTCAGCCAAATCGGTTTAGCCGTTCCCGAGTTATAAATGGTGTAACTAACACGACTTTCTTTTATATATATAGATAGATAAAGAAGATTGGAATCTCGGAATCGGCTCCAACGATTTTAATGAAATTTGGTATATAGGGGGTTTCGGGGGCGATAAACCGATCTAACTAGGAATCAGTTTTAGAAAATGTCATTTTATTCGTGTTTTATCGAAACTTACTTTTTTTATCTGAAAAATATGACTCTTCCTGACATCTATATACAACTTTAGTGCAGGCTCCAGTCTCCACAATAATTAATTGGTTACGCATCAATATAACGATAACGTTACTTTGATTACAACTTATGTATACTTGTTTTGAAAACTCAATAAAGATATTTTATTTTTATTTTTTATCTATTGGCGTACTACTAATACTATTTTTTGTGAGCAATAAAGTTATTCCAGCAGATGGCGTTTTTAGTAACACGAAGTCAATGAGTGTTTGCTTTGAGGTTAGACTAAGTAAAAAAAAATACCGAGCAAAGCTCGGTCATCCAGGTACTTATAGTTAATCGCAGCAGTCTGCAAGTGAACTTTAACTCAAGGGTAGTGGAGGTAGTTCGCGACAATTGTTAACTTTACGGCCATCGTTTCACTTTTACTGCTATAAACGTACTCAATAAAACCTCAACCTTTCTACTGATGCATCATCAGTGCCTTTTTGAGGAGTTAAATGTTCAAAACGATTTTCGTTACGCCTAAACTCTTTGTTTGATGTGTTTGTCTTTGTTTGATGTGATGCGCCTTCCTACGCAGCGCAATTACACAATTCGGAGAATTGAAAATAGTTTTTGTGGTTTGGTACCTATATTTTTATAGTATATGATTTACTAGTAGTAAGCGCCTTTTACCGATAAAAAAAATCAATAACTTCAGAAGTAATTAAGACATACAGCACTCACATATTTGCAGACATCTCACAATTGCAATTTCGCTGGTGCTTAGTGAG
This sequence comes from Idaea straminata, assembly GCA_951213275.1. Lineage (NCBI taxonomy): Eukaryota > Metazoa > Arthropoda > Insecta > Lepidoptera > Geometridae > Idaea > Idaea straminata. The sequence goes on along the minus strand of OX577857.1, from coordinate 6,161,783 downwards.
TGAAATGTGTGCCTATGTGGTTATAGATAGGTATAGGTAAGTACTTAGTAGAAGAATAAATTATTTATAACAAACACTGCATATCTACACAAAATTATAGGAAGTCAAAAGAAATTACTTTTTCAAACAATTTCAATATTTTTTCAACAGAAATATGATAATGTTTTTTTTTTAAGTGTATGGCCTGCACTGGGCTATCTGAAAATATTTCTTAAGGAATAATGCGTCTTAAAAATTGCAACTGAAACGAAACTCTTGCACTTGAACGCTATTCAAGGGATGCGAGTTCGAGTCTCGTCTCAGTTGCAATTTTTGAAGACGAATTTTTCCTCAAGAAATATTTTCAGAAATATATTACATTTTATAACCATTCAACATTTCCTTTACTTCGTTTTTTGGTTAAAAATTTTTTGAACATTAACGAAAAAAATAAATGGCTTTTATTACTGTAGGTATATTACGCCTAAGCGTACCTACATTAATTATCCATTAAGAGTTGTCATTACGTTACGTCCCTCAGCGCTACGTGTCGCTATCGTGGAGCGTCTCGGCCAGCCTACTAATGTACCATCACGTTCATTACATACATAGATGCATGAGGGCGCTAAGTACAGTCACGTTGTAAAAGGATAAAATAAAATAATATTATTGACGACCCAGTTGGCACATGCCGGACTGCCAAACACAGGGTTGTGGGTTCGATTCCCGGCTCAGACAAGTATTGATGCTTAGATGTTTGTCTGTGGTCTGGTTGTTTCTATGTATTATAAGTATATATTTACAAAAGAAAAGTGTATAAGTAGTATATCCGTTGTCTAGCACCCATAACGCAAGTCTAGTTACTTAGCTTGGGGCTAGATGGCGAAGTGTGGAATGTCCTGCAATATTTATTTATTTTTTATATCTCTTTGTTTATTTCACCAGCACTTAGCTTAGCATTAATAACTAGGTATTTTTATAAAAAAGTAATTAGGTATTATAATTAGATATCAAATTAATAAAATTTGAAGTTCAATAATATTGAAAAAGCATTGAAAATTAATTGAAATAAATTTAAATTTGAAGTAAAGATAGATAAACAATCAGACCATTTTTAAATGAAGTAGGTACTATAAGATAATATCAAATTCATAAAATTTAAATCTAACGTTGGACAAAATATTCACATTTACAATCATGACACTTTAAAAAGCTTTTAAAGGTAGGTAAGACCACGGCGAAACTAGTAAAACATCAACCTATATAATCTATGAGGATAGTGTTTAGACTATAGTTCCCTATATAATCTACAGGGATAGTGTTAGTTCACAAGTAAATCTGTGTCTAAATCTAAGGTTTAAATCCACACCTCGGACTATCCTTAAACTTCGTTTTGTAATACAGGGGTAAATGACTAAGTATTTTTATTGTAGTAATGTAATTAGTTCGCGACTGTACACTTCTGAACTGACTAATGTGATGAGGATCGTAATGAGGGAGGCTCTCCGTATCTTTACGTCTTAATCCATGTCATTACACTACACCCTCTCATTATTAAGTAGGTATAGATAGGCGGGCACTGTGCATACTTAAGTAAATTCTAAACTAGCT